>JAFFSR010000301.1:2855000-3565000 GCA_017163975.1 Anastatus disparis | reverse complement strand
CATACAACGAGGAGAAAGAGCTCTGGCAGGACTTCCAACAAAGAGAGTGGAAGACGCGGAACAACTAGTAGAGGCAACCATGAAACTCATAGAGCATGCATGCGCAACGTCAATGCCAAGAAAGGCTGACAAAAAGGAAGAGCCCCTGCCTACTGGTGGAATGAAGAAATAGCGGACCTTAGGAGAGTGTGTCAGCGCCTACGGAGGAGGACACAAAGAGCAAAAAAGAAAAATGACTTGTCTGAAATGAACAGACGCAAAAACGAAGAACAAGCAGCAAGAAAAAATCTTAGCCTAGCTATCAAAAAGAGCAAAAGATCGCATTGGAGAACACTCTGTGACGAAGTAGATAACGACCCGTGGGGCCTAGGGTACAAAATGGTATTAAAGAAACTCGGCAAGTACGCAAAACCACCGCCACGAGATGCCAAGGTGATGGAGAGTATAGTCGAAGCACTGTTTCCAGACCAGGAAGAGAGACAAATACAACAAATAGATGTTCAGATTGACGAAATACCTTTATTCACTGAAAAAAAATTGGTAACAGCAGTGCGATCCATGAAGAACCAAAAAGCGCCAGGACCAGATGGTATTCCTTCGGAAATTCTTAAACTAGTTGCAGAAATTGCTCCCTCGGTATTATTGCGCATGTACAACGCATGCCTAAAAACTGGGACCTTCCCAAAGAGATGGAAAAAACAGAAACTAGTTCTCATTGACAAAGGAAAAGGAGATCCCAACAGCGCATCAGGAAATCGACCTCTGTGCATGTTGGACACTGCTGGCAAGGTGCTAGAAAAACTTCTAAGACCGAGACTTCAGGCAGCGGTGAAGGCCGGTGGAGACCTATCCAATAAACAATTTGGGTTCCGAAGGGGCAGGTCAACTGCTGATGCGATCTCCATCCTAAGAGAAACGTTTCGGATGGAGCAAAAGAAGAATCAACACTCGAAAGAGATTATCCTGCTGGCTACCATTGACGTCAAAAACGCTTTTAACTCAGCTAGATGGGAAAACATTATAAACACTCTGAAAAGAAAATTCAAGGTTCCCCCTTACATACTTCGCATGATGGAGAGCTACCTTAGTGAAAGACTGCTCCTGTATGAAACCATGGATGGACCAAGAGCTAAAAGAGTGTCAGCAGGAGTTGCACAAGGGTCGATTCTGGGACCAGAGCTATGGAACATATCGTATGACGATATTCTAAGACTGGACCTGCCCGACGGATGCTATCTAATAGGATACGCTGATGATATAGCTATCGTCATCACTGGAAAGAATAAAGAGGAGATTCAAGACAAGTTGTCAAGCGCTATGCGGATTTTGAAAGAGTGGCTTGACGATCACGGGCTTTCGCTTGCGACAGAAAAGACCGACCTGATATTCCTAACGAAAAAACAACAGGGAACTTTCAATAACATACAAGAGATGCACATCGAAGACCTTGTCATCGAGACCAAAAAGAACATCAAATACTTAGGATTCACTATAGATTCTAAAATGAACTTTGGAGAACATATTAGAAGAGGAGCAGATAAGGCGTTAGCGGTCACACAATCGCTTAGCCGCCTTATGAGGAACATCGGTGGCCCAAGTGCCAGCAAGAGGAAACTACTGATGTCAGTCACCAACTCAATACTCCTGTACGGTGCGGATATATGGGGAGAGACACTGCAAAAAGAGTTTCATCGGAAAAGAATAGCCAGGGTGCAACGCAGGGCTGCTCTCAGAGTGTGCAGCGCATACCGTTCCGTATCAGAACCAGCAGTATTAGCCATTGCAGGAACCATCCCAGTAGACCTGCTCGCACTGGAACGAAAGAAAATTTATGAAAGGAGACGTAATGCTGAAGAGACCGGTGAGGTCATCGCCAAAGTTAGAATAGCGGACGAAGAAAGAACTACGACCATGGACATGTGGCAACAAAGGATTGACACAGATGACGGAGGGAGTCGGCTTGAGGGAGTCGGCTTGAGGAGGCCCCTTGAGCAAGTGTTGTCTTCCAGGTTCCGGGCATTGCCCAACCGCTCCTGGGCGTCATCGTCGCATCAATGCTCTTTGCAGCAATGCTATAACGATGACGGCAAATAGGAAGTAATGACCCGAGGAGAAATAACCTCGCAAAAAAACCAGGGACTATCTGGCCCGGATGGTAGTTACCCTGTAAGGGTCCCGCTTTGGGTTACAAGATAGGGGTGGTCCCCTGACTAAATTCACCACTTTTATGGAAGATGTCGGATTTAAATACAGTAATACCCCAGGTGAGTACCCCTGCACAGGGAAATCTCACCTCCGCTTCCGATCGAGTGAAAGCCTCGGTGGGCGGAGCCGGCCTCATGGATTCTGGGGGAGGCCAAATTCACGTTGACCATATTGCCTCGGGGATGGGAAACCAGGCCTCGGCGGCAATCAGATCTACTGAAAGGCTAGAGGAGACAACCTCGCAGGAAAAACAGGCAACATCTAATTTGCACGTACCGAGGGTACGAAGCGGTAGCCAGAGCAGTATTGCTAGCATTAGAAGCGCGAAAAGTGCTTATAGTGACGCGTCAGGTTTTGAGCAGAACGCTGTGCTGACAGATTTAGATGAGTTTTTGGAAGCAACGAGGAACCAAGATCTTCTGATAGAGGAAATGAAGAAGGAAGTGAAAATGATGCAGGAAGCTTTGAAAAAAAACACGAATCTGAAGATTCAAAGTGCCGTGGAAAGGATGCAGGTTCACCTGAAGCATGCCGTTGACCAGCAAGAAAAGGTTAGGAATAAAGCGAATGTACTCAAGGACACGGTGGATCAAATTTATGATCAGCATATGCAGAGGAAAATAGGGCGGAGGCGAATGCATGCTGAGGTTCTGAGGGACACAGTGCTGGCGTGCACTGGTTTCAAAAGGGACCGAGGCAGCGCTAGTAACAGCCCGGAGGATGGACGGCATACTAAAAAAAAGAAGAACAAAGTGACGCTTGAGGCTGCAAATACGCAGTCTCTTCCGCAGACTGCGCCATCCAGTCAAGTGCGCCCTTCAGCCGCGAAATCAGGTACTAGGAAGAAAGAAGCGGTGGTGGTAAAGATCTCACAGGGGTCTACATATGCAGACGTTCTTGGGAAGCTTCGCACGGAAGTAAAGCCGCAGGATAGTGGTACGGAAGTATTAAGTGTAAGATCCACAACTAAGGGAAACCTCATAATCCAGGTCTCAAAAGAGTCGGATAAAAAGGCCTTTACTGACAATGTGAAAAATGCAGTAAAGGGTCTAGGAACCGTAAGCATGGCTGAGCGGAAAAGAACTATTGAAATTCGGGATCTTGACCAGATGTCAACAGAGTCCGAAGTACAGGAAGCATTAAGCAGAGTCCTGGGCTCCGAGCCAGGTACTAGAAAGGTATTGATCCTAGGACCAAGCAAATTCGGGTCTAAGATGGCTGTCATTGTTCTCGAAGAGACAGAGGCAAGAAATCTCTTGAATAAAGGACGAATCCAAATTGGATTTGTGAATTGCAGGGTGGAACGGAGAACAATGGTAACAAGATGTCATAGATGTCTGAACTTTGGACACAGACAGGAACAGTGCCAGGGACCCGACAGATCGGCGAACTGTTTTAAGTGCGGAGAAGCAGGCCACACAAGAGCGGCATGTGTCAATGATGCCTGCTGCTTCTTGTGCCGGCAGCAAGGTTCTGATGGCGAAGCTGTAAAACACGTGGCTGGTAGCGGAGCATGCAAGATATTCAGGAGAGCCCTAGAAGAAGAAAAGAGGAAGAGCTGGGAGACCCTTAGAAATTCCCGAAAGAGAGAAGTCTAGCTGAAGAAGATTGAGAACTGAGAATTAGACTCAATAATGGAGGCGCTGCGGCGTATTGGTGACCCCACCCTGAAGTAATGCCGAGAAGGCCTAAGTGCCGGGGTGGAATAAAGGTCACGAGGTGGATGTTACTGGCCTTTTGCCCGCGTGACGATTACATCTTCTTGCAATCGTCACGCGGTCAAAGGGACAGGGGGTTAGACGGTCCCCTGGGACTCTGATGCCCTGGATGTGAAATGGAGGGCCATTTTACAGTCGGGGCTGACGTGCACTCAGGAACCCGTCACACCGGTGGCAGGATCCCCTCCTGCACGGCGATAACGCATTGCGGAATCGCACGGCGGGCGTGGATCCTGTTGCTGAAGGTCTGGTTTAGGCAGATTTCCCGTTTTTTACCACCATAAAAAAAAAAAAAAAAAAAAAATTATTATTATTATTATTATTATTATTATTATTATTATTATTATTATTATTATTATTATTATTATTATTATTATTATTATTATTATTATTATTATTATTATTATTATTATTATTATTATTATTATTATTATTATTATTATCATTATTATTATTATTATTATCATCATCATCATCATCATCATCATCATCATCATCATCATCATCATCATCATCATCATCATCATCATCATCATCATCATCATCATCATCATCATCATCATCATCATCATCATCATCATCATCATCATCATCATCATCATCATCATCATCATCATCATCATCATCATCATCATCATCATCATCATCATCATCATCATCATCATCATCATCATCATCATCATCATCATCATCATCATCATCATCATCATCATCATCATCATCATCATCATCATCATCATCATCATCATCATCATCATCATCATCATCATCATCATCATCATCATCATCATCATCATCATCATCATCATCATCATCATCATCATCATCATCATCATCATCATCATCATCATCATCATCATCATCATCATCATCATCATCATCATCATCATCATCATCATCATCATCATCATCATCATCATCATCATCATCATCATCATCATCATCATCATCATCATCATCATCATCATCATCATCATCATCATCATCATCATCATCATCATCATCATCATCATCATCATCATCATCATCATCATCATCATCATCATCATCATCATCATCATCATCATCATCATCATCATCATCATCATCATCATCATCATCATCATCATCATCATCATCATCATCATCATCATCATCATCATCATCATCATCATCATCATCATCATCATCATCATCATCATCATCATCATCATCATCATCATCATCATCATCATCATCATCATCATCATCATCATCATCATCATCATCATCATCATCATCATCATCATCATCATCATCATCATCATCATCATCATCATCATCATCATCATCATCATCATCATCATCATCATCATCATCATCATCATCATCATCATCATCATCATCATCATCATCATCATCATCATCATCATCATCATCATCATCATCATCATCATCATCATCATCATCATCATCATCATCATCATCATCATCATCATCATCATCATCATCATCATCATCATCATCATCATCATCATCATCATCATCATCATCATCATCATCATCATCATCATCATCATCATCATCATCATCATCATCATCATCATCATCATCATCATCATCATCATCATCATCATCATCATCATCATCATCATCATCATCATCATCATCATCATCATCATCATCATCATCATCATCATCATCATCATCATCATCATCATCATCATCATCATCATCATCATCATCATCATCATCATCATCATCATCATCATCATCATCATCATCATCATCATCATCATCATCATCATCATCATCATCATCATCATCATCATCATCATCATCATCATCATCATCATCATCATCATCATCATCATCATCATCATCATCATCATCATCATCATCATCATCATCATCATCATCATCATCATCATCATCATCATCATCATCATCATCATCATCATCATCATCATCATCATCATCATCATCATCATCATCATCATCATCATCATCATCATCATCATCATCATCATCATCATCATCATCATCATCATCATCATCATCATCATCATCATCATCATCATCATCATCATCATCATCATCATCATCATCATCATCATCATCATCATCATCATCATCATCATCATCATCATCATCATCATCATCATCATCATCATCATCATCATCATCATCATCATCATCATCATCATCATCATCATCATCATCATCATCATCATCATCATCATCATCATCATCATCATCATCATCATCATCATCATCATCATCATCATCATCATCATCATCATCATCATCATCATCATCATCATCATCATCATCATCATCATCATCATCATCATCATCATCATCATCATCATCATCATCATCATCATCATCATCATCATCATCATCATCATCATCATCATCATCATCATCATCATCATCATCATCATCATCATCATCATCATCATCATCATCATCATTATTATTATTATTATTATTATTATTATTATTATTATTATTATTATTATTATTATTATTAATATTACACAATAATAGGATTTTTTTAATAATACTAGAAAAAACTCGAATTTTTTTCAATGTTAAAAGTCCTAGCTTTACATGTATTTCTTCACTTATTAAGATATCGGTATAATGAATTTTATATTTTATAATTGTAATCTACTTATCATCACATTTATTAAAAATATGGAAACTTTTTTGTTTAGAAAATAATTTTAATATTAAATTAAAATATTCATTTCTATATTCAAAGTTATCAATTCTTTTAATTATTTTATAATTCTTTGAATTTATTTTTTATTATTTTTTTATAAAAATAAGAATATTATATTTCATAATTATTTCATAAAATTAATAAAGTAACAATAAATACTATATTTATAATTCTACACTTTCAATAATCATTGAAATGTATTTTACATATCCTAAATCATAAAGTATAAAAAATTTAAAGTATTAATCTAATAACTTCGTACTTTTTTTTATATCTTTTATAATTTTGTATTTACTTTTATTTATGTAAGCAATAATTTTTTTGTAAATTATTAATAGGAATTCAAAAAATTATTATTTATACATATAAAAAATTATAAAATTCTATATGAAGATATGCCCATTTTTCTTAATTTATAATGAAATAGCACCCTCATTTCATGATCATGATGGCCCCCATGATTTTGTAGCCCCGGGCCCCAGGTAGTGTTAGACCAGCCCTGAAGCAGAGTACTTGACCTTCGGGGAACGGATTTGACTGAAACTGCGGGATATGATCTTTAAAAGCTTTTTTAATGCAACTGAAAGCTTAAATTAAAGCATTCCATCCATTCTTCATTTTATTATCCATACATTTATTTGTAAGAGTCTTAGTTGTTTCGTAATTCAAGATCTTATAGATCCTCCTTTTTAATGTATTTTCGGAAAAATGTTTTTATCTTCGTCCATAGGGCCCATTCAAAGAAAAGAAAGAATTGGATTTATTTTTTTTCATCAAAAAATCATATTCTGCAGTTTCAGCCAAATCCGCTACCCGAAGGTTGGGTATTCTCCTTGTAAGTTTGGCTAATTTATTGTGAATTTTATTAAAAATTTTAATTTTTTCACTCAAAATTTGATAAATCAGGTCAAGTTGATTTGAATTATCATGAGATTTATTTTTCTTTTTATATTATAAAAGATTTTAGAAATTTACAAAAAAGAAAATATTTGTTTATGCCAGATAAATGAAATAAGAATTGAGCCTTTAGAAGTTAAGAAGTAATTCTCGGTGCACAATGCGAAAGAAAGATCGGTTAGAGATGGTGACCATAACAGCGTCTAATATGCGCTGTATAAATAAATATTTATATCATATGTTATATTTTATATTATGTGTACATTATTAATTACTGAAATATAAAAAATGTATAAATGTATATAAGTATATGAATGTAAAATTATTACAAAGAATTATATACATTATAAAATCTATGTATTAAATTCAAAAGGGGGGTATATATTATAAAAAGATTTCGACGCCGCCGCTGTCGCTGCCGCTGTGTATAAGAATTCTATTTGTCCTTGTTAGCTAGAATTTAGCTAGAATCTAGCTAAAATTAAGCTTCAAGTTAGCTGAAAATTAGCTAAAAGTTACCTAAAAGTTAACTGAAAATTAGCTAAAATCTTATCTTATATTATATTAAAGTAAAACCACTTTTTTCTCCGTTTCTCCAGTTCTCCGGTTCTCCGCAATTTTTAAATGTGTCATTCTTGGGCCTTATATTTTCTTGGGCCTTTTATTTTCTTGGGCCTTATATTTTCTTGGGCATTATAATTTTCTTGGGCCTTGTAATTTTTTGGACTCAATATTTTTTTGGGCCTAATATTTTTTTGGACTCGATATTTTTTTGGGCCCAATATTTTTTCGGTCTCTATATTTTTTGGGCCTTATTTTTTTTGGGCCTTATATTTTTTTGCGCCTTATATTTTATTGAACCTTATATTTTCTTGGGCCTTATAATTTTATGGACTCAATATTTTTTGGGCCCAATATTTTTTCAGTCTCTATATTTTTTATGCCTTATTTTTTTTGGGCCTTACATATTATTGAGCCTTATATTTTCTTGGGCCTTATATTTTCTTGGGCATTATAATTTTCTTGGGCCTTGTAATTTTTTGGACTCAATATTTTTTTGGGCCTAATATTTTTTTGGGCCCAATATTTTTTCGGTCTCTATATTTTTTGGGCCTTATTTTTTTTGGGCCTTATATTTTTTTGCGCCTTATATTTTATTGAACCTTATATTTTCTTGGGCCTTATAATTTTATGGACTCAATATTTTTTGGGCCCAATATTTTTTCAGTCTCTATATTTTTTATGCCTTATTTTTTTTGGGCCTTACATATTATTGAGCCTTATATTTTCTTGGGCCTTATATTTTCTTGGGCATTATAATTTTCTTGGGCCTTGTAATTTTTGGACTCAATATTTTTTTGGGCCTAATATTTTTTTGGGCCCAATATTTTTTCGGTCTCTATATTTTTTGGGCCTTATTTTTTTTGGGCCTTATATTTTTTTGCGCCTTATATTTTATTGAACCTTATATTTTCTTGGGCCTTATAATTTTATGGACTCAATATTTTTTGGGCCCAATATTTTTTCAGTCTCTATATTTTTTATGCCTTATTTTTTTTGGGCCTTACATATTATTGAGCCTTATATTTTCTTGGGCCTTATATTTTCTTGGGCATTATAATTTTCTTGAGCCTTGTAATTTTTTGGACTCAATATTTTTTTGGGCCTAATATTTTTTTGGACTCAATATTTTTTTGGGCCCAATATTTTTTCGGTCTCTATATTTTTTGGGCCTTATTTTTTTGGGCCTTATATTTTTTTGCGCCTTATATTTTATTGAACCTTATATTTTCTTGGGCCTTATAATTTTATGGACTCAATATTTTTTGGGCCCAATATTTTTTCAGTCTATATTTTTTATGTCTTATTTTTTTGGGCCTTATATATTATTGAGCCTTATATTTTCTTGGGCCTTATATTTTCTTGGGCATTATAATTATCTTGGGCCTTGTAATTTTTTGGACTCAATATTTTTTTTGGCCTAATATTTTTGTGGACTCAATATTTGTTTGGGCCCAATATTTTTTCGGTCTATATTTTTTGGGCCTTATATTTTATTGAGCCTTATATTTTCTTGGGCCTTATATTTTTTTGGGCCTCATATTTTATTGAGCCTTATACTTTCTTATGCCTTATATTTTTTTGGGCCTTATAATTTTTTGGACTCAATATTTTTTTAGGCCCAATATTTTTTCGATCTCTATATTTTTTAGGCCTTATATTTTATTGAGCCTTAAACTTTCTTATGCCTTATATTTTTTTGAGCCTTATAATTTTTTGGACTCAATATTTTTTTAGGCCCAATATTTTTTCGATCTCTATATTTTTTGGGCCTTATATTTTATTGAGCCTAATACTTTTTTGGGCCTTATAATTTTTTGGACTCAATATTTTTTTGGGCCCAATATTTTTTTAGCCCAATATTTTTTCGGTCTCTATATTTTTTGGGCCTTATATTTTCTTAGGCCTTAATTTTTTTTTGGCCTTATATTTTATTGAGCCTAATACTTTCTTGGGCCTTATATTTTTTTGGGCCCAATATTTTTTCGGTCTCAATATTTTTTGGGCCTTATATTTTCTTGGACCTTATATTTTCTTGGGCTTTATATTTTTTTGATTCCTACATTTTTTTGGTCAATATATTTTCTAACGTAGCGTTTCATCCAAGCCTGTATACTTTTTCATTGGATTCTTGAGTGGAGCGTATTTTTATAATGTTTTATACAGGCTTCGCTCCAGACGCTATAATATTTTTTTTTATTTCAAATGCAATGTTTTAACGTCTCATTCTTACACTAGACATTGCAAATCTAATAGCGCATCTCCATATGCAGCTGACTTAACAGCATATCCTCATGTGCAGCCGATTAAACAGCGCATCCCAATATGCAGCCGTTTAAACAGCGCATCCCCATATGCAGCCGATTTAACAGCACATCCCAATATGCAGCCGATTCAATAGCGCATCCCAATATGCAGCCGATTCAACAGCGCATCCCAATATTCAGTTGATTCAACAGTGCATCCCAATATGCAGCCGATTCAACAGCGCATCCCAATATGCAGCCGATTCAACAGCGCATCCCAATATGCAGCCGATTCAACAGCGCATCGCAATATGCAGCCGATTCAACAGCGCATCCCAATATGCAGCCGATTCAACAGCGCATCCCCATATGCAGCCGATTCTACAGTGCATCCCTATTTGCAGCCGATTTAACAGCGCATTCCCTAATGTAGTCGATTTGATAGCGTATCCTCGTATGCAGCCGATTCAACAGCACGTTCCCTTTTGCAGCCAATTTAACAGCGCGTCCTTTATACAGCTGATTCAACATCATATTAAACAATTTTGAAAGCGTCAGTTGATATTTATTTTTATTAAATATCATATATTTTTTTATATTTCGAGTTCAACTATTAACACAATCTAAAACATGAATATAAAATACATATTGACATATTCTTTATAATATCTCTTTATAAACAATGTTTTTTGTATATATTGTGTTCTGATAATTTTTATTTTCTCCGTTGACAATAGCGTAGTCACCTAAAAATAATTTCAAATTGTTTTTAAATTTCGTCCTTAAAAGAGCAACATATAATTTCCCTTGACTGAAAACTGGTGACGGCAAACGAACACCAACTTTTTTATAAGATTGTCCTTGTGATTTATTAATAGTCATTGCAAATCCTAATCTAATAGGAAACTGTTTTCGTTGCATATTGAATGGAATTTCTTCCGTAGATGGAGATAAATTTATTCTTGGAATGAAAACTAATTTACCATTGTTTTGACCAGTTGCTAATTCCGCTTAAATGGAATATTTGAGCATTTTTTTTACCATCAACCTTGTTCCATTACAAAGTCCCTTATTGACATTCAAATTTCTTGAAAGTATAATGATAGCCCCTACTTTTAAATGTAATTTATGTGGTGGAAGTCCATTAGGAGTTAACTTATTTAAAAATTCTGTAGGTAACATAATATCTAAATTTTCTTTGTTATCATCTTCAGCAGTATCAATACTCAAATATTCAACATGGTTTCTTTCCATTAAATTCAAAACATTATTATTGATTTCAGTAACATCATTATTTTTAGGAGCCAAAATAACTTTTTCCGTTATATTCGTATTGTCTATTTTTATTGTTTTTCCGAATATTTCTTCGACAAGATTTTCTTTAATGATAAAATTATCTGGTATAGCACTTACTTCATCATCATCTTCAAAAACATCGCGGCGTTTTCCTTCTCCGATGTCTAATAACCGTTGTTTAAAATTATTATCATTATCCGAAACTCGCAGATTTTCATTTAACTTCATTTGCTTAAAATTTTGCCATAATAAACTAAATTTAACTGAATTTTCAATGATGTTCATACGGCTACCATGTCGTACAATTGGTAATGTTTGCCTGAAATCTCCTGATATAATTACAGTTTCACCACCGAAGGGTTGGTTTACATTGCATAAATCTTGAAAAAGACGATCAACCGCTTCAAAAGCAAATTTTGAAATCATGGATATTTCATCCCAAATAATTATTTGTGTTTCCTTTAATTGTTTGCCTTCTGCAGAATTAGGCTTAACATTACAAGTTGTACAATCTGTTATATTTAACGGTAGTTTAAATGTTGTATACACGGTTTTTTCATCGACTAATGAATTCGCTGCTATACCTGTCAAAGCTACACATAAATAATGTATGGTATGATATTTAAAATAAGCTATTAAAACGTTAAGTAAATAACTTTTTCCACTTCCACCCGGTCCATCTATAAAAATATATTTTTCTTTACTTTGGTTGTTTAAACTTTTTAGTGTAGAGTCGAATATTTGCCTTCGTTTATTATTTGAAGAATTTATTTTTATTTCTAATTCATTAAGAATATAATTATTATGATTCAAAATTGTTTCATTATTATCTTCTTCTATAAATGTGCTTATGTTAGGTAAATTAAAATCGTTTAATGAAAATCCATTGACTTGTAAATTATTTTCAATAACATTCGATGCAAGATTTTCACCTACATTTTTTTCGTATTTAGGGTGGTAAAATTTATCTTTATATATTTCATATAAATCTCGTGCACTTATAGGATTATGAAAAACGCAAATAAAAGCAAATAATTCACAAAGAGCATAAGGGAATTCTGTTGAAGATGCTTCTTCCAAGCATCCATCCCATTCTTTATCTTCATTTATTAATTTATTTGCCTTAGCTGCCTCATAAAACGAATTGTACATCACATCATCAACAGTACGCAAAGCTTCAAAAGACGTGGCTCCTTTAACATGTAATAGTAATAACCTAATAAAATAACGTTCTCTATCTTTCGGATTTACTAAGTACATTCTACTGAGTATTGGTTTTCTTTTTTTTTCTTTTATTCCACTTTTTCAGTTTTTCATTAAATGTATAAAAATTTGGTATTTCTGAATATAAGTAATTTCGTGCTTCAAAATCTTCTCTATTCAATTCAAAATATGCTGTTAATGTTGTTCCAACATTTTTTTGCATGATCATTTCTTCTTTTCCTTCTTTAAAAAATACGTTTTGTTGATATTCTTCATGAACGCTTTGACGTTTTATAGTATGTGAAATAACATGTAAAGAATATTCTAATAATCTGTGCATTGCTTCAGGTGGACATAAATATTGTGTATTAATGTATTGTTTGATTTCGTCATATTCGTATTCAACATTTTCACTGTCATTTTCAAAAGTGTCTTTATTTTCTGATCTAAAATCAACATTTACTTGATGTATTTTAATGTATGCACAATCATGACCTTCATAACAGTATTTGAATAAATATTCAATGCATTGTACAGTGGAACAAACTTCTACGTTTGTGTGTGCATTAAATTTCAATAATAAGTAAGGATTATAAGGAACAATGAATCCATTATCTGCAATTCCTACTGTAAATTTATTTTTAAAAATAATTTTGACGCCATCATTTTTGCGTTTGTATAGTGGATACCCATTTGATTTAAATGTTGTTGTATTATTAAATTTTTTTTGGGAAATTTTCCGTACATTGTTTAGTATTTTTATCCATACACGGACAATTTATATTTTGCATACCACAGGGACTGTGTATCATATATTGTTTAACAATACTATATAATTTTGGATAAATATCTCTATTTGGAATTTCTGCACTTATTATTTTATCAACTTTTTCGAGAATATCAAATGTATCATTTTTATCTCAGAATAACAACATATGCATATGTGGTAATCCTCGTTTTTGAAATTCAATTACATAACTATATGCAATACATTTTCCTAATATTCCCTTTTTTATTACTAAATTTTTGAATTCTTCTACTTTTTGATAAAATGCTTTTGTTATAATATCTGGTCTATCTATTGCATTTTCATAAGTTTCCAAGTTTTCAGTTATTTCTTTCCAATGTGGATCACAGATCATGGTTACAAAAAGCTCAGGTTTACCATGATAATTTACAAGTGTTATTGAATCAATGTGATTTTGTTTTAAAAATCGTGGACTTCTTGTAAAGTTTAATGGTAATATTACCATTTTTCCAATTTTTGAATAATCTAATTCTTTTTTGTTATGTAAATAGTCCATAACACCTATGTAACAATCACTTCTTAATACGTTTTAGTTTTTTCGTATGAAATATGATATGGAGGTTTCAACTTTTACAAACGCATCAACAATGAACTGTTGAGATAATTTTCCTAAATTAAGAAATGGATTAAATTCATTTCTAAAACTAAATCTATAATTATAAAATTGCAAATTTTTAATATTAGATTTTTCAAATTTATTTTTCATATTTGACATCCATCCGAAACCACCATTAGGATGAATGAGCGAATATGTCATAGGATCTGTGTGTTTGCTAATTGTTAGTATACTAATTGGTTTATCAGACTTGAGGTAAATGACAATATCACGTTTAATAGGAGGCATATCGTCTTCTCCAACGTATACTATTGCTACTTCATTTCAGGTAGGTAGATTATATCTATTTTTATCGAAATTATTATTGCGAACAATAGGCATAGTAACAGTTTGCAGAAGACAATTGATTTTTGCACATAATTGTAGTTCATCTTCTCCTGCTTCATACATCATTTTATAGGCTTTAGCATGAGGGTTAATATCTCTTATTAAGTTATCTAAATGTTTCAATAATGTTAAGTTTGTATTAAACTTATGTCGTTCAATCGTTGCCATTTCATTATCTAAAATATATAATTGTCCATATTTACGTGCTTCATATTTATTAGGATGTAACGCATATACATTATGGTAAATTTGTCCATATATTCTAATAACTTGTGGTCCTTTACCCGGCAATGTATCAAAATTGGCATCAAAACTTGCAAATGCTAAAGCATTATTGTATAACCTAACATTTCGTCGAAAATCAATACTTTTTTCCGTAAATTCAGTTGCTCAAAACATTAATCGTTCTGGGTAAGTTGGATTTTCTAACAATTCTACTTTACCTTTATGACAACAATTGGAGAAATCGTTACTTTTAGTATATTAAAAAGAAAAATGTATCGCATCAGAATAAATACATGTATTCGTCATGGAACCAATGTCATTTTCAGATATGAGATTTTCATCGAAATATATATTTGCCATACAACCAATCAGTTTCAAATTAATTTGTTCAGTTAATATTTTTTCATTTAATTTCTTTAATTTTTTTTCTACTTTGCCCTTCATTGTTTTATTAATAACTTCGTTTAATACAATATTATGATTGTTATTATGATTATTATTATTCTAATTTTCATTATAATTATTATCTGCAATTTTCAATCGTTTACACTTAATATTTTCCAATTTTTCTTCATATTTTTTTGGTTGTTTTTCTTTAATTTTTATATAAGTTTCTTTCTTACGTAAAGCCTCATTCGCACGTATTTGTTCCAATTTATCAGTTCTCATTGTTTCCTTGAATTGCCATTTCGTTATCTTAGTATTTTCTAATTTCTGTTTATATTTATTTGGTTGTCCTTTTATCATTTTCATATAAGCTTTTTTCTTACGTAAAATTTCTTGAACACGTCTTAGTTCTAATTTATCATTACTTTTTTGTTTCTCGCATTTCCATAATAATGTCTTTCTGAAATTTTTTTATATTTATGTGATTCTTGCGTTACCATTTTCCTATTAACGGGATGTCGGAGCTGCATCACTTGAGTTTTGCTTTTATTATTATATCAGTATCTTTTTAAATTAATAAATTAAACAAATATAATGACTTGTCCGTACTAAAGCTATATTAATACAATAATTTTTGTCAAAATAAAAAATCATTTGGACTTTTTATTTTTTTATGAGTTTGGATTGGAAATTAGATATCAAACTTGATAGACCTAACTTTAAAATACGATACATTGAAAGTTTTTATTATAACTTTATATGTCTAATATTTTGGTGGATTTCTTAAGTTGTCCGCACTGGAGTATAAGCTTACAAATTTTTACTTTGTAGCAAAAAAACTTGATTAAACGCATCGTTTATTCATAAGTTAGGATTAGAAGGCGGGCAGCTTCGTCAAGCTCTTAAGTTCTGTTACTAATAAAGTTTCTTTTTCATCTATTTCTTTTGATTCTTTTTTTTCTTCATTTAATTTAATTTCAACTGTCCCAATTTTATTATCGTTATAATTCAAGTGGATGTCATCGATTCCCATCATATCAATATCTGGTTTTTAAAAATTTCTATCTGAAATGTCATTGTCAATTTCCATCAAAATTGTTTCATGATTCAAATTCTTTTGTTTACGATACATTTTCATGATCTTTTTTTGTTCTGGCAATAAATGTGTATGTGAGTTTTTTTTATAATATTTCAAGCTCGGCGAAATCTAAACTAAATGGTATTTGATTAAGAGCTTGCTCATGACAAAAACTCCTTATTATCATATCCGGTGGATTATCGTAATTAATTTTTGCATTATTATAATTTTGTAAAACTGGAAACATTTTTATTTTTTGCGTTTTAAAAATTCTTTATAAACGTAATCGCATTTGAGAAACATTATATCTTAAACAACATGAACCTAAATTATAAAGTACTGCAACAGCAAAAACCATTGCAAAAACGCTACAATCATAATTATTCGTTTGTGATTGTACTGTTTCGAATACTGTGCTTAATTCTGATTTGTTTGGAAATAATCTGTTTATATAAATCTTATACTCATCTTGTAAATATATAAGATTCAAACTGTCATATATATGAATTACCTTATTATTATAATACACACAAATCCGGTGACTCTTTTCTAAATTTCCGGTAAATAATAACTGTATAAATACTCCATCAATCAGTACTGAATTAACATATTGTGGTCTCTGAATTAGTGAATTTGATTGCATGTCGAATGAGGTGCACTGGTTTGAAATGTTATTAAATTCTAATATATGAATATCAGTTAACATGAAAGCAATTCCACTATACAATCCCTGTCTTTTAACAATCAATTTATCTTCCTCAGTCAAAACCATTATTAAAAATGAAAATTCTCTTAAGAATTTTCATTCATTTTTAATGAACTTTTTCCAAAGATATGCACAAAAGAATTGCTTTTATATTAACTGATTTAATTTACTGCCTTTTTACTTTAAAAGCTTAAAAATTAAAGAAATTATGAAAAATGCTATGAATTAATTGTTATATGATAAATAAATAATAATGAAATTTGGAAAAATTATGTAACGATAAAAAATGATTATTTTCGGCAATTTTATATATATATATCTCTCTATATAATAAAGATATATTGCCTACGCCGCCGTTGCCGCTGCCGCCGCCGTGTATAAGAATTTTATGTGCCCTCAGTTAGCTGAAATTCAGCTAAAATTTAGCTGAACCTCAGCTAAAATTTAGCTGAAATTCAGATGAAATTTAGCTGAAAGTTAGCTGAGAGATAGCTGAAATTCAGATAAAATTTAGCTGAAAGTTAGCTAAAAGTTGGCTGAAATTCAGATAAAATTTAGCTGAAAGTTAGCTAAAAGTTGGCTGAAATTCAGATAAAATTCAGCTGAAAGTTAGCTGAGAGATAGCTGAAAGGTAGTTAATTGTTAGCTAATTTAATTAATTGTTATCTAATTTAAGAACGTTCTCTTGGAAATTGATATTGATTTGATAATTGATATTGACAATGGGGGGTTGGCGAGCGAAGCGAGCAGGGGGGAACCCCCCCTAGAATATATATATATATATATATATATATATATATGGGTCAATCCACGTCAAACGGATAATGGCTCTGTCCAAAATCGTAGATCACCAAAAAAATCGTATAAAAGCTCAAAATTTTCGTTTTACACTCTACTTTCTTTTGCAATGTGGAGATTTAAAAAAATCCAAAATAGCGGCTCTGATATGGCGGCTCAAACCTAGAGATATCATAAAAAATTTTCAAAAATTGATTTTAATTCATTCAAATCAGATCCTACATATTTTTTTAAATCAGAAATCAATTCAGCGTTCAATTTTACATAGGAATATAGTATTGCACTCGAGGTAAAAAAAATTTACAATGTCATCGAAAGATCATATCAGGAAATAATAGTTATTTCTCGAATTACTCATTGATCAATGTTGATTAGTGAAAAAATGAAGATACTGATAGATAACTCGAGTTACTGAATCTAAATCTGATGTCCGCTTAACCCTACAAGATCTGTATGAAAGTCATTTGAAGGTCAAATTGCGAATATCTTTTATTATTTGATAACATTAGGACACCTTCAAGTCTTACGTGTCGCTGAATCCAAAACCGGGGTCTGTTGGAGTGTTAAACGACGTAATTACGTAAAAATTAATCAAATATTGACTAAAAGAAAATTTTTGTCCTCCAAGAAACCACAGTTTAAAACGAATTTTTCTGTAATTACGTCATTTGACACTCCAACAGGTCTCGGATTCGGATCCAGCATCACGTAAAACTTATAAGTGTCTTAATCTTATCAAATAATAGAAGATATTCGCGATTTAAACTCCAAATGACCTTGATGGAGACTGGTAGGGTGAAGCGGTTATCGGATTTGGATTCAGTGACTCGAGTTACCTATTAGTATCTTCATGTTCTTACTAATTACCGTTTATCAATGATTAATTCGAGAAATAACTATTGTATCGCGATATGACCTTCAGATAATATTGTAAAATTTTTTGACCTTGAGTGCAATACTATATTCTCATGTCAAATCGAACGCTAAATTGATTTCTGATATAAAAAATATGTAGAATCAGATTTAAATGAATTAAAATTAATTTTTGAAAATTTTTTATGAAATTTCTAGGTTTGAGTCGCCATATTAAGGCCGCCATTTTGGATTTTTCAAAATCGCCACATTGCAAAAGAAAGTAGAGTGTAAGACGAAAATTTTGAGCCCATGCACGACTTTTTTAGTGATCTACAATTTTGAACAGAGCCATTATCCGTTTGACGTGAATTGACCCATATATATATATATATATATATATATATATATGGGACATTTTACACCAACTGGAAGAGCAAAAAAATTAAAATCGCTGAAACTCTGAGAATATGTTCTGTCTGTTACTCAAAATGTGTAAAAAAATATTTAAGGATTTAGATTTGAAGGATCAAGAGCCATAGATCCTTGAAATTTGGAAATTTTCAAAATTTTTGGAAAAGTACCAACTTTATGATTTTTTTTCTGAAAATCTCGATGTTTTAGAGAGAAATTCATGAGAATTCTTCTTGTTCTAGATAAAGAGGAGAGTTAGCATTATTTTTTACAGAGCTAAATTTTGAAGTTTTCTATTGGTTCTTACATGTATTACATGGTAATTGAAATTACTCATTGTCTGCTACTTCAGAAATTTCTTTTCGCGGGCTTATTTTCCTCTATTTCACGTGAACTTTAAAATGAATTTTTAATCATGTAAGTCAGAGCTATCAATAAGGAGTTATAACAGTTTAAAATATATATTTTCATGTCTAATTTATTTTCAATAAAAATATTAATCATACATGATAATATATATTTTAAACTGTTTTAACTCCTCATTGATGGCTCTGACTTACATGATTAAAAATTCATTTTAAAGTTTACGTGAAATAGAGAAAAATAAGCCCACGAAAAGAAATTTCTGAAGTGGGGAGCAATGAGTAATTTCAATTACCATGTAATAGATATAAGAACCAATAGAAAACTTCAAAATTCAGATCTGTAAAGAATCATGCTAACTCTGCTTTTTATTAACGACAAGAAGTATTCTCATGAATTTCTCTCTAAAATATTAGGATTTTCAGGAAAAAAATGACCAAGTTGGGACTTTTCCAAAAATTTTGAAAAATTTCCGAATTTCAAGAATCTATGGCTCTTGATCCTCCCAATCTAAATCCTTGAAAATTTTTTTACACATTTTGAGTATCAGGCAGGATATATTCCCAGAGTTTCAGAGATTTTTATTTTTCTGCTCTTCCAATTAGTTTGAAATGTTCCACATATATATATATATATATATATATATATATATATATATTTATTCATTAAAAAAAGTTTGTTGTAAAAAGAACTAAAATCAAAATTTTTTTGTAATTATTTTTAATAATTGTATTCTTCAATTTATTTGCAGTTATTTATGGTTATTTGCAGTATCTACATTTAAATAACGTATAAATAATAATAAACAACCCACAGAGCATGAAATATTTATGGAAGCTTCCTGGAACATTGGCAGCAAAGATTTGAAATATTTTAGGAATCTTTCATTGAATATCCCTGTAATATTCGTATGTCCTTGATTCTTCCTACATTGGAATATTCCATGAAATATTGCTGGAAGATTCTAAGAATATTTCATTGGATGATCTAGGACCTTTTAGATCTTTTATTGAAATATTTCAGGAATCTTGCAGGAATATTTCATGAAATATTCCGTTGGAACATTCATTGGAAATTTCCGGAATATGGGAACGGTAGATTTGAAACATTTTATGAACCTTTCATGGAATATAAACGAAAGATCTAAGGAATATTTTATGGAATATGCACGAAAGATTTAAAGAATTTTTCATAAAATATTCCATAAAATATTTCTGGAAGATTTTAGAAATCTATCGTAAAATATTCCGTGGAATATTTATGAATGATTCGCAGAATATTGGCACGGAAGATTTGGAATATTTCAGGAATCTTCCGTGAAATATTCCTGTAATATTCGTATGTCCTTGATTCTTCCTACATTGGAATAATCCATGGAATACTCTTGAGAGATTTCAAGAATATAAAAATGGAAGGTTTGGGTAATCTCTCATCTTTCATGAAATATTCCTGGAAGATTTTTGGAAAATGTGAAATACTGTGAGGGGATGGTATATATATTATATAATAACACATTACACTTATACATCAATACATATACGCATACATAAACATTTAGTTATAAAATCGCATTTAAATATTCACTTCGAATGTGCACATCAAAGTGCTGATACCCTTTCGCTTTTATAGTAAGTGAGGTATCTTTCAAACGCTTGGGGATAAAACTCCCATTTGACAAACATCCCCTTATCGGAGTCACTGGAAACCTCCCGTAACGTTCCGCGCAATCTTCCAACGAAAACTTCATGGAATCATTCTGGAATCTTTTAAGCAATATTCCACTGGAAGATTACTGTAATCTTTGCGTAAAATATTTCTAATTTTTTTATCTTCTTATAGTAAAATATAATCAAAATTTGACAACAAATTTAACATAATGAAATAATTGTACTTTCAATGATTTGTATCATATTTAATACAAATTATAGAGTGATATTACAGAATATTATATTTTTCCGCATTCATAATAAATGTTCCGCAAATAATAAGTAAATTTTCTTTTGAAATGTTTACTTTTTTAGGGGGAATCCTACTTCTATTTAGACAGTTCATACATATAAATGCATAATTATATAGACATAATCAGAAACATTTATTCATATTTTATATATTGTCCTATCTTTATTAACAAATTCTTAATTCATCATGATATAATTTGTATTAAAACCATTTTTATGCACATTGTAACTTTAATTAATCTTTTTTATAAAAATAGAAAAATTTAATTAAGTACAAAACTACAATATCACAATTCATAAGTTGCGTCGATTCTTTTTTATTTTAAAATTGGCTAATTTATACATAATAATATAATATATGAAAATTCAACCGAGCGACGTTAGGAGCGAGGTATTTTTTGCTAGTTTATATTAATTTTAAGCAGTTTTAGGTAAATTTTGGTTTGATTTCAGCTGAATTTCAGCTGCATTTTAGATCTATTTATATTATATTCTCTCTATACTATTGAAAATATATCGCCGCTGTCGTCACTGTCATCGTCAGAAATTTTCCCCTCATTTTTGGACTTACATTACAGCTTTAAATTTAGAATCTTTTTACTACTAGACTAACATTTGATAAAACGTTTATAAATCAATTACTGACTTTATTCTTTATTTAATATTATAATAAAACATATCACTTCCCTTATAACACACAACATTTAATTATTAATTCTGTCCTGGTATAAAGGACTTCACAGATGATTAGATTCATTAAAAGATCATTGAAGATTCACCTCAAGAAAACTTTTAAATAATTAATATTATTCACTATTTTATATAAAAATTATTAAAAAAAATTGCAAATTCCTAAATATTTTTTGAAAGTTATAAAAGCAAGATGGGGGTTGGCGCGCATGCGCGCAGGGAGCTTGCCCCCTAGTATATATATATACTGTCAATAACCAGCTGCAATGTATGCCGGATAACCAGTAAGTTCTTTTGTAGTCAGCTGTATTTATAATTCGCACTTGACCAGAATAAATAAAAACAGTGAAATAAATCTTATAAATTTTTTCAAATTTTTAATATGTTTAATAATGTTTGGTTAACCTTTAGAGGACGGGAAATTTGAAATTTGAAATTTCTCAGTATTTTCTATAAAAAAAACATAATATGTGTTTTTAATATTGGGAAATACTCATATGTAAAATGTCTATCCATGGTCGAGCCACTATGGTGGCCTTCCTATCCCCTAAAGGTTAATGATAAAACAGTGATATTAAAAACAATAAAATATATTAAATGAATAATTAAATATTTTAAAAATACTGGTTACAATAGTGAGAGTGATTATTGTTGTAAAAACAAGGAAAACAATATTCACTTTGACACCAAGAGCATCTGATAAAACTAGTGTTATTACAATTACATTTTGCACTTGGTTTTTGAGAGAAACAGACTTTTCTGACATTCATAAAAATGTCTCTATCTCCTACTAAATTGAAATAATACCAAGAATATTGAATTATATTTTTGAAAGTTGGTGCTGATAGTTGACGGTGTATGATAGAATTAATTTTGATAGAATCCTCACGTGTATTGACTTGTCTTTGACATTGCATCAAATAAGTAGCTTTCTGGATCCTCTTTATAAAATATTTTATTTGGCGGTGCAAATAAGTATCTAAAGACTAGCAAAATAGTGTGCAACCTCCAGGAATATACTTGAGTGTGCAGGTATTCTCACCATCAGGATCAACAAACTTCTCAAATTAACTTGGATTTTTTTGGCCACTTCATGTATCCAAGATCAGTACAAATTTATTTTTTTTACGTACTCTTGAAGAATATTGCTTGTATACTTTTCGAACAAACTTGCTAAAAGTTTTTCTAATTTGGAGTAGAAAATGTAAACATTCTTATAATCACTTTGTAAAGTTTCAATGTATTGCTGTATCTACTGCCAAAAATGTCTTTTGGCAATAGATTCCCTTCTAATGTTATTGAATATTGGGCTAAATAAGAATGTATAATTTTATATGTTTCCAATATACAACACTTTTGTCTCCAACATGTTCTAAGGTGTGATGAACATTTGCCCTATAGTCACAGCCCATCTAATTAATCTTGATGATCATGTGATTATTAAAATTTGATGCTTATCCTCATATGGTATCATAATTTATACAAGGTATAAAACGTATAAAATCGCAAAAAATGTGAAAAATCGTAACTTTCAAGTCCTGTAGCTCCCTGAGTTCACTCTCTAATAATCTAAAAAATTTTAAAAACTCTTGTGGCATCATTTGGAACTTATTCCTCGAGTTTAGGAAAAATCTACTTTGTTTGAGCACGATTTGGTAGAAAATCACCAATATACAGGGTGACCCATTTTAATCTATAGATCCCGATTTCTCCCAAAATACTAAACCTACAAAAAAATTGTTCAGACAGAAGGTGTTTATGGTAATGGGGATCACATTTTGGTGCCATTTGATTTGACCTTGAGGTCACTTTTGAGTCATTTGAAGGTCAAATTCATTTTTTTAAATGAGAACCCATATTTTTAACATCGAATTCGTGAAAAACGTGAAATTTTACGTTTGAAATGGTATTTTAAAATTTTTTTCATAATCTTTAGAATCAGGTCAAATTAAGGTCGAATTCCAGAAAAACCCGTGTTTTTTTCCATTGAGAACCCATATTTTCGAAACCGAATTCGGAAAGAGCGGGAAATTTGGCGTTTAGAAGGTTATTTAAAAATTTTTGTTATGACCTTCATAAGGTCAAATTAAGGTTAAATACTGAAAATTTGCCCAAAAAATGGTTTTATTAAGCTTTTGAGAATTGTGGACAAGAAAATGTTCAAGTGAGCTCATGAGCCAATGACCTTGACTATGTTGACCTTGAATTTAGTTTTCAAGGTTATTTGAACGTCAAAGTGATTTTTTAGTGGGAACCCCTATTTTTATACCGGATTCTGAAGGAGCAGGAAATGGAATGTCTAAAACAATAATTTTCATTTTTTTTTAAATGACCTTTAGTAGATGAAACTAAAATAAAATATTGAAAATACACTCACAATCCATTTTTTTTTCATTTTAAAGATAGAGGTCAATTATCTTCGATGGCGTCGTTTATTCAGCTTCTACTTTTGATACTTATAATGATTAAATCTTGAACATTCAACAAAAAAAATAAAAAATAAATAAAAAATGCACAGTTCAAATACTTTATCTTGTCTTCCTCCCTTCTCCCTCGTCATTTTTAACTTCATTAGAATTTTACCAACCTGAATTATGAAAAGCATATTTATAAATACAAAACCTTCTACTTCAAATCAATGAAGAAAATTCATCGCGATAAAATCCACTATCTTATGTCGAACAACATAAACATATAAATTAAAATCCATTAAGTTTAACCATCAAACCCGTAAAAGCAAACCCCTCATCTCAAAATTTATTAGTTTTATGCATTTTTTCTCGCTTCTTCAGTGTTCACTAGTTCATCCCTCCTACTTTACTAGATGTAATAATCTCTGCACATAATTTTTTTACACAGTGGATATAACTTGAAAATTCTTATAATGTGCACTTTGCTAATAATCAGCAATTGAAAAAAAAATAAACAATTATGTTTGATTTAAGTTTTATAATTATTGTTATAATAGAGTTTTATTCCTTTTTGTTATGACTCACTTGCTTAAATTTTGAAATGCCCAATATACATAGGTAATTACATTCACAAACTACCTTTGCAGAATGTCTGATTATAGTCCTAATGAAATCGTTGATATTATGTTGGTTTTATGTGAGTGTCATGGCAATTACATTGCAGCATCAAGGCTTTATGCTCAACGTTTTCCTGAAAGGTGACATCCAATTCATTTGACAATACGTAGTTTAGTCCAAAGGGCTCGCAATGGACATCTTGCTCGTCAACGTCAACATCATGAATATGACGAAAATGATGCGCGAGCTTCAATTATCTTAGCAATCGTTCACATTAATCCTCAATTTTTTACTTGCCAGATTGAAAGAGAAATAGGTATACGACAAAGTACTGTTTCAAGAATTTTAAGAGCTTGAAACTATCACCATTTCCACATCACTCATACGCAGGCTTTACAGCCTAATCATCATCTGATGAGTATTGCTTTTTGCCAATAGGCTTTGCAAATGATACACGATTTTTTAGATACAATGGGGTCCAATAAAACGGAGCCACGCTTGAGAAAAAAAGTACCAATTAAAAAATTTAGTATTTCAGCAAATATGGGTTGTACAGAACTCTACGACCACTCATTTTAAATATATTTGTAAGGACTTTTTAATAGTATATTGGTAATTTAATTTTGAGTACTTGTCTGGGAAATATTACGACTTAAAAATAGAAAGAAAAAAAAAATTTTCGCCTGTGTTCAAATTTGAATCATTTTTCAGAAAATGATGGTAGAAAAATTTTACACCGCTAGTTATAGAGGTATTTTGCTTAACTTGTAATTTATTTTTTAGTTTTTTGCTAGGTTCAAAATTGACCGAGATTTAGCGAGTTTTGTTTAAAAAAAGGGTCTTTTTTATTTTTTTGATATTTGCTTAATGAGAGGAGATATAGAAAAATGCCAAATAAAGATAAAGTGTATTTTTGTATGTAGAATAACCTTAAATTTTCTCAAAATTTTTTGTGCATTTTAATTTTTTTGATATCGCTGTGGTATTCTTATACATATATATAAGAGTATGGTATTCATGTATATAAGAATACCGCAACAATATGAAAAAAATTAAAATGCACAAAAAATTTCAAGAAAATTTAAGGTTATTCTACATACAAAAATACACTTTTTTTTATCTCCTCTCATTAAGCAGATATCGGAAAAATAAAAAAGATCCTTTTTTTGAACAAAAATTGCTAAATCTCGGTTAATTTCGAACCTAGAAAAAAAAAACTAAAAAATAAATTACAAGTTAAGCAAAATACCTCTAAAACTAGCGGTGTAAAATTTTTCTACCATCATTTCCCAAAAAATAATTCAAATTTGAACACAGGCAAAAAAAATTTTTTTTTTCTATTTTTAAGTCGTGATATAGCCCAGACAAGTACTCAAAATTAAATTGTCAATATACTATTAAAAAGTCCTTGCGAATACGTTTAAAATGAGTGGTTGTAGAGTTCTGTACGACCCTTATTTGCTGAAATACAAAATTTTTTAATTAGTCCTTTTTTTCTCAAGGTTGGCTCCGTTTTACTGGACCCTACTGTATGCACTTTTCTCAGATGAGGCTGAATTTCATAGTGACAGACAACTTAATAGACACAACTGCCATTATTGGTCAGATGTAAATTCCCACTTGTACAGGCTAAAAGATCATTAAAATCAATGGAGTCTTATGGTGTGATGCGGCATTGTGAGTGGTTATTTAATTGGTCCTTACTTTTTTAGACAGAATGTTGATAGACACAGTTACCTATCATTACTAAGTGATCACTTAGCAGACTTATTAGAAGATGTTGACTTAGCGACAAGAGCAAGAATGTGGCTTCAACAAGATGGTGCTGCACCGCATTATGCATTCATTGTACGTGCCTTTTTAAATACCAATTACAATGACAGATGGATTGAACGAAGGGGTCAAGTTGAATGGCATCCCTGCTCACCAGATATAACTTCACCTGATTTCTTTTTTTGGGAATATTTGAAAAATATTGTTTTTGCTGAATGACTAACCAACAGAGATGATTTTATGGACTGCATTCGTAGATCTTGTGCAGCCATTCCTAGAGCTACCCTGCTTATAACTGTAAATAGTTTTCAAAGGAGATTGCAGTTATGCCTCGAAGCCAACGGAGATAATTTAGAACAATTATTTCATGGGTAATTAATTCAAATTAAAGTATTAGTGAGAGGCAAGGGAACTCACGTTAAACAAGCACCCTAGTGAGAGGCAAGAAGACTCATGTTAAGCAAGCACCCCAGTAAGCAAGGGGACTCACGTTAAATAAGCATCCCAAAGGAAACAGAATTTGGTACGTCCACGTCGTTGTTTCTGGCTAACGCTAAAAGTAGGATTTAGGATAAAAGTGAGACTTTTCGTATAAAAAAATACTTTGACCCTTAAATATCATTCAAAACTGACCTCTATCTTTAAAATTTACAAAAAAACGGGTTTTGGGTGTATTTTCTGTATTTTACCTTTATTTGACCTATTAAAGGCCATTTAAAAAAAATGAAAATTATTGTTTTGGACGTTCAATTTCCTGGTCTTTCAGAATTCGGTATAAAAATAGTGGTTCGCTCTCAAAAATCACTTTAACGTTCAAATAACCTTGAAAACTGAATTCGAGGTGAAGATAGTCAAAATCATTGGCTCATAAGCTCACTTAATCATTTTCTTGCCCACAATCCTCAAAAACTTGTATAAAACGTTATTTTTGCAAATTTTCATTATTTAACCTTAATTTAACCTTCTAAAGGTCATAAAAAAAATTTTGAAATACCATTTCAGACATAAAATTATCGCTTTTTTCGAATCCGGTGTCAAAAAAAAGGGTTTCCATTTAAAAAAATTACATTGGGCTTCAAATGACCTTTAAAAGTGACTTTAAGGTCAAATCAAATGGCACTAAAATGTGACCTCTATTGCCATCAATAACTTCTAACTAAACAGCTTCTTTTTCGGTTTATTATTTTGGAAAAAATCGGGGTCCATAGAGTAAAAGGGGTCATTCTGTATATGGGTGATTTTATACTAAATCGTAAACAAAGTAGATTGTTCCTAAACTCAAAGAATAAGTTTTAAATGATGTCACTAGAGGTTTTGAAAATTTTTAGATCATTAGAGAGTGAACTCAGGGAGCTACAGGACTTGAAAGTTACGATTTTTCACATTTTTTGCGATTTTATACGTTTTATACCTTGTATCAATTATGATAACATCTAAGGATAAGTATTGCTGTTTTTTTTTATTCACGAGAAAAAAATTGTAATTCATAATTTTGAATTTATCAAAACTCCATTTCTCGCCCATACGTATACGTTACAGTAGCTAAAAACATTTATACAAACTCAATAATTATTATTAAAATTAATCCATATTAATCAAGGCGAAATTGGAGGGTGAGCAAAAAAAATTTTCAGATGGGAAATTTTTACGGGATCACCTTTGTAAAGGGTCCTAGAATAAGGATCTGCAGTTTGCCTGGCGAAAATGTGGTCCTAATTTGTTTAAATCGATTTTATTTAAACAAATTTCAAAAGTTCTTTAATTTGATTTGAACAAAGCTTTTTTAGATTCTTTGAGCGATTTTAAATAAAAAAATACTTTTGTGATTTTTTTCTGGAGCTGACCGTTTCTGAGTTATTAATAAATAAAGGTGTTAAAAATCACAAAAATGCCCAATTTCAAAGCTCCGATACTAAAATTTGAATATTCTTAGGTTGGCAAAGTTTTAAAGTAAAATTTTTATACTTTTTAATAAAATCCTGAAGAGTAATTTTAAATTACTTTATTTAAAAGTGTTATTTTTTAATTATTAATTGAGCACGTATACGCAGTATCTTCGTGTCCAAGCGCACACGGCTGAGTATGTCATCTATGTCTTGGCTTGAGCGAAGTGCATCCTTAATTTTATAAGTTTTGTTACGTTCTCGCTGATTATATTGAGAAATATGTTGTTTGTGAGCACCCGAGTATACGGCCCGAGTGTACGGCCCTGAAACCGTACGATACTGGAAGATGCGCGCACAAACACCAAAAAAGATCAAAGTGGTTGAACATGCAAGCGCGCGTATGTATGTACACGCACTTGCATGTGTAAGTATCGCTAAAAGTAGACGGTGGCTCTCCCTCTTTTCTACTAACTAGGAGAGTGTCACACCTCCGGATCACGGATTTTGCTCAAACTTCGAAATAAGTTTTCAGATGATAAAATATGGAAAAAGCTAAAGTTATAGTCATAAATACTCAATATTTCCCTAGTTACAGGCAATTAAAGAAAATCACTAAAAAAGTTACTAGATTTTTAAACGCATATAGTTCTTTAGCGTTGATAGCTACAAGCTTGAAACTTTTTTTAAATTAAAGCTGAGCTCAAATCCTTTCGAAATAGTAGTTACAGCATATCAAAATATTATTTTCTCCCAAAGTTAGAGCGTAATAAGGATTGGACCTAATTTCAGCTTTTATTATTAATTAATGTTTTTAAAAGAAAAAACAGGTCCAATGTTTATCACGCTCTAACTTTGGGAAAAAATAATATTTTTACATGCTATAACTACTAATTTGAAAGGATTTGAGCTCAGCTTTAATTTAAAAAAAGTATCAAGCTTGTAGCTATCAATGCTAAGGAACTATATGCGTTTAAAAATCTAGTAACTTTTTTAGTGATTTTCTTTAATTGTCTGTAACTAGGGAAATATTGAGTATTTATGACTATAACTTTAGCTTTTTCCATATTTTATCATCTGAAAACTTATCCCGAAGTTTGAGCAAAATCCGTGATCCGGAGGTGTGACACTCTCCTAGTAAGTTAGAAGAGTGGGAAAGAGACCTGAGAGGGCTAATGCAAGCAGTGCAAGGAGCTTGTGACTCTCGTGACTCTTGGATCAGCTCTCTCAGCATCGAAACACACTGGCTCGTAGCACAATTGGCGAATGGCCTACAACACGTGCTACAAGCAAGTAATCCCTTGTTAAGCGCTAAATTATTGTATTCTTTGATATTGTGAATTAATCAATAAAGAGCCAGTCTGAGATCCCACATTCTTATCCTATTAACCCGGTGCAAAGCCCCGAATATTAAGGAATTTGGTCCTTAATAGTAACGAGCTTTACACATAATTAACTCAAAAAATATTAACAAATATCTATGAAAAGTCAGTTATAGCTAGGCAAGCCGTCCTAGCTATAAACGACTTTCACAAACAATAAAAACACAAAGAATCTGCACAAGCTAGGCATGGCGCGCTAGCTTGTAACGATTCTCTAAAACGAATTATTATTTGTAAAGAGATAGCTGCGTTCTCAATTAATAAAATAATGATTAAAATAAGATAATTAAATTAAATAATAGGAGGGAAGGTTACATGTTTTTATATATTTTTTAATGCAAATAATAATGTACATTATATGTAGCAAATTACAAAAATATAATGAACTAACATATTTTTAAACTACAGCATATTTCAAACAATGAGTTCCTTATAAATTATCTTCCGAAACGTAGCAAAGCTTATAAAATCAGTGATGCGCTCCACGTGAGTTATAAGATGTTTAGCAGACGACATACACAGCTATGTGCACTTGGACACAAAGATACTCTGTATACGTGCTCAATTAACAATTGAAAAATAACACTTTTAAATTAAGTAATTTAAAATTACTCTTCGGGATTTTATTTAAAAGTGTCTAAATTTTACTTTAACGGGATGTCGGAGCTGCAGCAATCGAGTTTTGCTTTATTTATTCTATCAATATCTTTTCAAATTTATAAATTAGACAAATATAATGACTTGTTCGCACTAAAGCTATACTAAACCAATAATTTTTATTAAAATAAAAAATCATTTGGACTTGTTATTTTTTTATGAACTTGGAATGGATAATAAATGTCAAACTCGACAAACCTAACCTTAAAATATGATACATTGAAAGTTCTTATTATAACTTTTCATGTATAGTTTTTTGGTGGATTTCTTGAGTTGTCCGCACTAGAGTTTTATGTTACAAATTATTTCTTTGTAGCAAAAAAACTCGATTAAACGCACCGTTTATTAGTAAGTTAGGATTGCAAATATTACTAGAAGGCGGGTAGCTCCGTCATGCTCTTAAAACTTTGGCAACCTAAAAATATTTAAATTTTAGTATCGGAGCTTTGAAAGTGGGCATTTTTGTGATTTTTATCATCTTTATTTATTAATAACTCAAAAACTGACAACTTCAGAAAAAAATCACAGAAATATTTTTTTATTTAAAATCGCTCAAAGAATCTAAAAAAGCTTTGTTCAAATCAAAATAAACAACTTTTGGAATTTGTTTAAATAAAATCGATTTAAACAAATTGAGACCACTTTTTTGCCAGGCAAACTGCAGATCCTTATCCTAGGACCCTTTACAAAGGTCATCTCATAAAAATTATCCATTCGAAAATTGTTTTTGCTCACCCGCCAATTTCGCCTCGACTATATGACCCCTGGTAGAAATATAAACATAAAAAATGGTTTATAATGCAAATTATGGGCATTATTAAAAGTAATGTTTTATCATGTCAATATTGGCCAATAAATAGTCAATTTTTGTCGAATCTGTAAAGCTTAAATTTTTTGTATAGGCGAAAAATTCTAATGGAAATATGATGTCCTTAAAGTTGGCATTTTAAGTGCCTAGGAATATTTTAACCTATAAATCCAATACTTCTTTTCATCCACGTTTAAATTATAGAATATGTTAAATAAATACAAAAAAATGAAAAAATAAATTGCCTCAAACACAAATAATTATAGAGATTTAATTATAAGTATTTTTTCTGTTTCTCAGATTTACATTTTAATCCTCGAAAATCGAGTAACACGTTAAGGTATATAGGTAAAAAAAACGTTTCATATTCGTTAAAATAATGACCATTAAAAATTCCGATTCTCAGCTCTTCATTTCAAAGCCATGGTCATGAAATAGTAAAAAAATCGTTTCGATTTCTACCAGGGTTTTCATAAATTATATATTTTCTTGATGTTTTTACTTTTTTTACAAGTAATGAATCTCATCTTCTCTTTTTTGATCATGGACAGGCTGTTATAGCGAAAGTTCTACAGCCATAGTCTATTGGGAACTCACACGGATGCGTGGTCTATATGTATATGGGTAAATCTTTCATAATGTTAAAATTTCACCTGCAACAAATTAAAAAAAAAAAAATACAGGCACACGTATAAAACTAATTTTCTCTGAATGTTGACGTATTATAATGAAAGAAAAAAATCGTGTTACTCACTTTTAAGGGTAGTCTTTTTAACAAACATCAAAAGACAGATTTTCGAGTAAATTTTTCATAGTGTTAAAATTTACTTTCAATAAATTAAAAAAAATTGAAGACACATGTATCAAATTTATTTTTTTTAAATATTGATATATTAAAATGATAATAAAAGAAAAAATCGCATTACTCACTTTTGAAGATAGCTTTTTTTAATATAAGACATTTAAATATATTCATTATTATCACACCCAGGTATAATATTTTACCTATCTCAGATCAGTTTTTTAAGTATTTTGGGCTATAATAGATCATTTTCCATTGAGCTTTTTCATTTTTACATGTTTAATATGTTACAGAAAATATTTAAATACGCAATTTGCATTAATAATTACAAAATTTTTTGTAATAAATAAATATGCCAGAAATGGCAATTTTTTTGGAAAATTCATTTTTGGCGATTCGGGCATTAAAATTGAGTGATATTAGTTACCCAATGGCTTTTGGGATTCCTGATTACAAATCATAAGTGAGTGGAATATCAATTTATTTTTGCTAAAATTGTCAATCTTAGGGTATGAAATTTGACATAGATTTGTGTAGTTTATGTTTTCGAATAAAAATACTTATATTCCTTTTAACCAAATATTTTAGTTTATTTAATAAACATTAAATCTAAAAATTTTAAATTTAAAATCTAGAAATTTCAGTGATGATTCAACTCAACGTTCTAGGTGTAAGCTATTAAATACATACTAAAACTGAGCTTTTTAAAGTTTAAACTCTTTAGAATTAAAACATTGATAGAAACTAGGTAATCGATGTAAATTTGGAAAATTTAATAGCCGGGAAAAATTCAATGATTTCCAGAATACTCGAAATAATACTTCAAAAGCAACTTAAAGATTACATTGAGTATTATAAAATAGTAAATTACAAAGTTCACAACAGAGAAAAGATGAATCAAAGCTTAGGTTTTCATATTAGTGGATAAAAACCTATTTTCAAAAGTGAGTCACGTTTTTTAAGTATAATTTCAAACGAACAAAGAACTTTATCTACACTAGGCACACGTTCCTAATAAAAAAATTTCTCTTTGTGATTCTAAATATTACCTTTTGATGTAGTTTAAAATGTCACCGCTGAATAGTCTTTTTTACAGCATCGTATTTTCCAGAAAAAAGTAAAATATATAAATTTTTGGTAACATTTTAATAACCTTTCAGAAAGTACTTTTGTTAACAGGCACACACCCATGCTCTTGATTTTCCAAAAGTATGTGTATAGATAAAGCTTTGGTGTGAATTTCAAATAAAAAAAGCAGTAGTCATTTTTTTTATAGCGGTAATTTATCATTTTACATGGCCTGGTAACATTTAAATTTCAAAAAAAAAACCTCTTTTCCCCATCCGCCATAAAATGACACGTCTAATTATCATTAAAAATATAACAAAATTAGTTTCTAATAACTCAATAAATCAGTGAACATTTGCTAACAAGATGTGCTATCTCATATTTAGGAGAAATGACGCAGTAACATGATTTTTAAAAGTATGAAAGAATTACCCATATAGTATACTAACATGGCGATAGCAATCCACAGTACAAGTTGGGCTTAAATGTAATGACATTAATTTTTTAGTCTAAACATCATCTTCATGAAAAATATTTGTAATTACGCTGACACCAATCGTGCACTACGTAAATTTATACAAGGAAAAATGGTTCATCAGGCCCAGTTCAAAATAAAATGTGAAATAAATAAGAAATATACATTCAATGGTGAGGTTAATTTCATAGCTTATTGCTTGCAGATGTCTATTTTTCTACGCTTTATACAAATGTACCTTCGCAGAGTTGTCAAATATATTTTGCTTGTTTACATAACTTTGATTTGTTCTCAGGAAGCGATGAAAACTAACATTTAAATGTTTTTGGCTGCTTAAATTTCATGACCCTTTACTACACAATAATCTCTGTTGGAATTATTTGCACGCGTTTTGAACTCTTTTAATTACATTGTAATTATTTTTTAATTAAAAAATAAAAATTAAACACCAATTGCTATGCTACTCAACGCAAAGTTGTGTTTTAAATTATTTCACTGCCTTGCCACGAGGGGTCATCGCAAGCGTGTAAGTTCCCAATAACGTAGCCTGCAAAAAAACAGGTGAGAAATCATCTGATTTCTCAGGTGATTTATCATGCCAAAACATCATGTGATATTTTTGTTGGTTTTTATACGTTTCCAACCATACCTAGTCAATTCAGAATTATTTTCAAAACTTGTTCAAAATTTTGAATTTATAAAATTTTTTCAATAATTAAGGCTTTAAAAAAATTTTGAATGATTTTACAAAAAGTTTCATAATCCCGAATTCCCAAAAATTTTCAAAAATAGTTCTCAATTGACTAACAAGGAGAGCATCCCATCTCCGGGAAACGGATTCAGCTGAAACTGCAGGATATGATTTTTCGATGAAAAAAAATAGACGGGTGTTTTTTCTTTTCGTTGAATAGGCCCCCTAGACAAGGATATAGACATTTTTTGAAAATATGGTGAATAAAAGCCTTTATAAGAACTTTAATAACCAAAGAATTGACACTCTTACAAAAAAATGCATGAAAAATAAAATGAAGTACGTATTAAATGCTGTAATTTAAGCTTTGTTGCATTAAAAAAGCTTTTGTTGTTCGAAAGTTATTCCTAATTAAATATTACCACGTATTTACTTAATATTTTTAACATATAAAAAATGATCAATTTTTCACGTTATTTTATTAACATATTTTAATCGCCTGTAACTTTTGAACCACTAAAGATTTTTTAATGCGACAAAGCTCAAATTGAAGCATTTAATTCGTGCTTCATTTTGTTTTCTATGCATTTGTAAGAGTCTTAGTTCTTTGGTTATTTAAGTTCTCATAAAGGCTCTTATTCACCATATTTTTAAAAAATTGTCTATATCCTTGACTAGGGGGCCTATTCGACGAAAAGAAAAAACACGGGTTCATTTTTTTTTCATCAAAAAATCATATACTGCAATTTCAACCAAATCCGTTTCCCGGAGGTGGGGTGCTCTCCTTGTAAGTATAGTTTAAAACGTGTAAAAACCAAAAAAATCATCACATGATGTTTTGGCATAATAAATCACCTGAGAAATCAGATGATTTCTCATCTGATTTTTTTTAACAGGAGTAAAGACCGGTGTATAATCTATAAGATACATTATTCAGTCTTAACGAACGATAATTGTTCCTTCTAAAAAAGAAATTTTCACAGCTAAGTTTAGAGCGTGAAAACAGAAATAAATTATCGTATCACGTGGAGCGCCACCAAAAACTGCCTGATACTTATTGTTGATTAGCATGTTTCATCCTTGTTGAAAATTTCCTCCCAGAATTCCAGCTGGAATTCCACATAGAATTCGATCTAGACATTTTTAACATGGGCCTGACGCGACAACACATTTCTGCTTCTACGCGCTAAACTTCTGTCTTTGTCTAATAGTTTTTTTCATCATTTATGTTAACACTATTGGCTATAAGACAAAAAAATGTCAGCCTCCGCTAGATAATAGTATAATAGATAAATTTTATAATAAGAACAAAATAATTTTATCACGTAGTTCTTAACCTTTAGCTGGCAGGGGGGTACTATAGTACCCCACGTTCTTTCTTATCAAATTTTGAAACCATTTCATTTTTCTTCTTATAAACTATGCTACCCTTTGGAGTAACCTCTGAAGATCCCTCCAGAATGTTTTTGAGTTGAGATAACCAATACTTTAGTTTTTACGACAATTTTTCGCGCTGAGGTACTATAGTACCCCATAGGCCAGCTATAATCGGCTGGAGAGGCATGCCAGCTAAAGGTTAAATAATATGAGACGTACTGAAAATCTATAATCTTTTCTGGTAGGTCTCATATTATTCAGAAATTATGTGATTAAATTATTTTGTTCTTATTATAAAATTTATCTATTTCATTAGTATCTAGCGGGGCTGCCATTTTTTCAGTGTTTCAGCTAATGGTGTTCATATAAACGATAAAAAACACTATTAGACAAAGACAGATAGTTCGGCCTGCTCTTAACAAAGTAAGTCATTAACCCCTGACGTGACTTATAAGTCAAATCTTAGAAAACAGATTCGTGGATGCTTTTAACCCCTAAAACCTGATAAAAGCACTTACAAGAGGACACTACCAGCTTCGGGTCCTGGATTTTTAGTTCGAAAGGCTTAACAGGCTTCTTTTATTATAAAACTAAGAAATTTCCAAGGTTTTTTGCCAATGAGCACTCTATCACCTCTTTTGATATACCTAAAGTTGTTAAAAATTAGCTTTTTTTAATAATTTTACATTATAACAAATAATCCACCTGCGCAGACTTTCTGAACCACTTTACTTACACTCTAAATACATGATGCCTCTTTTTTATTCAAACATAGAAGTATACTAATGAATATTCACACTGATCATATGCTTTCGAGCTTGTAGATTCATGCAAAATAGTTGTCTTCGCTGAATATCACATTTTCCTGTGTCACACCAGGTTCGACCAAACTCATAGTTGAAAATAAACATACACCATGTTCTACACAATAATATTGATCACTTTGTTATACATTATACATAAGATTCATTGATTAAATGCTCAAATTAATTGTTGGAGCAAAATTTATTTAAAAAAAACTTCAACCGTATCTGTCTAAATTCTTTAGACTTCACTTTCACTACAAAATAACTGTCTCAAAAAATGTAAAATTTTAAGTTATATTTAACTTCACACAATAAAAAGCATCAAACAAAAAATTAGTCCAGAGAAAAAAGATCGAGCGCACAAATCTTATATGAAATACATACTGCAATATACTTCTCACAATACTGCACCTTCTGAAACGATGTCAAATACTAAACAAATAATTGTAAAAAATTTTAAAATAGTGAATAATTGTAAATAAATGTAAATAACAGTAAATAATAATAAATAACTGTAAATAATCATGAGTAATTATGAATAACAAAAAATTATTTACCAACCTAAACATTTTGAAAAATGTTAATGATAATAAATGATAGTAACTAATAGTGAATAATAGTAATAGACAGTGAAGAAGTGCGAATCATTGTTAATAATTGTAAGTAAATTTAAATAATGGTAAATAAGTGTAAAAATCTGTTAATAATGGAAAATTATTGTAAATAACTATGAATAATTGTAAATAATAATAAATAACTGTAAATAACTAATATTTATGTCTAAACTCCAACACTTTTTAATAATTATTTTCAGATATTTACAGATATTTACGAAAACCATTTTCATATGAGGAAATAAAAGGAATATACAGTTGACGATCTAAGTCCCGCCGCCTTCTTCTTCATCGACTCGCTCGTGCGTTAACTTGTAAAAATGGGTTTATTAATTTCATTTTTTTTTTTAGAATACAACAAACGTTTATTGAAATAAAAAGTAACAAAGAATGAATACAATATTGCATAATTCTCATTTATATCTACTGAAAAAAATATAAAAATTAAACTAGATATATTTAATCAATCAATAAAATGTTATTTATTTGAAAATTTAAGTGATTGCTTTATAAATAAAAGATAAAATAAATCTTATTTCATTTCATTTTCATAATAACAATGAGTATTTAGTTCATCAATAAATAATATATTCTTTAATTTTTAAATTTATGTTACCTATAAATAAGAAAATTTAATTTTTATATTTTTTATAGTAAATATAAATGAGAATTATGCAATATTACAATATTTTTTGTTACCTTTTATTTCAATAAACGTTTATTGTATTCTAAACAAAGAAATTAAACTAATAAATCCATTTTTACAAATTAAAAAGTCGCATAGAGCAGCGGCGGGACTCAGAATGTTTGGAAACAAATTCTTTTAGTCAGCAAGTGGGGGTAAAGTATGAGCGAGTCGATGGAGGAGAAGGCGGCGGGACTCAGATCGTCGACTGTATATGTAATTGACATATTTTTATTAATAAAATAAAATATTTACAATGATAGGATAAACATCAAGACTTTCTTTCATTTAGAAAGTGTTTAATTTATAATTCACTCAAAATTTTAGCAGTTAGCAAGATTGAAATCGTCGTAAAAACATTCAAAGCGAATGAATCTTCTGTACCAAGAACATCTGATAAAAGCTTGTTTAGAGCAATTTCGCACATAACATTTTTGTTTTCATACATTGCGATATGAGAATTTATAGTAAAGTTAATACTCTATACTTTCAATAAATATATCAACTCTATTAGTGAGCCAGTTCTCACAGGCAAAATCGGTCTATCAAAATGAATTTATATATATGTATATATATATATATATATATATATATATATATATATATATATATATATATATATAAGGACGCCGGACACACCACTAACTAGCTAGTGGTAAGCACAACTCTCAGGCTGCTTTGGATCGAGAGGGCGCTCTATTTGAGCAAAATCCTTGCCTGGAATAAGAGGGGGAAGCACACAAAAGAAAACTTTTATTTAACTTCAACTTCAATTTATATTAAAGAAAAAAATGATTTTACATTTGTGTGGGTTAGAATGAGAGTGGCATAAGTCACATACTTCTAATTTCGAGATTTTTGATATTAAAGTTTTAAATTAATATACATTTCTATTGAGTGCCATTTTTACAGTGCTTATAATATTAACCTTTAGCCTGCGGGGGTGGTCGATTTATCGACCAGCAGTTAGGGTGGGGACTCTACCTGAAAAATCCAATGATCTCATGTATACATTTTGCACTTTATAAAAGGTCGTTTAGTACTAAAATTTTCCCGCAGTCAAAAGGTTAAAGAAAAATAAACAAAAAAGCCACTCTATTTTGAAAATTAAGTTGTTTTAATGTTAAAGAAATGAAATATAGTACTAACTAAATTTTTTTAAAAATGTGACTTATGCCACTCTCATACTCACCCACACATTTGGTCGTAATAAACCTTGCTTAGATTTCTACCTATTCGCACTCTCTCGTATCTCATACACAAAGAAAAATTTTAAATTACACAAGAAAAATTTTAGTATTCTAATTACAACTTATTTAATTTTACTTTAGTCTATGTCTCTAAATTTTAATTTTATTTAATGTCTTTTATTCACTTGTCTCTTAATCGTTTAATAAACAAAAAAATTTTTATTTAATTTCGTTATTGCAAAAAAAAAAATTTACTATACAAGGTTTTATTGGCGGAATTCTCTTAGCCGTTGGGCCCATTTCGCTTCTCCCTCTCTCATTCTTAGCGCTCAATATGCGCCCACGTGTTACCACCAAAGGAACGAAATTCTAATCAACTTCAAAAGCGCGTACTCATAAAGGAAAAATAAATATTATTTCTTTTTTAATAAATATTCGCTTGACCGGCGAATAAGCACATTCAACCGGTCTAGATTTACTTTGGTAATACGTGGCCACGTGGCTCACACACTCCGGCACTCACGATCTAACCCTCAAATTTAAAGACAATGAAATAAAAAAAAAATTTTAATTTATTACGTTTTCGTCGCTCAACAAAAGGAATTTTCTCTCATGTTCAATAAGAAAGATGAATTTTATACTTTCAATTGAATTTTTATACACAATTTACGTAATCTAACCTCGCGCACAAAAAAAACCACTTCACTGACTCGAATATCAACTAGCGAGAGGCGTTGATTTACAAAAAAAACAAAAACCTTATCAGGCGCAGCCCACTCACCAATGATATACTTAAAACTCGCCTAGGTCGATACAGTCAACGATGGTGGTCAAGATGGCTATTTGAAGATGACTGGCTGGCGATAATGGCCGCTCGATCTCTAACTGCTTTCGGGTCTTTGTGGTCGCTACCGGCGACGTCGATTGTGTCTTCAACCTCGTCTCCAAAGCCAGGACTTTCCTATTTCTCTCCGTGTGACTCAGCTGCAGATCCTCTCAGGTCAAACAAGTTCTCCTGACCGAAAAAAATGCACAGCGAAAGAAAAGAATGACTCTTGAATGTTGCGGTAAATTACAAAAAGAAAGAGGCTTCGGTGCGACACGAGGACGATCATCGAATCGCGTGTGACTCAGCGCGAAGACCAGCAGTGAATGTTCTTCTTCATGGCTACTTACTTCTTCTCCGCGTCTTCTTGTCTTCTTCTTATCTTCTGTCTTCGTTTAATTTCTTTTACTCCCAATCACTGCTCTTGAATTCTTTTCACAGTTTTTTATTTATCCCACGTCATTTCCGTTTCATTACACACACACATATGCTCAAAATGCGTATAAACTCTATGCTTTAATTTCTTTAAATAAACTTGTGCGTTTAATTTTGCCATATATTTACAACAAGTGTTAATTTAATTTGTTTTCATACTAGTTATAACAATTGTTACTGCTCTACTCTTCGTTAATCTAGTATTATCTTTGCTTTATACTTATTCTCTGCTCTTTTCTATCTTCTTATGCGTCGATTAGTCTTTACCGTCTACACACACTTAGAATACACATACATATGCATGTACGTATATGCATGGTGTAAAGTCTCAGATAAGAGAAAAGGATTGTAACGATCCCCTCTCTAACGTTCTCTTTCTCCATCTTCCTTTATTATCTCCTTTCTCTCACTTCACTTAATGCGTGAGAGATTGACGCGCCAGCACTTTCAATTCGCTCTGCCAGTCTACGGATCTCTCCATCTCTCTTACTCCCTATATCTTTCTCATTCTTCTCTCTTCTACCTCTTCTTCTTGACTCATTGACTCCTAGCGCACGCACGGTCGTGGCTATGTATTAGTGCATACGTCATCGCTTAACTGGCTGCTACAGCAGCACCGATGTTCACACACAGTAGCTATCGATGTGTGTGTAATTACCGCCGCGTGCGTCTGCTATAAATCAAATCTTCGTCCAAAAGATCTCGTACCAAAAAAAAGAATGAAGGGAATTAATTAAAATAAAAATCTTATCTGTGTTCGGGTCTATGAGTGGTTGGTGGTTTGTGCCGGCGGGAGAAAAAATTTGATTTCGAAAATTTTTTTTATTGTTACGTGGTATTTTCCACGTCACAACATCCTTACAAAAGCATACTTGATTAACATTAAAAAATACACTCTTGTTGAGAATTAACCAAGCAGCATACCATGCATGTAGCAACATTTCCTGGAATATTGATGTAGATAACTGATTGTGAATTAGACTGTGTATCTTCATTGAATCATACCTTGGTACTTGATTGTCTGTCTTCACTCTTTAAAACTATGGCATTTTGGAGCTTTTTAATAATTATTTTAACCTGCCTATAGAAATAAACGTCACACGGTTGAGCGAATCGGGTGCAACCAGGAGAAATAGTTTTGATTAAATAACTGAAATTGAAATCATCAAATTTATTTTTGATCTTTTCACTGGTCTGTCCACCTTAGCTATCCAAAATCAACAAAAAATCTTCTGTAACATAGGGTTTCAAAATATAATCTATATAATCTTTAAACAGTTCTGTTGATAATTTACCAGATTTTGAACAAACAATATAAACATTATTATATCGTTCAACTAATCCATCAATGTGCCTCTGGATGACAGGACCAAAATTCCCTTTAGATTCTTGTTAACAGATAAAAACTCGTAGCCAAAGTTTACCCGAAGCAGTTATAACACATTGAGCGGTATAACTATGGGTAACTTTGTTCATATCTCAATATGAGCATCAATACATTTCGAGCCCTTTTCAGCTAGAACTCTCTGAACATTCGCTAGGTATTCGCACCCAGTTTGATCTTTATTGTTAACAAAATCTAGATTATACTAAGGTACAATACAAGAACACTCATCTTGAAAAATTCTTGCCATATCTACAAGATCCATAGCTGATCTACTTTCTGCAGGCTTAATAAATCTAGTTACTTTCCTCATCCTGATATGATAATTATTTTTTAATTTTATTAAGGCGACTTCGGATTTTAAGTTAGGTTTCATTTTTGAGTTTACAAATTACTCTTTCAATATGTAAAATTTTTCAGATTTTTTAATTTTCCACCATTCTACGGATTATAATAAATGGTGGAAAATTAAAAAATTCAAAAAATTTTAGAAATTGAAAGAGTAATTTGTAAACTACAAAATGAAATCGAACCGAACTTCCGTAGTCGCCTTAACTAAGAATCAGAAGCTGAAAATGTAAATGACCCATCTGTTAAAAATTGCGATACAGCTTGCATTGCCCACACTCTTGAGTCTCAAGTGAAAACAGGCTTTTTCACCTCACGGTTATCTAAAAATCGTTGATAAACCCATTTATTGATAAAACATAATTTGTTGTATTGAGTTCCACCATTTTCAAGTCTTTCTTTCATCAGGACAGTTCATCGATTCTTACTAATCTTGAACATCCATTACGCTGAAAAGTTTTCAACGTCTAGTTCGGATGTTCTCGATGGAGGTTGACTGCATGGATTTTATCAGCGATGGGAATAAAATCAATTGGCATTGATTTTATTCCCATCTTCATCTTCTTCATCTTCGTACAAACTAGGGGTTGACTGGGAACTGGAGGAAATCTCAGAACTAATGAGTCTCTGAAATAAAAATTATTTTCCTATTGTGAGTACAAAAAATGAACAATACATGGATCAATTCGCACTAAATGAGCAGATCGAAATTTCGATTTTATTTCCGACTCTGTCGAGTTGTTAGAGATGTTGCCTAGAGTGCTCCAGTATTTTCTCAGATTTATGGAAAATGGCGTGTTATAGTTAAAGAGCCAAGATTGAAGATAAGATTGCTGAAAATCAAGGTGTTTACTCTTTATCAGTGACAAAGTGCACAAGTATAAAGAGCTGAACTTGGAGAAGAAACATAATTAAAGAGAATTATTATTTTTCAGATACCTGACATAAATATGTAAATGTTAATTTAGAATAATTTTTATTATTTTTTCTAAATTATTATTTTTTGTTTATTTTTCCTTTCTATTATTTTCAATTACTTTCTGTTACTTTTTTAGATACTTTAACAGAAAAATAACATAAAAAAATAGACTTTATAAAGTCGAACCTAAAATCTAAGGTAGAAAATAAAGTTCAAAACAGTTTTAACAAATAATAAACAAACCATTTCACACAAATTTGCAGGTTTGGCTTTATAAGGTCTATTTTTTTATGTCATGGATCATAAAGTCAATAAATCATGTATACATTTTGCACTTTATAAAAGGTCGTTTAGTACTAAAATTTTCCCGCAGTCAAAAGGTTAAAAATGTTCTTAGGATGATAGAAAGTAAACTACTACTTTGATTTATAAAGTAGTATTTTATTTTCTGTTGAAGACTCTCTGAATATATTTCTAAGGTTCTACAATTATTTGTTTGGTATTAGACATCATTTCAGAAGGTGCAGTATTGTGAGAAGTGTATTGCAGTATGTATTTCATATAAGATTTGTGCGCTCAATCTTTTTTCACTGGACTAATTCTGTGCTTGATGATTTTTATTGTGTAAAGTTGGATATAACTTGAAATTTTACATTTTTGAGACAGTTATTTTGTGGTGAAAGTGAAGTCTAAAGAATTTAGACAGATACGGTTGAAGTTTTTTTGAAATGAATTTGTTCCAATAATTAATTTGAGCATTTATTTAATAAATCTTATGTATAGTATATAACAAAGTGATCAATATTATTGTGTAGAACATGGTGTATGTTTACGTGCAGTGAAACAGTTCATATTTTCAAGTATGAGTTTGATCGAACCTGATGTGACACAGGAAAATGTGATATTCAGCAAAGACATAACTATTTTGCATAAATCGACAAGCTCGAAAACACATCATCTGTGTAAATATTTATTAATATACTTCTATGTTTGTTTAAAAATGAGTATCATGTATTTAGAGTGTAAGTGAAATGGTTCAGAAAGTCTGCGCAGATGGATTATTTGTTATAATGTGAAATTATTAATGAAAAGTTGATTTTGAACAACTTTAGGTATATTATAAGAGGTGATAAAGTGCTCGTTGGCAAAAAACCTTGAGAATTTCTTAGTTTTATAATAAAAGAAGCCTGTTAAGCCCTTCGAACTAAAAATCCAGGACCCGAAGCTGGTAGTGTCTCCTTGTTAGATAAACTCCCAATAAATTAAATATATAAAAAAATATTTACTTTTCAAATGGGAAAGGGTCCCGTATTCAAAGGATTAATATAATAGAATGATCTTAAAAAGAAATTCGATTCTATTGCAACCTCGTAAATGTGATTTTAAATGGCAAGATTAAATATTAAAATTTAATATATATATGGGACATTTCACGCCAGCTGATAGAGCAAAAAAATAAAAATCGTTAAAACTCTAAGAATTTATTCTTTTTGTTACCCAAAATATGTAAAAAAATTTTCAGGGATCTAGATTGAAAGGATCAAGAGTTACAGGACCTGGAAATTTGAAAATTTTTCAAAATTTTTGGAAAAGTCCCAAATTTATCATTTTTTTCTTAAAATCCTGATGTTTTAGAGAAAAATGCATAATAACACTTCTTGTTGTAAATGAAGAAGAGAGTTAGCAGGATTTTTTACAGACCTGAATTTCGCAGTTTTCTAATTGGCTCTTATATGTAAAACATGGTTATTGAAATTATTTAATGTTTGCCACTGCCAAAATTGGCTTTCGAAGGCTTATTTTTTTCTATTTTTTATTAACTTTAGAATAAATTTTGGTTCGTGTAAGCAAAAGTCACCAATAACGAGTTATCACAGTTTTAAATATACATTTTCATGTAAAATTTATTTTTCTGATTGAAAATAGCCTGTCACGTACTAAACATGATCATCTGGTTTTAATACTCAAAAACTATTAAAATAAGTTTAAAAATCATTTAGTTAAATGTCATTTATCAATTATAAGCCTAATTATTAATTAAACAACACTCGTTATTATTATAATTACAATTAATTCCAAAGGAAAATTAGACTCTGAATTATTCCAAAATCAAATGATTATTTTTCAAAAAAAATTTACTTATTTCAAAGAATTGATTCATCAATAAAAAAGAATAATTAAATAATTACTATTTTCCTTACCTTAACTTTCTAGAAAAAGTATCTGTTCAATAGAAAATGATGATAGAATTTTAGCCCTGTTATGAAAAAGCAGCTGATAAACCAGCTGATAAACAAGCTGATAAACGAGCTGATAAATCAGATGATAAAGCAGCTGATAAATCAGGTGTTGATTTGGCTGCTAATCGCAGCTGATATATCAGCTGCTATATCGTCTGATTTATCAGCTGAATTTTCATAAAATATATTTTTTTAATAGTAAATCATAAATAATATTTTACATGTGAAAGAATTAATATTTTAATTATTGTAAGTTATAAAAATCGTTTTTTTTTATAAATATATTAATTGGAAATGAAATACAAAATTAATTTATTTTAAATACAGAAATATTAAATAATATTAATTTTTCCAGGCTAAAAAACTAAAAATAACTCTAAGAAAAATTTCAATTTCACCACCCCTGGTAGAAATGCGACCATAAAAAATGGTGTATCTAAAAATTTGAGGTTATTAGTAATAATTATGCTAAATAAATGGCCATGAAATGTTAAAAAAAGCGTTTCCATTTCTACTGGTCATAAAATGGTAATACACAGCGTTTCAATTTCTACCAGGGACGTTTTTCTTCCATTGAATTTAGATTAAATTGAAATAAAAGGATTATTTATTTCAATTATATCATATTATTACAAGATAATGTGCTATAATTATTTTTCTATCAAAGAGAAGAATAAAAACGAGCTAAACCTCGTAGAGTCAGCTCTTCAGACAACGAAGAGCTTTTACAATCAAACATCGAGTGTTCCAGCTTTATATATCTGTGACCTCGAAATTTGTCCGAAGAATCACAAAAGTTAGATAAACGCAATCTAGTGATGAAAGGACTAATTGATGATCGAAGACAGGTTAATTCGTCTTTACCTCACTATGTGGCGTTCCTCTAACTTTTATGATTCTTCAGACGAAATTCAAGGCCACAGATATATAAGGCTAGAACAGTCCGGGTTTACTTATAAAAGCTCTCTGTTGTTTGGAGAGCTGACACTACGAGGTTTACCTCGTTTTTGTTCTTTCCTTTGATGGACAAATAATTATAGCACATTATTGTAATAATATGATATAATTGAAATAAATAATCTTTTTATTTCAGTTTAATCTAAATTCAACGAAAGAAAAACGTGGTGAAATTGAAATTTTTCTTGGAGTTATTTTTAGTTTTTTAGCCTGGAAAAATTAATATTATTTAATATTTCTGTATTTAAAATAAATTAATTTTGTATTTAATTTCCAATTAATATATTTATAAAAAAAAAAACGATTTTTATAACTTACAATAATTAAAATATTAATTCTTTCACATGTAAAATATTATTTATGATTTACTATTAAAAAAATATATTTTATGAAAATTCAGCTGATAAATCAGACGATATAGCAGCTGATATATCAGCTGCGATTAGCGGCCAAATCAACACCTGATTTATCAGCTGCTTTATCATCTGATTTATCAGCTCGTTTATCAGCTTGTTTATCAGCTGGTTTATCAGCTGCTTTTTCATAACAGGGTAGAACACACACTAAATGAATTTTTTGGGGATGATTATAAACAAAAGCTTTCTGACTACCCATCTTTATTTATTTATTTAAATATATATTTTTATTTCTATTTAACAGATAGACGTATTCTTTGACTCAAAATACTATATATTGAATGATAGTTTATAACTTTTTATGCATAGTATTTTAATGGATCTTTTGAGTTATCCGCACTTAAGTTTAATCTCATAAATTTTTTTACTGTAGCGAAAAACTAGATTAAACGCTCCGTTCATTGATAGACTTGTATTGGAAATATTGTTAAAAGGAGGAGTTTTGGTATGCCCTTAAGACCGTTGCATATGAAAAGTAAATAAGAAGTTAATTACCAAAAAATTCTCTTAGTTTTATAAATTGTTTTTTTTTCAGAATATTATGAAGAACAAATAATAGAAATATAGTTTAAATTATATTCATTGGATGGAAAAAGAAAAATGGATTTTGATCCATGAACAGCTGTAGATACAGCTGTTAAAATTGCTGAAACTGGATACACACAAAGAAGAATGGTAAGAGTTTAGAAGATCTTAGTTTACATTATGATATGACAATTGAAAATTCTTTTGTTGATATTGTTTAAATTCTTTATCGTGTAGATTCTATGGATCCAACGTATATGGAAGGCAAAGACTGTCTTATTGATTATAAAAGAATTCTTGATGATATATTAAATCTACATCAACGTACAAAATTGAAAATCCATCAGACAACCCTAGTATTATTAAAGTAACCCCTGAACTTTTGATGTCGGAGAAATATTCTTGTGTAAGTTAAGAATTTAAGCAAGAATCAGCTCAATTTTTGAAAACAGTTGCAATTATAATTGATAGGATGAGACAACATATTAAACCAGATGTCCCAGTTTACAGGTATATTATACGTTTAACTGTGTCACAACTTCTTTAATTTATTAATACAAGCAAGAAAAAACATATGAAAGCAAAAATTGAACCAGTCACTGCAGTTGGTGCTTTAGCTGCACAAAGTATTAGAGGACCTGGTACTTGAATAACCTTGAAAACTTTTCATTTTGTTCGTGTAGCACCTATGAACATTACTCAAGATGTACCTTGTATTAATGAAATTATTAATGCTAATCTAAAAATCAGTATTTTAATTATAACAGCTTATTTAATGTCATTCATTGTAATAAAAGCCTCTATCATTTCTTTTAAGCGTATGTTCCAAAATGATATCATTATTTTCCATTTTACTGATACTTTTTATAAAAAGTTCAGGCAAGGAAAATAGTGATTATTTAATTATTCTTTTTTATTGATGAATCAATTCTTTGAAATAAGTAAATTCTAATTGAAAAATAATTATTTAATTTTGGGAAAACTCTTATTTTCGTTTGAAATTAATTGTAATTATAATAATAACGAGTGTTGTTTAATTAATAATTGGGCTTATAATTGATAAATGACATTTAACTAAATGATTTTTAAACTTATTTTAATAGTTTTTGAGTATTAAAACCAGATGATCATGTTTAGTATGTGACAGGCTATTTTCAATAAGAAAAATAAATTTTACATGAAAATGTATATTTAAAACTGTGATAACTCGTTATTGGTGACTTTTGCTTACACGAACCAAAATTTATTCTAAAGTTAATAAAAAATAGAAAAAAATAAGCCTTCGAAAGCCAATTTTGGCAGTGGCAAACATTAAATAATTTCAATAACCATGTTTTACATATAAGAGCCAATCAGAAAACTGCGAGATTCAGGTCTATAAAAAATCCTGCTGACTCTCTTCTTCATTTACAACAAGAAGTGTTATTATGCATTTTTCTCTAAAACATCAGTATTTTCAGAAAAAAAATGATAAAGTTGGGACTTTTCCAAAAATTTTGAAAAATTTTCAATTTTAAGGTAACTTGAAATTTGAAAAACTGTAGCTCTTGATCCTTTCAATCTAGATCCTTGAAAGTTTTTTTACATATTTTAAGTAACAAAAAAAATAAATTCTTTGAATTTCAACGATTTTTATTTTTTTGCTCTATCAGTTGGCGTAAAATGTCTCATCCCACACAGCATGAAAGAATTTTGAAATAATTTCATGAAATATTACAAGTGATAATACGTTGAAAGCATTTAAAAAGAAATTAAAAAGAGAACTATATTCTTTTGAAAAGAATTTATGAAATAATACACAGGAAGATTACTAAGTCTTTACAAAAATACTATCGAAAAGGAAACGAAAGTTAAGACATGAAATATTACACGAATCCTTACTGAAAGGACTTAGAAAGGACTTCTTGAAAGGAAACAAGAAAGAACTCAGAAATCTTCCAACGATTCAAGTCATAAAATAATTTAGAAAGATTTTCGGAATGATCTAAGGTATTCTTTCACCGAATCATTTCAAGATTCATTCTAAAAGCTTTCATGAAATAATTCATGCAATATTTTGGTAAAGTCTCAAGAAATCATACATGAAATAATTTTGAAATCTTTTTGAAATATTTCATGAAATAACTTTTGATGGGAATAAAAGTTATTACATAAATCCTTACTGAAAGGACTTTGAAAGGACTACTTGAAAGGAAACAAGAAAGAACTCAAAAATCTTTCGAATGTTTCAGTCGTAAAATAATTTAGAAAGATTTTTGGAATAATCTAAGTTATTCTTTCACCGAATAATTTCAAGATTCTTCCAAAAAGCTTTAACGTAATAATTCCATGTAAGATTTTCGTAAAATCTCACGAATTCTTGGATAAAATAATTTAAAAATCTTTTTGAAATAATTCATGAAAGAACTTATCATGACGATAAAAGTTATAACATGAATCCTTACTGAAAGTACTTTGACAGAACTTCTTGAAAGGAAACAAGAAAGAACTCAGAAATCTTCCAACGATTCAAGTCATAAAATAATTTAGAATGATTTTCGGAATGATCTAAGGTATTCTTTCACCGAATCATTTCAAGATTCTTCCAAAAAGCTTTCATGAAATAATTCATGCAATATTTTGGTAAAGTCTGAAGAAATCATACATGAAATAATTTTGAAATCTTTTTGAAATATTTCATGAAATAACTTATGATGAGAATAAAAGTTATTACATAAATCCTTACTGAAAGGACTTTAAAAAGACTTCTTGATAGGAAACAAGAAAGAACTCAGAAATCTTTCGAAGGATCGAGTCGTAAAATAATTTAGAAAGATTTTTGGAATAATCTAACTAGGAGAGTATCAGACCTCCGGATCACGGATTTTGCTCAAACTTTGGGATAAGTTTTCAGATGTCAAAATATGAAAGGAAATAGAATTTCAGACCCCAACGCTCAATATTTCCCTAGTTACAGGCAATTAAAGAAGAACACTAAAAAAGTTACTAGATTTTCAAACGCATATAGTTCCTTAGCATTGATAGCTAGGAGCTTGAAACTTTTTTAAATGAAAGCTGAGCTCAAATCCTTTCGAAATAGTAGTTATAGCATGTCAAAATATTATTTTTTCCCAAAGTTATAGCGTGATAAACATTGGACCTGATTTTTCTTTTTAAAACATTAATTAATAACAAAAGCTGAAATTGGGTCTAATGTTTATTACGCTATAACTTTGGGAAAAAGTAATATTTTGACATGCTACAACTACTATTTTGAAAGTATTTGAGCTCAGCTTTCATTTAAAAAAAGTTTCATGCTCCTAAGTATCAATGCTAAGGAACTGTAAGCGTTTGAGAATCTAGTAACTTTTTTAGTGCTATTCTTTAATTGCCTGTAACTAGGGAAATATTGAGCGTTGGGATCTAAAATTCTATTTCCTTTTATATTTTGACATCTGAAAATTTATCCCAAAGTTTGTGCAAAATCCGTGATCCGGAGGTCTGATACTCTCCTAGTAAGTTATTCTTTCACCGAATAATTTCAAGATTCATTCAAAAAGCTTTCATGAAATTATTCATGCAATATTTTGGTAAAGTCTTAAGAAATCATACATGAAATAATTTTGAAATCTTTTTGAAATATTTCATGAAATAACTTATGATGAGAATAAAAGTTATTACATAAATCCTTACTGAAAGGACTTTGAAAAGACTTCTTGAAAGAAAACAAGAAAGAACTCAGAAATCCTCCAATGATTAAAATCGGAAAATAAGATTAGAGAGATTTTTGGGATGATATAAGGTATTCTTTTATCAAATCATATCAAGATTCTTTCAAAAAGCATTCATGTAATAATTCATGCAATGTTTTGGCAAAGTCGCACGAAATCTTACATGGAAAAATTTTAAAATCTTTTTGAAATATTTAATAGAATAACTTATGACGAGAATAAAAGTTATTACATAAATCCTTACTAAAAGGACTTTGAAAAGACTACTTGAAAGGTAACAAGAAACAACTCAGAAATCTTCCAACGATTAAAATCAGAAAATAATTTAGAAAGATTTTTGGGATGATCTAAGGTATTCTTTTACCAAATCATTTCAAGCTTCTTTCAAAAAGCATTCATGTAATAATTCATGCAATGTTTTGGTAAAGTCGCACGAAATCTTGCATGAAATAATTTTGAAATCTTTTTGAAATATTTCATGAAATAACTTATGATGAGAATAAAAGTTACTACATAAATCCTTACTGAAAGGACTTTGAAAAGACTATTCGAAAGGAAACAAGAAACAACTCAGAAATCTTTCGAAGGTTTCAGTCGTAAAATAATTTAGAGAGATTTTTGGGATGATATATGGTATTCTTTCATCAAATCATTTCAAGATTCTTTCAAAAAGCATTCATGTAATAATTCATGCAATGTTTTGGCAATGTTGCACGAAATCTTGCATGAAATAATTTTGAAATCTTTTTAAAATATTTCATGAAATAACTTATGACGAGAATAAAAGTTATTGCATGAATCCTTACTGAATGGACTTTGAAAGGACTTTTTGAAAGAAAACGTGAAATATAACAGAATCATTTAGAAATATTTTCGGGATTAGTTTATAATTCATCCGCTTGATGGCGGTATCTCTTACTCTCGCAAGCGGTAAGAGTGCTTCCCGTTTCAAATATAAGGAAAATAAGAATCTTAAATGGAAACTATAAATTGTTATGCGTGCGATGTCTGTGTTATGATAACTTCGATTTTAACCGCTGTAAAACTATTCGTAATCCTATAAATAATTAAATCATCATATCCGTTATATATATATATAGATATATATATATATATATATATATATACACGTGTGTGTGCGTGTGCGTGTGCGTGTGTGTGTGTGTGTGTGTGTGTGTGTGTGTATGTATTAATTCTAAATTGATTCTTAAATAATACAGGAAAGAATGAAGTTTCTAGAACTTTACACGAATTCTTTCATTGAAAGGATTCTGTAATGATTCTATGCCCAAGGTATATTCCTTTTAGAAATAATACAATGAAATGTTTTAAAAATTTTTCATATCATTCATACAGAATCCTTTCAATGGAAGATGTATGAAAAGATTTACGAATTATTACCAAAAGAATTCATGGATCCTTACAGAATTCTTTCATTGAAAGGATTTTGAAATGTCTTGTGAATTCTTTATGAAATATTTTCTTGTATTATTTTTAAAAGAATAATACCTCGGACATAGAATTATTTCAGAATCCTTTCAGTGAAATATTTCTGAAAGATTGTAGTCCTTTCATGAAATCTTTCAGAATCCTCTCAAAGTCCTTTCATGCTGTATGGGATATATATATATATATATATATATATATATATATATATATATATATATATAAATGAAATAAAATCATTTTAAATTATTAATAAAGTTAGTATTATAAATTAATTCTTCTTTACTGGAAGATTTTAAATTTTTTCTCTGTTATATTTTTTATATTATATCGAGAAGAATTTTTTATAGCAGCCAATCTTGGCCTGGGCCTTGCTTTTTCTGGGACTTTACGACCCAACAATGATCTTTGTATGTTCTTCTTATTTGAGTTGCACAAAAAACGTGTTCTTCAGACAACACAGACTACACAAACTTATCATGCAATATTAATATTTCTAATTTCAAATTTTTGGTCTCACAGGAAATATTTGGATATTTGAGGTTTGTTAAATAAAAAACGAATAGATTTCATTTCGAGTTGGCCTTATTGAATCTGTTGACATGCACTCATTTATTTAACCTAGACTTGTTACAAATAATAAACTTAATGTAATCAATTTATAACCAAAGAGCAACTTATTCTGATTTTAAACAAAATAAAAATTTAAATTCCTAACACCGAAATTGAATAGTTAAAGAAAAAGTTTTAACAAAAAAAATTTTAATCTTTGCTTGACTAAATTTAAAATTATCTAATAAAAAATTTTATTTTTAAAATTTTAATTCAACTAATAAATTTTTCTGTTGAGTGATCTTTCTTTAATCCGTTAAGGCTTAATCTTTTGCCGTTTCACAAATTTATTTGGTGTTTTTGGGCCAGGCCTTTAGAAACCCACACAGCATGAAAGATATCATTGGAATATTCCGAAATATTCTAATCGAATATTTCATTGAAATATGTATATAAGCTTTATGGAAGAAAACAGAAATATTTCTGGAATATTGCAAAGGAAACTTTCTACGAAGAATCCCTGGAAGCCTCCATAACCCTTCCAAGAAAGATTCCGTTGGAAGATTGATGAATCATTGCACCGAAAGATTTCATGGAAGCTTTATAAAAGACTCCGTTTTCCTTTCGGGGAAATGTTGGGAATTTTCACTGGAATATTCCGAGTTAGGTCTCCTGGATGATTCCGTAAACCTTCCAAGAAAGATTCCGTTGGAAGATTGATGAATCATTGCATTGAAAGATTTCATGGAAGCTTTATAGAAGACTCCGTTTTCCTTTCGGGGAAATGTTAGGAATCGTCATTGAAACATTTCAGTGGAAGGCTCCTGAAAGCTTCCGTAAACCTTCTAAGGAAGATACCGTTGGAAGATTGATGAATCATTGCACCGAAAGATTTCATGGAAGCTTGAATGGAAGACTCCGTTTATCTTTCAGCGAAATATTGAAAATTGTCATTGAAATATTTCGGCTCGAGTATCCTGGAAGCTTCCATAAACCTTGCAGGGAAGATCCTGTTGGAAGATTGATGAATTATTGCAGGGTAAGACCTAAGGAAGCTCTAAGGGAGACTGCATTTATCTTGCAGCTAAATATTGGAAATTTTTGACTGAAACATTCGGGCCGAAGGCTCCAGGAAGCCTTCGTAAACATTCCATGGAAGATTCCAACAGTAGACTAATGAATCAGGAATTATTATTTTGTATGGATGTAAAACGGATACTACACTAGCACTCATGAATATGGCTTAGCCTCGTTTGTAAGTTTATAAAAAACAATGTTTGTCAACCACATTTACGATCACATAAAAATATAATGAAGTAGCCACCTGCTGGCAAGATGGAAGAATTGCTACGTACGCAAGATAACTACAAATATTTAGACAATATTTCTCCAATATTTCACTGTTATATTCATAAATGACGCTATAGCTACACCAAAAAGACATTTTTATAAAAATGAGATAATTGTTATAAAAATGAGGTAATTTTTTTAACGAAAATGACTTTATTGCAATAGCAAAAAACAAGCCCTTTTCCATTCGAATTTTTTATTATATCTAATGACCATATTTTCTTAATACATTACTTGACACACCAAAAGGCGTTTTAAATAACGCCATTTAGTATGTTAGGGATTAGGACAAAAAATTACGTCGTTTAGTATGTTAAATGTTAACGAAAAATGACGTCATTTTTTAATAACAATGACATCCTTTTTTATATAACTTCCCACATAGCATGAAATATTTCTGAAACATTTCTGAAATATTTCATTGAAAGATTCGGAATAAAACAGAAATATTGATATAAAATGTTTCTGAAATATTGATATGTCCGCCTAGAAGATTGATTTGAAATATTTCATGCAATGTTTCTGTAACATTCTTTCATGATTTTGTGAAATATTAATTTGTAATATTGTTGAGCGATTGCAGCAGCTTTTGATCGAAAGATTCATGGAAGATTATGAATCTTTCAAGAAATGTTTCTGAAATATTTCTAAAATCTTTCATGAAATATTGATTTTCATTTATTTGTTATTCAGAATTTAAGCGCTTATTTATTTGTATCAAGAATTTTTGGTCTTATATACTAAACGAGAGAACGTCCCACCACTTGCGAGAGTTTGTCAACCACATTTACGATCACATAAAAATATAATGAAGTAGCCACCTGCTGGCAAGATGGAAGAATTGCTACGTACGCAAGATAACTACAAATATTTAGACAATATTTCTTCAATATTTCACTGTTATATTCATAAATTTCTTGGAATACTTCATGAAATATTTGTGGAATATTACAGAAATATTTCATGAAATATTTCTTGAAAAATTTGCGCATTATTGATTTAAAATATTTTAAGAAATGGTGCAGTAATATTTCTTCAATATTTCAGTGTTATGTTCAAACATTTTTTCAAATACTTCATGAAATATTTTTCAAATATAACAGGAATATTTCATGACATGTTTCTTGAAAGATTTGAGAAATATTAATTTGAAACATTTCAAGAAATAATGTAACAACTTACTTGAATATTTCAGTGTCGGATTCGAAAATTTTTTGAAATAAAACATGAAATGTTGCAGCAATATTACAGAAATATTCTAATGAATTATTTAATATTCATAAACTGAAATATTTCGAAGAAATATTAGTTCATCACTTATTTAATATTTCACTGAAATATTTCATTAATAATTTACGGAGGCTTCCAGTGAACTTCCACTGAAATATTGCATGAAAAGTTTACGGAAGCTTCCGGTAAACTTCCACTGAAATATTTCATGAACGACTTGCGGAAGACTCCTGATTGAAGACATATCCATCTTCCGGGAACTTTTCACTGGAATCTTCCTGGAAGCTTCTAATGTTTTTTCTGCAGTGAATCTTCCACGTTTTCTTCTAGGAAGCTTCCGTAAAGTTTTCATGGAATATTTCAGTGGAAGCTTACTGGAAGCCTCCGTAAATTATTAATAAAATATTTCAGTGAAATATTAAATAAGTGATGAACTAATATTTCTTTGAAATATTTCAACGGTAATATTCCACTGAAATATTCAACGAAAAACTTACCGAAGCTTCCTGGAAGCTTCCACTGAAACATTTCAGGAATTAAGTACGGAAGCTTCGAGTAAGCTTCCACTGAAATATTCCATGAAAGATTTACGGAGGCTTCCAGTAAATTTTCACTGAAATGTTTCATGAATAATTTACGGAAGCTGTCGGTAAGCTTCCATTGAAATATTCTATGAATAATTTACGGAAGCTTCCAGTGAGCTTCCACTGAAATATTCCATGAAGGACTTACGGAGGCTTCCAGTGAACTTCCACTGAAATATTCCATGAAAGACTTACGGAAGACTCCTGATCGAGGACATATCCATTGAAACGTGGAAACTTCCTGAAAGCTTCCAACCTTTCTGTGTGGGAACCTGGAACAAAAAAAGGGCCTAATCCCTGGCACTTTGCAACCGATCCGCTACACAATGCACAAGTACATTGAATAACACAGGGATGAGGGCAGCCTTAAAGACACCATTTTATGCACATGATCAACATTTTGTGCAATGCGCAGTACTACCATCACCAGGATGGTATCCTACTTGGAGTCTTTTGGTTGAAACCCTAATCATGCTCCTATTTAAAAAACGAATAAATATTTTATAAATATTTGTTGTTAGTTAGGTTAGTGCGCGCAATTAAACACCAACAGAAGGTAAATTTCTTTTAGATTAAATGAGTAAATAACAAAGTTGCGAAGAAAATTTAAAAGGTTGGTCTTTTCGCACACCGGCTCCTCGCCCTGAATCCAATGTTCCTCCTTGATCTGCCCTCAAAATGACAGAAACGTCTATACTGCGCATTACTTACGACGAAGTTGCAGAGACTGAAGAAATGAGGTATTCTGACACATGGTCTAAATAAAACTTTAAAAATTGTAGATCGAATAGAGAGCGAACTTTATGCAATGGGTTTTAAAGGCCTTAATCAAATAATTGTCTGATTATCTATGTAGATGATCGAGGCTGCACGTTATTCTCTTTTTTATATACTCCACGTGTAATTTCACGCGCATGTATACTTCTACCACGATTCTAGTGCTTTAGACTTTAAATATTAAAAAGGACATGAATTACATGTAATAATAGAGAATTATTACTCAATTTAATAAAAAAAATTATTCTTTAACTGATTATCTTAAGTTGTTTGTTTTGAGTCAAAACTACATTAAATAAAAAGAAACTAGGCATTATTACTTGTTACTAGTATCTGGAATCCTTTTTACACTTAGTAATGTTTCCTAATATAATACGTTCGTTAATTATTTGTTTGTTTAATTAAATGATTTAAATAATAGTTTATAACATCAAGTAATCAAGTTTAAAACGGTAGCAACGCTCTTTCTGTCTCTCTTACTTTGATCAAATTGGACAAGAAGTGGTGCCCGTTACCTGTGTGCACACGTGAATTTGTCCACGACGCGCTTCTCATTTGAATTCAAATAAATATTTGAAAAAAATGTTATTAACTAACTACTTTTATTTACTAAAAAATTTCATTAGTTTTTTAGTTATTATCTAATTGAACAAAATTATTCAAATACATAATTCTTTTTATATTAACAAAAAACTACAAAATAAATTTTTTTTACTGATTGAGTGGTAGTTTATAACGAAAAGTTTTTTATTTCGTTTTAATTATAATTACCAATTTTAGACCCGTTACACTATTTTGAAGCTTTGTTTTCTCAAAATAGTATACCCTGAAAAAGGAGGGTTTATTTTGATGGTTAGTTTTTCTGAAAACTATAATTTTCTATGTTATAGACTTGATTGATACTTTATAGTGCTTTTAAACATTTGAGATATAACTGAAACGGTGGTAGTAGGTTTATTGTATTTTTTAAAATATTGTGTCTCTCTTTTTTTTCAGCATAACTATTTTTCCAATTTCTGGAAAAAAATTCGACCGAATCTACGTGCAGTTATTCTAATGTTTCTGGTATTCGAAAGAATGTATTTATAAGTTCATATTTTTATCATCCACGCATTTTAATTGGAGTAATACCTACACTCAAATGAAAATTTTAAATATTTATACTCAAAATCAAGAAATTTTCTATTGTTACACATTTATAAAAGTAAATTTCTTAAAAAATATTAAATATTCCATAACCAAACTAAATATGTCAGCATGGCGTTTATTCTTTTGTTATGACGAAGCCTTGATTTCATTGAAATGATTGGATTTTTCGACCACTTAAACGCAAAAATATTTACCAATGTGATGTAGAATAAATATAAGATCGGAAATATAACCTTTGTGTTCCTTGATTTAATCGTTGTACTACTTTTATTTCAGTGAAGTTTATTAGTGAATAATAAGAAAATGAGATGGATAAAGAGGAGATAATGAAAGCGAGAAAGGATGAGAAGAACGCAAAAAGGCTTCTGAATACTTAAAATATTAGATACATAGATTATGAATGAAAATGAGCCACACTGGAAAAAAAACATAGTTGATTTTATTAGAAAGACTTTTAAGTTTTTCTGAGTCTCGTTGGTTCTTGTTATTTTATGTATTTATCTTATTTTATCTATTTATGTTTGTAAATTCTATATGCAAATTAATAGTGTTATTTATTGTGTAGCTTTTAAGGTTAGGATCTATTCATCATGTACTACTAAATGCCTACTAGAAAATCTAGTTGTATTTACTATGTTGCTGTAGTAAAGGAGAGAAACAGTACATTAGTAAATCTCATCCTTCTAAACGTAGTAAGACCAACTATGTTTTTTTTATTAGTGCAATTCGTTCCAAACAAATCAAAACATATGTATTATATGATCTGCAGCTGTGTACTTCTTATAGTACGAATGCGCGTACAGGCGGATATCTGAGCTGTGGAACCTATCAAAGGATCATTAAAGCTGCAAGGTCGGTGAAAGGAATTACCTTAGTTCGTTTTCTGAATTTGTATGTATATGCTACTTTACTATGGAGCTAGCCGGTTTTATTAGAAACTTAAGCTCACGCATACTAAACTTTTGTAATCTCATCACAAAATGTTGCACGACTTCTAATGTTTATTTCGCCTTTTTTTCCTTAAGATGATGTAATAGGATATATGTTTAATACATAGTTATCGACATTGCAGCTACTCGAAATTTTATTAAAAAATTTTCCGAAATATCTTTATATTATGCTTTTTATTAATTAACATAGAAAGCAGTAATATAGAGAAATTTGGATGAAGAATGAAAAATTTGGAAAACTGTAATGTTGGTATTTTACATCCCCTTAAAGCTTGAAATAAAGTAAGCCTTTGATTCATTCTTATACATAAAATCACATTTTTTCAAATACACTAAGGAATATTATTTTGTGTCTAATCCAGAACTTAATGGGTCTTTGTTGTTTATATTAATATTGTACATTTACTTTAAAAAAATTCTTAATTTTATTTCTGTATAACGCATTGGATGAAATCAATTTGATATTTTTGAGGAAATTATAGAATTTATTTTTGTGATTTCCGCAAAACTTAAATATTATAGTTTTTTTATGCTAAAATAATATATAAATACTTCACTAAGATTCTAACGTTGATTAAAATAAACAAAAAAAATTAATAATAAAATTAATTGATTACACGATGTGTTTGGTAATAGGGAGATGACGTGTGAAACACTTGGACAATGTACATCATATTGTTTTATAATTAGTACAAATAGATTCTTTTAATTTTTATTAATATAATTATTTCGACTTAATATTATGATTATTTGAAATAAGCATTTTTTTTAGGAAAAGTTTCTACTTTCGACAGTGCCAAATATTTTAATTTAATGTTTTTTTAAAAATTTATCATCGATAAAAAAGTAAAGCTCTACTCAAAAACTTTTCGGTTTCTTTTTTTCTCTCTTCTTAGAAAATTCATAAATTTTTTTTTGTTATGATATTTTAATAAAAAGTCAGCCGAAGATAAAAATAGCTATTACTTTGATGCACATAACGTGATTAAAAAAGTTTTTGTGTGAATATATCCATATAAATAACTTTAAATGTTCTGATGTTCCGTTTTTTTTATGAGTGATTATAAAAATGTTTTATAAAATAATAAAGCAAAATTTTCACTGGATTATGTTTTATGTACACATTCTTCATGATAACAATTATTATCTTGAATATATTGCTCATATGCACACCGTAGAATACTGCTTTGCTAAAGAAAAGATAACGACATATTCACATCTTCTTCTTAGAATAAGTATTGATTGACATTACGGTGTAAGGCGTAGATTAAAAGTATTTGCAGTTATGTGAATGATTCCACAGAGTGCGAGAGAAAGAGAAAAAAAGGAAGTTGAAGGGAATAGAGGGGACATCTAGAAAAAAGTGAAGGTAAATCTGAGATACAATTAAGTGAGGAGAAGACAACAGGTCTGTAAATAGTTAGATCTGTGAGTCACGTTGTAAAGCTAGAAACGGAAACGAGACCGCAAAACCTTTCCTGGGCCTTCGTAGAACCTAATTAGCGATAATTTTTTGGATTGCATACTATTATAAGAGTGTGACAATTTTTTAGACAAGCCCATAAGCGAAAAATCTTTAGTCAAAACTTGGATATAACGAATGCACTTTTATGGCAATGATCATTTTTATATTCAATTTTCCGCTCAATTCATTGTATCACAAGATATTTTGTATCATATAATACTTGGACGAAATTGCGAGGGTCGATTTAAAAACTTTGAATATTGATATAAATAATTACATTTTTTGCTTGTTATTAGTTAAACTGATAAATAATATATTTACCTTTCAGTAGGGATCTAAAATAATTATATTAATATTTACACAAAGGACATTTAAAAAAATTATGAGTTAATCTTATCCTTAGACACATTTAATCGAAAAATAACGTATACTCGGACAAGAACAAGATTTATATTGGGACAAATTTAAAAATAGTAGTCATACTACAGATTTTAATTTGCAGGAAATAGTTCATTATTAAATACAAATGGTGACAGTTAAATATAATATTAATAAACTATTTATTAGCTTTGAAGGTTATTCGTGAATTAATAAATTACTATCAAATTTTGAGGTTAGTTTTATAATTTTCTTAGATATCTGAAATATTGCTCGTGATACACACTTATCTAATGAATTTAAATCAATACATTAACTTTGAGTTGATAATACTTTTGATATTCAACTTTTAAATACAAATATTATTTAAATATAATGCCTTAGAAATGTTGTCCGAAAATAATACGAAAAAAAATTAAAATTGTTATTAGTCCGGACACACAATATTTAAAATTTGTAACATAAATTACACTTCTTTTTTTTATAATTTTACACCTGAAGGTAATTATTAACATCTAACATAATTATTTTCGAAATTAAAATTAAAAAACTATTTTTCTTGACAAAAAGTTGTACTCAAAATCCGTACAAATCATACGGAAATGGTATGTCGATTGCACGATTTTTAATCTTATTTTTCATTATTGCTTAAATTAATTTAAAATCTGTTTATACATACCAATTTTGATTTTTATTTATTACAAAAGTCTTCATTAGTATTTGTTTGAATTAAATAACATTTAGTTGGATACTGCGGAATCATTAATTAAACCTAATAAACGGTTTATTTAAAATCAATTGTCTCATTTTTTTGAAAGAACAAAATAAATTTGAATAAATATTTATTAAAATGAACTAAATTGTTTGTTTGAATGATTTCATTTCGGTTTCGAATTGAAAACCCGTTTATATGTATTAGCCTTTATTTGAATTAACCGACATTTAGTGTGATAATGCAAAATCAATAATTAAATAAAATAAACAGTTTATTTGAAATTAATTAACTCATTTTTTTTTAAAAAACAAAATAAATTTAAATAAATATTTAATGAATTAAACTAAATTATTTGTTTGAATGAAATAAATTAATTTCGTCTTAAAAACACGTTTATTTGTATTAGCATTTATTTGAATTGAACAACATTTAGTTGGATGATGCGGAATTATTAATTAAATCATATAAATGGATTATTGGAAATCAATTATTTTATTTATTTGGAAGAACAAAATGAATTTCAATAAATATGTATTGAATTTAACTAAATTATTTGTTTGAATAAAAAAAAAATTCGTATTAAAAACACGTTTATTTGTATTAGCATTTATTTGAATTAACCAACATTTAGTTTGATGATGCGGAATTATCAATCAAATCATATAAATGGATTATTTGAAATCAATTATATTATTTATTTGGAAGAACAATATGAATTTCAATAAATATGTATTAAATTGAAATAAATTATTTGTTTGAATGAAAAAAAAAATTTCGTATTAAAAACACGTTTATTTGTATTAGTATTTATTTGAATTAACCAACATTTAGTTTGATGATGCGGAATTATCAATCAAATCATATAAATGGATTATTTGAAATCAATTATTTTATTTATTTGGAAGAACAATATGAATTACAATAAATATGTATTGAATTGAATTAAATTATTTGTTTGAATGGAAAAAAAAATTTCGTATTAAAAACACGTTTATTAGTATTACTATTTATTTGAATTAACCAACATTTAGTTTGATGATGCGGAATTATCAATCAAATCATATAAATGGATTATTTGAAATCAATTATTTTATTTATTTGGAAGAACAATATGAATTACAATAAATATGTATTGAATTGAACTAAATTATTTGTTTGAATGAACTAAATTAATTTCTACTTACAAACGTACTTATTTGTATTCGCATTTATTTGGATTAACCAACATTTAGTTAGATGATGCGGAATTATCAATTAAATCATATAAATGGATTATTTGAAATCAATTATTTTATTTATTTGGAAGAACAATATGAATTTCAATAAATATGTATTAAATTGAACTAAATTATTTGTTTGAATGAACGAAATTAATATCCACCTAGAAACGTGTTTATTTGTATTAGCCTTTATTTGAATTAACCAACATTTAGTTGGATGATGCGGAATCATTAATTAAATCAAATAAACGGTTTATTAGAAATCGATTATCTCATTTTTTTGAAAGAAAAAAATAAATTTAAATATATATATATATTGAATTGAACTAAATTATTTGTTTGAATGAAATAAATCGGTTCCGATTTAAAAACACGTTTATTGGTATCAGTATTTATTTGAATTAACCAACATTTATAATAATGCGGAATCAATAATTAAATCAAATAAGCGGTTTATTTGAAATCAATTATTTTATTTTTCCAAAAGATCTATATAAATTTAAATAAATATGTATTAAATTGAACTAAATTATTTGTTTGAATGGAATAAATCGGTTCCGATTTAAAAACACGTTTATTTGTATCAGTATTTGAATTAACCAACATTTAGTTGGATAATTCGGAATCATTAATTAAATCCAATGAACCGTTTATTTGAAATCAATTATCTAATTTTTTTTAAAGAACAAAATAAATTCAAATTAATATTTCTTGAAACGAACTAAATTATTTGTTCAAATGAAATAAATCGGTTTTGAATTAAAAACACGTTTATTTGAATTAGCATTTATTTGAATTAACCAACATTTAGTTGGATGATGCGGAATCATTAATTAAATCAAACGAACGGTTTATTTGAAATCAATTATCTTATTTTTTTAAAAGAACAAAATAAATTCAAATAAATATGTATTGAATTGAATTAAATTATGTGTTCGAATGAAATAAATTGGTTTTGAATTAAAAACACGTTTATTTGTATTAGTATTTATTTCAATTAACCAACATTTAGTGTGATCATGCGGAAATTATTAATTAAATCAAATGAACGGTTTATTTGAATCTAATTATCTCATTTTTTTGAAAAAACAAAATAATTTCGAATAAATATTTCTTAAAACGAACTAAATTAGTTGTTTAAATGAATTTAATTAATCTCGAATTAAAAACTTGTTCATTTGAATTAGCATTTATTTGAACTAACTAACATTTAGTTGGATAATGCGGAATCATTAATTAAATTAAATAAACGGTTTATTTAGAATCAATTATCTCATTTTTTGAAAGAACAAAATAAATTCAAATAAATATTTATTGAAACGAACTAAATTTTTTGTTTGGATGAAATAAATCGGTAACAAGGATGGAAGTCGCAATTTAATGACATAGTTATTTCTTTGAAAAATATTTTTTTAAGATTTTTATAAATTATAAAATTTAACTAACAAAATATGATTTTTATTTAAATAAAACTTTGTTGGTTGTAAAAGATCAAGATCTTCAGAGTAATAAATTATTTGATATATCGAAACAACTATTTATTCCTTTTGAGAAAATAAGAAACCAGTTTCAATAAAATATTTAATTAATTAGAATAAAAAGTTGATCAAAACAAATAAATATTTAGTTTGTTCGACAAAATTTTGTGCTTTGATGGATTGAAATATCTTTCTGATTTAAATTAATATTTGTTTGTTTTCAAAAATAGTATTTGCAATTTAATAAAATATTTGGAACGTTAAAATAAATATTTAATTAATTTAAACAAACGATCAAGTCTAATTCATAAAATATTTATTAAATTAAAATAAATATTTGCTTGTTTTACACTGGAAAAAAATTTATTTGATTCAAATATATGAGTGATTCTACCAAACCCTTAACTTCTTAGGGAACTCTAGAGTGCTGAATTAGAAACACTATAGCTTAGCTTCTTGAAGAAGTATACGATAACATAACACGATTCAAATTAATGGTTTCAAAGCCAAGAAATATATCCTGGTATTTTTGTGAGAGCACATAAAAAGTTATTCTGAAGATTTTGTAAAATTATCAAAACGAGGGGCCATTCCACGTGATAAATCATATGAAAATGCAAAATTTTCGAAGATTCATGGAAATATTTTATTTAGTATATTGGATAATAAAAAAAAATCAAAAGAAATTATTTTTTCACTTCATTAAGAAGAATTTGAGCCAGGATAAACTTATGTGCTTGATGAAAACATTAACCTATCTTAAATTTTACCAAAAATGATCTACATATTTTCTGCAGGCTGCTACTCAACTTTTTGAGCAGGCACACAAGTTTGATTCTGCTAAAATTCTTTGTAATGAAGTCAAAAAATAATTCTTTATGATTTTTTTCTGATTATCCAATATATTAAATTAAATATTTCCATGAATCTTCGAAAATTATGGATTTTTATATGATTTATCACGTGAAATGGCCCCTCGTTTTGATAATTTTACAAAATTTTCAGAATAACTTTTTATGTGCTCTCACAAAAATACCAGGATATATTTCTTGGCTTTAAAACCATGAATTTGAATCGTGTTATGTTCGGGTGCTTCTTCAAGAAGCTGAGCTATAGTGTTTTTAATTCAGCACTCTAGAGTTCCCTAAGAAGATAAGGGTTTGGTAGAATTACTCATATATATTTATTTAATTTCTATTAATTTGAATTGAATAACTGTTTATTTGATTCAATTAAATTTTTGGCTAGTAAAATAAATTATTTAGTCAAAATGATTGAACCATTTATTCAGATTCTCATTCATTCATTTCAAATAATATTTATTTGATCTAAATAAAAAATTTGTCATGTCAACAAAATCATTTATTTAAAGCAAATAACTTCATTTTTTTTAAATGATAATTTATTTGTCAATAAATATTTAGTCAAATTGAAAAACTTATTTATTCGAATCAAGAAAGTTATTATTTGAGTTGATTAAATTAATTGTGAATAATAAAATTGTTAGGATCAAAAAAATATTTATGCAAAATGAAATAATATTTTAGTAATATTAACAAAATATTTTCATATTTTGAATAAATGATTTATTTAATAAAACCATTTCAAATTCTTTCAATTTAATAAATTTAATTTAAACCAATTAAATAATTATTTAATTCAACAAAATCAATTTGACAGTGACTGCAAAACAGCTATTAAATTAATTATTTAATTCAACAAAATCAATTTGACAGTGACTGCAAAACAGCTATTAAATTAATTATTTAAATCAAATAAATCTGTTATTTGATTAAATCAAAAAATTTTGTTGAATTAAAGAAATTACACTGAAAAAAATGTATTCAATTTAAATAAATGTTAAGTAAATCAAATAAACTATTTCATTAAAATAAGATTATTTACTCAAATTCTTATTTTTTTAATTCAAATAACTTTTATTTAATCAAAATAATAATTTTGTTGTGTCAACAGAATCATTTATTTAAAACAAATTCTTTTAAGAAAATAATTTAATATTAAATGTTAATAAATATCTGATCGATTGTGATTAATTATTTAGTTAATAATTTAAATAAATTAATTATATCATCTAATTTTTTATATTGATTGATCCTACCGAGAAATTTTTATTTTTTCATAATAATAATTTAATGTTATATTAAAATCAATTGTTTTTTAATAATAAACGATATTAAAACACAGATTAAAATTATTTTAATTAATAAAGAATTTAATCTAATATTTTTAGATTAATTTAACCTTTAGAGGGCCGGAAAACGCCTAGAGGCGTAAACATTTTTTTTCATAAGTACTCAATTTTTTTCACTTAAATAACTCAATTCAGGTGTGAGGGTTAATGAAGTCTCCAAACATGATTCGGCAACCAAAAAAATTAAATTCAAAATGGGGGATGCAATATGGCTAAGTTTCCAAGACATTTCTAGTTTCGATGTCAATTCTACTTGAAAATTATGTGTAGGAGTTTCAGAAGTCACTAGTTACAATTTTTCATTCAGAATACTCATGTTTTTGGGGTCGCTGAATCCGAATCTGAAGTCGAATTGACCTCATGACCTCAGGGTCAAGGTCATTTGAAGGTCAAATTTGGAAAAAAAATGGCAATCGAATTTGAACAGTGCATACTTATGTTTTTGAGGTCACTGAATCCAAGTCTGGGGTTGGCTTGACCCCATGACCTCAGGGTCAAAATAATTTGAAGGTGAAATTTGCCAAATGTCCATTTCGTTTGAAAATTATGTTTAGCAATAACCCGAAAGAATGTTTGAGGGAAAAAATTAGTAAACATGCTCGCTCTTGGCTTTACCCAGAATCAACAACGTGGACGTGGCGAACTCCTGATTCCATGTGTGTGTTTGTGTGTGTCTGTGTGTGTATAGTTGTAAGTGCTCTAAAGCATGTGTGTGTGTAGAGTTTTAGTAAGTGTACTAGAGTATGAGTGCGTGTATGGTTGTATGTGAACTAGGGTATTCTTATATCTATTTATTTTATGTTTTCACATTTTTTTACTTTTTAGAAAACTATTTTCATTTTACAATTGGTAACTACTCAATTATTTATGGCAAATTATTTTTAGTGTGATAGGTATAAAAGCAAGGAGTAATACATAATGGAATGGAGCATTTACTGCATTGAAATTTTGATTCTGCTCTTTTCTTTGTCATGAGGCACAGCGCACACCTTTTTTTCTTGTCTGAGAAAACAGGTAAATGTTTTCCCACGAGACGTGCAGAAGTGGCCTCATTGCTTTTATTCAGCTCATCATTCAATTGGAGTATATCTTCAACTTTTTTCATTCTAATTCAGGTAAAGATAATCTATTATTATTCATGTTGTACATTGCATGTGCATTTACAAGGACCATATCGACTAAGTGAAAAAACAATTTTTTGTACCACTTCATTGACTTTCTTACGGTCTCAGTCAACGATAGTTGTTTGTCAATAAGGTCTATTCCTCCCATATTTTTATTATAATCAATTATGCACGTTGGTTTCATTTTTTTTCTCCAGTTTTCCAGTCTCTTTTCCCTGTTTCTGAATATTCAAATTCGTGTACTAAAGTTATCATATAGACTTCTTTTTTATCTTGCCATTTTATAGCCATCCAGACCATGTTGTGGGCGAGTTGAACTTCTCCCTTTTGAAGTTTCATATTCAAGCATGGTAATCCTTTTCTGTTTTTTTTTATCGTATCGCATAATCCTGTGTCTTTCTCATGCAAAAATTCAGCCAATTTGGGAGAAGAATACCAATTATCAACGTAAAGAATATGACCTTTGTTGAAATAAGGTTTCATCATATGAGCAACAACATCTCCTGAAACACCCAAATCGAACTTCTCGAAATCAGTATTCGCCCCTGTGTAAATAATAAAGTCCAAGATTATTCCGGTCTCACAATCTACAAGAACGAATAATTTTATATCAAATCGGTGGCGTTTTAAAGGTAGATATTGTTTGAAAGACAGTCGACCTTTCCACAAAACAAGACTTTCATCGATGCATAATTTTGTTGCTGGATCTATAATGGTCGCAAACTTTGTTTTCAGATGATCTACAACCGATTTCAATTTTTTCAATGGATGATCAAATGGAACATTATTATCTGTAAAATGTAAAAACCGTAAAATTTGACGATAATGATTGCGAGTCATTGTTTTTGAAAATATATATGAGAGTTGATAACATTGGAGAAGTACTCCAATAGTCTTTCAGATTTCCTTTTCTGATATATCCCATGAGAATGGATAGAGCTGAAAATTTCAAAAGTTCTTCTTTTTCCAAATCTACCCATTTAGCCATGTTCACCCGTTTCGGTTCAGGATTTTGACCTTCAAATCGATTTGTTTCTTCGCATATAAGTTTTAGAAGAACTTCATCAAAGAAAAATTCAAAATAATGAATGGGATCATTCCCATTCAATTCGATATTTTCTCTGATACCAGATCGTGATGAAAATGATTTGATAGAAGGAGAAAAAGAATTTTCATAAAATATTTCAAGACCAGGAATGTACTCTAAATCATCCGTATCAATTTCTACAATTTCTGTATCAGAATCAGAATTAGAATCAGGTTTAATTTCTAGTTCAGATTCTCCACTGCTAATTGACATATTTGGAGAGATAATCAGATAATGATCCTGACAAAAAGCTATGATATAAAAGTATTCGTATAGTAGCAATAAATTGTAATAATTGATCCTATCCGAACAGTACCACAATAACACAGCTATTTTAGATTCAAATTGTTACTATACCGCTTCTACTTATGTAAATCAATGAGCCACTTTAGATGTGGATAACGATTTTCGGGTTCGCGGCACCTAGCAGTGATTTTTGGTACTATTAGATGAATATTGGAAAATACTTTGTACATGTATATATTTTTGGACTAAATTGGAATCAGATATTTTTTTATTCGTAACAAACCGATAACAAGGACATAGCAAGGTCAACGTGATGAAAAACTTGATATTATCTTTATGTATGCTTGATAAAGATAAAAAATATCGGATTTGGATTCATCGACCATAAATAATGTATAAAAGTGGTAGTGGTTCTAAATTGATTGCAGTAAATTTTATAAATTTGACCTTGAGAATGACTTTGACCCTGCCCTTGTGGGGTCAAACTATCTATGGTTTCAGATTCAGCAAACCAAAAAACATATACACATATGTTTTCAAGAAGGTTACCATATTTTGTAGATTTGACCTTTAAATGACCTTGGCTCTGAGGTCACGGAGTCAAACCGACACCAGATTCAGATTCAGTGACCCAAAAAACATAAAGTGTATATGCTCTGGTCCGTGGGTTTAGACTTTTATTTTTTTTTTGTGTGTTATAATGTATTTGTGTAGTTTTCAAATGTAAAGAATAAAGAAACATAGATATCACCGGTTGATACGCCCTTTGTAATATTTTTCAAGTAATATTGATATAGAATGACCAGATAAAACCTAAATACAACTGAAAATGAAACAAATTGTGCATTTTAAGAAGGGGCCGAACTAGCTGTCTTTGTCTAATAGCGTTTTTCATCATTTATGTAAACACTATCCGGTATAACAAGAAAAAAATCCGGTATGAAAAAAAAAATTTATTTATTATAAACAAATAATTTCTCAACTCAAATAAATATTTATTTCGATCTATAAAGTTAAATCTATTAAATATTTATTGAATTCAATATTTGTTTGTTTTAAAAGAATGGGATTGTTAGTTTGATGAAATATTTAATTCGTTGAAAAAAATATTTAGTTGATTTAAATAAATTATTAAGTTTAATCTATGAAATATTTATTGAATTAAACTAAATATTTGTTTGTTTTAAAAGAATGGGATGGGTAATTTGATGAAATATTTAGTTTGTTGAAAAAAATATTTAGTTGATTTGAATAAATTATCAAAATAAATTAATTGAATATTTATTTGATTAGATTAAATATTTGTTTATTTTAAAAGAATGGGATTGGCAATTTGATGGAATATTTAGTTAATCGAAACAAACATTTAGTTGATCTAAACAAATTATCAAGTTGAATAAATATTTATTCGATTTAAACAAATATTTGCTTGTTTTGAAAAAATGAGTTTGGCAATTTAATGAAATATTTAGTTGCTTGAAACAAATATTTAGTTGATTTGAACAAATTATCAAGTTAAATTCACTAAATATTTATTTGATTAAAAAAAATATTGATTTGTTTTAAGAGCTTGACAAATTTATTTTAATTAAATATTTAATTGCTTAAACTAAAAATTTTATTTTAAGTAATCAAATATTTAGCTAACTTAACTAAATATTGTGTTTTGATTCAAATAAATATTTCCCTATTAAAAAAAGACACGTGTTTTTTGCACGTGAAAAAAACACGTGTAAAATACACGTATTTTTTACACGTGTTTTTTACATGTAAAATTTGCGTGTTTTTTCACGCATATTTTTCACGTGTATTTTTCAGGTGTATTTTTCACATATTGTTTTATAGCTTTTCGAAGAGCTTCTGCTGTCCAGCCTCTTATATCTGCGTCTAGCCACCTAGCGACTTCAGTCAAACTTGACTTTAAGTCGCTAAGTGGCGTTTTTCTAAGTTTTGTCATCCCTTACACAAATTTGGGAGACGCAGATATAAGAGGCCGGACAGCAGAAGCTCTTCGAAAAGCTATAAAACAATATGTGAAAAATACACCTGAAAAATACACGTGAAAAATACACGTGAAAAATATGCGTGAAAAAACACGCAAATTTTACATGTAAAAAACACGTATAAAAAATACGTGTATTTTACACGTGTTTTTTTCGCGTGCAAAAAACACGTGTTTTTTTTCAAATAGGGTTGTTAGGGAGTATTAGAACAAACCATTTAATTGAACCAAATAAATTTTTGTTGAAATTACTAAATTTTTTTTTCAGTGTAAGAAATTTATATGCATTTTTTATAATTTATGAAGTATGTGTAATAGAATAGATTATTAATACTTGTGATAAATCAATGTAATTTATAAGATAAAAATATTATGTCTATTTAAAAAGGCCCGATAAAAACTAATAAAAATTTGTAGATTCGGGTACATAGAATGCGATATTTCTGCATCCTTTTCACTTTGCTATATCGAGCCTTCTTTCCAACGGGGTTATTATAACAAACCTAACTGAACATGAAAAGTATTATTTTACAAATTTTTTAAATAAAACAAGGTAAACTTATAGAAACTATCTAATATGTTACAGATAATTTACCCAAGAGTCATAGTATAGTATATTTGATACGTGCTCCATCCAGCAACATAAAGGAGCCAATCCAGCATCCAATACTTTAGTTATTGTCAACAGTAGTTGTCCCGCTGTCGCTACCACCATCGCTGTCTTCGACGAGGGCGTCATCGTCGGAGTCTCAGCAACATCAACACGACCAGCAAATGGGAATCTCAACTGACGACGTCCAAGGCGCTGAAGAAGAAAATGTTCAATCACGAACCGCTTCTATTAGTCCTGAAAGTGAGGCTGAAGTCGATGATTTTGCACCCAAACGAAAGCAGCGTAGATATCGAACAACCTTCACTAGTTTTCAACTTGAAGAGCTTGAAAAGGCTTTTACAAGGACGCATTATCCCGACGTCTTTACTAGGTGATTAATTTATATTAGTTATTTTTGGTTTATAAAATTTGATGACTTCAATATTTTATTCAAATTAATAATTTTAATAGTTATAAAACTTTTTATGAAAATATAGTTTTGGAAAAAACTTTTAGATAAACATGATTGTATCATGTTCATATTATATTATTTCAATTGATCAACTTCTATTCCATAATCGTAAAAGAACAATTAATTTAAGATTACATCATGTGACTACAATATATGCAATCGCTTATTTTCAATTATAATGTTGATAACCTTTTAATTACAAATATATCAATTTAATATCAAACAAAAAAATTCAAGTATAATTTCTGTCCTGATTCTCGATATTTCTTAATTTTTAAAGTAAATAAAAACCTTTCCGGCATATCATAAGTTTGTTTTAATTGAATCCATATAGTTTGTCATGAATTGAATACTTTTTTGTTTAAAAAAAATATGAGAATATGTTATTTACGTTTAAAGAGACATATACACTTGACAAAGGGTATATTTTTTCAAATGTTAACCCCAAATAGCAACATCTCATTCCTACTGCAGATATAAAAAAATTCCGATTTATGTAGCGAATTTCTTATCATCGTTACTTTATGATTTAGTGAAATAATTTTAACAAACACATTTATTTTCTATTTTATAATTTGAATTATAGTTTTATTAACTTTGTATTTCTTCATTCGATAATTATAGAGAATTTAAAATTGTTAATTTAAATTACATAAGTAACGAAATTTAAATTATTATTATTTAATATTTTCATGAATAACCTATCTGAAAAAACTAAATAATTATGATGCGATATGACTTGATGTATAATTCGAAATTCTCTTACGTCTATGATAAGATATGCCACGCTACCATTTAATATGTACATATGGAAAAATATCCTGTCATCAAGTCTACATCCAAACACTGTTTGAATGATAGTATATTTATCTACGAGGGCAGAAAATAGATCTTTTTAACATGTTTAAAAATCCTCGGCTTCGTCTCGGAAGGTAAACGCATAGCAGATATACTGGCAGAAAAGATATCTCAAAGCAAATACAATCAGCTTGGTTCTAACGAAAATGATTTCATTTTTCACCCTAGCAGAAATCCTCTAAAGATAATATAAAATCTGTCAAGCAAGAACTTGACTTGTGATTTTGATCTGAATTTTCGCGCCTTGTGGCAATCCCACAAATTTTAATTTTTTAAGTTAATACTTCTTTAGGCGTGCCTCGAAAATTTGCTGGGGATAAAAATTCAAGTTGCTGTCACGTTACATTTTAATATGTGCTGTGTACGTGTGACCCTATCTGTACGCGCATACACAACTAAGTTATAAGAATAAGAGAAAAAGGGAAGACTATACTATACCAAAGAAGATAGACGCTTATAGAAGAATTCTTCAGAGGGGCGATTCAACCTATGCTACATATGTATGTATCACGGTGATATGTATGTACGTTCGAACGTAAGTTGGTAGCACTGCTAAGACAAGTCGTCGCGCGCAAAAATTGTATCTACATGGAAACGGAGACTTAAGGTCTTGACGGTTCGACAGACGATTCAATGCACGCGACGACTTGTCTTAGCAGTGCTACCAACTTACGTTCGAACGTACATACATATCACCGTGATACATACATATGTAGCATAGGTTGAATCGCCCCTCAGGGTTAAATTTTTCGTCCGAAAACCTGGGTAACACTTTAAAATTCTTTGTATATCTATACATACACGGAAAGACCGAACACTAAAGTTAGCATGTGTAGCGCCACCTCAAGAAAAAGTTTGGTAGTAAGAACAACGAAACAGTAGGTATCCACGCATTTATTCATGTCGCACAATCTATATGTTTGGTTCCATAAGCAATTACAATTTGTGGTTGTTCAAAACCTAGCATTTCGATGTTAACAAGAGAGATTCGTAAATGTATATATATATACATTTATTTGTAAAATATATGCATACTTATAAAACTACATATATTATAAATTATCATAAAATAAAAAGTATAATATATTTTTCTTTAAAAAATTAAGAAAACTCTAAATTAAATGCTAATTAAATTTTTTTTGTAGAGGTTGAATAATTGAAAAAATAATAAAACAGCTTAAATATTTAAAATTTATTTAGTTAGCAAATATAAATTTTTTAAAATACATATTGAGCAATGATAATAGTATCTTCATCATGAGTTTTGTGTAATAAAAATGGTGATGTTACATCTAATTGACTATATGAAATAGTATTTAAACAGGACCCATAATATACAGTAAAAGCGCAGTAATGTTTATCATAACCGACAGTTTTTAGAGGTATCCCTACTGAAAAAAGCCAAGTGATTAATCACTTGATTTATCATCTTATTTATTATATGATTAATCACCCGATAAATCACCTGACTTTATGACATGATCTGGCAGGTGATTAATCAAGTGAAATATCAAGTGATTATTTAGGTATCATGATTCATTCTATAGGTTTTATTTGTATCTATATTATATTTTTATTAGTTGACCAATATAACATAGTTTTAATAATCGAGGATTTCAATGGTAGAAATCAAAGATACAATCTCAAATGTTTTCAACATCTATTGAATTATAGAACAGATGCAAAAACAATACGTATAAGAATATATACAGTGTCGATAGATTTATCATATTCATATCACCAAGTTTGCATTAATTTTAGGGAATAAATGGTTACATATACACATGAAGAAAGCCAAAATTTCAGACTTTAATATTACCATGGTAATATTGAAGTTGGTATTGCTATCATTATTAGAAGATGGTATTACCATGGTAATATTGAAGTCTGAAATTTTGGCTTTCTTCATGTGTATACGTACCCAATTATTCCCTAAAATTAATGCAAACTTGGTGATATGAATATGATAAATGTATCGGCATTGTATACCCTATTGAGAAAAAATACGTGTTTTTTGCACGTGAAAAAACACGTATTTTTTACATGTAAAATTTGCGTGTTATTTCATGTACTTTTTTCACGTGTTTTTTTCACGTGAATTTTCAAGTGTATTTTTTTACAGCTTTTCGGCAATCGAAGAGCTTCTTGTCTGGCCTCATATATCTGATGCGTCTTCGAAATTTGTTTAAGGGAAGACAAAACTTGAAGACACGCCACCTAGTGATTTAAAATCGCTATTAATGATCGATTACGTCGGTTTGACTTTAAATAAAAACACGTGAAAAAAATACATGAAAAACACGAAAATTTTACATGTAAAAAACACGTGTTAAAAATGCGTGTTTTTTCTCAATAGGGTCGTCAGCTACACCTAAAACTGTAAATAATACAAATTGAAAAATATTTACTTATTTTATAATAGTAATATACTATTTTTTATTGTAATACATTTCATTGACGACACATATTAAATCTAATAAACTTTATTTAAATTTTAGACTAAAATTATAAAAAATTTAAAGTTTTGTATCTCGATAAAAAATTATCGTACGGAGCTCTACAAGATCTCATTTTAAAGGTTTTGTAGAAACCTTTAAAATGGAAGAGGTAACATTAACATTTTTCCAATTTTTATGGGTTTTATGATGTCATAATAAAAAAAAATGTTTCTTTCAGAACTTTGATGCGATTTCTTTTTATGGGTCATTGTTGTATTAAAAAATTATAAACCATTTGAAAGCTCTCTCAAAAAACTACAAAATCCATGGTCGATAAATGTTTTTAAACATTTATTTTAAGAGCTATATGCGGTTTTACACAAAAATAATGGTTTTTGTAAAAGTAGTTTTAGCTCTGTAGGTTTTGAGTTTACAGAAAAATTGTTATGAAAAAAAATGTTGCATTTTGTAAAAACAATCAATGTATCAGGTTCTAAAATAATATTGAAAAAAATTTAAAAAAAAAAATTTTTTATTATAAAAAAATTTTTTTTGTTATAACATATACATATGGCAGAACGTTTGTTTGTTCTGTAACGTTTTTATTTTTCGTGGGTGGAAAAATGTGGCGTTTTCACCACCTGTTGCCGGACGCTTCAGTAAGTAACCAGGGTTCGAAGGCAGGAGGTGGGTCAGGATGGACGGTGGAATGATAAAGGATATAAACAGGTTGACACGTTTACTTATGCTAGGGAGTACCTGGGCTTCATTGTACTCTAAATACTCATATCTTACAACGACGTGTAACAATAATGGTAGAAAATGGTAAACTGACCTAAATTATATAAATCAAATAGCTAACCTAATATTATTGCGCGTGATACAATGCAATAGAGATTGAATTTGTTGTAAGCTACTTGACGGCAAAATAAATGGAATCAAAATAGTTTGAACTAAATTATACTACTTCCTTTTAATCAAAATAAACTTTGTCTTTAATAATAAATTAAATCGGATTATACGGCAGCTAACAGCCTGGACGGTCTGCTGGGCTAATTCTATAATCGCGTAGTGAACAATAAAAAATCTAATATTAATAGACTAATTATTATGATAGCAGTGGGTGGACGATACCCTAACTGTGGTCGAGTGAAATGCGGATGAAGGCCTAAAACTCTCTAATGCGCGGTGGATGCACATGGATAGAGCAGTCTTACCTAGCTTTGTTCCGACGACGGCAGTGGGTGTGAAGCACCTTTAAAGCTTACATAAAAATGACTATAATGGGTGGGAAGCACCCTTAACATTATTATAAATTTATATTATACAGAATTTTTTATATGCAGGTCAGTGCGGTCGGCGCGACGGCTCAGGTTATAACAGTTCGGTGTGAAGCACCTTTAATTTTAATATGAATCTATATTGAATTAATCAGATACTATTAACAAGACGGCCGGTACAGCGGTACAACGGCGCGTGTTACGATATTACGGTGTGAGCCACCTTTAATACTAATACAATCTTACATTGAGTTAAACTAACTCTATTATTTACAACGCGGTCGGTACGGGGCTGCAGCAGTGCGGCTGTACGGAGGTGCATGTGCAGTTTTCTCTGTACTACATTTTATCTAAGTGGAGAAGCGCCTCTCACTAAGATTTAACTGTAACTCGTCGCATCTTTGATTAGACGGGCAAGCCCGCTTGATCTCTGATAAGAGCGAGAGAGAAAGCGAATCTGGCTTTACTTGCGGAGCGCCGCAAGCAAGGACAGCCTATCACTATCTGTCTCCCTCTCTCTTAGACAAGGTGCGCCTTTGGCTAAGAGTGAGAGGAGAGCATAGTCTGCACTGCTTCTCTTCTTCACTGAGCCTTAGCTCTTATATGCTCTGGAGCTCGCTGTTCCTCTTGCGGGAGCAGCGTCACATAGCGGCTGAGCCTAGTACTATCGTACTTGGTATTAGGCTTCGTTTGTCGGGAGTTTTGAATGCGTGATATAATATAATCGTTGCAGTTCTTATTTTTTTCATTTTTTTTTTATTTTGCCTAAATACATATTTGTTTTCTTTATGAAATAAAAAAAAATTTTTATAGTGAAAAAATGAAAAAAAAAATTATTTTTTTATTATATTTTAGATCTAAATATATTGAGTTTTCACAAAATGCTACATTTTTTCATAATATAATTTTTCTGTAAATTCAAAACCTGCAGAGCTACAATTACTTTTACAAAAACCATTATCTTTATGTAAAACCGCATATAGCTCTTAGAATAAATGTTTGAAAAAATTTATCGACCATGGATTTTGTAGTTTTTTGAAAGAGCTTTCAAATGCTGGTTGTAATTTTTAAATACAACAATCACACATAAAAAGAAATCGCATCAAAGTTCTGAAAAAAAAATTAAAAAAATTTTTTTTTCATCATGACGTCATAAAACCTATAAAAAATAGAAAAATGTTAATTTCACCTCTTCCATTTTAGAGCTTTCTACAAAACCTTCAAAATGAGACCTCGTGAAGCTCCGTACGATAATTTTTTATCGAGATACAAAACTTTAAAATTTTCATAATTTTAGTCTAGGATGGGTAAAAGTACCTGGACCGCAGTGTACATTTATTTTCAAACTTATAAATCACACATATACCATCATTCATTTATTCTTCTCTCTCTCTCTTTCTCTCTCTCTCTCTCTCTCTCTCTACTTTTATCAATAATAATGTTGACTTATTTATGTACTTTGGAATAGGACTAACCCAGGTTGTCAAAATGCGATTAATGAACAAATTTCTTGTCGATGAGCGCACTGACTAGGAGAGGGTCTGACCTCCGGATCACGGATTTTGCTCAAACTTTGGGATAAGTTTTTAGATGTCAAAATATGGAAAAAACAAAATATTAGACCCTAATGCTCAATACTTCCCTAGTTACAGGTAATTAGAGAAAATCACTGGAAAAGTTACTAGATTTTCAAACGCTTATAGTTCTTTAGCATTAATAGCTAGAAGCTTAAACCTTTTTTTAAATGAAAGCTGAGCTCAAATCCTTCCGAAATATCTTTTACAGCATATCAAAATATTATTTTTTTCCATAGTTACATCATTTTAAAAATTATACTACATTTCAGCATTTATTATTGATTAATGTTTTTAAAGGGAAATTTAGATCAAATTTCAATAACGCTGTAACTATGGAAAAAAATAATATTTTGATATGCTGTAAAAGATATTTCGGAAGGATTTGAGCTCAGCTTTCATTTAAAAAAAGGTTTAAGCTTCTAGCTATTAATGCTGAAGAACTATAAGCGTTTGAAAATCTAGTAACTTTTCCAGTGATTTTCTCTAATTACCTGTAACTAGGGAAGTATTGAGCATTAGGGTCTAATATTTTGTTTTTTTCCATATTTTGATACCTAAAAACTTATCCTAAAGTTTAAGCAAAATCCGTGATCCGGAGGTCAGACCCTCTCCTAGTGAGTAGCATGGTTCATCGAACGTTAGTTGAGTGTATTTTATGTACTCTATTTAAATTACACTCTACTACAATTATTAAATGTAGACCTTGAATGGTTGCTTTCTGCGCTAGTGCAAGTGATAATATGTCTAGTAAACGAAATATAAACTTAAAAGTTAAATGCTTTAGTACATCTTATACTTAAATAATTTTTATGTTGTTGTTTACTTAGGAGAGTATTTTCATTCATATTATAATTAGAATTACTGTTCTTATAATAGTTACATTATTAATACTGCTTATTTTCATGTATATACTTTTGTAATTTCTTATAAGCCATACTGTGATCTCAATATTAATCATATTGTAATTAGCATTACTGTTCTTATATTATTTACATTATTTTTACAGTTTATTTTTATGTATATACTTTTGTAATTTCCTATGGGCCATACGGGGTTGAACCCCACGGCCTTAAATAAAATGTATTAATCAATGTCTCTCTCTGATTAATTTTCAAACTTACATACTGACATTTATTTTTATTCATTTTCAAACATTCATTCATATTATCAATCATTTTCATTTATTCTCAAACACTCATTTATCAAACGTTCATTCATACTATTTTATTCATTTATTTATTTATTCATTTATTTAATACAATTACAATTATATTTAATTAAATACAATATTTTACATTCATTTTAATTTTTCTAAAACTCTTCTACGGATTTCCTCTAAATACTCCCTGATTTCTAGCTGCTTGATTGACAGCGTCCCTTTTATATACTTAGATGATGATGTTCTAAAATTCAAGAAAGTCTTTCAAGAAAGATCTTAAATTTTCGAATACTACCGAATAAGTATAGAAAAGATACTTGCAACTGGAATCACCTATCATTCTTGATTATTCTAATGACTTTTTCGTGAACCATTATCCGACACGTAAAAGGAACGTTTATCACTAGAATAATCAAGAAAATGCTTGAGTAATAAACATTTCCTATAAGTTTAGATAATGTTCTTGAATTTTCGAATAGTACTTTAACATATCAAAGGAATGCTTATAAATCAAATATTTAGTCTTTAATTTTCTCGACTATTTTAATGACAAAGGTTCCTTTTATATGGTAATTGTAGCCAAAAATTTAAGAACATTTTTTACAAACTGTTATCTAACATATGAAGGAACTTTCGTCAATAGAATAATTGAAAAAGGATAAAATTCTTTTTAGACCCACATCCTTCATTCTCTCTCTCTCTCTCTCTCTCTCTTTCTCTCTCTCTCTCTCTCTCTCTCTCCGTAAGTAGACACACATCATTCTCTATAAGCTCCTCGTAAATCTGTCTATGTATTCTGCATATTTTGCCTACGGGCGTCTTGTTTCAGATTTACTGCAAGCGCAAACTGCAGAGCTTCAGTTGACATAATAATCATTAGTTTCTTCAGCTCTGCAATAATACTACAACTGATTCTTTGTATCGCTGCTGGCTTTTTTGAGGTTGAGTTCAACCAAGGTTTGAGGTTATGTTGGGTTCCTTCTAGTCTCCTGGTGGACACTTTTGAAAACACTTATCGAGTTACAGCGAGTTACCTAGCGTCGATAAAGTGATTATCTTCATTATCGGCTAGGGCCATCGACTAAATGCTTCAGTTTTGTGCTACCAGTTGTCATCTTATCAGCAGTGCATAAATGTATACGCGTTGAGGTGAGTGTTTTCTGTGTGTTGCTTTTCTGGTTTGCTCATCTAGTAGTATGGTAATTTGTTCTTAATGCAATCTGCCGGTCTTGCGTACTGATACAACAATTCTATGCAAAAATTGTACAGCCATTTACCACGTTAAGAGGCGGTCGGAACCAAATCGGTGACTTGCGGTATAAATCAAGTCAGCATTTTTCGCTTGACGATAATATTTTGTATATTTTTATGGCTTAAACTATTTCAAATTATTTTTTATATACATGACTAGAGGAAATGACTATATTTTCACCATATGAATAAGTAAATTAATTATTATAAGCATTTATTACAAATATCAAATTGACTTGACATATACCGCATGCAAAAAACTGTCGTGTCGATTGTTAGGTGGCATTTTTCGCTTTATAACAATATTTTGTATATTTTTGTGGGTTTAACTATTTTAAATTATTCTTTATATACATGACTAGAGGAAATGACTATATTTTTACCATATTAATAAATGAATAAATTGTTATAAGCATTTATTACAAGCACCGAACTAAGTCACCGATTTGGTTCCAACCGCCTCTTAACAACAGGCTGGAGTAGAACCTGATACCGACCGAGTAACAATTGAGTTGTTTGTTATTTACTCAAGTATTAATCGGTGTATCTTCAAATTAAAGGTTGAGCGCAATAGATATTATTATTATGAACATCTATGCACAAGAAAAAAAAATCTACAGCTTTGTTTTTGAGAAAAGTAAGTAACGCCAGAGTAAAAGTTATTTATAATATTTTCGCGTTACTTACTTTTCTCAAAAACAAAGCGATAGATTTTTTTCTTCTTGTGCATAAATATTTATAATAACAATATCTATTGCGCCTGACCTTCAATTTGCAGATACACCGTTTAATACTTGAGTAAATAACAAAAATCTCAATTAGACAAGGACAGCGAATCCGGCCTGCTCTTAAGTGTTGTTATAGTACGTGGTTCCTCAGTAAAAACATCATAGTGTGCTGTGTCAAAGAGAAACTTCGTAAGCCAGCTGACGAGTACACGCGTGCAACAGCCACTGAGGACATAGTCTCGGCCTCTTCGCAGCCATTAGACTTTCCTCCATCCAACCAACGCTCTCAAAAAAGGGGCGCGGTCTCTCCACCTCACTCCCTTGAGCCGTTGTCAAGGAGACGCTGTTGTTCGGAGTCAGGCTTCTCCTCCTCCTCTCCTAATAGCATCATATTGGGCGTTGACTGGTAAGAGGTTTCATCCTCCAGTCCTTCTCGATTGGTTTCTCCTACCTTTTTGGTCGAACCCACAAATTTCGCTGTTCAAACGATTGAGATGTCGCAGCCTGAGTATTTTGCCGCATTTGCAGCTGAAAGTAACTTGAAATTTGAAAAGCAAATGGAAATGTCTAATAGATTACTTGATCTTACTAACTAATTGCTTCAGTCTAGTAATAAGATAGGTGGAGAAGTGAGTGCTCTTAGAACAGAGCTGGGTGAGGTCAGGGGTTCCTTAACAGAGTTGCAGAAGCGTTATGACGTATTGGCTGAACGCCTCGATGACCATACTGCCTGTGCACCATTCGGAGTATCGTTGTTACGAGATACCTATGAGATACTTTTTTTGGGTGTACCGTCCAATGTCACGTTAAGTAACAGCGATATAATCGAGTCCATTTTTGAGGCAATAAGTCTAAATTTTGGGACAAATTTTTTGCTAGAGACTCGTGAATGGATGCCCTCTGAACCCATGGATGTAGAGTCGGGTGAATGTTCTCAAACACATTCATTTCGATCACTCGTTGGTCGGTTTTCCTCAGATGCAGTGCGTGATAGAATCATAGAGGCTTCACCTAAACTGCGTAACACCACTCCAGGCAAATTGTTTGGCATTGGTGGAAATCGTAAGATTTTTGTACGCCCGATTTGGCCTAAACAGGTTTACACGTTGCTAAAGAAAGCTAATGCTCTTTATAAAGAGCTTAATTACCAGCGACCGATAGTTCGGAACTTCACTGTTTGCATGCGTCCTCATACTAATGGTGAGCTTATTCCCATTACCAATGAGGCACAGCTGGCTCTACTTAAGCCGGTAGAAACCAAAAAATGAGGACTCTATGGCTCTCTTGTGGCGGGCTCACATTCTTCTTCTTTTTTAAATACCTCTTTAAACCGCTGTTTTAATAGTTCTAGTTTTAGTACTAGTTTAAGCTCTCAAATTTCGAAAACAAATACTTCTCATAACTTTTCAGATCAACTTCATTCAGATTCCTTCGATAATATAGTGATTTCTCATGCAAATGTCAATAGAATTAAAACCCACTTCTCGGCTATTGAACATCATATTACGTCATCTAAAACTGATATTTTTGCTGTATCAGAAACTTTTTTAACTGAGCTGGATGATAGCTCTTTAATCTCTATTGAAGACTATAATTTCTTTAGACTCGATGGAGTGGGCAAAGCTGGTGATGGAGTTGGGTTCTATGCTCGAAACTTTTTTAAGGTCAATATTCCGGCACAATCTGACCCTGCTTTCGATAATACAGCAGAGTATATAATAGTAGATATCACTTTTGGTCCTGAAAAGCTTCTTTTCTCAGTCATTTACTTGCACCCTAAGGCTATTTTTCCTGAGGAATTTTTCAATATAATTTCTAATTATTTACCTTCCTTCAAAAATATTGTTATAACTGGCGATTTCAATATTAACTTGTTATCTAATAATTATTCATTTAATACTCTTCGCTCAACAATTGATTCTTTGGCTCTTTATGTGGTTCCATCGGAACCTACTCATCATACTTTAACCTCTGAATATACTACTTATACATGGATCGATCTTTTTATTATTAATGATGACAGTTCGCTGTTATCATATAATAAATCTTTAGCTTCTTTTATTGCAGGTCATGATCTTATCACGATCACATTTAGAGTATGCAAGCCACCGAATGCAATAAAGAAAATATTTTTCAGAAACCTTTTTAATCTAAATCGTGTTAGTTTAAACCAAATTATTTCACGTGATCTTCAAATAAAATCCCAAGAGATTCACCTAACTTCTTGTTCAAATGAACAACTTATCAATGGTTTAGTTAGTAATCTGTCTTCTGTCCTTGTTTCGTCAATTGATAAATATTCACCACTAAAATCTCGTAATATAATGATAAAGAAAAAGCCCTGGGTTACTGCAGACATTCGTGCTGAAATGAAGGAAAGTGATAGAGCTTATCGCTCAGCTGCGCGTTCAGGTTCTATTTTATCCATAGCTAATTATCGAAGACTTCTCGAGGAAGTCTCAAAAGCTCTTGACTCAGCTAAAAACAAATTTATTTCAAATCGTTTCGCTGCGTCGTCGAATTCAACAAGTCGTTGGTCAACCTTGCACAAGATTGGACTTTTAAATAAGATCTTACCTTCACCACTGCAATATTTTTCATCTAAAGCCCTATTGACTCATTACACCTCCATCTCATCTACATCCTCTGCTCTATTTGATAATGAGATCAATAAAGTGCTTGCTATTCCTTTAAGCAGTGATTTTCCAATTTTCGAATTCTCTCAGCCCGCCAGTTCTGTCACAGAGGTATTTTTGTACATGGCTTCCTCAAAAGCCGTAGGACCTGATGATCTGTCAAGAGGTATGTTACAAATTACGCAAGATCCTTTAGCACCATACCTGACTACTATAATGAATGTATCACTAACCTCTGGCATATTTCCTGACCCGTGGAAGAGAGCCTTTCTGCTTCCGTTGGCCAAGTCTAACAAACTTTATTCTCCTGCGCAAACTCGACCCATAGCTAAACTCTGCGAGATCTCAAAGGTATTAGAAAGGGTTGTACATTCTCAACTTAACTCTCATATTGAAGCAAATGCTCTGCTCGATTGCTTACAAACAGGTTTTCGTAGAGCAAATAGCACCCAGACAGCTCTTTTGAAGCTTCTTGAAGATTCTCGGCTAGCTATAGACAAACGTATGATAACGCTGTTGCTCTTGTTTGACTTTTCGAAGGCATTTGATACAGTACCGCATGCTCGATTACTTCTTAAACTTCGTTCTTTTAACTGTTCTAACACAGTCATACGCTGGTTTTCGTCATACCTAAGAAACAGGTTTTATGCTGTTCCTAACCTTGAAAATCGAGTGGGTGAATGGATCTCTTGTACGGCGGGTGTACCCCAGGGTAGTGTCCTGGGCCCCCTGCTTTTCTCTATTTGTATAAATGACCTTCCTTCAGTTTTGAACAAGGCTCAACATATTCTTTTCGCGGATGATTTGCAGCTGTATCACTCGTTTCTTCCTGTTAAGATAGAGGAAGGAATAAACTTCATGAATTATGAGGTAGCTGCAGTTGTAAAGTGGGCTGATGAGAATGAACTTGCCCTCAATCCTAATAAGATGCAGGCTATTTTTCTAGGCAGTGAGCAATTTATATCGAGAATTGATCTTTCCATATGTCCTCCTGTTCTGGTAAATAATGTCTCAATCACTTACACAGATGTAGTTAAGAACTTGGGAGTCTGGTTTAATAGCACTCTAAATTGGAATAAGCAGGTAAATTCAGTGGTTGGTCGAGTTTTTGGAACTCTCCAGTCTCTCAAGTTTCATAGGCATGCATTGTCTAGAAAGGTTGAAAAAGAGTTGGTTGAGGCATTGATATTTCCCATTCTGGATTATTGCTGTGTAGTCTATGGCGATCTTTCACAGACATTGAATCTTAAACTCCACCGTGCTCTTAATGCTTGTGTTAGATTCGTGATTGGCAATATTAGGTGGCAAGAAAGAGTTACTCCTTTTCGTCTTGAACTGGGATGGATTTCAGTTAAAAATAGGCGACTTTATTTTATAACAGTACTTGCTCACTCTATTGTATCCTACCAAAATCCATCTTACCTAGCAATGAAATTCTGCCGAGCAAATATTGACACTATAGTTGGGTCTTCTAATAGGTTGCCTACAAGGCTTCTCATTTGTCCTCCCGTTCGCACAGCGGCGATGCTCAACTCCTTTGTTTCGTCAGCATCATCTTTCATCAACAATAACGTTGATGTATTTCATGGTTTTGGGGTGGAAACGACGCAGGCCTTAACACTTCGTCTATTTAACAAATTCTTTCTAGATGAGCACACTGAATGGCAGAATACATTGAGCACTCGTTGAGTTTACTTAACTTTAGAAACTCTACCATAAAACTATAACGTGGACCTCTTTTGGTTTCTCTTCTGTACTGGTGTGAATGACAATAAAAATAGCGCTATGTTTACTTTGTCTCATTCAAATGTATATTATTTGTATTAAATAATCAAATTACTTAAATGTGTCTATGCGGAGAAAATTTAAATTTGAATATCATTATTATATAGTTTTTAATTGTCTTTCCTAAACTTTATTCTATGTAAATTTTGTGTATCGTATGTAAATCTTAAAGGTTATACGGGGTTGAACCCCATGATCTCAAATAAATGTATTATATCATATCATATCTCTGTATCTCTATAAATATACAGTGCCTTCCAAAAGTTTCGGGCCACTTAAATAACTTTAGAACGGATCGAGATATTAAAATGAAATTTTCAGGGGTTCAATAGAATTACAAAATCTATTTTGTGGAAATCCTTGCGTCGACCAACAGCAATTCATAGTTTAATAGAGAAATAAATAAGACCGGCTATGCTGTTAATATGATTTATAATTTATTAAAACAACGTTTCGACCACGCTTATGGTAGTCCTTTTCAAGTTGCTGAAAAAAGAAAAAACAATATCCAAACACATTGAAAAAATAAATAAACGCCACGAAAATTAAAAATTACAAAAAACACGAGAAAAATTACTTTACATACTTATAAGTGATGATATCTTATTTACAAAATTCATGTAATAAACACATGTCTAATAATTGCACTGAAAAGTGAGTCAGATGTTCGTTAGATAAGACATTACAATTACGACTAAATCCAAGCAATGTACAAAACGTTATAAAGACAAAGAAGCGCCACATAGTAAATCCGGCAAACTAAACTTTTGATAATACAGACGGAGAGACCTGCTCAATGATTGCGCAAATAAGGTTTGAAGGCTGCGCACAATTTCTGTGTGTCGAGCATTCTATTTATAGTGTTATTTTTTGTGATAAATACCATCTCCGAAATGAGTCTTTTATAATAACAGTCTTCTTTATCTAAGATAGAGATAGACCTGTGATTGAAATCAAACGTATGTCCCGTTTCCAACATATGCGTAAATAGAGCTGACCTATCTCTTTTATTTTTACAATCACCTTCGTGCTCAGATATACGAGTTATTAAAGTTCTACTAGATTGTTCAATGTAACAACAAGGACAATCTTTACATGAAATTTTATAAACGCAGTTTAGTTTATACAACTTGTCAATAGGATCTTTTCCTAAATTATTCATAAAGTACAATTTATCGGTAGCACGAAAAATTACGTTGATGTCATATTTATTAGTAATCTTTTTTATTGACATTTCTATATATTTAATATATGGTAAGACGATATAATTTGAATTTAATTTATTATCTTTAGATTGAATGGTCAGATTAGCTTGATTAATGCGAAACAAACGTTTTTTGATTTCTTTATTAATAAAATCAAGCGGAAAATTATTAGCTTGTAGAATGTATGTGATCGTTATGTGTTTGATGCATTTCACGAGAATTAGTTATGGTGCAACGGTCAGTTCTCTTTTCTTCAAATTTTATAAGTTTTATAAAGATTTGTACACCGCTCGTTCGAGATGTAAATTCCTCTTGTTTTGTAAACATTACCAAGTGTTACCTAAACACATTTCAAATAGTCTAACGAATGTTGATAGTTTATATTTCTATAGTAAACACGGCAAAGCTTTTAATGTTTCTAACAAAATTAAATTACAGCTATTAAAAAACGAAATTTCAGATATTAACGCGCATATTAGGTTCTTGGAAGGAAACTTGGAAAAATTAGAAAGATTATTAATTTCTAAGCTTGGTATTAGTACATTTAAATTATTTGAAAAGTTTTTTTACCATAACACAAAGATTTTTGCTACTAAGATTGAAAAAAGTTTAATGTCTAAGTTTTCCAAATTATATTTTCTCAAATACAATTGTCATTATAATTTTGACTTTAGTTGTAACAATAGTCAGCTTGTTTCTATTATACCAAATAATGTTAGTCATGAAGATAGTACTAAAATTGAGAATATTAAAAATAATTAGGTTCATAACCTTTCCTCATTAGATATTCCTCCTTACATTTTATCTACATTACATTTGGGTAATAAATTTAATTTTAGTACTGAAATAAATGAAAAAAGTTTTTTAGAGTTTTTTAAAAGTTTGAATAAAAATTTCAGTTTTGATTGTTTTGACGATAATAATAAACTTAGAGTTGAGTTATTGGATTGTTTGAAAAAAGCTAAGAATAATCTCAGTTTAGATTTAATTGACAGAACCATTTCTAATGACATTAAAAAGTGTTCTCAATTTTTACGATCTCACAAAAGTTTAATGATTAGTAAAGCTGACAAAGGTGGCGCATTGGTGATTATTGACAAAAAAGATTATGTTAGTAAGGTAGAAGATGGCCTGAGCGATATAGTAATGTATGAAATTGTAGATTGTTGTCCTTTAAAGAAATTAATCAAAAGAACTGATAGTCTTATTAATAGACTCAACAAATGTAATTTATTTGGCGATAACAAAAAATACTTTAATTCTGTAAAGGACAAGTGTAACTTAGCTAGATGCTATGGTTTGGTAAAAATTCACAAACCTGGTAATCCTATAAGATTGATTATGTCTGCTGTTGGCTCTCCCACTTATTTTTTATCTAAATGGCTTTCTAATTTTTTACACGACAATCTACCTTTCTGTTCGTACAATCTAAAGAATAGCTCGGATTTATTAAATTCTCTTGATAACTTTATAATACCTCCAGGTCATTGTTTTGTGAATTTTGATGTTGTTTCTTTATTTAATAATATATACTTTGATGCGGTAAAAAGAGCAATAGAGAGTAGATGGCATCTATTGACTTTGAAAATTAATTTGTCTTTGGTTGATTTCTTAGAGATAGTTGAGTTCATTATGAATAATAATTTTTTCGTTTTTAACGGTAGATATTATAGACAAAAATTCGGTTCAGCTATGGGCAGTCCGGTCAGCCCAGCTCTCGCGGATTTAATAATACAGGATATTTTTAAAATTTTATTTGACACTTGTCCTTGCTCTGGTAGAAAATTAAGGATAAGATATGCTCAGATAGCTAACTGTTGGCTATATCTCGTCGCTACGCAGTCGCGATAAGTGACCGATAAATACACTATAATATATTAAAGATTACAGAGTTGATATAAAATATAATCACTAAAATAATTAAAATTTTTTTCTTCTGATTCGAAATAAATTATAAATATTATAATATTCATTATTACAATTCATATGAGTTGTAAATAATTTTGCAATTAAAATCGTTTATAGAAAGCGAATTTGTATATATACATGCTGCCCGCGATGGCGCCTGTTTGTACAATCGTAAAATATATCCTATAGTTGTGAATACTGAATGTTAGCTGCGCGCGCATCACTCGACGCTTCGTCTTCTATAAGCATTTATCTTCATCACTATATGTGCAGGTTAGATTGACTTGACTTAACTTTAAAATTATTAAAGATGCATATACTGTTATTGTAATAGTGTCAACATTTTCTGTTCTTTATTGTATAACTTAAATTTATTTGCGAACATATACAGTATGATTATGAATAAAATATCCATGTAAAATCAGTGAGTGCGAAGTGCGAGTGAGCGAGTGCATATGTAAACTTAGTGTCAGAGAATACACTGTAAAAGAAAATGGCGAGAAATCACGTCGTTGGTCGACGATTTCAATGCGACCATGCACCGTCGATGTTATTTAACATTGTTGAAGCGCAAAATCTAACTGATTTAATCTAAAAATCTTGTGTTCAGTTTACGTGAAATCACGCAAAGCACGTTAAAATGTCGCCGTTGAACGAAGTTAAATAACCTCGACGGTGCATGGTCGCATTGAAATCGTCGACCAACAACGTGATTTTCTGCTATTTTTTTTACAGTGTAAGACTGTCCGTTCAGGAACTGAAAAGGAAACAAGGAGTGAACAGCCTTTCTCTTTCTCACTAACTGTGTTCCCATATGTGTACTCACTCACACTTTGTAATATGCTGTTTATGAATATAGTATAATTCAACATTGACCATATTCTCCCGATACCATCGCGATAATTCGTTAAGAGTAATGGAGGTTTATCGCGATATCTAAAAGCATATGATCGTGACTGCCCATAAAATACGGGATGATATACTGAAAATATGCTCAACTTTCTACCAGGGTGGCCTATTGCCTTCCTAAAAATTTATGTCGATGATGTTATTGCTTGCGTTCCTACCGACAAAATAAAAGAAATTTGTAAATTTTTAAATAATATTGACAGTTATATACAATTCACTGTTGAAACTCCTGTTAATAATCGGATTAATTTCTTAGATGTTTCTATCTATTGTAGCGAAGAAGGAAAGATTTTCACAAATTGGTATCGCAAACCTACAAACGCAGGCCTCTATTTAAATTTTTTATCTCACTCTCCTTTGTCACAAAAAAGAGGTATTATCTTTTCACTTGTAGATAAAGCTATAAAACTTTCTGATCCAGTTTTTCATGAGGATAATTTGAAGTATGTTTCGTTGGTTTTACAAGCTAATAATTTTCCGCTTGATTTTATTAATAAAGAAATCAAAAAACGTTTGTTTCGCATTAATCAAGCTAATCTGACCATTCAATCTAAAGATAATAAATTAAATTCAAATTATATTGTTTTACCATATATTAAATATATAGAAATGTCAATAAAAAAGATTACTAATAAATATGACATCAACGTAATTTTTCGTGCTACCGATAAATTGTACTTTATGAATAATTTAGGAAAAGATCCTATTGACAAGTTGTATAAACTAAACTGCGTTTATAAAATTTCATGTAAAGATTGTCCTTGTTGTTACATTGGACAATCTAGTAGAACTTTAATAACTCGTATATCTGAGCACGAAGGTGATTGTAAAAATAAAAGAGATAGGTCAGCTCTATTTACGCATATGTTGGAAATGGGACATACGTTTGATTTCAATCACAGGTCTATCTCTATCTTAGATAAAGAAGACTGTTATTATAAAAGACTCATTTTGGAGATGGTATTTATCACAAAAAATAACACTATAAATAGAATGCTCGACACACAGAAATTGTGCGCAGCCTTCAAACCTTATTTGCGCAATCATTGAGCAGGTCTCTCCGTCTGTATTATCAAAAGTTTAGTTTGCCGGATTTACTATGTGGCGCTTCTTTGTCTTTATAACGTTTTGTACATTGCTTGGATTTAGTCGTAATTGTAATGTCTTATCTAACGAACATCTGACTCACTTTTCAGTGAAATTATTAGACATGTGTTTATTACATGAATTTTGTAAATAAGATATCATCACTTATAAGTATGTAAAGTAATTTTTCTCGTGTTTTTTGTAATTTTTAATTTTCGTGGCGTTTATTTATTTTTTTAATGTGTTTGGATATTGTTTTTTCTTTTTTCAGCAACTTGAAAAGGACTACCATAAGCGTGGTCGAAACGTTGTTTTAATAAATTATAAATCATATTAACAGCATAGCCGGTCTTATTTATTTCTCTATTAAACTACAAAATATATTATTTAACAGAAAAAGTACCCTCCCAAGGGGCGGGACAGGGGAGGGATTAAAAATCTTAAATGGGGTGGGGGGTCGAATGGGGGCTCCTTTGAAAGAACTTTTTAAGACGAATAAAACGCAAGGTAGCAGAGGTTTCCACGATTTTTTTCGCAAAGTTATGATCTTTTAAACATGTAGTTTCTGTGAAAGCAAGGTCCATGATAACAACTGTGGTAAAGTCGGACCTTAACATGGGCACTAGCGTTCTTGTGTGTATGTGTGTGTGTATACGTGTGTGCATGTGTGTATTGTGTGTGTGTGTGTGCGCGCGTGTGTATTTGTGTGAAGGCATATTTAGATTTATCAAACGTTCTAATTAGATGAATAATACTACTTTTGGCGTTACCCAGAAACAATGACGTGGACGTGGTAGTTTTTGTTTCCTTTGGGGTGCTTTATTAATGTGAGTCCCCTTGCCTCTCACATATTGCGGTGCTTTATTACTTTGAGTCTCCTTGCATCTCACATGTGCGAGTGTGCATTTCTGGTTGCGTGCTTATATGCATGTCTGTATGAGCGTATGTGAATAAATAATAACACTGTTTCAATAAGTGTTCAAATTGATGTCCTTCAACAACTTGAGTGTCCTAAGCGAACGTAAAACGTTCCAATGACATTAGTTATGAAATCGGGTGTGATGTGATTCAAAATGTTTATTATTTTTCCACGCCACTATTCTCAATTTTCGGACTAGTCTTATAAACTTTTGATTTTAAGTAGCCCTCGTAAAAGAAGTCTAAAGGAGTTAAATCTGGTGATCTCGCTGGCCATTCTATTGTACCTCTTCTACCAATCCATCGATCAGTGAAAACATTATTTAGGATAGTTCAAGCTTGTAGTGAAAAATGAGCCAGTGCCTTATCCTGCTAAAATCAGACATTGTCAAAAGCTTCTCCAACAATATCAAGGTGGGCGGCAGCGCCCCCGATGGCAAGTAGGTAAAGCGATCGAGCGCTCCAACGTTATGTTCTCGTGTTTAACCTTGCGATTGAAAAAAAAATTTTTTAATTCGCAAGATTTTTCTATTTTTTTTGTTGTTTAATCTTTATAGAACTATTTTATGTATTCTCTAAAAAGATTCAACGTAATTTAATCAATACTTTTTATGTAATGAAAATTTTAAAGTTCATAGCAGACGACTTTACTATTTTCCTTATTATTTTTCTCCAGTTTCTTCAACTTATATATATAGATGTACTACCATGCTTTTTATGATGGCTACGTTTTGTACTATCGAGCGGAAGCTTTTTTATATTAAAAATAAACGAGCAAAAATTGTAGTTATTTATTATTAAATTTTAATAAAAGTGATTGTAATATTATAATTTATATGAACTGAATTTGTAAAAACTATTTTTAAATATGAATTAATTAATAAGAAAAAAATTTTTAATAATTAGATTCTAGCAAAAATATAAAATATTTTTGTGTAAATATGTATTTTTATTTTACAATTACACTTAATACAGACTTCAAAATATTTTGTATGTTTTTAAATTGTACAATGACTGTATAAAATGAATTTATATGATAACATGTGTATAAAACTCCAATTTAGATTTATAAATTATTCTTTATTATAAATACCTAGCTCTTATAAATAAATCTATGAACAATAAATTACATATTTTAACTTTGATTTATGAACATTATTTTAACAAAATTTTGATCTGATTAAAATAAAACGCTTGTTAATGTAAGCGCTGTGTAATTAAAAATTCACGGTTGCTATTTTGAGCGCAGTGTAGTTACAAATTCGCAGCTACTATTTTGAGCGCTGTGTGGTTAGAAAAACGCGGCTGCTATTCTAAGCACTGTGTAATTAAGAATTCACAGTTGCTATTTTGAGCGCTGTGTAGTTACCAATTCACGGCTGCTATTTTGAACTATGTGTAGTTAAAACGCGACTTTCATTGTGAGAGTTGTATAAAAAAACGCTACCAAGTGCTTTGGCGCAATATTTTCTCATAGAGCTCTTTGAGTTACAGTAATTTGATTTGATTTTTTAAAATGTGATTTAAAATATAATATCTATTCAAGAAAAATTAGTGAATATGAGAGAGTGATTAGGAAATAGGAAGAGAGAGGCAAGGATGTATGAATATATTTTAAAAATGAGGATCAATCTGAGATAGAAGAACAGTGAGGAAGTGATGAAGTAAGAAAAGAGTTAGTAAAAGCGTTAAATCAGAAATCAAAAGAAGTGATCAAAAAGCTACTCTAAGAAAATTATTTTTTAGAAACTTGTTTTATAAAGACAGTAGCAAATAGCTTGTATACAAATTTTAGATCAAATCTATCGAGTACTTCATGTGAAATGGAAAAAAAAATAAAAAATGAAAATTTTTTAAATTCTCTAAAATTAAAATTACGCTAAGGAAATCGGTTTTTAAAAATTATCCTTCTTGGCAATAGCAAATAATTCACATGCACATCTCAAAGCAAATTCATCAAGTAATTTACGTAAAATACGAAATAAATGAAAATTCAAAAATTAAAAAAAAATTTTTAAAAGGGTTCTATAAAAAAAACTACACTATAAATACCAATTTTCAATAACTTCCCGTCTAGTTATACAGAAACATAGATAGTATGCAAAATTCGAAGCAAATCCATCAAGTAATTTTCGAGATCTCATTGGCTAAATAAATAACATTTTCTTTTCAAAATTTTAAAAATGCTTTAAAATTAAAACTACGCTATGGAAATCAATTTTTGAAAATTTCCCTTCTTTTGGCAGTCGCAAATAATTTCCCTGCAAATTTTAGAACAATTCTATCGAGTACTTTACGTAAAATAAAAAATATAAGAAAAGAAAAGTCGAATTTTTTTTTGAAAATCTTTAAAATTCTCTAAAATTGTAACCACCCTAAGAAAATTAGTTTTCGAAAGCTTATTTTCTACAGACAATAGCAAATTAATTGTAAAAAAATTTTGGAGAAAATTTATAGTGTGGTTTACGCAAAATAAAAGATAAATAAATAATAAAAATTTTCTTGAAAATTTTCAAAATGCTCTAAAATCAAAGCTGCGCTGGGGAAATTAGTTTTCCAAAGCTTGTTTTCTTTAGACAGTGGCGAATAACTTGCATACAAATTTTGGAGCAAATTTATCGAATGGTTTTCGTAAAATAGAATGAAAATGCAAATTAAAAATTTTTTTTTTAATTTTTAAAATGCTCTTAAATTAAAAGTGCGATAAGAAAATCAGTTTTCAAAAGTTTTTCTTCTTTTGGCAGTCGAAAATAAGTTGCATACAAATTTTCAAGCAAATGCTTCGAGTAGTTTAAGTAAAATGCAAAAAACATGAAAAATCGAAATTTTTTTTAAATTTTTAAAATGACTAAAAAAAAACTACGCTAGGGAAACCAATCCTCAATAGCTTCCACACCAGTTGAAAAATAAGTGGTAACGAAGCACTACCATCGGTAACGAAACTTACTCTTTTCGTTTCGTGCGCACAGAGTGCCACTGCGGGAAAACAGTGGTGCCACTGGGGGGTTATTCACTAACTTTTTAACGATAACGATTGACTTAATGTTTCGACATCGAAAAGCGTTAAGGACTCTACTCTTTCAAGTAATCGATAAACACATATGAAAAAATGTTTTAGTTTTTTATATTAAATCTTTTACAACAGGCATTTACAACATAAATATTCAAAATTAAAATAATTTCAAATAATTATTACATCAAAATTAACATGATCACAAAAAAAAGTGTTTAAGTTTTTGACATATTTATGAGCAAATAAATTATAATTTTACTAGTTTTTTGTAGATTTATATTAGATCTTGTATTCTCCACACATTCAGTATTAGGATTTCAAATGGACAGTTGATTGGGACATTATGAAAACTTAAGTAATATTTTATAACTTGTTCAATTATATATGCTAATAATTATATATCCAAAATAATAATTAAAAAAAATATCATGATTCATTCATTTTAAATCCCATACAGAGAAAAAAGGAATTTTAACAGTATTTGTCTTAAAACACACAACACATAACATTCATATTAGAAATATATCTGTATTTATGCTTCTGTTATATATTCTTCTAACTCAACATTATTCAAGCCAACATTTTCATTTTGAAAGACGAAATTTTGAAAACCAATATTTTGAAGTTCTGCAGCAAACTTAACAATTCAATCCAGAAACTGTAGATGTTGCTATAGAATATAAAATGCAAATTTAGAATAATGTATGATTTTATTTAAAAACGTTTTTTATTGGTGATAAGATAAGTTTATTTAAAAAAATATTTATATTATTTTTTTCTGTTCGTTTTTATTAAAGTACATATAATTCACTTTATAATCTGCAGATCCAATTGAATCTTAAATTATACACAATTTATCATTTAATCATGTATGATTACAAATAATTTTATGATCACTAATGTAAATAATAATAAAATAATGTTCCTTTACCTATATATATATATATATATATATATATATATATATAGATATATATAGGTATATACATACACTGACAGAAAAGATATCTCGATCCTCTTGGATATAACTTAAAATCTGTGAAGCAAGAGATTAATTTAAACATCTAGTTACCTACATCTAAGAAATTATTTTTCTATTTGAATGATAACATCAAATCGGAGTAATTCTTTTGCTTCTAGAAATCTTTTCTGTCAATGTATATACATATGTTATGCATAATATAATGTTTTACAGTTTAACGTACGATTTACAACCAAGCTCCAAATTGGTTGTAAAATTTGTCGATAAAATCGACTTAGCGCTTCAGTTTAGAAGATTTTCGTCGTAACGTCAACATGATCTCTGATAACGTTTGCGGTATTCGATAGTATTTGCTGAAAAATGATTACTGCGCATGCGTGCGTCGGCGTTAAGCTTGCCGTTAGACGTTACGGTATTACTGAATAAGCCCCCTGTCGGAAGAGAGGTGTACTTTGCATGACACTAAGCGAAATCGACACGTGAGTGGGAATACACATGCACAACAAAAAGAGCTGTTAGCTTCAATAGTAGGGTGTCACATTCCCCACAAGAGAAAGCATTCTTACGGTTTCGTTGAGCAGAAGTACTTCGAGGGACTCGTGGACTACCACTTATTTTTCAGTGTAGGAACAATTTTATAGATTATTAAGTCGAAGAAATATTTCTTTGATTTGAAAATTTCAAAATAATTTTTAATATTCTAAAACTTTTTTCAATAATATATTTTATTGTCTCAAAGCATTATTGGTTTGTATCGAATATATTTTCTTTGAAAGAAAAACATGGTTCTTTAGAATCATAGAACTCATATTTATATTAACGTAATCTATCTTTAATGCAATATCTTATAGTTTCAATTTGAAGCCTTTTTTCTTTAGCGCAAAGAAATCCCGTATATAATTTCAATGAAATAATGCATTGTTTGCCCGTAAAGAAATAATTTCTTTAAATCAATGCATATTTCTTTGTTTCAAAGAAATTTTTCTCTCAGTGTAATTCTACAATCATTATTATCATTATATAATAGTATTCGCAGTTAAGATAAATATAATAGTACTTTATTAAACTGCTGTACAAAGGATTCATTTACAGAACGAAAAGTTTACAGCCTGAGTCAAAGGTGAGGGCTGTAACGAGTTTCGTAAAAAAGTCTTTGCACAGCCGTTTCATAATGTATTTTTGCTCACGAGAGCCGAGAAGTCGAAACAAAGTTGAGATTTTGAGATTAGAGTGAAGAAAAATATATATTAACATACATACACATAAAAAACTATAAAACTTAAAAATAAAAAGCACTTGGTATAAAAATAAATTTGAAGTTCGGAACGTTCGTAAGCAACACTCCTAAGGTGAAAGATTATTTTTTCAATACTGAAATTTTAGGAACTACAAAAGCATTTGTTTGAACTGAAAATGGTTTTTCTTATGTGATTTTTCATACCGTTGCTTTTGCTGTTGCTCAAATTTCAGAATCAAAAAATAAAATTTTACTTTAGGAGTGTTGCTTACGAACGTTGCGAACTTCAGATTCATGTATATAAATACTCCGCTATAGCAATATTTAAGAATTTTTTGAGAATCCTATAATAAAAGAATTGAGAAAGAAATTTTAAATGAATGAAGTGTAAATCGGAAAATCTTTTAAAATTTGTAAAAATCATAAATAAAAAAAATTTTTTTAAATTATCAATATTATTGACATTTGGTAATACTTTCATTTTAATGTGTTTAATTAACCACATAGCGTTCAAAATAGCAGCCGCGAATTTGTTATTACAAAGCGCTTACAATAGTTGTTCTATTTTTTAACTACACAGCATTTACAATAGCAGCCATGTTTTTTTTTTAAATACACAGCATTTAAAAAAACAATCGCGTTTTTTTAATTGCACAAAACTAACAATAACAGTTGTGTTTTTTGAACACACAGCGTTCAACTCTACTTTATAATTTTTAATACATTATATTTAATGTTATATAGGAGTTTCAAATATGTTTGATTTTAGTTTCTTATTCGTTATATTTAATTTTTGTATTGTGATTTTATAATATTTTTTTGTAAACAATGTTTTTAGTATAGACCATTTGATCTTTAACTTTTCTTGATTTTTCTGTTCATAATATTTTCAATTCTTTTTTATTAGTCGTCCTTGAAAGTGCCGCGTATAACTGCCCATGACTGAAAATTGGTGTTGGTAAATACACTTCTACTTTTTTAAATGATTGTCCTTGCAACTTATTAATAGTCATTGCATGAGCAAGTTTTACAGGAAATTCTTTTTCGGTCATCTGGAATATCAGTTCATCATTTGCTGATAAGGTCATACGTGGTAAGAATATAGTGCTCCCTTTTTTACTCCCTGTTAATATTTGTACAATAATAGTAAATTGTTTTAATGTCGTTATTACTAATCGGGTTTCGTTATAAAGTCCTTCATTCAAATTAATATTGCTTAGAAGCATTACTATAGCTCTTTTTTTTAATTGTAATTTATGTGGAAGTAAACCGTTGGGCGTTAAGGAATTAAAAAATTCTGCTGGCAAAATTGCATCTAAACTTTCGTCATTTGCATCTTTTGCAGAGTCAGTACTCAAGCACTCTATTACTGGTTCATTTATTTTTGATAAAAATTTTTTTTTCATTTCTGCTAAATCTACGTTTCTCGGTGCTAATATAATATTTTCTTAAGGAGTCTCATATGCTAGCTATAATTTGCTATAGTTTGTTGTTCATAAAAATTAAAAGTTTAAAGAGTTCTTTAAAATTTTGAAAAACGTTTATTTATACCTAGAAAAAAATCACTGCAAATTTTTAGCTAGCTTTATCGACTGATATTATTATTTATGCTCACTTAAAATTTATCTTTCTTCTACTGTGAGATACAAAACTCGTGGACTTCGAGTGAGTACATATAAAAAAATTAGTCGATTAGACTACTTGAACATTTGCAGAAATTTTTTACATGGTATAAATTAATTTTTATTAAAATTTTGAAGAGTTCTTTAAACTTTTAATTTTTATGAACAACAAACTAACTTCAATATTTATATTATACCCATGAATTTCATTAATTAGATTGCCATTTGACAATATTTCTTTTGGAATTCGTATAACTTTATTTCAGTTTTCATATTTTGAATGAAAATTACCATTTTCTATATTAAGGATCCTAGTGATTTCCTAGGATCCACAATATACCCTAAGGTTACTCTAGGATACTTAATTATCGCTTAGTATCTGCCGTCTTCCTTTTTTCAAGTGCAGATGACATCTTGCTCTTCTTTTTCTTCTTTTTTAATTTAATTTTTGCCCAGTGGAACTTTTTATAATAGTTCAATTTTGCTCAGATGAACTTTTCAGTTGATTTGTTGTGATCTTCGGATTCTACTCTCCATAGAAAAAATCTAAAATTATTTTCCGAAATTTTCTCGGGGAATCGAACTCCGGTCCACTAGGGCGTGAGGCAAGAGCCTTAGCCCCTGCGCTACCGTCGCCCCTATCTTGCTCTTCTATTATAATACATGATGACAGTGTGAATTCATTAACGCATCATTCGAATGCTCGGTCTTTCCTCGCACGCATGCATAACATTCACACTTGCAATGCATTATTACATTGAACCTTAAGATACTAGTGTATTCAAAAAAATTTTTTAATTTATTCTTGTATCCACGCTACTGTGAAAGCACTATTGATACTGAACATAAAGCACAATATTACGTAAATAATAGAAATGGGAACCTTACAATTTTAAAATTCAACAATATTTTTATAGCTATAATTTTATTTTAATTTGATAAAAAATTTTTACAGATTGAATATTTAATATATTACTTAATTGTTAACTATACGATTTGTTATATCCAATTTATAAATTTACAGGAATCTTTTTCCGAAACATGCTAATAATTAATAATGAAAAAAAGCTACGATTTATAAAAAAATGCTATAAAACAAATACAATTTATTTTTAATAAGATGACATCTAAGTTCACATTAATCCCTATAATAAATTACATTATTAAATAAAATATTATACAAAAAATGCAGAAAATACACACACACATGCACACACACATATACATATATATGCATATATTGTAATGGGGAATATATTTAAATAAATAAAATTAAATATATCTGTGGGTTTCACGTGTACTTACTTTAAGTACACGTGCACTTACCGTCAAACAACTGACTTTCAGTTTATAGTCAAACAGCTAAGTTCCATACAGCTGGTCTGCTTAGACTATCTTTTTCTATCCAAATAAGTCAATTAAACAATATTTAATACATTAGCAGAACTTCGCTTAGAAGTTCTGCCTCCTGGACGTCTGGTACGACGAAACCTACGGCGTGTACCCGAGATCTTATCATCATATATTGTCAATCAAGAAAGAATGCAATCTATTTAGTATATATTAATGGGGACAAGATAATATTTATTCAGTAAGAAATAAGACTGCAACAGTCAAGAATTAATTTAGATTTTACTTTACTTTATTCGTATAATCTATTAACTTAATACAATTAATTGAAATTACAACGTGGTATGCTAAAAATAAAATCAATTGAATTTACTGAATATAAAATAATGAATAAACTAACCTAAGCTAAATCTCGAAGTATTGTCGCGAACGACGGTCTCTAGCGCCGCAAATTAATCGCAAATACATATAAAAAAATATACGCAATAGCCTGCAGACTTACATTTAACTCGATAAGATGTACTCAGAGTCTTCCTGTTATTTCCTTTTATTTGATCAGCGACCCAGAGTATATGCTAAAGCGGCACCGTAGACACGCGGTGCAGCTTACTGTCTCTCTCGCTCTCCTTAATAACCAGACCGCAAAGACCAAGATCAGGCACTGCAAATGACGGCTCGTTGACTGTTTTTTTTATACAACAAAAATTATACACTGTCAACGAGAAACGTCACTTCACCTCATCAACAATTTGTACGAATTGAATAACAATTAATATATTCAATAATCGCTAAAAGAAAATATCTGACGCTCAAGCACAAACGAATAACCAAGATGGCAGCCTACAACGGTCTCTCGACGCGTACGTTAACGCATCTCGCACGAATCTCCTCTTTCTGCTCTGCGCGCGCTCTCTTCAACAGTCTGCTATCTAAGCAACCGAAACAGACTCTCCCTGTTTCACTCCTATACTCGCAAATCAAGCATAGAAACTTACGTTGTGCTGTGCGGCTTACCACGAGGACAGATATATGCGTATACTATCACACAGTATACGCGTAATTTGCTATCCTTGTTCCAATATATATATATATATACATATATATATATATATACATATATATTTATATATATATATATATATATATATGCAAACATCTTAGCTTTAATAACCGATAATATGATTAAGTATTATCCCAGCCCAAACGTTAAGCTCCATAGGATACTGCGTATGAGTATCTCTCATCCAATGTAAATATATATCGGACCAATATCTCATATTATGTTGATTTACAGAATCATTTAACTCAGATGTTGCTTTATCAGAAAAGCAAATCCAGTTAAAAAATTGATGATTTTCAGCAAATTGTGTCATCATTTTGTAGAAAAATTCCACTTTTTTGTCATAATCGTCTTCAGATAACTCCTGGACTAGACGTATTTTGTAAAGATAATGATGATGTTTTTTTTTAATTTGATGGACTGAGGTTAAGGGGACAAAACACTTTTATAACCTGCAAACACAAATATTCAATATTCATTATATTTAACTAAGTTATTTTTCAATAAATGAAATATCTAAAAGTAGACTCGAATACCTTTAATTTAAGTTATTATAAGCAAATTTTGCTTTAGTTGTAAGCCCACAATCATTCGATGAACCTTTGTACTCATAAGCTCTTGACCGTAAGGTTTAAGCTGAACCCATGGATGGATTTAACTTTTCCAAATGGTTTCAACTTCAATATTAGTACCATTCTCGCACGAATGAAGAAATTTCTGAAACACAAAAATTTTTTTATTTTTTAACAAAAAATATCAATTTTTTCAATAAATTTTAATATTTTAACCTTATTTTTGGGTTTTTTTACTACTTCTAGTCATTTGATTTTAAAATCTTCCATTCATGCGAGAATGATGCTAATACTGAAGCCAAAACCGTTTGGAAAAGTCAAATCCATCCATGGGTTCAGCTTAAACCTTACAGCCCAGCACCTAAAATTTTAAAAATTCAATATTTGAGAAAAACAGCTTTAAGAGTAGGCCGGAGCAGTTTTGTTTACCGACCGAGAAGTAGAAATATTATTTTATCAGAAATAAAATAATTATACTGTTTTCAACAAAAATTGTTATCGAGCGCAATTTTTCATACATACATTATTGTATAATAGATGTTTTTTTCATAAAATTCATCATATTCGAAACAAAAAGTAAGTAACAGTACTTAGGGTTTAATAAACAGTTGTAATATAAAATTTTTAATTTTTAAAAATTTCTTAAATTATTTTTGGCGAGGGCAATAGAGAAATAAATTTCGTGAATGTATTTAAAATTTTAATGCATTCCATTCAGTATAGTAGGAGAAAAGTTTTTAATTATTATATCTTAAAATTATCAATGCTATACTTATCTTTCATAAAATGATTCTTTCCTGGTATTTCTTATTTATATTAGCTAACAATATAAAAAAGAGATGCCAGACAAGAGAACCTTGTTATCGACTAGATAAAGCTGAAATGCAAAAAGATATGTTATTAAAATAATTAATAATAATAATCTTTCTTATTATAAGATATTTTGTCAGTACTCACCCTTATTCACCAATGAAACTATGTATTTGTTGTAAGAATCAACAAATACATAGTTATTTGTTACTCTGATGGTTGTTAGAATTACTCGTACTTGATTGAATCAGCTGGAAACTGAGAAATAATATTTAACACGGAGTTATCATTTTATATTTTATTTTATAATTCAAATTCAAAATTAAGATATAAAATTGAGATTTAAAATTTATATTTTAATTAATATTGAAGTTTATAAATAGAATTTATATCCAAATATGTAATAATAATTAGAATTATACACTTACATGAATTTAATATGCACCCGTTGTATAGAAATCCATCACACCTATTCTTACTTTTCTTTTCAGAGTATGTGCTTCTTTCGAATGAGACTAACTTGATCACTCTACATTGAATTATCTTGTATCATTCAAAGTCATGACCCACTCGACAGAAACATTTCCAAGTTCGATGTTCAATTTCTCTAACATCTTGAGAAAGTTATATCTACATCAGCACTATTTGGGAAAGTCGATTCAAGTTATTTTTTAACAGCTTCAGATGTAGAACCTTTTGCCACTTGTTCGTATACTTTTGTTATTTAATTATATATAGGACTGAACGCTGACTGGGCAACTGGCTTTGATAAATCTATTGAACTACAAAAACTAGAGAAACTTGCAGGTCCATGGCCAAGTACACGAGCAGCAAGAACATTATATCTGTTAACTTTATACGTATTGTCCATAAGCACTTTCTCTCTTGTTAGAGTTTACAGTTGCTTATTCATCACAAAAATCATATTAATTTTGAATCCATATCCTCGAAAAGAGGTTTCAATAAATTTTAACTCATGATGGCATACACTGCAAAACAATTTTTCTAACATAGAAGATAGAACGTTGATATCAACATTTCTGTTTTTTGCCCTGGAACTTGAAAATTCTGTTCTTTTCAGTTTAGTAAAAGAAGTAGAGGGTCTACTTCTCTTAGCTTCAGGAGAATTTGTTTCACTCCTACCAAGAAATTTCCTCGGCCTATTTTTAGATCTTCCTGTAGATCGTTTTCTATCTTGATGTTGGTTATGAAATCTGCCTCTTGTATCTCTTTCATTATTTGACATTTTTGAGGTTCGTATTCTTAATGTCAATTCAAGCTTTTTACACTTTAAATACACTTTCTATTTAGATAAACGTAGAATTTCAGGCGCACATAAAAAAATATGAAATAACTCGCGAACGTGTAATTTATTAAAAATTAATTACTGCAAACTGACCATACAATCAGCTGACTGTCATGTAGCGAAATGATACGAGCTGAAAGCGCGAACGCGCGAAATTCAAATTGATAAAAAATTACATGAATAACTATGTGTCACTCGTTTCTTTACAAAATCAAAACGGAATCAAATATGGATGTAAAACTTTTTAGAACTCAAATCAAGTTAATATTTTGTTAAAAGTAAAAAAAAAACCTTTTTTTTAATTAAACCTAAAAAAACTCAATAAAAATTTAATTTAAAATAATTCTTAAAATTTTTTAAATTTGTAAAAATTATATCATTATATACTTAATAAATAAAAACAAAATTAAATCTCTTGAAAAAAACTTTTTGGAGATTAATTTATGATTTATAAATTATTGAATCAAGTAATGAAAAAATAAGTTCTCATAGTGTTTTAATAAGATTAGCTAAAAATTTGAGAAAAATCTCAAAATAGCAAAATTAACAAAAAAATCAATTAAAAGTTTATTCTACTAATTTCTTCATAAAAACGAAACTAAATGAGATGGGGTAAAAAAACTTGTTGGAGCTTATTCTACAGTAAATTTCCTATAAAAAAAGCAATAAACCCAAATTTGATGGTGGGACCAGAAAAAACGTGTTTTGTGCCCTTAAACTTCATTTTCTTGAGCTGCTTTTGAGATTGATATGTGGACGTTATTCCGTACACTTAGTAAAACACCTAAAACTTTTTCGTCATTAGTCGCAGTTTTAGGTCTCCCAGACCTAAGAGCATCTTTGTTTTCAACAGTTGTTCGAAAACAAGCAACAGTTCTTTTAACTTAGACTTTGAAATTGGCGCACGATCAGGATATGTAGCATTAAGAGGCGGCCGTATAGCTCTGTCCTTGTCTAATCTAAATTTTCATTATTATTAATTTTATTAGTAAATTAAATATTGTTATACAAAAGTAAGGGCATAGCTCAATAGATTTCAGGACGACTAAACGATCCTGTTCTATGAAAAATGTAAAATTTTCATTAGTTTTCGAGTAAGGTCTGAAACGGAAAAACAATTAAACTTGATAACTGTTTTTTCGTTTCAGACCTCACTCGAAAACTAATGAAAATTTTATATTTTTTTCATAGAGTAGGATCAGTTAAATTCATTTTGAAAAATTCAATAAATAAAAAAATGCAAAAGCAGATATTAAAGTAACCTAGTACTATCTTGAATTCCTAATCAAGGAAATTGAATAATGATTTTATTAGTCATAAATTCTTAAGCAAATGTCATTTAAAGAATTTAATATCTTAAATAGGCCGCCAAGATGCAACCATTAATATTTAAGTTTAAACAAAAAATAAATTTTGTAAATTTTTCAGTTGAACCAAAAATTATTATAAGTTAATTTCATCATCCCATTGAAAAAAAGTATCATTGTTATAATCCTCAAAAAGTACATCTGATTCTGAAGTGCACACGCACACACACACACAAACACAAGAATGCTAGTGCCCATGTTAATGTCCGACTTTACCACAGTTGTTGTCATGGACCTTGCTTTCACAGAAACTACATGTTTGAAAGATTATAACTCGGCGAAAAAAAATCGTAGAGACAGAAAAGCTTTTTCAAAAGAGCCCCCACTTGACCTCTCATCCCATTAAAGAGTTTTGACCCCACCCCTTGGAGGTGGGGGTGGGTACTTTTTCTGTTAAATAATAGATTTTGTAACCTTATTAACCCCAGGAAATTTCAATTTGATACCTCGATCCGTTCTAAAGTTATTCAAGTGGCCCAGAACTTTTGAAAGACATTGTATACATAAAATAACTTATTTACATGTGTAACGTCCGGGATTCGAACGTTAGTAAGTGTTGCCGTTGCTTAGGAGTAAGGGCGAGAAGTTTCCCTCTCGCCTTGGTTATTTAACGAATGAGTTCCTCGGTGAATTGTTTGTTTTTCTCCTTTTCTCTTTTACGCTGGCGTCCGTCAGTTGTGGTCGGAATAGTCAAGAAAGTAGAGGATTTATAAAGATGGGGACCACTAGCGAATTCTTATGCTAGAGAACCCTAATTACTAGTGACGTCGAGATTAAATCCTATTTGGTGAACCCCGACGAGGAAAGGTGGGAAATACTATATAATATTTTTTAAAATTAAAAATAGATAGAAGAAAACTAGTATGATAAAAAGATAAAATAAAGAAAAAATAAAATATATATTATAAATGATAAAAAAATTTATAAAACAAAATTTATAAAAAATTAAATGATTTATATAGTGAATGAAGAAAGGAATATGTAAATTTATAACCAAAAATATTATAGTTTAAAATTTAATGTTCATTAAAGAAAAAAAAATTATTTTCTTACTCTTCCTTGGTAGAGATGCTAGTGAGAGAGAGAGAGAGAGAGATATCTTTTCTTCTCCCTTCTTTGAATGTTGATTGTTGAAACTGATTGTTGGAATATTCGAAATTGCTTCTTTGAGCGTTGAATGCTTGGATATGCTTGAATGAGCGTTGAATGCTTGGATATGCTTGAATGAGCGTTGAATGCTTGGATATGCTTGAATGAGCGTTGAATGCTTGGATATGCTTGAATGAGCGTTGAATGCTTGAAATGCTACTGTGAGCGTTGAATGCTTGAAATGCTACAGTGAGTGTTGAATGCTTGAAATTGAATGCTTGAAATGCTACTGTAAGCGTTGAATGCTTGAAATTGAATGCTTGAAATGCTACTGTGAGCGTTGAATGTTTGAAGTTGAATGAGTTGTACCTTCCTTGAATGCTGATGCTTGAGTGAGGATGAGTCCTTCAGACTTTTTCCTTTGTGCTCTTTGGAAAAGCTGTTCCGCACCAATCAGAGGGCTGCATTTCCTTCCGGTTTTTCAGGAGGCGGGGCGGAAGTGTTCCGAAATATTATAAAATTTTGTCCTCAACTTTGAAAAATGAAATTTTCCTATGAATTTTTATGGCGAATTATTATTACTCTCTCTCTCTCTTCTAGTAACTTCACCTCAAGGAAGAGTATACATTATTTGTATACGCACGCTATAAAATTTATAAAATAGAGTTTTAACTTATTTATATAATAAAAAGGTAACCAAATTAATAGATTATGCTCAATTATAAAACTAATGATAAGAAAAAAATGAGTAATCGAAGGAAAAACTTACAAAAATAATTAAAAGAATTTATGAATAATAAAAAAAAATTATTAATATTAATACATTGCCAGTTCGTAAAATTAACAATAAACATGATAGTTTGTAAAATTGAAGAGAAATATTTTCATTAATAATGGAAGGTGGAAATAATTGATAATAGAAGATAGCAATAATTAATATTAATATGAACGCTAGATTATAAAACTAATAATAATTAACGTGAACTTATAACATAATTTTAACTAGTAATAATAGAAGAAGAATGATTAAACTAACATAGAAGCTAAATTATAATTAATAATAATAAAAAAAAGATGGTTAATTGTGTATAATTATTGATTATTAATATTATATAATAGATATTATTTGTCGTATGAAAAATATTATCTGTATGTATATATGTAGATGCGTATATGTCATTTTAAGGAATATTATACTAAAATATTTTATTATAAAAAGGATTCTAACTTGAATAATTGAATTACTAAAATGTAAAAACATGCATATATACATACATATGTATATAAGGGTTGTAAAAAGAAATTTTTAACATTATTGTTTTATATTTGTACGCTATTTAACTTAATAATATAGACTAATGACTTAAAAATAGTGCGTATGAAAATTTACTTTAAACAACTTATTATTATTAAGGAAAAGTAAGCAAATTATTTTAACAAATTTAACTTAAATAAACGTTATGAATAATTCTAAAAGGTTAATTTATTTTTGATAACTCTTGGAAGTACTTTGATTATTATAAAAAGGATAATAATAATAGTATATTTAAAAATTAATAAATAATTAAAATAAAATATTGAAAGTGTACAAATTTATTTTTCCCAGGAGCTATCGAAAATTTTCCCCGGCGACAGTTTTTATGGCCTGTCGAGACAATTTTTATTGCGGTCGTCTGGGCGTACAGGGCATTATTTGTTTTTCGGCTTACACGTGTTGTAACTATGTATGAAATGTTTCGCTATTTTGAAAAGATACAAAAATATGGTCAAAATAATATTCGTATAGGCTTGTTTGCTTTAGATAAAAAAAATTTTTTTAGGGTATGAAAGTATTTTAGTAAAATTTAAGCCTTGTCTATTTTAAAGAAAAAATAGGAAGAATATTATTTCACTGAATATTTTTATTTTAATTATTAAAATTATTCTAAATTATAAAAAATCCTTAAAATTCCTATATGTAATAAAAGACATAAAAAGAAGAAGAAAAAGAGAAAAATTAGTAAATATTAATTAGAAATAAGAAAAAATAAATGCAAAAATCACGTGACGTAACACATGCATGCATACATTATCATATTAAATTTTAAAAACACATTCTTATTCTTTCTCACTCTTTCATTCTCTCTCTTTTTAACATTTCATTCTTTTATTTTTCACCTATACTTTTATTCTCATTCTATCATTTACTCATTTACTCATCTCTCTCTCTCTCTCTCTCTCTCTCTCTCTCTCTCTCTCTCTCTCTCTCTCTCTCTCTCTCTCTCTCTCTCTCTCTCTCTCTCTCTCTCTCTGTTCTTCACTATCTACTATTGGTTTTTATTACTTTTAAACTTTTATACCTTTACACTCTTATAGTAATCCTGTACATTAGGCTTGCTCTCCACTACTCGGTACCACTACATAGTATTACTTTATACCTTATACCTTATCTGCATTCTATATTAAGGTCGCTCTTCACTGCCGAACATCTTTTTGTATATAAATTATCTTCACATCTTAAGACTCTTCTACACTTTAATTGCACTTAATTATGCCATCGCATTGCACCAAGTGTCTTAAATCTTTCACTCATACTTCCAAGCCACTGGTCTGTGATCGCTGTGCCAGTTCTTATCATAGTGGCTGTGCTCAACTTGTTGCTGTTATGTCGGACCAGGGAGAAAAGTTGAAGGTGTACAATGCATGTATTGCAGCTGCCAATCCTGAAGCTGCCAATGCTGAACGCTCGCACTCTCGTACGAGTTCTGTTGGATCTGCTGCTTCTGTCTATTCTTCACTTGGAAGAACGCCTACTCCTACACCGGCTGAGATACAGAGTCAGAAAATCTTGGCCACAATTCTCTCGAAGATGGAGAAGCTTAATAAATTGGATGGCATAGAAGAGAAAATCACTTCTATTGGCTCTCAGCTCACTGCTATAGACAGCAGGTTCACCGCTCTTGAGAGTCGTGTAAGCACTCTGTCCACTACATTTGAAGAGCATTTTAACTCAAATGAGTCTAGACTTGATAGGGTTTGTCAGGAACAACAAGAGCTCAAGAGGAGATTGGAGGATGCACCTGTTAGTGCTCCGGATTCATCTGCACTTTTGCCCGTCTCCACTAAACTGCAGGAGTTGGAGAGTCTAAACAAGTCATTGCTACAGCGTTGTGAAACATTGTCGGCGCAACAATCGCGCTTGGAGCGTGCTTCTGACTTGGTGCTTGGTGGGCTTGTACCAGAGGAGTTTAATGATCTGAAGCGAGGTGCTTTTGCAGTGTTGTCCACTTTGGACTCTGGCTTCTCTTTGAGTGATATTGCATCGATTCGAGCTCTTAGGCGGCCTAAAACATCATCCGATAAGACGTCGGATGATGCTATAATGAATGAGACTCTGGTGCAATCTACATCAGCTCCTGCATCTGTGCAGCAGCGTGCTCATCTGTCAGATATAGTCCATCGTTACGCTTCGCTCTCCAACAATTGCTCGTTCTGTCATCAGTGCTAAGATCAGGAAGGGTAAACTGCCCAAAACTATAATTCATGATCACCTACTGGATGGAGTTAAGACCGTCGACTCGCTTACACTTGCTCCGATCAATATTAATGAGTATCTCCCTTCATCACTTTATCAACTGAAGCTCCGAGTGCTCTCTAAGGCAAAGGATAAGAGGTACAATTTCATCACTTTTGTGAGAGATGGAAGGCTGTATGTGCGTAAGGAGAAGAGTGATGTACCAGTTAAGATCACTTCTGATGCTGATTTGGAGGCTTTTTTATTGAAGATTTCGCCTATACCAGCTGAGACCGAGACGACCTCTTAGCCTATGATATTGAGGTAAGTCCATTCTCTATTCCTTCCTTGCCTAACACTTTACTCTCTACTAACAGAACGGCCTCATCTTCCAATTATAATTGTTGCACTGCTAAGAATGGTCTAAGGGTCTGTCATTTCAATGCTAACTCTATTAGAGTACACATTGGGATGATTAGACTCTTCTTGTGTTCTCACCCCTATTTTCACGTGATAGCTATAACTGAGACCAAATTGGGCCATATTGTTGGTGATTCTCTGATTGCCTTGGATGAATATGTGCTTTATAGGCGGGATCGTAACACTAGAGGCGGTGGTGTTGCACTATTTATTCATAAGTCACTTACTTCTGTGTGTCTTTGTTCTTCTACAGGTAGCTGGAGTGGTAAGCCTGGTTTACCAGAATATCTCTTTTGTGAAGCCAATTCTTCTGACTTGGCTTCGCCCATCTTTGTTGGTGTGGTTTGCAGGCCTCTACGTGCTCCATTCTTGGCTAATACTGAATTTATACCAGACTTAACATCTTTTATTCATGACTATAGCACGAAGGTAATCTTAGGTGATATTAATACCAATTTATGTGTTGATACTGATGATACCATATTTCTTAAGAGCCTGATTAAAGAAAATGCTCTCTTTTCTGTACCATATGGTCCAACGCATCATACTTCTTCGTCTGATACATAACTTGACCTTTGCCTTGTTGATTCAAATGATCTTGTACTTGACTACTGGAGGACTGACGTTCCATTCATCGACCGACATGACTTTATCGCTGCTACAGTCTTCTCTTTCTAAACCTCTACTTAATGATTTTACTTATCATGATTATGGTTCAGCTGATGGTGCTGCTCTTCTTAATTACTTCTCCGCTCTTAATTGTGCAACCTGTGATGGTGATTCTCCCTTGTCGACTCGTCTGGAGTGCCTTTATGGCCATCTTAATGAAGCGATTGCACTGTATGTGCCTTTAAAGAGAGTCCGGCAGGGTAGAAGTCGTCGTCCCTGGTACACCTCTGAGCATCATCATCTGATTCGAGAGAGAGATAGACTATACCACTATAGACGCTACAAACGATCTCGACTGCGCGCTGATTTACTGTGCTACAGGGCTGCTCGTGATCAGGCTCATGAGCGCATTGAATCGGCGAAGCTCCTTTACTACTATGATAGACTATCTGGAATGACGGACTCTCGACAGATATGGAAGGAGCTCAGGAATCTTGGTGTGTGTTCTAGTGGTGGTAGCTCAGGTCACTCTTTTTCTGTTGATGAACTTAATCGGCATTTTGGTGGAGTCGCGTTTGATCCCTTGGTACCTCCTATTTCTGAATTTATAGAGACTCTCTCTGAGGATGAATCTTTCAAACCAATGTTCAAATTCAATGATGTCACCTTAGAGGAGGTTAGAATGTCTATTAATCATTCTACTTCTCAAGCCAGGGGATTCGATGCGATTCCCCAATCTATTATTTATACTGTTTTTCCGATTATAGGGCCTATTCTGTATCGTATTTATAATGACTCCCTGCGTGAGTGCGTTTTTCCTTCTTGTTGAAAGATCTCGTTGGCTACTGCAATCAACAAGGTCTCTTCCCCGCGCACCTTGGGTGACATAAGGCCGATCTCGCTACTGTCCTTCATGTCCAAGGTTCTTGAGCGTCTTGTATATGATCAACTGTATTGTTACTTGACTACTAGACAACTACTTGACGAACATCAGACCGGCTTTAGGACTGGACATAGTACTCAGACCGCACTTCTTAAATTGACCGAGGACATTAGACTTAATATGGACCGACGCTACGTAACTATGCTCCTGTTATTTGACTTCAGCAAGGCATTTGACACGGTCTGTCACACCACTTTACTCCGCAAGCTGTGTTCTCTAGATATATCGCAGATTGTTGTTAGATGGTTTGGTTCTTATTTGTCTGATCATCGTCAGGCTGTAATTGATGCTGCTGGTAATCAATCAGATCTTGTCGCATTGAATACTGGTGTTCCTTAAGGCTCTGTTCTTGGGCCTCTCCTTTTTTCCATTTACATTAATGATGTGGCTACTGGCTTTCACTCTAATGTTCAGTATCTTATATACGCTGATGATCTGCAGGTGTATGTACACTTGCCGATTGCTCAGCTTGATTTTTACATTACTCTTATGAGTGATCATGCTTTGCTGATTTCAAATTGGGCCTCGAGTAATCATCTAAACTTGAATGTGAGCAAAACTAAAGCCATAATCATTAGATCTTACTACTATATTAATATGCTATCTACACTGCCGATACCTGGTGTTCCAATTGATGGTAACGTCATCAAAGTTGAGTCGTCTGTCCGGAGTCTGGGAGTGTGGTTGGATAGCAAATTGAACTGGAGGGATCACATTACAAATGTATGCAGTAAGTCTTACTCTCTTCTCTATAGGCTCAACTTTTTTAGAAAGAGTACTACTCTCGCTTTACGTAAGCACCTCATTCAGACACTGCTGTTCCCCCTCTTGGATTACTGCTGCCTCGTCTATTCTGATCTATCGGCTAAACTTGATCTAAGGCTTCAGAGGGTTATTAACTCTGGCGTGCGTTACATTTATGGTGTAGGTAGGCGCGAGCATATCTCTGCTCACAGGTTCTCTTTGGGCTGGTTATCCACAGCGGGTCGTAGAAATTACTTCACTGCCACATTCCTGTACAAAACATTTTCATCACGCTCACCTTCCTATCTATTTTCCAGGTACCTGTGGAGCCAGCCTGTGAGGGCTTTGAGGGGTGATGTGAGGCCATTGACCATTCCTTTCGCATCTACAGAATATTACCAAAGGTCATTCCTGGTCGCTTCATCGCGGTTATGGAATGATCTTCCTGCAGCATTAAGAAGCTTACCCTCACTGTCACTGTTCATGTCTGCCTCATTTTCCCACTTTCTATCCTTAGAGCGTGGACCTCTGCCTTTATTGCATACATTAACATAATGTACATTAACAGCAGGCCGGAGTAGAACCTGATACCGACCGAGTAGCAATTGAGTTTTTTGTTATTTACTCAACTATTAATCAGTGTATCTTCAAATTAAAGGTTAAGCGCAATAGATATTACTATAATAAACATTTATGCACAAGAAAAAAAAATTCTACCGCTTTGTTTTTGAGAAAAGTAAGGAACGCCGAGGTGAAAGTTTATGTTTATAATATTTTCGCGTTCCTTACTTTTCTCAAAAACAAATCGGTAGATTTTTGTTTTCTTGTGCATACATATTTGTAATAATAATATCTATTGCGCTTAACCTTCAATTTGCAGATACACCGATTAATACTTGAGTAAATAACGAAAATCTCAATTAGACAAGGACAGCGAATCCGGCCTGCTCTTAATAAACTTAATTCTCTCTCTCTCTCTCTCTCTCTCTCTCTCTCTCTCTCTCTCTCTCTCTCTCTCTCTCCCTCCCTCCCTCTCTCTCTCTCTCTCTCTCTCTCTCTCTCTCTCTCTCTCTCTCTCTCTCTCTCTCTCTCTTTCTCCAGACATAAGCACATCTCTTTTTATAGATCCTTACAAGGCTGACTATCCATTACTGGTAGATGGAACTATTTCACTACTTTTTCTGTATAAAATGTTTTTAAGGCGCATACTAACATATCTGTATTCTAGGTACTCGTGGAACCGGCCAGTCAGGGTGCTGAGGGGTGATGTGAGGCCTCTGACCATCCCTTCTGCATATACTGAGTATCACCAAGGTCGTTCCTGGTCACTTCATCGCGACTTTGGAATGATCTTACCACAGTGATCCGAGACTCATCTTCATTTAGCACATTTAAATCATCCTCATTTGCTCATTAGCTGGCCTTGGATGGTGGACCTCTGTTTTATTTTAATGTTAATAATTGATTCTCATTTTTGCTATCTGAAGTATAAAATTAATTCTTGAAATTAATGCCTTTTATTAATATTACACTGAGAGAAGAAATGACTTATAGTTAAGGAGATTCATTAACTGTTAAGCCATACTGACTTGGATTCTGCGAAATGCGCGCATCTTAACAGTTAAAATCACACATATTTAAAATTTTCTGATTTATTTAATTCTAAACATTCAGTATGAATGAAATATAAGAAATAAGAAAATAAATAACTAGTTAATAAGTATTATGAAAAATTTTTAATAATAAATACAATGATTATAATAAAAGACAATTTTTGTGATTTTTTTCAACATAGACAATCTTAACCTTAATTAATTTGAAGAAACATTAATATAACCCTCAAATTCGATTCGGCTGAAGTTGAGGGTTGGCAAAAAACGAGTATCAGAAATGTGTATGAATAAAATTTATTACATTCTTTTTTATCTAAACTAACATATGAGCTAAAGTTAATTTGGACATTGTGTACACCTGCTACTTACCAGGAGAGTGTCTGAGTTGCGGGTCACAGATCTTGATGAAACTTTGGTATAAGTATTCAGGTACTAAAATATGAGTAAAGTTACAGCGGTACGGTCTAATGCTTCGAAAAACTAAAGTTATGAACGATTATAGTCTTATTTTCGGAAAAATATGAAAAAAGAACTCCTAATTGAAGTGTAAATAATTCTGTCTAGTAATATCTTTAATAAATCCACAATAACTAAAATGAAAGCAGAGAAAGCAAGCTTTAATTTGCTAGTTTCCAAATTGAAAAATAATAATTAGAACTAAAGTTATGCTTGTTTAAGTTGAGCAGTAAGAGAGTACCAAAAATAGTCTAAATTTTGAAGGATGGTGATTTTTAGTACTCTTTTGATGCTTAACTTTAAACAAGCATAACTTTAGTTCTAATTACTATTTTTCAATTCAGAAACTAGCAAATTAAAGCCTGCTTTCTCTGCTTTCATTTAAGTTATTGTGAATTTATTAAAGACATTTCTAGACAGAATTATATAGACTTCAATTAGGAGTTCTTTTTTTATATTTTTTTGAAAATAAGACTATAATTGTCCATAACTTCACTTTTTCGAAGCGTTAGACCGTACTGCTGTGGCTTTACTCATATTTTGGTACCTAAATACTTATCCCAAAGTTTCATCAAGATCTGTGACCCGCAACTCAGATACTCTCCTGGTTAGATTTTTTTTACCGTTCTATCATCTGCGAATGCTTATATATAAACTTTTAGTTCTTAATAGTTAAGAATTGTATTTTTACAGCAAAGAATGTAAAAATAAAAACCTATAAATACGCAATTCATTAACTGTAAGTCATTTCTTTTCTCAGTGTATTTATTTATTCTGATTATACTATTTACATATTAAATTAATTCTTGAAATTGTTTGCTATTTTATTTTATTTTAACTATGTTTTTGTTGCTTATGTCTATGTAGAACCTAATGTATAATAATAAATTATTATCTATCTATCTCTCGATGTATATATATAAAATCATTCATATATTTTTTCATACAACATTAAATTAAATTTTAATATACACTCATTCTTACTCACTTTTTCATTTATTTTTTCTCTTTCTATGACTTCATACTCTCTCTCTCTTTCTTTCTGTCATTCATTTTCAAACTTGTATATCACGCGCGCGTGCGCACACATACACACACACACACACACACACACACACACACACACACACACACACACACACACACACACACACACACATATATATATATAAATATGAATGCGGCATTATGCAGACAAAATCAAATAGTGATCGGTACTTATGCTGACTTTGGTGGCACTTATGCAGAGGTCAGCATAATGACAAATTATTTTCTTAGGGAATTGGCACTTATACTGGCATTTTCATTTGTAAATCGTAACTTATGCTGACATATATTGGGGGAAATTATATGAATAAGGACTTATGCAGCCTTCGGATTTTCATGAAATTCTAAATTAAAAACTTTGGGATTTCATTTCTATTCAGTACTATAAACAGGAATATACAGATATACTGAATGTATTGTTTTGGGTTATCATTCAAACACCACCTAACGAGAGCAATCATTCTAATTCTTCCCAGTACACCCAAACTCATGTGTACTGCACCTAACGGGAGCAATCATCCTAATTTTTCCTAGTACACCCAAACTCATGTGTACTGCATTTCTATTTACAGAAACAGATAGTAGATATAGAGTGAATCAGTTAGAAGCTGCACAAATCCAGTTTAGAATAAGTTTTTTTAATTGAAATAATACTTAAATCAGATATTATTTTATTGTTTTCGTTTAAACATACTGTTATCTTTAAAATGCACGTCATGGTAATTTAGAGCGCCCTTCCAGGGTGCAATCAGCAAGATGTTTACATCCATTGTGCTAATATTTCACCCAACAGTATTATAAAGTTATTACTTTATAATTTTAAAAAATTAATTGTAATTATCAATTTTATATACTTCAATTATTTAAATTACTTTTTGTTTTGAAATTAATGAAATTTTATCATTTCTATGTTATTTGAAAGATGAAAATTTCACCCTGTTTGAGAGCTGTAACAAGGTGAGTAAAAGAATAAACTTTTTTAGCATGTGTCCACTCATAGCTCTTTTACGCAAACTTATTTTACACCATTTTCATTTGAAAACCCTTGTCCGACTTTTTTTTGTTTGATTTAGTACCAATATCACCTTAAAAAATTACAATCTTTATTTTAAAGATGGAAGATTCTACTTTTTGATTGATACTCATTGGTTTAATAGGTTTAGTTATATAAAAAGACTTTATTATGAAAATAATTTATTTATATGAATTTATATAATAGTACTTATGATTGCTCGTTAGAGGGCTGCCACGCTTTCTAGCTATTAATTTCTTCATAGTAAGCAAATGCGCACGAAAAAAATAAGACAGTTCAGAGCATATAAACTGACAGTTTCGTTTGGTCTAAAATAATGATTATTTGGCCTATTTTCTCACATTTAATTTCATCTAATGAATAGAGATATTTTTTTAGGTCGTAATAAAAAACAAAAAAATAATTCTTATCTTGTCGTTTAACTACTTTTGAATTTTCTCTCAAAAGCAGAAAATTACAGTTTTTACCCAAATTTCATCATAAATACGTAAATGTCTAGCTGGAATTTCATGTAGAATTCCAAGTGGATTTTCAGTCTGATTTACTTGGATTCTCATAGTGAATATCCACCCTGATTTACACTATGAAAATCCAAGTAAATCAGACTGAAAATCCACTTAGAATTCCACTTGGAATATCCACCCGGAATTCCACTTGGAATATCCATCTGGAAATCCATCTGGACTTTTTTAACAGGGAATAAAATAATATCTGATTTAGGTATTATTTCAATTGAAAAAACTTATTCTAAACTATATTTGTGCAGCTACCGGCTGATTCACCCTATATCTACTATCTGTTTCTATAAATAGAAATACAATACACATGAGTTTGGGCGTACTCGGAAGAATTAGGATGATTGCTTCCGTTAGGTGGTGTTTGAATGATAACCCAAAACAATACATTCAGTATATCTGTATACCCTGCTGAAAACGACTTATTAAAGAATATTAAAATCCATTAAGCTTAAATCGACTTAAATAGATGTGGATCATTTCAATCGACTTTCCAAAATTTGTCAATTAAATCAGAATGAATTTCAATCGAAATTAATAGGAATCGGAATTAATATGCGATTTTTTCATTAAACTGTAATCGAATTCAATCGACTTTAATTGTAAGAATATTTACATAAGATTCAATAAGATTATTCGCAATAGATTCAGATTAATATTAATAGATTTTCATTGATCAGTTGATTATCGGTTCAAATGAACTGATTGAACATTAAAGGATGAATCGACATGAATTGAAGTTAATCGTTATACATTAATATTGATCTTATTATTTCGAATCAGTATCAAACTTTAATCAAATTAAATCGACTTGAATAATGATAAATATCAAATAAAATTAAATAATAATTTTCAATAACAGTTCGAATGAATATAAGTAGATTGTTATTGTTAAATAGCTTATGGTTTCGACGGAATTAATTAAAAATCAAACAATAAATATGTACCTATTGAATTTAATTTTAGTACTGAGATATCGATTTTAATACTTCCAACCAGCTTCAAACTTTAATCAAACTAAATTAACTTTCATAGTCACTAATATTAAAAAAGATTTAATACTATTTTTCACAATGGATTCTAATCAAAATGAATATGTTTCCATTGCTAAATTATTTATCGGTTTCAATAAATTAGTTGAACATTAACGGATAAATCGATATGTATTGGATTCATTCCTTATACAAATATGTAGATCTTATTGTAGGGTAAACCAGAGTAAATCAGACCCCTGGGGCAAATCGGACTGCCACCACTGGATATAATTACAAGTGAATGTTAGAAGATTGAAATAACTATAAATAAACTCTAACAAAGAAAGTAATTTGATGTAACAATATTAAAATCTCAGAGGTAAAATAAATATGTACTATATATTTATATAAAGCGATGTCGGTCCCCTTTTTCTCGGGGGTCCGATTTTCCCATTTTCCCCTATTTAATCAGCATGAACTTTAATTGAATTGAATAGTCTTTAATAGTGATGAATCTTAATTTAAATTAAATAATATTTTGTACTACAAATTTGAATTGACTTTAATACCTTTCTATTACAAAAATTTTGATCTTATTGTTTTCAATCAGCATTAAACTTTAATCAAGCTTAATCGACTGTGACAGTGATGAATATTGAATAAAATTAAATAGCGTTTAATGAACATTAATAATAGGCTCTTATAGCTAAATAGCTTGCGGATTCAACTTGAAAAAGACTTATTGAAGTACATTAATAGTCTGGATAATTGTGATTTTAAGGTGGCTCATCCACCTAGTATCATGTTTTGGGTTCCTTTGGTGGTATTTGCATTATTGCAAATTTTTATTAATAAATACACTCTATATATCTCAATTATAACTATTATTATTTTGGAAACAAAAAAATAATAGTTACATAAGTAAATGCGTAGAAAAATTTTTTTTTTTAAAAGACCCTTGTTATTATTTACTTATATACGGCACAATACAGCGGAGTGCGTAATATGTATACATGCACTCTAAGCGTCTCAGCATTATCACGCATGTGCAGTACATACCAGCTCATTGACTCGATTCTACGTTAATTAAATATTTTCAACTTTTACACTTTTTTTTCGCATTATTTTACCCTGTGGCCCATATCTAACCATCTTATGGTTATGCGCGGTCACCTCTACCACCCTTGTGTGGAGGTGCTCCTATCTCTCTATTTTTTTCCGATACAACAATATTTTTCTCCGCAACTATTTTTTTTTTTTATTTTAAATTAACTAAACACCTAAATTAATTAGTTCTTACATCCTCAAGAAATCTTCGGACTGCCGCGTTCCTAGAACAGTCGGTAAGTAGATTTCTACGGTAGATTCCTGCATTTGCCCAGACCTAAGCCTGTGACGTAGGAAAAACTCCCCCAGGAGAAAACCTACGCCAGGAATATTTACCCATCGCGTTCAGAAGTTCTTTTCCCAATGAAAAAACGTCTGAAAAAATTTCAGGTGTTTTCACCGGGAATCGAACCCCTGACCACTCGGAGTGAATATGTAGAGACCGTATAAGGCGTATGCCTTAGCCGGTTACGCCACAGACGCTCCTAACTTTTACACTTAATTTCTTTTTGTTTACATCGTTTACTCCCTTTTTTCTAAATCATATTATAATCGTTATTAAATAAAATCGTTGTTAAATCTCCTATACTTTTTTTATCAAAAACTTTTAAGTAACAAAAAAGTTATAATCAACTTTATGGATAAATCATGATTTTTTCCATTAACGCGTGTGTATAATATCTTTTTTTCAGACGTTATCTATTTTAGATTTTGATGGTTTACTTTATGTTTTTATTATAACAATGAAAAGATGCGTATTTCAAGATTATTTTCGTGAAGTTTCGTCAAAAACTTTTAGATTTACAAAATATCATTGGGAACGGATGAGCCTCCTTAATTAGTATTTTTCATGAAAAAATCCATTACATCCATCTGGTAAAACGCAAAAAAAAGAAAAGACCCGTATTTTTTCTTTTTTCATGGAAATGAAAATTTAAAGAGATAGAGGCAATTGAAATCCGTGTACGTCAATGGTATGTATATACCTTTGACGTCATGCAATATGGTGATATATATATATATATATATAAATTGTATTAACTTATACCGATTATAACTTTTGCAATTCAGCATATTTTAAAAAACAAAAAAATACGGTTCTTGAATTTTTTTTTGTTTTTCACCTGATGAATGTAATGGAATTTTTCATGGAAAATGCTTCCCATTAATCGATTCTAATCGACTTTCATAGTTAAAATAATTATGTAAGATTGAATAAGATTGTTGATGATAGATCCGAATCAGAATCAATAAGTTCCTATTAATAAATAGTTTAGTGATTTGAATGAACCAATTGAACATTGAATGATGAACTAATACCAATTGAATTTTAATTGTTACGTATACATATATCTCTATAGAAATATCAATCTCAATGGGCTCAATTAGCATCAAACTTTAATCCGATTGAGTCAGCACGAATTGTGCATAATATTCAATAAAATTGATTGAAATTTTTTTCCATAAATTTGAATGGACATTAGTAGATTTTTATCAGTTCATGAGATTCAATAATATGAATTGATTAATCAATCAACTCGAATTGAATTTCATTGTTGCGTAGGATCTATCTAAATGTATCCAACAAGTATTAAACTTTAATCGAATTGAATCAACATAAATCGTGAATAATATTTATTAAGATTCATTAGAGTTTTTTCTCATGGATTCAAATTGACATTAATAGGTTCTTATTATCAAAGAGTTTATGAGGTGAAAATGCATGAATCGAGCATTGGAAAGTGAATCAATTCGTTGTAACATGGCAGATTGGCCATATTACTTAAGTATATATTTGTAGCGCATATAGACAACAGAAGGGAGCATCTAACTGCTGGCAAGAGACGGAAAGCAGACCACGCGAGTCAAATATCTAAAAGCAAAACCCAAAATCGTTGGCACACACGCGCGAATTTATAAAGCACGTACAATGTGCACTCATATAGTTAGCAAGTAGCTTGACTCGAGTAGCTGAGCTTGGGTCCGTTAAGGATCGTTTGTCTCTTTCTTGTGGCGCGCGCAGCGTACAGCAAGAGAAACGAAGCTGAGCAGAGACAAGAAGGGATACCATTGCATCATTCCTTCTGTCGCCGGCGTCCGGTAAAGAGCTTTACGACTTACGATATTGCGTAATACTTTTCTGGTTGTGTGTTACCATTATCTTAGTTGATATGAGTGAGACTAAGTAGCTTCACTAAATTATAGTTCTTTTATTTTATTTAAAATCAAGCCTCGTATTATTGCAAGTGCCCTAGTGCAACGTAAAATAGCATAGTTTGTTGCTTTATTTGTGCGACGTGTGTGCCGGGCGATATTTTCCCTTCGTGCTATTATAACTCTTTTTTTTTGTGTGTTTGTGCCCTTTTTGCGTATGTCTTTTTTATATAACTATCTGCTTTTCGTCGTGCCGATAGTTCCTTTGCTAGTGCAAGCGGCGTCGCGTACGCTATACACGGCTGGCGTCCATTTTGAGCGCGCGTGCTATAATTATATGGTTATTAAAATAAAGTCTCTTTTTGTTTATTTAATTAATTACATTCCGCATCTTATCTTTATTTAAAACTTAGTGCAACCTCCTGATCGCCAAGGTTGTCACAACTGGTGCAGCCAACGTGGGGCCGACAAAAATTTCGGTAAAAATTTTTGTGTAGAATCACGGGAATCACGGAAAATTAAAAAGAAAAAATCTGTGCTTAAAAATTAAAAAGAAAAAAAAACTGTACGTAAAATAAGAGAAAAACTGTGCTTAAAATAAAAGAAAAAGAAACTGTGCTTAAAATAAAAGAAAAAGAAACTGTGCTTAAAATAAAAGAAAAAAGAAACTGTGCTTAAAATAAAAGAAAAAGAAACTGTGCTTAAAATAAAAGAAAAAAGAAACTGTGCTTAAAATAAAAGAAAAAGAAACCGTGCTTAAAATAAAAGAAAAAGAAAGTGTGCAGTGAAAAAAAAACTGTGCTTTAAGTAAAAGACAATTGGCTATGCCATTGAAAAGAATATTTTTCTATTCATGCGTTTCCGCTTCGCCACGTGGTTGCCATTATGAACGACGCACACACGACGAGGCTGAAAGGAGGCGCTCTGGCAGCCATATTTTTTCTTGGCGTCGCTTCGTATGAGGTAACCGCGACTTTTATTTTACAGCAACATTTTTTTTTGAGCGTGCAATAAGCAAAGAAATAGAATATTTTGTCTTTTATTCTTTTTTGTACTAAACTCTTTGCTTGCACATTTTTTCTATATACATGGAGCATTATTTTGAATTTGAGCGCGAGCCTTAAGCTAAATAATTTATTTGATAATAGCATTTCATTTAAATACACATACATATAAATATATTACGATACACATACATATATATCATTGCATTGTTGCTTGTATTTGTCTTTACTTGTGTTGCCCTGCAGCTCATTTCCCTTTAGCTTCATCTTCTTTTAACACTACGCGTCTTGCAACTCCATATTAAGCAAAGCTGTGTTTTTTTGTGTAGATAATATAATTGAATATCTCAAGTGTACTGAGCAATCTATATTCCTATTTGTGCTTGCGCGGAATATATTATTATGGTGGCTAACTTACTAGGAGAGTGTCACACCTCCGCATCACGGATTTCGCTCAAACTTCAGGATAAGTTTTCAGATGATAAAATATGAAAACAGCTAAAGTTATAGTCACAAACATTCAATATTTCCCTAGTTACAGGCAATTAAAGAAGAACACTAAAAAAGTTACTAGATTTTTAAACGCATATAGTTCTCAAGCATTGATAGCTAGAAGCTTGAAACTTTTCTTAAATTAAAACTGAGCTCAAATCCTTTCGAAACAGTAGTTACAGCATATCAAAATATTGATTTTTCTTAAAGTTATAGCGTAATAAACATTGGACCTGAATTTTCTTTTTAAAACATTAATTAATAATAAAAGCTAAAATTAGGTTCAATCTTTATTACGCTCTAACTTTAGGAAAAAATAATATTTTAATATGCCGTAACTACTGTCTTGAAAGAATTTGAGCTCAATTTTGATTTAGAAAAGTTTTAAGCTTCCAGCTATCAATGCTAAAGAACTATATGCGTTTGAAAATCCAGTAACTTTTTTAGTGATTTTCTTTAATTGTCTGTAACTAGGAAAATATTCAGTGTTCGTGACTATAACTTAAGCTTTTTTCATATTTTACTATCTAAAAACTTATCTCAAAGTTTGAGCAAAATCCGTGATCCGGAGGTGTGACACTCTCCTAGTTAGTGCGTGTCAGTACACAATAGCTTACGCATAATTTTCTTTTGCTTTAGCGTGTATCTGGCTTCACAAAAATTTTCATTTTTAGCTCTTGAGTATTACGGGCGTGCTATGTAAAATTAATTGATTATTAGATAATTCTATTTATTACAAATAAATTTTTTTTGTTGTAGCGCTAATCCAACATTTAAAAATTTTCATTTCTTTTATTGTAAGCCAGAGCTATTCTTATTCGAACCTCCTGAGATAGGATCTCACCATAGCATTAATTATTAGTAATAAATTTTTCCTTGTGCGTACCCTTGTGTAGTGTAAGAGCCTTTTATTGTAAATATGATAAGCAAACAGTTAAATGTAAAGCCCCTATGGATTTCTGAGCATAGATGTAGGAATGAAGTTTTTAAAGCAGTGGGCGAAATTGCGCGAATAGTAGACCGACTATCCGCGGAGCAGCTTTTTGAATACAGTGAGCGAGGAGTGAGCATGGCCAGAAGTATTACGATGTTTAAAGAACGAGTTTTGCATTATGAGCTTAGTCGATATTTCGGTGAAAGAGCCGCTGCTTGCAAAATAATAATAGATGAGACAACATATGATTGGCGGCTAGAATTTGATAACCTCCCAACAGGAAGAAGCGCGTGCAATCGATTCGCTTATCCCTCGAATAGCTTAGAAAATCCTATTCCTCCTCGCAATAGCAATGCAACTATCTACCCACCGACTACGTGTACTACTGCTACATGTCTTTCTTTTAATACAGCAAGCATACCTCATCCTGTTAGAGCAACTAATACCCTTCCTACTATTACTGCAACGACGTACCATGGAGGACATAATAGCGCACCAACTCCTTATTTTTATCCATACTTGTATCTCCCTTCTTATTCTAGTCCATGGAGTCAGGTTCCGTATATTGCAGCACCTTCTGGATATCTGCCCATCTCACAACCTTTAATACAACCACCCCTTTTTTCAACCATTTCAGCAAATCCTATAAAGCAACCCCCTGTACCAGAGCATACAAGTTATGCTAATAGCTTCAGAGAACTGCAACGGTTGAACCAGAAAGAAGAGAGTTGCAGAGCCCAGAAAAATGTATGCTGACCCCTTCCAGCTCCGGATGAATCCTTATTCCCCAATACAGCTTGCACTGGTATAAATTCGTCTAAATTGAACGAAACAGCTTTTATTTCTACCCTTTAATTTTAAGATGCTCCGATGCATCAACACCCAATGCCAGTGTTAGCATCAATAAGTAGCAATAGCCCTGTAACCCCTTTAGCTAAAACTTCAAATAACAGCGAGCACGTACAGAAGGAAAATCCTCGCTCCAAACCCAGAGCAAAGAACAAAACTCGAAGAGCGAGCATAACAAATGAAGCAGATCCAAAGACGAACCTACCGCCAATCAGAAAAAACTTTTGGCGAAAGCAGGTAGATCCGTGCTTCAGGTGTAATAGCTTAGGACACTGGCTGCGAGAATATTTTCAGCCTATAAAGTGCTATGGCTGTGGACAAATCAACGTCCGCATTCATGACTGCACCCAGTGTCAACAGAGCGAGGGAGCAGAGCAGAGCAGGGGCGAGCGAGCAGAGCCAAACCAGAGCATGCGAGCAGAGCAGAGTAAGAGCGAGCGAGTAGAGTAAAATAAAAGCAAGCGAGCAGAGCAGAGCAAGAGCGAGCGAGTAGAGCAAAATAAAAGAGAGCGAGCAGAGCAGAGCAAAATAAAAGCGAGCAGAGCAGAGCAAGGGCGAGCGAGCAGAGCCAAACCAGAGGATGCAACCAGAGCAGAGTAAGAGCGAGCGAGTACAACAAAATAAAAGTAAGCGAACAGAGCAGAGCAAGAGCGAGCGAGCAGAGCAGAGCAAGAACGCGCGAGCAGAGTAAAATAAAAGCGAGCGAGCAGAGCAGAGCAAGGGCGAGCGAGCAGAGCAGAGCAAGGGCGAGCGAGCAGAGCAGAGCAAGGGTGATCGAGCAGAGCTAAACCAGAGCATGCGAGCAGAGCAGAGTAAGAGCGAGTGAGTAGAGCAAAATAAAATCAAGCGAGCAGAGTAAGAGCGAGCAGGAAGAGCTAAGCCAGAGCGAGCAGAGCAGAGCAAAAGCGCGTGAGCAGAGCAAAATAAAAGCGAGCAAGCAGAGCAAAATAAAATCGAGCGAGCAGAGCAGAGCAAGAGCGAGCAAACGTGCAGAGCATTCACAGAGCGAATGAGCAGAGCCAAATCAGAGCATGCGAGCAGAGCAGAACAAGAGCGAGCGAGCAGAGCAACATAAAAGCAAGCGAGCAGAGCCAAACCAGAGCATACTAGCAGAGCACGGCAAGAGCGAGCAGAGCATCGACAGAGCGAGCGAGCAGAGCTCAACTACGATCTTCTAAATTTTAGCTATGCGGAGTCTATCTCTGCTACAGTGCGCGGAAAAGCAACCTATCGACCCAAGCCCTCAATTCAGCAAAACCCTTTTATACCATCACTAATATGCCTATATTAACCCTCAAGCATTATATCTAACTATTTAAAGCCTTATCAACCAAACTCACGACCCATTCAGCAAATCCAATATTTAAGCAATTTTGTGTATTTACTAAATTACCTTTTTTTGCTATTTAATTATTCCTCATACACATTGTACAAATATTGCTAATTATTCACACTTTTCTACTAACACATGAGCAAGTGCTGAATTTTATTTTTATGCATTACTATTACGTGATTAATAATAAAATCTATAAATAGGATATTTTTTCGTGTAATTAGAAAATTGCTGCAAAATATTAATTATAAAATAATCGATCTTATAAAATAATAGTATGCATCGACACATACCATCAGAGCGTCACCTTTTAGTGAGTAAACACTAAAATTTCTATTTTTTTTTTTTAATTTTCAAATTTTTCATAGAAAATGTAATTTTAATATTTTTTTTTGGTATGTGTATGAATGAAATACATGTAAGAATGGGCTACGATTGTTATTTTCTTTAGCTTTAAGATAACTAGTTTTAAGAGTTGTAATTTTTGTAAATACTATATGAATAAGCCAGTCGCGTCGTTTTAAATTAAGCACCCTCATATACAGCGCGAAACACCTACACTTAATTTGGCTAAAATAAAGTCAGCAGATACAGCAGAAGAAGAATTTTATAAATACACTTCACACCGCTGCAGATAACACCGGTTATCTTAGTTTAAGCCCTAATACTTTTATTTTCAATACATAAATTTTCATTTTTTGTTTTTGTTTAGCTTATGCCTTTTTTGCGTTTGACGAAAGTATCCGGTTCCACTGTATACTTCCGTGTGGTGGGGGGGGGATTGTAACATAGCAGATTGGCCATATTACTTAAGTGTATATTTGTAGCGCATATAGACGACAGAAGGGAGCATCCAACTTACGGCAAGGCGGAAAGCAAACCACGTGAGTCAAGTATTTAAATAACCGAAAATCTTTGGCACACACGCGCGAATTTATAAGGCACGTATAATGTGCACTCATATAATTAGCAAGTAGCTTGACTCGAGTAGCTGAGCTTGGGTCCATTGAGGATCGTTTGTCTCTCTCTTTTGGCGCACGCAGCGTACAGCACGAGAGATGAAGCTGAGCAGAGACAAGAAGGAATGCCAATGCATCATTCCTTCTGTCGCCGGCGTCCAGTAAAGAGCGTTTCGACTTGCGATATTGCCTAATACTTTTCTGGTTGTGTGTTACCATTATCGTATTTAGTGTGAGTGAGACTAAGTAGCTTCAATAAATTATAGTCCTTTTATTTTATTTAAGATCAAGCCTCGCATTATTGCGAGTGCTCTAATGCTATATAAAATAACGTCATTTATTGCTTTATTTTTGCGACGTGTGTGCCAGGCGATCTAGTGCGCGTCCTCTTGCTTATTTTCCCTTCGTGCTATTATAACTCTTTTTTTGTGTGCTCATGCCCTTCTTGCGTGTGTCTGTTTTTTATATAACTATCTGCTTTTCGTCGTGCTGATAGTTCCTTTGCTAGTGCAAGCGGCATCGCGTACGCTATACGCGGCTGGCGTCCATTTTGAGCGCTTGTGCTATAATTATATGATTATTAAAATAAAGCCTTTTTTTTAATTTAATTAATTGGAAACCCGCATCTTATCTTATTTATACCTTAGTGCAACCTCCTGATCCCCAAGGTTGTCACAACTGGCGTCCAACGTGGGCGCCAGCTATTCACACTTTTCTACTGACACATGAGCAAGTGCTAAATTTTATTTTTATGCATTACTATTACGTAATTAAGAATAAAATCTATAAATAGAATTTTTTTGTGTGTTTAGAAAATTGCTGCAAAATATTAATTATAAGATAATTAATCTCATAAAATCATAGTATGCATCGACACATACCATTAGAGGGTCACCTTTCAGTGACTAAATTTGATGAGTTCGTATTGAGTATTATACTTGCGTATGTATCTATCTATTTGAATGTTTCCAATTAGCATCAAATTTTCATAAATTTGAATCCACTTAGATAGTACATTGTTTAAATGAAATTGAATGTGATTTCTACGACGAATTTTTATCTACATTGAGTTCCTATTGTCAAAAAATTTTCGGTTTGGATGAAATCATTGTGTATTAAAGCAGAAATAAACATGCTACACAATTTAAGCGTTGCGTATAGGGATTTTCATCTTATGGTTTCCAATCAATATAAAACTTTAATCAGCCTTAATTTACATTCATGGCAAAGAATATTCAATAAGATTTTATTATATTTTTTCCAGTGATTTGGAATCTAAATAAATAGACTTCTTATGTTAAAAAGTTTATAGGTTTTAATAATTTAATTGAACATTGAAAAAAGCATTGACTCGTATCGAATTAAATAATTATAAGAATATATCGATGTAAATGTCCAATCAGCATCAAACTTCGATAAGATTAAAATGACTTTAATCGTGGATGATATTAAATTATATTGATTGAGATTTTTTATCATAAATTTTAATCAACATCAATAAATTCCTAGTACTAAAGAGTTTATGGTATAAATGCATGAATTGAACATTGGAAAATGAATCAATTCCTATCGGGTATTATCGTTGCGTATGAATATATTGATTAAAATGTTTCCAATCAGCATTACACTTTAATGAATTTGAATAGACTTGAATAGTAAATCGTTTAAATATTATTCAAAGTGATTTTTTACTACGAATTCAAATCGAAATTAATGAGTTCCTATAGCTTAAAATTTTATCATGAATTCATTAAGTATTAAAGCGTAAATCAACATGCTTTACAATTGAGTTCTTGCATGAAAACCTGCATTATATCCTTCAGGTAGAATACGAAAAAATAAAAGACCCGTATTTTTTTTTAATATGATGAATTGTAAAAGTTATAGCCGGTATAAGTTAATACAATTTTGATATGCATAAATATAGCGCCAATGTAAATGATGTCACGATACCATAAACAGTCGTGACATTACATAATTTTAACTATTTCTATCTCTTTTAGTTTTCATTTTTATGATAAATGAAAAAATAAGTGTGCTTTATTTTTTCTTTTTCTAACTGTCGGATATAATAGCTTCTATTATATTATAAAATTATTCTATTAAAGATCCCTGTTAGAAAAACACGTGGAAAAATACCTATAATTTTCAAGTACACTTTGTTTTACTTTTTACATGTCTTTATTACACGTGTTTGATTTTATGTGTTATTTTCATGTGTTCTATTTCCAAGCGTTTCTTTTATGTGTTTTTTTTATGTATTATTTTAATGTGTTCTTTTCATGTATTTTTATAAATGAAGTCATATACAATTTTTTTAGGCATTTTATTACTTATTTACTTATTTATTATTTTACAAGAAAAAAAATCTGAAAAAAACATGGAAAAAACACTTGAAGCTAGCACATGAAAAAAACACATACAAAATGTAAAGCAAAGTACACTTGCAAAATTTTAGATGTTTTTTTCCTAATCTTTAAAGATTTCTTTAAATATGATAAATGCGATAGTTTGATTAGAATTGTTATGTTTTCCAATCGAAATGATTCCTATAAAAAACAATAATAATGTATTGAAATCATTATAAAAAGATTACTTTTAATGTGATATAATGCGTTAGGAATTTATTGAAATTGACCTAGCCATTAATCAAACTTATTTATATTAAATACGATAGGAATCTATTACAGTTGATGAAAAAAAATAACTGCTAATTCGCTTTATTGCAATAAAAATCAATTAGAATTAATTAAGCTATCGACCAGATTTATTCGTATCTAATAAAATACGTATCTATTAAACTAGATTAAAAAATATCACTATTGATTTGATTTTATGGGATAAAAATCGATATAGGATTGGCCTATCTACAAATCGAACTTATATCTATTAAATATATGATACAAATCTATTAAACTTGATTTAAAGTGATTGCATCTAATACAATTGAATACGATATAATTGAAGATCAGGTCGATTTGAACTCGATAAAAAATGATTGGCTTCGATACGATTTAATACGATGGAAATCGATTGGAATTGATTTAGCTATCGACCGAATTTATTCCTATTAAATACGACATATAGCTATTAAATTCGATAAAAAAACGATCACTTTCAATTCGATTTTCAGCCATAAAAGTCGATAAATATCGGTTTTTATCACCAACAAAAATATTTCACATAAAATACAATTAGTTGCAATTAAATATATAGTTTTATAGAATCCAAGTGTAGAGTCTTAATACCTCATTCAACATTTAAAATCAATATAATTTGTTATTCTACAGCAATTGATTTATTCTTATTAATTTTAATACTAATAAGTTATATTAAAGTTGACTACTTTTACTTATACATAAGAGGAATAAATTAATTGATTTTAATTGACATTTCTAATTTTATAAATTTTATATGTCATGATCGGTATTAAGATACCTTATTTAAATCCATTAAATTTTTTTAAATTGATTTTAATAAGTCATTTCCAGCAGGGTATTCCTGTTCATAGTATTAAATTATATATATTTAGATATACTGTAGAAGAATATATGCATAATTTTATAGATTATGATACGAGTTTCACCTGGCGGGACATTTATACGGATTTTTATTAGTATAATGGGTTTTTAAGGTCTCTGGGAGCGCTTTAACGTGAAAATTGGAAAATTCCGAGTTATTCCCGGTATGTTACAACCAAGAGTGTCTCCAAAAATAAAATTTTACTTAAAAATATTGCAAACGAAAGTGTTTGATACGAGGGTTAGGCCGTGTTTAGGCAAAAATACGCAAAAGTTTTTTTCGGTTTTGACGCTGTTCCACCAATTTTAAAAATCTGAAAAAAATTTTACATACTTTTGGTGCATAAATAAATATTATATATATTTTACAAAGTGTCGTTTATTTTAGTTTTCAAAATATCCCAAGAAAAAATTTTCAAACACCTCTAGAAATTTGAATTTGGCACCTACAAAAAAATCATCAGAAACTATTTTATAGAGCTTCAAAAAACCTAAATTAAAAAAAAAAGTATTCTAGCTGAAAAATTGACGGAGACAGAGCTAAGAAACTCAAAAAACGAAAAATTGCATTTTTGAGGTTAGATTTAGGTTTAGAGGGCTGAAAATTTCTATGGAGGTATATTTTTCTATATAGAATATGATGGTTGTATCAGTTTTTCTCTTTGCTTCTGGGGCCAATTCACCTATCTTATCCGGCTAGATGCTTTAAGATATAATGCGACGCATTGCTTTAGTCGGTAGTCGGTCAAGAACCGAACGCACGTTCACAGCGTGCAGCTACGCTCATGCTTCTCACCGTTACCTACGCGCTTTACATATAATATCCCTACTCTAGGAGAGGCGATGTGAGTGTCGGCGGCTTGAAAGCGAGCCTATGTGTTAAGGCTAAGATGTAAAGAGAATCAGAGAGTTCCTGCTTCCAACTAATAAAATCATCTTAAATTTAAATAGAGTCGAGATGTGTTTTCTTGTTATAAGCAAATACAAAGACGGCGAAGCAGATCGGCATATGCTCGGTCTGCAAACCCGTTTATTTGCTTATAACGTTAGTTTCTTATTGCGCGTAGTGCCTTTAAAAATTAGTTAATAAAGTTAAATATCTTAGTGATTTTAAAGTTTCTTTTGTTGTGATAAAGTGATAACTTGCAAATACAAAATAATGTTTAGCCTTAGTGCATCTGCAAGTATTCATTAGAGTTAAAACCTATTGAATTGTTGTAGTTCCGAATAAACAAACGAACTCCATGCAGGCACTGAGAGGCAATAGAAATTAAACTTGTTTATCCTCATTTCTTTTTCCTTTCCTTTCACCTGAGCATACGATTTCGAAGTAGTCAGGCATGGCGTCCTGGCTACAAACGGATTAGCTCTTTTTATCTTACTCTTATGAACATAACAAATCACACTTTAATACAATACACAAAAATTGCAAATACATGGTTGTGACCGTGTAGTATAACGAATAAGTAAATTGTTTATCACGTGACGGCTTCACCGCACGGACAATTATTACCATATACAAAAAAAAACATACATTGAGTCAAATTCGCGTTACAAAGTCGACGATGAAGTAGTTTTTATTTGGTTTTGCTATATGGAATTTAATTTATCGAATAAGGAGAGGCATGACGTTCCGTTCCCACAACTCTAAGAGAAATGGCATCTTTACTCATACAGCAAACATACAAGTGACAATTTGGTTTTTTCTCAATAAAAAACCAAGTATCACTAGTATAACAACTTAATGAGGTAGAGTACAACCAATAAATATATGATTATAACGTATTTATCGCGTATTTAAATTAAGATGTTGTCATAACTAGACCGTGTAAATATAAGGCTTTAATAATATACGAATTTGACACAATATAAATAAGCTTCCTTAGCAGTAGCTTACAATAAATAATAAAAAATGCGGTAAGTCTAAAGAGTATCGGTTGTAGTTTACAAAAAAAAGACTAAGATTTTTAGCGGTCGATATTTATTTTTACCGGTGATGCGTTTTTAACAAACTTATGATTAATAATTCCGAACGGTTTCGGTTACAAACTGGAGTAAAGGAAAATTGACTATTTACAGGCTACGGTATTATCGACGGTTGGCAAGGTCGGAATTTCTTTTACTAGCATTAGATAACATGAGCAGTGTCTTGGTGACGCCCAGTACAGGCTAAGGGTACGGGTCTTTGGTCACAGGAAAGCAGGAAAAGAAGCCTCCAAGTCTCAGAATAAACATGGAGGGGGTATGCTAGTCGTGGAACCTTTATCGACTGGCGGAAGACTTATCTTGACCGGAAAGGCGGAGGTAAAAGATAGGAAACTGTGTAATGAAAACTCTTAATACACAGTTAGTGAGGCAGAGAGGGAAACTTACAAGGGGACACTACCAACTTCGGATCCTGGATTTTTAGTTCGAAGTGCTTAACAGTCTTGTTTTATTATAAAACTAAGAAATATCTAAGGTTTTTTTCAACGAGCACTCTATCACCTCTTTTAATATCCCTCAGCTTTTTTAATAATTTCACATTATAACAAATAATCCACCTGCGCAGACTTTCTGAACCACTTCACCTACACTCAAAATACATAATACTTCTTGTTTATACAAACATAGAAGTATATTATTAAATATTTTGTAACCTCCTCCCTTTTACCTATTTATCTATTTATTAAGGATTGCACTTTGTGCACATAAATGAGGATAAGGAATAAGGAAGGTGTTTTACATTAGACCCGTTTTCAGCACAGACATCATGCTGGGACTAGTCCGGGATCTTTATATTTTATGTGTTAGTTGTTAGTAAAATAACAGACCTCTTATAGGTCAAAACTCCCAAGACTTACAGTCTTATCAGGATCATACACTTTAATCTTCAACAACTTTTACTTTCTTAAGATAAAGCATTAATATTTCAACACAATTTCATGCACAAATATTTAACAAGAGAAAGTGATATCTTCACTGATTATTTCTTTATTACTTTAATATAGACTTTTACACTGAAATATTTATTATGATATTCACAAAATAAATTACAAGTGAATACAATAATCAATTTTAATTGTTACTTTTATTAAAACTATTAGACTCTAAATTTAATAAGTTTTATTCGTTGTTACTGCTATCGGTACGGAGTTGGTGATTATCCAACTCCTCGCGGACCTGCAGAACATACGAAAGAAGAAACACAATAATGCAAGTATTAAATTCAAAGTTAAATTTTATTTAACGAGAGCTGACCAAAGAGTGCCGTACAATGATTCGGCTTCGATCTGCTTAAGCGTCGATCAAGCCGCCGCGGCCGCAGTTCTCTCCTACTGCTAAGTAGAAGGAATACCTTTATATATTCTACATGATACTATTATAGGTGCACTTGGATGTGTGCTAGCGTGCATCACTTCATAGACGTGTATCGACGCACATCTAAGCGCGCACATATATTCTTATTAATTTCCATCTTGCGCACCAGTATAACTTCTAATTGCTACGCCACGTCGACGCACAAAATAAAGATAGACATTATTTTAATTCAATGGTCTGTACTTTCAACGCAATGATTCCAATTCAAAATAGAATAAGTTTATTGCTAATTATCTTTTATTTTGTTCTTTTTCTAGCTTCTTCTCTCTCAAATTCTCTTTCTTTTCTTTATATTATATTTAAATAAATAAGAAAATAAATTCATTGAAAAAATAGATTATTAATAAAAAACATTTTTTTTGTCATTCTAACCTCAAAATCGCAACTTCGTTGCTATTTTTTTAGCTCTCATGGCAAAAAATACGGTCCGCAACTAGTATAAAAAGGCTTTTTTCACAAAACTCGTTACGACCCTAGCCTTTGGCTCGGGCCGTAAACTTCTCGTTTCGTATATAAAGCCTTTTCATACTCGTTGCGAAATGTACTGATGTAAAGTAAATAGAAAGTTCCTTATATAACTATATTTTTTTAATTAAATGTTTCTTTTATAAATACATAAAATAAAATTTATGGAACATTCTATTTCCTAATTTATAGAAAATAGAACTTAATAGAAGGTTTGTAAAATGATATAAAAGGACGTGCATCCAAATAAGAAGTCTGATTCTTGATCCGACTCTCTGCGCTGTAAAATGTAGAGACTAATCTATTATAGAATTCTCATTTCATTTGATTATTTATTTAAACAAATTATTATGTATTTGTAATTTATTTAAAAAAAAGGATCGATCAAATTAAATAAAGTCAATAATTTAAAATAGATAAAAATGACTCTAAATTCATTAAATTAAATGTGTTTTCAGATAATAAAGGTAATAAAGCATTTTATCTTTAAAGTGCACATTTTCGCACGTTCAATGGTTAAGCATCCTGTGAACGTCGTCGATTATTGCACTTTCATAAGTTGCATTCATGACAAGGATATAATATCGTACTTCCAATAGTAAAGCATCTAATGGAGGTCGTCGATTACATATCCTTGCATAATTATTGAAATACCAATTGTCGCATCTCTGATAGTACAGCATCTAGAAGAGATCGTAGATACTGGTGTTTTAATCCTTCCTGCTGTATGGATTATGTGACTAATGCAAGTCAAGAACTTATTAATATAATTATAATCTCTTTTTTGGTAATTTATTATTAAAATTATCTGGCGACCGTGTATCCTGCAAAACGCGCCCGTTACAACTGGCGACCGTCACAGGACTGACACTCATAACAATACAGCAGTTAAAACATTTATTAAAATAAAAATTTAATAAATTAAATTAAATTTAAAACATTAAATAAAAGAGCTATGTTAAATGATACCTTTATATAGAGGAGGGTTCTTTGAGGGCCCAGATTATGATAGAGTAATTTGATTAGAAAAGAGTTTAAGAGCAGGCCAGATTCGCTGTCCTTGTCCAATTGAGATTTTTGTTATTTACTCAAGTATTTATCGGTGTATCTGCAAATTGAAGGTTAAGCACAATAGATATTATTATTGAAAACACGTATGCACAAAAAAAAATCTACCGCTTTGTTTTTGATAAAAGTAAGGAACGTGAAAATATTATAAACATAAACTTTTACTTCGGCATTCCTTACTTTTCTCAAAAACAAAACCGTAGAATTTTTTTCTCTTGTGCATAGATGTTCATAATAATAATATCTATTGCACTTAACCTTTAATTTGAAGATACACCGATTAATACTTGAGTAAATGACAAAAAACTCAATTTTTACTCGGTCGGTATCAGATTCTACTCCAGCCTGCCCTTAACTGATTATATGGAATTTAAATATAATCGGAGAAAACAATTAGAAGAAATTGTTGAAAAACTCCAAAAGAAAATAGAAAAACTTGAAGAAAAGAGTTTTAATCAATCAGAAAAAATTCTGGAATCTGAAGAGACTATTGGTATGTATAGCATTGATCTAATGAGGATAGGTCAAAGAAATGCGAAAATATAAAGAGAGATAAATGATATTTTTTAATGTATGAATAAAGAAAACTCTTATCTAGATGAAAGAGTATCAGCCTTAGAAAAAAACTGGTGAGATGATAGCCCTCATGAAGAATTTGAAAATAAAATAAATAAATAAATAAATAAATTTAATTAATAATGATTTAAATAATAGCATTGATAAATAAGTAAAACTAATGTACAAGAATTAATATATAACTCGTTATTAGATATAGTGTATTATAAGCTACGTTAGCTTACTAATACAGCTATTACTTTGCACGAAGTGATCGGCGGTTTAAATCCACCATCCCTAATGATGGATCACAATGGTTAAGAAAATTAAAAGGATTCTCTTGACTATTCCATCAATATTAAAACTGCTTTATTAGTTGCTGAGATGTTAAGAGGCGGCCGCATCATTCTGTCCTTGTCTAATCTAAATTTTCGTTATTATAAATAAATAAAATATTTTTATAGGAAAGTAAGACAACCGCCCAATAGAGCAAAAGATAAGCAAGCAATTCTTTTCTATGAGAAAATATGAAATTTTGATTATTTTTCGAGTGAAGTCTGAAACGAAAAAACAGTTCAATCAACTCAATCAAGTTCGATTGTTTTTCCGTTTCAGACTTCACTCGAAAAATAATAAAAATTTCATATTTTTTCATAAAAAAGAATCGTTTGCTTGTCTTTTGCTCTATTGGGCGGTTGTCTTACTTTTCCATAAAAATATTTTATTTATTTGTAATAACGAAAATTTAGATTAGACAAGGACAGAATGATACGGCCTCCTCTTAAGACAGCATTAAAAATAAATACAACGTTTCGACCGTCTTGGGAAAGAACAATCCCCGGTCCTCTTCAGGCTACAAAGAAAAAAAAAATTTTTTTTTATATGTATACAATATTATACGTTAAAATCAACTTGACAATAAATTTTATAAAGATAAAAGACTGTCGCTATAACATCGAAAACAAATCACTCACCCGTACATGGCAAACGTCAACAACACACTTAAAGCAAAAAAAACAATTCAAAACGAAGTACACTACATATAAGTATAAAACCAACTTTAGAACCAATATAACGACTTTTACCATGCTTGAGAACAAATTTATTTTATTTGCGCTTAATATGTTCTATTAATTGTTCATAACATACTTTCAATTTCAACGTGTCAAATTGCCTATTTATATTGGAGTTGTATGAATGGATGGAGACCATTTCAGAAAATAATCTTTTTTGAAGATTATTTGCCACGTCTAAAATTTATGTCAGAAAAATTAAATTTATGATTAGTTTCGGTAATATGTTCATATCATCATGTTATTAAATAAATGGTGTAATTATGGAGTGTTTGATGATGCGAGCATGCTGAAGATGTCAGTGAATAAGATGCAATTATCTAAGGCTTATGGATTAATCAAGGTCCATAAAAATAATTTTCTCATCAGAATTATAGTTTCAGCTATTAACTCTCCTACTTATTCATTATCTAATTATTTAGCACAATTTCTAAAATCTAATATTCCACAAACTAAATCATACATAAAAAATAGTTTTGAATTAAAACAAAAGGTAGATTCAATCATCATTCCTCCTGGTTACTTTATTATAGGTTCAGACGTTGTTAGTATGTTCACTAATATACAGGAAGGTTTAATAATTGATGCTATAAAAAGTTTTTGGCGATATTGAAGCCATAAGACTAACCTTTCTTGTGATGAATTTTGCAATGGTATAAGCTTAATTTTAAATATAACCTATTTCAAATTCAACAACGTCATTTACAAACAGATTTTTGGTACAGCAATGGGTAGTCCTGTTAGCCCTATCTTATGTGATTTAGTCATGCAAGTCTTAGAAGGTAAATGTTTAAAGAAATTAGATTTTGAGGTGCCTTTCTATTTTAGATATGTGGATGACTTAGTTATGTGTGTCCCTAATAATAAAATAGAATTTACAAAAGAGATTTTTAACAGTTATAATAGTGACATTCAATTCACAGTTGAAATTTGTAAGAATGATAGAATAAGCTTTTTGGATTTAGAATTGATTATCCAACAAAACAATAGTATTTTAACCAATCGGTACAAAAAGCCGCCCTTTTCAGGTCGTTATTTGAATTTCCATTCTCATCATCCTCTTAACCAAAAAATGGGCATTGTCTTTTCCCTAGTTGTCTATAGTATCAAATTGTCACATCATTCTTTTCACCAAAACAACTTAAATTTAATAATAAAATTACGTATTCAAAACAACTATTCCTTACAATTTATCAATAAATGCATTAACATTTGTTTAAAAAAAATTCGCTAAAACAATATTTTTTGTATTTCTGATAAAAAAAATAGTCATTTTAATCTTAATAATAATCTAATTCTTCCGTGTTTCAAAAATATCAATTGTAAAGTCAAGAAAGTGTGTTCAAAATTCAACATAAAGTTAATGAATGATTGTATAAATAAATTTTCAAAATTTATTAAACTGAGTAAAGATGAGACATCGCCTTTAAACAAGAGTAATGTTGTTTATAAAATAAATTGTAACAACTGTGATTCGGTTTATGTTGGCCAAATGTCGAGAGAATTAAAAAGGCGTATTTATGAACATGAAAGAGATTGCAAAATTATTAATGAAAGATCAGCCTTGGTGGAACATATTACCGAAACTAATCATAAATTTGATTTTTCTGACATAAAAATTTTAGACGTGGAAAATAACCTTCAAAAAAGATTATTTTCTAAAATGGTCTCCATCCATTCATACAACTCCAATATGCATAGGCAATTTGACACATTGAAATTGAAAACATGTTATAAACAATTAATAGAACATATTAAGCGCAAATAAAATAAATTTGTTCTCAAGCATTGTAAAAGTCGTTATATTGGTTCTAAAGTTGGTTTTATACTTATACACTACCCTCCAGTCACATTTGCCCACCCGACATGAAAATCGATAAAACTTTAAAGTTTTGTGGCTCAGTGAAAAATAGTCGTAATTAAAAAATTCCAACTGGGTTTTAAAAAGGGTTCAAAAACCTTTAATTTAAGCCGAGTTGAGCAAAAAAGAATTAAAAAATGCATGCGTTATGCGTAAAAAACTAACTAAAAAATATTCAATTTTTTTCGCCCCTATTCAAATGCCTGCCATTTTTGCGGAAATTATCGAATCATAAAAAAACAAAATGGAGGTAAAAGCTAAAGGAGTCACCTTCAAAATGAGCTATAGAAAGCTAATTTATGATCGATTTTACGGTAGTTATGGTCATTTTTTATGAAAAAAACGATTTTTTTTAATAGCTATTATCTCAAAAAATACGCATGATATAAAAAAATTTTTAATAAAAAAGTTGTTTATTTTTGAGTCAAAAAAATAAATATTCAGGTTAAACTGAGAATCAGTAAAAAAGAGATTTTATTCATTTTTGATCCTATTGAAAAAAAATCCATTTAATCAATATTTATATTTTAATGAATTTAAAAAAAAACTTTTTCTTCCAGATTTCAGTTAAATCTAAATATATATATTTTTGACTCAAAAATAAACAACTTTTTTATTAAAAATTTTTTTATATCATGCGTATTTTTTGAGATAATAGCTATTAAAAAAAATCATTTTTTTCATAAAAAATGACCATAACTACCGTAAAATCGATCATAAATTAGCTTTCTATAGCTCATTTTGAAGGTGACTCCTTTAGCTTTTACCTCCATTTTGTTTTTTTATGATTCGATAATTTCCGCAAAAATGGCAGGCATTTGAATAGGGGCGAAAAAAATTGAATATTTTTTAGTTAGTTTTTTACGCATAACGCATGCATTTTTTAATTCTTTTTTGCTCAACTCGGCTTAAATTAAAGGTTTTTGAACCCTTTTTAAAACCCAGTTGGAATTTTTTAATTACGACTATTTTTCACTGAGCCAGCAAACTTTAAAGTTTTATCGATTTTCATGTAGGGTGGGCAAATGTGACTGGAGGGTAGTGTATATAGTGTACTTCGTTTTGAATTGTTATTTTTGCTTTCAATGTGTTGTTGACGTTTGCCATGTACGGGTGAGTGATTTGTTTTCGATGTTATAGCGACAGTCTTTTATCTTTATAAAATTTATTGTAAAGTTGATTTTAATGTATAATATTGTATACATATAAAAAAAAATTTTTTTTTTCTTTGTAGCCTGAAGAGGACCGGGGATTGTTCTTTCCCAAAACGGTCAAAACGTTGTATTTATTTTTAATGCTGTCTTAAGGGTATGGTTTCACGCTACTTTACCGATCGAAAATTATAATTTTCTAAAATTACAATTTTTGAAAAAACTATACATTGGAATGAGTTTTCCTTTTATAGATCACTTCATTCAATTTCGATGAAGGGCGGAAACTCTAAAAATTAGCGGAAAAAAGCGTTAATCGAAGATAATTAGAAAAACAAATTTCTCAGTTCGAAAAAATCAAATTTCTCAAAAACCGTGTTTCGTAGGGAAATTTCCTATTCAGGATCATTTTATCTTTGAAAAATGAAGGGCGGAAACTTGGTTTGATAAATCATATCGCAAAAAAGCAAAATTACATTTTTCTAAAAAGATGCGATCAGCTGTAAGAATACAATGGCCGTGCAAGAAGCCATGTTTCATAGTTGGCATCAATGTTAATGTATAGTTTGGTACGCGCCAACTTCAAATTCGAATTTTAAATGTAAATTGAATTTGTTTTATATGTACAATTTCTACAAATAAACACTTTTTCAACATAATACTGTTTTATTTTATTTAAAACATAAATATGTAAAAAATTTAATATTATAAGAGAGAACAATATAGTTTACATCATTTGCGAACTCATTATTTTTTTTTAAATTTTCATTATAGCAAAATAAGTAATCTATTTGTTTCTTTGTTTGAAACAAAATATTTTTTGAATGACTTTATTGAATTAGCGAAACTTTGGCATATCCTAACCTTTTTAGAATGAAAATATGTTTTCAAAAGCGAATAATAAGGATTACTTAATTTTATTGATAATTATAGTTTTTGAAAAATAAACAGTCATAAGTAATTTTATTAAGATAAAACTTTGAAAAAACGTGAGAAAAATCACTTAATTTTTTTAATCTTAGTGTAATGAGTATAAAATAAAATTCATAATATTATTTTTGAAAAATTTGTAGAAATCTATTTTTCAAATTCATTATTTTCCTAATATTTATCTTTTTATTCGGAATTTAAATTTTACATTCATGTTATATATAGATTTATCAATCAAACATAAATATAAAAAGAATAGAAAAGATTTTGAAATATATTTTTTTGACAACATTTTTTTAAAGATAAATGAACAAGACTCTCCGTAAAACACAAACTGCAAAAAAACTTTCTTTTATTTGACAAAGAATTCAATTTGGTAGAAATGAATGATTAGTTTTTGAATTTTGTAAATAAATTAAATCATAAATAAAAGTACATGTTGAACCTTAAAACTTCAATTTTATTTATGCATTATAATACTTATCATTTTAACTAAATGTTATTTTTTAAAAAAACTGTAAAAAACTATGAAAAAATATAAATAATCGTAAATAAATGTGAATAATTGTAAAAAAAATAAATAAATGTAAATAACTGTAAATAAATATAAATAACTGTATATTTATAGTTATTTACAGTTAGTAACACTTATTTACAATTATTTCCAGAAATTTTTTCCATATGGGCTTATCTTAATAAAATTATTTACAACTGTTTATTTTTAAAGAACGAAAATATAAAATAATATTTGATGAGATTATATTATATAATAAAATTATATTAGCAATAAAATTAAGTAATCCTTATCATTCGCTTTTCAAAACATATTTTCATTCTAAAAAGGTTAGGATATGCCAAAGTTTCGCTAATTCAATAAAGTCATTCAAAAAATATTTTGTTTCAAACAAAGAAACGAATAGATTACTTATTTTGCTATAATAAAAAATTTAAAAAAAATAATGAGTTCGCAAATGATGTAAACTATATTGTTCTCTCTTATAATATTAAATTTTTTACATATTTATGTTTTAAATAAAATAAAACAGTTTTATGTTGAAAAAGTGTTTATTTGTAGAAATTGTACATATAAAACAAATTCAATTTACATTTAAAATTCGAATTTGAAGTTGGCGCGTACCAAACTAGACATTAGCATTGATGCCAACTATGAAACATGGCTTCTTGCAAGGCCATTGTATTCTTACAGCTGATCGCATCTTTTTAGAAAAATGTAATTTTGCTTTTTTGCGATATGATTTATCAAACCAAGTTTCCACCCTTCATTTTTCAAAGATAAAATGATCCTGAATAGGAAATTTCCCTACGAAACACGGTTTTTGAGAAAATTGATTTTTTCGAACTGAGAAATTTGTTTTTCTAATTATCTTCGATTAACGCTTTTTTCCGCTAATTTTTAGAGTTTCCGCCCTTCATCAAAATTAAATGAAGTGATCTATAAAAGGAAAACTCATTCCGATGTATAGTTTTTTCAAAAATTGTAATTTAATAAAATTATAATTTTCGATCGTTAAAGTAGCGTGAAACCATACCCTTAACATCTCAGCAACTAATAAAATTGTTTTTATATTGATGGAATAGTCAAGAGAATCCTTTTAATTTTGTTAACATTTGAAGAGCTTCGAAATGAAATAGATCAGCTCTCGAATGCAAGTTTTCCTAAAGCTATAAATAAACTGAAACAAAATGGTTTATTTATTTAATAGTTATTTAATATTTAAATTTAAACTGAAAAGAATGGAAATGAGAATTTAAAAAATAGTCTAGTCGCCAGAGGGGTCACCGTGGCCTTTTTAATTTAGATGGGAACACTAAGATTTTTTTCATGTATTTTGACTCGCTGAACACGAATATCGATATTAGTGTTTTACGATCTGATAGTCGAGTAATTTGTTGTAAACAATTTATTAAAACGTTTAAAGCGTTGTATCTTTTGAACTTGAAGTGATGGAAAGATGTGACTAGGTAAGTTTTGTTCCTCAATCCATAACAAACAAATTGATTTTTTATTTATCTAGATAAAGTTATTAGAACCGGAGATATTGTTAATTAAGTACAAAAAGTCGGCGCAACGGACGTCGAGGCGCCCGGACAAATTCAACTATAACTCAGCTTCTAATGAATATTTTTCATCGACTGAGGTCTTATTTTAAAGGTAAAAGTGTATCCTACATTTATATGTGATAAAAAAACCATTTTTATCAATATAGAAACAAGCGGGAACCGAAAAATGTCGATATTTTTGCTTTTTTTTGTTAGTTTATTTGTTTATAAGAGTGTAAATGAATGTTCTGGGTCATAAACTTACTTAAAAATTACATGTAACGATGGGGTTTTACTTCTAGATTTATATCCATTTTGATTTTTGAAAAAATATTGAATACAATTGGATTGAATACATTAAGAACAGGCCGGATTCGCTGTCCTTGTCTAATTAGCATTTTTGTTATTTACTCAAGTATTAAACGGTGTATCTGCAAATTGAAGGTTAAGCACAATAGATATTATTATTACAAATATTTATGCACAAGAAAAAAAAAATCTATCGCTTTGTTTTTGAGAAAAGTAAGGAACGCGAAAATATTATAAACATAATCTTTTACTTCGGCGTTCCTTACTTTTCTCAAAAACAAATCGGTAGATTTTTTTTTTCTTGTGCATAGATATTCATAATAATAATATCTATTGCGATCAACCTTTATTTTGAAGATACTCCGATTAATACTTGAGTAAATAACAAACAACTCAATTGTTACTCGGTCGGTATCAGGTTCTACTCCGGCCTGCCGTTAAGGAAGAACGAAGACATTACACGAAATTTACAAGAACAGATGGAGAGTTCTGTACTAAATCATAACTGTAATGAAAGTCCAATTGTATCTAGCGATACAACTAAAAAATTACAGTTAAAAATTCAATATGATTAACTTATGCAATGGAGATATTTAATCCAGCTCAAGAACTAGATTTGCACAAAGATGATTATTAAATCATCAATCAGCTAAGTAGACATTTCGATAAAGAAATAAGAAGAGCGATACCTGAACAACGCATTCAAAATAAAGCTGAATTCTTTACTATTCTGTCTGAATTTGACTTTAAGGAAATAGATGAAAAAGATAGTAAAAGTTTGATAGACAAAAATAAGAATTATCTTAATGAAAATCCAAATTATTATAATAATGATTATAATAAAAAAAGAAATAATAATAATAAGCTTCGTAATGAGTATGAGGTAAATGAAAGGAGAATGCAACGAGGAAATAAATAGAAAGATTCAAACACAAAGGGAAAGCTAACAAAGCAACAAGATTTTGTAAAAGAAGCATGTCAAAGGTATAAAGAAGAGGTAGATGTTACAAGCTTACTTACACAAGCAGGTACATTAAACTCGGAAAACGAACAGTAGTTGCGTTTTGTAAATCGAATCAAGAAAAAAGCAAAGTAAATCAGCAAAGTGCAACTGATAAAAAAAGCAATTATAAGCTTAACACTATGTTTAGTGATTCTCGTAGTGATCTTTTATATGATATTGAACCAGACGATGTCAACATCATAAAAAATAAATGTTCTCAGATACCATTAGAGGCGGAAGGCATCAAAGTTCAAGCATTAATAGATTCAGGTGGTGAAGTGACCTGTATCTCTGAGTAATTTTATAAAAATAAATTCCTTTAGATTTAATTAAAATATTTTAGAAAATCGTCCAACTTTACCTATATCAGGAAAAGTTATTAAAGATGCAACTAGTTTAAAATCCACGAAAATAACTAAGCAAGTTATGTTGACAGTTAAGGTGGCAAGAATCGAATTTAATGCCATATTCATCGTAGTTACAAAGCTTGTGAGAAAGTGCATAATGGGCTACGATGTGCAAAAAGTCTTAAAAATGAGTTTAGATACTGAGCAGAAAAAAATATGCATCAGTAATCAAAATAAAAAGGAAATTATTTTTTATTTTTTTATTTTTTTATTTTATTTATCAACGGGCATAAGCCCATAATACAAAAGAAATAATACAAAATTCAGTTGTAGGTGGTACAATAATAATTTAAATTAATTAACTAATTGTAAGAAAGTATACGCTTTGATCTTTCAACAACTTGATACCAAGAATCATTAATAAAATTAAACCATTCTCTATGCTTATTACAAACCATCGCAAATCTTATAGAAGGTGAGTGTAGACAATAATTTCTAACAACAACAGGGACATGGAAAAATTCCTTAAGTCCTCTGAGTTGCCGATTAGGCACAATAAAAGAAAAACGTTCTAACAATTGATCACATCTAATTTTGCCCGTTAAAATCTTAAATGAAAATAATAAATAGCATCTTTCGAAGCTTAATTCAATAGTTGGAATCATCAACAACCTTCTAATATCCGAATAATTATGATTATCAAAACTCATAGGCATATTAAGTTTAAATGCAGCGCATCTAAGAAATTTCCTAGCCACACTCTCTATAGCTGCTAATTGATACTGCAAACAAGGTCTCCATATATTAGAAGCATAACTAATTACTGAATAAATATAAAAGTAGTTTAACACCCTGAATGACTCACTTCTTTCAAATTTAGTTGTAAACCTTTTAATAAACCCAATCATTTTAGAGACCTTATTTACAACATGATCTACATGTTTATCAAATTTCAACCTTGAGTCAAATATAACTCCCAAATATCTAATCTCATCAACCCTGCTTAACAAAAATTCACCCAAATAATAATCATATACCAGATCTTTGGACCTAGAAAAAGTAATAACCGCGCATTTAGATAAATTACATAATAAGCCGTTTATGGAACACCATTGGAAAAATGATGCAATGTCATCCTGGAGTAGAACAGCATCATCACTGGATATTACTTCTCTGTATATTTTGGCATCATCAGCAAACAAAAGAAAATTACTAAATTTAATAACATATTTAACATCAATAAAAATCAAAAACAGAATCGGGCCCAAATGAGTCCCCTGTCCCACTCCAGACCAAACATGCATCAATACAGAAATAAACGACTTAATTTTAACTCTCTGTGTCCTACCACTCAGATATGATTTAAACTATTTAAATAAATTACCCCCTATCCCATAATCAAGTTTTGACAATAATAAATCAATATTAACAGTATCAAACGCACGACTTGAATCAGCATAAAATGTATCCATTGCAGTTCCTTTTTCAAAACAATCTACAATATGGTTAATATAAATACCAAGATTCGTTATTGTGGATCTGCCAGTTAAAAACCCATGTTGTTCGTCAATTACATACGCACTAAAATAATTACTCACTCTATTACAAACTAACTTATCCATTAATTTAGCAAACACATTGTATTTGTTAATAGGCCTATAATTATTTATATTAGTGTTATCACCACTTTTATACAAAGGAGTCACATATGACGTCTTCCAGACCATTGGATAATATCCATTCCCAATAGAAAGATTAAAAAATGAAGTTAACCAAGGAACAATTTTAGAACCAATATGTTTAATAATACAGGCATGAATACCATCTGGTCCAGGAGTGCCACTTACATCTAAACCATCAATACAATGTTTAACCTCCCCCTGTGAAAACTGAATATCACTCATAAATCCCATTACACTACCACTCCCATTAAATGCATCCAACGATTTATCAATGTATACCGACTGAAATTTCTTTGCAAATAGATTAACTATTTTCATTCCATCATCCCCCACTTCATCATCCAAATGCATAACACCTGGATAAGAGTGCAAACCATCCATACCATTAACATAATTGAAGAATGCTTTAGGATTGTCCCTGATAGCACCTTTCGCATTTTTAACATAATTATTTTCATCTCTAGTAATCAACGAACAACAGTCTGATCTAGTATTTTTAAAAAGATTATAAAACCTTATAGATCCAGTCTCCTTAAATAACTTATGATATTTTTTCTTTAAAATAATTTTACTTTTTAGTTCATTAGAAAACCATTCCGGGAACTTAGAGATCTTAACACGAATCTTTGGTACACAAGCAGAAATACATTCATTCAATTTATCATATAAATTATTCAATACTTCATCCATATCAACCATGTCATGATCAATATCTGGCAATGTATAATTACCAAATAGCAAATCAAATCGTCTATAATCAGTCCTTTTAAAGTTATAAACATATTTATCAGATTCTAATGAACAATTCAGCTTGATTGGAATATCAATAGTAAGCGGACAATGAAATCTATCACATGCCACAATAGGCTCTATGTACTCATTAATATTTAAATTTTCAAAATTTGAGAAACACGAATCAAGAGTATTTCCAGCTTTATTTTTATAGCAATTATATTGATAAAGATCATACTGATTACAAAAATCACTGAGCAGACTAACTGCATGCCTGATATTGACACTGACATGATAACCTTTAGCACACACATCCCCATCAAAATTATACCAACTGAATCCTGGCAAGTTAAAATCACCCGTTATTAGCACTTTAGGCAACATATTATAATTAGCAAACTTAGACAATAGATCCTGCAAATTATTAATAAAATATTCAAAGTTAACTCGCCAGCAACCAGATTAGGTGGTAAGTAAACCGCAACAACGATAAAAAATTCATATCCCATATAAACCTTTAAAGCTAACATTTCAAACATATTATTTTTTAACGGTAATACTTGAAATTTCAAACTGTTTTTCAGTCCCGCCATTACACCACCACCCGAAGATTTAACACTGGTAAATATAGATCTATTACATCTAACAACATTGTAGTCTTTTAAACCCAATTCTCCATTTTTCACATCTTCATTTAGCCAGGTCTCAGTAAATACAATAATATCCTAAAATAATGATGTGACAGCAGCAGCTCGAAATGAAGATAATCTTCCTACAATACTATGCACGTTCTGGTACAATATAGTAAGTTGATGATCAATTAACTATTATTTTTTAGCCTCAGAATTAAACTTCTTGACAATTTTTTGGGTACCATTTATATATTTAATCATGATATCATCTTCACCTGAATCTATCCGTTCATTTAATTCAAATATAAGCTTCTTCATAAATACTTGTTGCCTTTTGGTTAAATCAGCACGAGCATTTACATCATCTCCAAAAATTTTCTTTTTATCATACAAAGTCCATAATACGTATTCCTTAGACTCCAGATGAACTCTTACTGGCCTATTGTAATCATGAGAGAAACTCTTACCGAGTCTGTCAACAGTAATATAATCAACATTAAATGGCAATTTTAATTGTGAGTCAGTAAAATATTTCTTAACATTTACTAGATCAGTTTTGGCAGCATCTGTGGAATCAACAACATCGAACAGTATAATATTGTTTTCACGATTTCTTCTATCAGTTAATTCTGAAAAACAATCTTCGAAATTCCTTTCAATACTCTCTTCGATATCGACAATTTTATTTTCAATCTTCTCAAATCTACTATTATTATTACATTGATTTTTCTTGATTAATCTATTCAACTTATTAAATTCAATCTTCATTAAATTCCACAAATTCATCTGTTCAGCATTTAGTTTACATGAATCAACATCACTCCCACTATCATCATCATCATCAATATCAATGGGAACGTCAGCAGCATTAATGTTTGAATTTTTCTTCTTCCCACAACATTTTACAAATGAACCATCCTGATTTCTAGCAGCCCTTGCAGAGCAAGATGAGTGAAAAAATGCATTACATAAAGGACAAGAAACTGCATTATTGATATCTACAGATTTATTTTTCTTAGGGCACATAACACAAAAAATTTTGTTTCCATTATTTTGAGCCATGTTCGCTGAATTACCAGAAGCATCAAAACCTAGCTGAGAGCCGGTATCATTTTTCACTTTAGAATATACAGGGATCTTGAAAGCGTCTATATGCCAGAGAACAAGCAAATTGAAACTTCAATTAAGGTATATCACATTCACGACAGCAAAGAAAAGAGCAAAATGTCCATCTGTATACAATGCGAATGATGTAACCTATTATACACGTATAATACCCGTATAAAGTACCAATGTATAATACCAACAATTTATACTATTTCAATGCTATTTAACTTCAACAGCAATTACACATATATATGTATGTATATACACACATACACACATATACCAGCACTTCAATTATGCCCAATAAACACTATGTTAAAATAACACAATTAATGCACAATCCTTCTATAATAATAATGTCAAATGCAAAGTTATTTTTAAAACAATTAAAAATACATCACTATACTTTTAGAATGCTTTCTTAACGATTAAACACTACAACAAGCCACGCGGCTAACAACATGTCCGCCCATAGCGTGATATTAGCAGATCTAGATCTTAAAAAATCAATTGAATCACTATGTAAAATCAATCGAATTATATCTCGTTTGAAAGCTAATAAGCCACAGAATATTAATTTATCAATATTTTCTGTAAATACACTCAACAAACTAAAGATTTACAATAAAATCAAGAGCGACTCTCAATAAGCACCACTCTATATGCGCCACCTACAGGCAAATTTGATATTATTCTTGAATAGAATCTTGTAATATGCTCAATCTTTGATGAGTATCAAAGTTTGAGCATTGGATACAGTGAAAGTATCTCAAAACCAAACAATAAAAATGTAGATCTTCAGAACGATTTAATGTACGATGAGATCGAAGAAAAAATATTGCCAAATAAAAACCTTACTGATGTACAGAAACAAAAGCTTATTAAATTAATATTTCAGTACTGTGGAATCTTTAATACAAAACCAGGTTTGTTAGATGTTCATGAGCATGAATTAAAGCTCAAGGACGATAAACCATTTTTTCTTAAACCTTATCCCATACCTATCAACTATAGAGAAAAAATAGAGAGGGAGTTACAGAGAATGCTTAAATTTAATATCATTAGAAGGTTAACAAGCCCGTGTATTAACTTTTTGGTTACTGTAATAAAAAAGAATGGCTCTGTTAGATTATGTCTAGATGCCAGGAAACTTAATGAGGAACTCGTTAAGGATCATGAAGCGCCACTTGGTAATAAGGAAATTTTCTAAAGATGCCAAAATATGTATGTCAAATTTTGATCTGCCAAGTAGCTTTTGGCAAATTGCTTCACATGAAAACAGCAAAAAATATACTGCTTTCATGGTTAATGAAAAAGTTTATGAATTTAATGTTATACCTTTTGGTACATCTACTAGCAGTACAACTCCTATAAGAAGACTAGGTTCAATCGGACGTTTCGCCGCAGGACATTTCATCGTCGGACGTTTCATGGTGGACTTTTACGTTTAAAGAGAATGCTAAATTTGTATTGGCATCGCATATGTCTCAGACGCGCTCCTAGACTCTTTACAAGATTTATATGTCCTCCTGAGACATATTGTCTCAGGAGAAATCAATATGGCATCACCGATCCTACTATGTTTCGTTCAATACGTCAAAGAGCAATCATTTTGAACGTAGGTTAGTGAAAAAAAAATGACTCGCGCTCCGACAGGTATACTCATTACAAAATATCAATCTAAAAAACAAAAGAAAAAATCAATAGAACTTAAATTTAATTTTAAAAGTATCGAAAAAAAACATTAGTATTTTCAACAAATAAGTTATAGTTCCTCATACGGCCTACTTCGGACATAAAATCATCTATGTCCTTTGGCCGTTTATTCAGGTAGAATCTGAATCTCGAACAATGTTTGCCCCTTGAGCAGAAATCTGCCTTGGGCGCGCTTCGCGCGCCCTCGGCAATTTCAGCTCAAGCGACAAATATTGTTCTTGGTTCATATTCCACCTGAATACGGCCAAAGGACCTATATATATATATATATATATTGTTGATGCTATTGATTATTGCTGATTCCCAGTTATATGGTCTACCGGTTGGTAAAGTATTTTGCATGAAAACTCCACGGAAATATGGAATTTTCAAGATTTGAGCTCGTAAGATGAACTTTATCTTAAATGAATATCCAATTTAACTTTATTTTTTATATTTTCATTTATCAGAAAACTAACATTCAAATCTCACTAAGATTATTACATTAGAGTGAGAGCGTTCTGTAATGAACCTTTCGGCATCGTGTTCGACTGGTGACATTGTAGTCCTCTTACTCTAATTAGGCTGCTCTCGTCTTACTAGACGGCAAACTTTTCACGTATGACGTCGTGAGAGTGAACCCGTGGTACACGAGAAGTTAAGAAACTTAAACTTCAATGTCACCTCAAGGAGAGGACGTCACAAGCTTATTTGAATTTTTATTTTAACAAATATTATTGTATCGGCATAGCTTTAGTGCAGATAAGTCATTACATTTACTTATATAATGAATTTAAAAAGATATCAATAAAATAAAAAAAGTAAGAATCGATTTCAACAACTCCGACATCCCGCTAATACGTAACAAATCTTTTTTTCTTAATCAATTAAATAATTTAGAAATATTTATATGTATAAAAATATAGTTTTATTTGAAATGGGTGCCAGAAAATATTCAAATTTTTCTGGCACAAGCCCAAAAAATACCATTATAAAACTTATTGGAGCATATTTCTTACATTTAAAGCTAAAACCATAAATTTTTTGAAGTCCAAATCTTGAAAATTGATATAGTTATTGAGTTATAGTGACTAGACTCTAATGACGATATTAATGACTTTTATTAAGCTAATATGTGCCTGATTAGACAGTAATAGAATATTCATTAAAGTTTATAAACATTGATTTCAAAATGCTACGTTTCCTAACAATTTATTTTTGATGTTCCTCTAATGAAACACAAGAGTGACATCACCACTCATACGCAGAAAGTCAACTAAGTCAGCATTTTTACAACTTTCATGTTCGTTACATCTATCCTTCAATAAGCGTTTTGTTTCACCTTTATATTTACAGTTACAATTTGAGCACTTGAAATTTTAGACTAATGGCATACTACCCTAAAATTTTAGGGTAGTATGTCACTGATCAATGTGATTTTTTCTTAGGACATTATTGAGAGTATTATCGATAAGCGGGAAAATTTTTATGTTAAATTGTTTTAGTAATAATTTACACTTATATAATAATTAGTTATTAGTCATAAAATAAAAAATATCGATACAATGCTTTCTTTATGAGAAAACAAAACGCTGCCACGTACTTTGGCGCAATGCTTTCTCATAGAGCATATTTAGTTTGTGTAATTTGATTTTATTTTTTAAAATGTGATTTTAATGTAAATACCCTTATCCACTTTATCGAAAGTTATCTTGAGATCTACGGTATCTATATGAATTTTATTCATCCCTACTTTTCCCATTTGTATTATGTGACTTTGTGATGCTTTACAATTAAAATTGTGCTAAGAAAACTAAAAAAAAGTACAACTAAAAAAATATTTAGATACTAATATTTTAAATAGACACAGGGTTTTTAGTGATAAAACTATTATTAGTTGTTATTTTTACAAACGTAATTATTTATTCAATGACGATACAAATAAGGTATAGCTTATAATGAAAACTTGACTCAATAAGACAAATTCAAATTCAAATTTTTTTGGAGTCAATTTGTTCATAGATGAGGTAAGAACTAAGTACTATAATATAGTTTTCGTAAAATAGAAAAAAAATGAAAAATAAAAATTTTTTTGAAAATTTTCAAAATGCTTTAAAATTATAACTGTGCTAAGAAAATAAGTTTCCTAAGGCTTGTTTTCTTTAGACAATAGCGAATAACTTGCATACAAATTTTGGAATAAATGTATCGAATGGTTTTCGTAAAATAAAAAAAAAAAGGAAAAATAAAGATTTTTTAAAAAATTTTAAAAAAACTTTAAAATTAAAAATTGCGCTAAAAAAATCAGTTTTTAAAAGTTTTTCTTTTGGCAGTCATAAATAATTTCCATACAAATTTTCAAGCAAATTCTTCGAGTAGTTTAAATTCTTAAATTGGCTCTAAAATCAAAACTACGCTAGGAAAACCAATTTTCAATAACTTCCGCACCAGTTAAGAGGAGGTCACGTATCTCTGTCCTTTTCTAATCAAAGAAATGATTTTTTTACAAAAACTACTAACTTTAGCAAAAAATGAAGAGAAAGCCGCATCTTGTATCAAAAAAAGCAATATTTTTTTTGATGAGAAAGAATTAATTTTATTGCTTCGCTCTTAAGAAAACCTTGAAAAACGAAATTGTCCACCCTAACCTCTATGATTTAAGTTTTTCAAGGTTTTCTTGAAAACGAAGCAATAAAATTAATTCTTTCTTATCAAAGAAAATATTGCTTTTTTTGATATGAGATGCGGCTTTCTCTTTATTTTTTGCTAAAGTTATTAGTTTCTGTGAAAATCTTGATTCTTTAATTAGAAAAGGACAGAGATACGTGACCTCCTCTTAAACCAAGAAATAAATTGTATATAAAATTTGAAGAAAATCCATCGAGTAGTTTTCGAGATCTGACTGGCGTACTGAATGCATACACACACAAACACACACACACGCGCGCGCACACTCGCGCGCGCACACTCACACGCACACACACATACAGATATTTTCTGGAAACCACTTTTTTCGACTCCTTGAGTAAAAATATGTACAAATTGATGAGAAAATAGAAAAAAAAGTTTTTTTATCGATACAATGCTGTCTCTATGAGAAAGTAAAAGCATATTAAAATATAGATAAAATGTTAATTTCTTATAATTGACGAATTTGTTCAACTTTTTTTTTTATTTATTTTTATATCGCCTTAAAAGGCGTTGCCTTGTATATTAAAAACAATTTAAAATGTACTATTTTAGCTACTTCGGATACTCAAACTAGTCATAGCGAAGGTAAACCGGAGGTGCCTGAATATATTTTCTGTTCTGTGCAAATGGGCAGCTCTGAACCCGTGTTTATTAGAAACACAAATTTTTCAAATGTTTTGAGAAATGGTGCCTTTGAATACTCTTATAAAATTATAATGGGAGACATGAATGCCGATCTCCCGCATGAAAGCAGTAGTGCCAAATTTCTTAATAAGTTGCCGACTGAGCTTTCGTTGCAGTTGGTGCAGTACGGTGCCACGCATTACACTCCGATGTCTCACACATAGATTGACCTGATTCTTGTCGACGATAATGACATAGCACTTGACGCATGAAACTTACCGGCTAATTTTCACAGTTGGCATAACTTAATTGATGTATGTATTGCTTGTAATCATGTCATAACAGATAAAAAAGCAATTAAGTATAGAAATTATAAAGATATTTGTCCAACATTATTGGTACAGAGTTTAGCCGGCTGTGATTGGATGCCATTTACAGTTGATACAGTTGACCCAGAATCTGCACTTGACTGCCTCTGTGACAATCTTACGGCAGCAATACAAAATCTAGCGCCGCTAAAAACACTTAAACTTAGTAATAATAAATCTCCATGGATAGACAAAGGATTGTCGCAGATGTGGTGCAAGAGAGATGCCACGTATGGAAAATACAAACGGATGAAGAATGAGAAATATCTCTCCGAATATCTGCAACTGCGTAAAACGTTAGAGAACAGACTGAGTAAGCTAGGACTACTTACTATCATAATAGTCTATTCGAAGCTCTTGCCAGAGGTAATGTCTGGAAGGAGTTAAAAGACCTGGGGCTTTTGTCCAGACCTCAAGGGGACTTGAATGGATTTACTCTGGATTAGCTTAATGCGCACTTTGCAGAGGTGTCAGTCTCGCCACATGATGATAATGAGGAATGTAAGAAAATTCTTTCTCAATGTACTGAAAGTGGCTTTGCCTTCAAGCCAATTAAGGTAGCTCGTACTGCACAACTGAAATCAAATGAGTATAAGCGAAACTCTGTTGACACTTGTTGTTGTGACTGCAGGAAACGTGACGTATCAAATATATATATACTAGGGGGGGTACCCCCCTGCTCGTTCCACTCGCCAACCCCCATTATAGTTGTCATTTCAATATAAAATATAACACTTATGCATTGTTTTATATAATAATTTTTTTATTATAATATATTTTTATTTAATATATTTTACATTTTAGAATGATTATTAGATGATTATTAGATGCAACTGGTATAAAAAAACTTCCTACATTAGCTCCTTTAGTCAACCAATTAAGGCAAGAAGAGTATATAGATGTGATAAATTCATTAATTACATTCATTATTTAAAGGTTCAATATTTGATAAATTTAAGGTAAATATTAAAGCAAAAAATAATTTAATCTTTTATGTAATCATAATAATTTTTCATCATTGTATAAAAAAAATCATATTATATCAATTTTTATAATATATTTTATAATTCTTTGTTTAATTCTTAGTATACCATTTCTTTTTCTAAATTAACTATTAATCAATTCTAAAAATAAGTATTAATTGTAACTAATTTACATAGAAATGTATAAATTATTGTTAAAAATACAATGATATTCAATCATTAAATTATTAAGTTTATTAAGTAACCGTTAAAAACAAATTTAATTTTATATATCGAAACAATTACAGAATACAAATGCAACTGATATAAAAAAATTTCTTAGATTAGCTTTTTGAGTCATCCAATTAACTCTGAGTCTAATAATTAGGCAATTTCATATTTTTTGAATTTATAAAATCATACTTGAAATTTGATAAAAAATTATACAGTTTGATTATACAATTTGAAAAATTAGCTTTTTGAGTCATCTAATTAACTCTAAGCCTAATATTTGTGCCATTTTATATTTTTTGAATTTATAAAATCATACTTAACATTCGATAAAAAATTCTACAGTTTGATTACACAATTCGAAAAAATCACATATTTTTTCAATTGACAAGGTATTTACAGCAAATCTGATTTAACCATAATGTAAAAGTTTACTATATAAATTACAACAAAACAATTTCAAATATTTAAATGATAAGTTAGATAAAACCTTTTTTCATACTTACACAAAAATAAAAAGTCATATTCACTTTGCCTTTCTTTCGCTTTTACATCTTACTTTAATATATATATCATAGCAAAAAATATTATATAAAACATTTATGCTATATATTCGACTTATTTTTCATAATATTCAATTCATTAGTCTTATTTAATTTACAATAACTTTCTTCAATCAATTAACTAATTAAATTTTATAAAATATTTTTTCCCTCCAAGATTATAAAAAAATTTAAAGAGTAATATACTATACCAAAAATATAATAATTTATTTAGAATATTTATCAAAAATGAATAATTTTATTAAAATTATAGAAGATGGAAATTGTTTGTTTAGATGTTTTTCTATTTTTTTATACAATAATCAAAACAAATACATGGAAATCAGAAAACCTATTGTTAACAATGTTATAAATAATTGGAACAGATATAAATTTTATATAATAGGCAATAGTTATTATACGAATATATTAACTAACGAAGATTATTTTAATTATATGGGTAAAAATAGAGTTTTTGGAACCGAAATAGAAATTATAAGTTTTAATGAAATTTTTAATGTATATATAGAAATAAATTTTTCAAATTCACCATTAAGAGGCGGTCGGAACCAAATCGGTGACTTGCGGTATATATCAAGTCAGCATTTTTCGCTTTACGATAATATTTTGTATATTTTTATGGCTTAAACTATTTCAAATTATTCTTTATATACATGACTAGAGGAAATGACTATATTTTTACCATATGAATAAGTAAATAAATTATTATAAGCATTTATTACAAATATCAAACTAACTTGACATATACAGCATGCAAAAAACTGCCGTGTCGATTGTTAGGTGGCATTTTTCGCTTTATAACAATATTTTGTATATTTTTGTGGCTTTAAGAGGATATCGTAGTTCTGCTCCTCCTAATAATATTTTTATTCAAAGTTCATGAGTAAACAGTGCGTCAAATCAAATTCTTTCACTTCAGTAAGAGAATTCGTAAGATTAATCTTTAGCGCGGACAAGTCAAGAAATTCATCAAAATAATATACATAAAAAGTTATAAACAAACTTTCGATATATACTATTTTGAGGTTAGGTTCATCGAGCTTGATATCTAATTTTCATTCGAAGTTCATAAAAAAATATGAAGCTAAATTTAATTTTTAATTTAACAAAAATTATTGTATTAATATAGTTTTAGCGCGGACAAGTCATTATATTTATCCAAATAGTGAATTTAAAAAGATATCAGTAAGATAAAAAAAGCAAAACTCGATTCCAACAACTACGACATCCCGTTAACTATTTTAAATTATTCTTTATATACATGACTAGAGGAAATGACTATATTTTTACTATATTAATAAATGAATAAATTATTATAAGCATTTATTACAAGCACCGAACTAAGTCACCGATTTGGTTCCGACCGCCTCTTAATTAATAAATACGGTAATTCTTTGAATGAATTAAAATTATTTTTACTATTTAGTGGAGATTATGATGCAGGCCACTATGATGTAATTAATTTTAACAATAATAATATAAAACAAAAAATTATTCAGATTAACAATCAAAAAAAGTATAATAAAAGAAAATTAAAAGAATATGTAAATGAAACAGTTTTTATAAAAAACAAAAAATTAAAAAAATATAATAATAATGTAAACAAAAATGAAATCAAAGAAAATGAACAAATTTTACAAATAAATGATTTCAATTTATTAAATAATAATTTAAATAATAAAGAATCACAAAGTTTAATCAAAAATAAAAAAATTAAAATTATAAATAATAATAATGATTATAAAATTAACAAAAATTTAAAAAATATATTTAATAAAATGGATTTAAAATGTAAATATTGTTCTGCAATGTTTTGGAAAGAAGAAATTAAAAAATTTAATTGTTGTCAAAAAGGAAAAATAATTTTATCACCGTTGAGTAAATATGATGATAAATTAAAATCTTTATTATTTTATGATAAAACTTTTCGATATTTAATTAGATATTATAATAATTTATTTAGTTTTGCGACATTTAATGCAAACGTTATACATAATAATGAAAAAGCAATTTACAATTTAAAAATTCAAGGACAAATATGTCACAGCACGCCAAATAATTTATTTTCAAAAAATAAAGAAGATCCAATTTGTGGTCAATTATATATATATGATGACGTAACTGCTATTGAAAAAGATTAAAAAATAATGAAAAATTAATTAAAGAACATATGTATACAATAACTAAAATAATGAATAATAATCCAATAGCAAAAAAATTTAAACATTTACATCAAATAGCTAATATAGAAAAAATTCCTAATTATATTTTTTAAGAAAAAATAATAAACAAAAACATACTTATAATGAACCTTTAACATCAGAATGTGGAGCTATAATTGTATCCAATTCAGGTATGCCAGATAATTATGATTTATGCATATATCCTAATAATAATTGTAAAGAAAAGTTAATTCTACATATTTGAATAAATTATCTCACCATGTAGATCCAATGGTATTTCCTTTATTATTTCCTAATGGTGATTTAGGATGGAGTATAGGATATAATAAACGTCCTAATTTAAAAAATGAAAAGTTAACGATTCTCCAATATTATTTATATAGAACAGCATACAGAAAAGATGAAATGAATTTTAATCCAATTTTATATTGTGGTAGATTAACACAACAATATATTATTCATGCTTATATAATGATAGAAAATAACAGAATGAATTTTTTACGTAATAATCAAAAACAATTACGTATAGAATGTTATCAGGGTTTATTGGATCACGTTAAAAATAGTGCTTTAAACATTTCAAAAAATTTTAAAATTAAAGAAAGACTAGGAAACCTTTTTATTTTACCAGCTACATATATTGGAAGTCCAAGATATATGCAACAATATTATCAAGACGCTATGGCAATAATGAGAAAAGTAGGAAAACCAGATTTATTTATTACAATAACATGTAATCCGAAATGGAAAATAATAAAATTAATAAAATTATAATTAACTAATAAAATTATAGAATATAAAACAACATTAAATAAACCAATAAATGAATTTTATCTAAATCAAAATTACGAAATATATTCAAGATATTTATTGAACATTGCACACATTTTAAAAAAATATTATGATATATTTTTTTAAATTTATTATTTATTTAAATTATAAATTCAATATTTTTATGAAATGTTTAATATTTTATTAAGATTAAATTTTATGAAAGAAAAATTGATTTATTTCTAAAATGTAAAATTAAGTGAAAAGATATCAAACAGGAATTATAACAAAATAATCCTTTAAATCTTAAAAATCTTAAATTTATATTTAAATATATCAAACATTATGTTGAATTAATATAATGAAATAATTAAAAATTATTTTTTTTAATATTTAATGTAATATTTACATAAAATATTAAACATTATATAAAACTATTAATAATTAATAATTTAAAAAATTTTGATATATTTATAAAATGTCAGATTAAGAAAAAAGATATCAAACAGGAATTATAACAAAATAATCCTATAAATCTTCAAAATCTTAAGTATACATTTAAATATATCAAATGATAATATTAAAAAATTTTACTAAAAAATTTATGATTTCACAATGATAAAAATCTAAAAGATTTAAAATTTAAGGTTGTGTAAAAACCAACTTAATCTATATTTCATAAATAATGATTAAAATTTATTAATAATTTTTTTCAGATATTTTACATAAATAATTAATATTATGTATTTTTTTTCATGTTTCTATGTCAATAATAAAAATTTAATAAAAAATGTACAATTATATAATATTATGTATAATATAAAAATATATTATAATAAAAAAATTTTTATATAAAACAATGCATAAGTGTTATATTTTATATTGATATGATAACTATAATGGAGGTTGGCGAGTGGAACGAGCAGGGGGGTACCCCCCCCTAGCCAAAATTATTTTCAGGAGGATATAAATAATAAATTTGTAGAGATACCACCAAAGACGCGTTAGGTCTTTTTATTAATGGAAGCCTTCACCAGTAGCCATAAAAATTATTTTGTTTTATAATTTATATGTTTTATTTAATTTTTTATATTATTTTGAATAATTTAAAAAATTGTTTTTTATAATCATTTTAAAATAAAGAAAATAAAAATTTTTTCAATAAAATTTTTGTATTAATTCTAGCATTAATTAATTTTAATATTATAAATTATATATTATTATGTTAAATTTTAAGTTTGTATATTTAAATACATACATTAGTATATTGTGGGGGGCAGTGGAGGGGTCGTGGGGGTGCCGTGGGGGTGCTGTGGAGGGGTGTGGAGGGTACTTAGAATGAAAGCAACAATAAAAAATATCGTAATATTTTAAACAATTTTACGTTATTTTGTGGAGGGGTCGTGGGGGTGCCGTGGGGGTGCTGTGGAGGGGTGCGGGGGGGTGTGGAGGGGTGTGGAAGGGTGCGGGGGGTGTGGAGGGGTGTGGGGGGTCCGAGGGTTAATTTTTCATATAACTATATAATATAGGTAGATATATATATATATATTACGTGCTAGCAAGCGGTGTATTGTTTTGACAAGTTAGGAGATACATTTACCCTACGAGTAAAACCAAACAAAAATTGCTTCGAGGTTAAAGAAAAGGACAGTTTGCAAAAAAAAGTAATAGCAAGAATGGAAAAAAGAGTTACTGCAATTATTTCTAAAGGAAAAGCAAAAAAAGACGAGATAAGTTGCAAAAAGCATTATTTTGAATGATCGATCTAAATTAAATCTACATTGGCAAAAAAAACTGACAATGTATTCTTTCATTAACAAGATGTAAGTGAATGCATAAGTGTACCGTTGGATAGGCACTTGGTAGAGTTGAAAACATTAGGTAAGCAGCTGAAATGCCAAAAATGCAATGTTATTTTGTCACTTGAAGATATTGTTGATGAAAAAAAATGTATAGTTGCCAGTCGACTCCTAGTGAAATGCAAGATTTGTAAGCACTTGAATTTTGTTCATACTAACAAGTACAATGAAGCCACTAAATCATCTGAAGTGAATGATAAATTAGCATTTGGTATGTATAAAATTTTACATGAAATGCAGACTTCATACGTATATCAAATGACTGTATGAACTTATAAATTTATAAATAATTGTAGGGATGATTGATGCGGGTATTGGTGAATCCCATATCAACACACTTTTTTCATCTATTGATTTACCATTTATCAATTCCAAATCCTTGAAGAAGTGTGAGAGAAAAGTTAGAGCAGCAATAGAGAATGTTGCCAAGGAATCTTGCGTTGAAGCAATTAAAGCAGAAAAAGCTTTGATTATCGAAAAAGAGAAGTCTGCGGTGTAAGGAACATTTAATTTTCTTTTTTATTCGAGTATTTATACTTGAACGTAAAATTTTAAGATATATCAAAGTAGTTTTAAAATTTTTAACACCAAGATCTTAAATTTTAAATATTGTTACGTATTTGTATATTTTTAAATCAAATTCATATTTTTGATTTTCACTTTTATTTTTATATTTCTAAGATTAGTGCAAACATTGAATTTATTTTATTTGCTTTATTAGTTTTCATATTATTTTAATAATTTTTTGTAATTGAAAATATTTCTACCGAGGCTTCAAAATTAAATGAAGCATGTGATTTTTACTAATGAAATTATTTTTTTGTTAACAATTATAAAATGAATCTCTCCTGTTCACGCCAAAAATTTGTAAAATACATGATTTAACAAAATATATTTGTTTTTATTGCTTTTTAACATTTCCCATCTTTACTTTATTATGTAGATTTAATCTGCCTTAGCACGTAATAGAAAATAAAGTTTCTTTAAGAGCAGGCCTTAGAGCATATACTACTGGAGGCAGCTTCAAATGCGCCGTGCGCGTGGTTAAGTTGAGAGAGAGAAAGGTATATTAAGGTTGACAGATATCTCTTTTTCTCCGGCACGTAATTGGTTTGTTTCGTTCCCTACTCCCTTATCACATGACTGAGAGATAGAGATAGCTATCAACCTTAGAATAATTTTCTCTTTCTTAGCCTAACCACACGCATGGTGCATTCAGAGCTGCCTCCAGTAGTATACTGCTCTAAGGAGCAGGCCGGATTCGCTGTCATTGTCTAATTGACATTTTTGTTATTTACTCAAGTATTAATCGGTGCATCTGCAAATTAAAGGTTAGGCGCAATAGATATTATTATTACAAATATGTATGCACAAGAAAAAAAAAATCTACCGCTTTGTTTTTAAGAAAAGTAAGGAACGCGAAAATATTATAAATATGAACTTTCACTTCGGCGTTCTTTACTTTTCTCAAAAACAGAGTGGTAGAATTTTTTTTTCTTGTGCATAGATGATCATAATAATCATATCTGTTGCGCTCAACCTTTGATTTGAAGATATGTCGATTAATACTCGAGTAAATAACGAAAAACTCAATTGTTACTCGGTCGGTATCAGATTCTACTTCGGCCTGGTCTTAAAAGCTTCTTATGATGCTGGATGGCAAAAGCGAAGGACGGGTCGATCATACAATAGTATGAGCGGTAAGTTGTAATAAATGAGAATACATTGATAGATAAATACATCGCACGTATTCCTTGTAACTATTATAGGACACGGTGCTGCTATCGGCCATTATTCAGGTAAAGTTCTTTCTTTTGCTGTTCGTTGTAAAGATTGTCGCCTGTGCAAGCTAGGGTTCCCTAAAGATGATCATGATTGCAGAAAAAATCATGAGAAATCTGCGAGTTTAATGGAATCTAGCATTGCAGTAGAGCTTTTTACCAATAATTTGCTTTTCAAGAAAGGAAATGTTGAAATGAAGACGTTTATTGCAGATGAAGATAGCAGTACAATCGCATCAGTAAGGAGAGAAGCGTCACACAATATTGAGAAATGGTCTGACTATAACCATATAAAAAAAGCTTTACCAATAATTTATATTCACGTAAAAATTTGCATAATCATATTGAATATTTTGGAAACTCATTTAGCATGGCTGTTAAAACTAATGTTAACCTTTAGAGGACAGGGAATTTGGAATTTTCAATTTCTCAGTATTTTCTATGAAAAACACATAATATGTGTCTCTCATATTGGGAAATACTCATATGTAAAGTGTCTATCCATGGTTGAGCCACTATAGTGGTTTTCCCGTCCCCTAAAGGTTAACAATCCCACAAAAATAAAGCAAGATTTGGAATCAATTGTTCCGTATTCTTTTGGGAACCACTCTATGTGTAGTGATTGGTGTGAAGCTAAGACTGATAAGACATACATCCATTAATACTTTCCCAAAGGAGAGCCTTTGTCAGATCAGGCAATGAAAAGCCATTTAGAAAAATTGATTCCCAACTTCACAAAAAACATACAAAAAATTTCTATGGGCGGCTCTACGCAGGAAAATGAATCTTTCAATCATGTAATTGCAACAAAATGCCCAAAATCGCAACATTATTCGTCATCTGAGTCCATGTCTTTTAGGGTAAGTGCAGCAGTTTGTCAAGAAAATATTGGTTGTGTGTATTCCAACTTAGTTTTTAAAAAAATGGACTATGAACAATCGGAAAAAAGTCTCGCAGTTAGAAAATTGAAAGATAAATATAGAAAATTACAATCTAAACGTATCAATACAGTCGAAAGGAAAAAAAGAAGAGTGATTTTAAAAAAATTGAAATCAATGACAAATGCTGCTAATCGCAGAAAAGAAGGAATTACTTACGAGAGTGGCTGTTCTTTAAATGATGTTTCACAGTTCATAGCTAAAATTAATACTGAATCCTACAAAAACATCGATTTGCAAGCTTGCAAAGTTGTGATTTATGACTTGGAAACAACTGCTAGAACTTTGCATGACGATATCGTACAGGTAATTTCTTATTTAATTGATTTCATTATTTTCAGTTTTCACAAAACAAAATATTAAAATGAACAGATCGCTGTCGACTTTTTTGAGAATGAAAATCCATTTAACGCTTATATAATGGCATCGAAATATTTTTCCAAAGAAGCAACTGAAATCACTGGGCTGCATGTTTTTCAATGTGATTTGTATCTTTATGACAATATCGTTGAAATTGAACCAACCAAGAGAGCTTGTGAACGACTGATAATTTATTTGCAAGGTTTTCAATGTCCTATCATATTACTCGCACACAATGCCACTACATTCGACAATCCAAGATTGTTAAGACTTATGACTAAAGTGAATTTGATAGATAAATTTAAGGGGAGACACAAGTAAAACACACAAAAAATGAGGTTTTTTAGTTTTAACTTTTGATCCGTAGCACCTACAATGTTATCCATGCGTAATGTTGTTCAAAATCATCTAAAGAATCTATAAAAAAATTTTCAGCTCGAAATATTAAAAACTGTGGGACTAGTTCCATTTTAACGCTTCCTCACTTATCACTGAATCGAGCAGTCGTTAAAATGGAACTAGTCCCACAGTTTTTAATATTTCGAGCTGAAAATTTTTTTATAGATTCTTTAGATGATTTTGAACAACATTACGCATGGATAATATTGTAGGTGCTACGGATCAAAAGTTAAAACTAAAAAACCTCATTTTTTGTGTGTTTTACTTGTATCTCCCCTTAATGAGATTGTAAAATATTTATCTGACTCTTTGAAAATTTTAAAGCGACTTCTTCCAGAGAGAAAGAAAGAAAACAAATCTTTTTCAATTTATGCTTTGATGAATGATTTTGCTGCTGATGATCAAACTGTTTCCCTTCATAATACTATTGATAATGTTAGAGTTCTAAAGAATATTCTAATAAAAGTAGTCAAGTCAGATACTAATATGAAAAAAATTATTGGACGGATTATAAAAGAAAAAAATGAAGCAAATGAAAAAGCGAGTAATAAAGCTACTCTACTAGCGTATAAAGATATATTATCTCCTACTGTAATAAATAAAATGGCTGCTGCTGGCATCACGTATGAAGTTTTAAAACTTGTTTACGAAAAAGATGGACAGAAAGGTCTTAGTCAATTATGTAAGGAAGACGTGAATGGTAAACCAAGAGTTACTGCAAATGTTAAAATTTAAAAAAAATGTATAGTTTATTTATCGACCAATTATAAGTATTAATAAATTATGATACTAATATATAAGTAAAATAAATTGTGATATTAATATTAAAGTATTAATAAGTTGTGGTACTAATATTAAAGTATTAATAAATTATGGTACTAAAATTAAAGGGTTAATAAAATTATTGTTAAAAAACTTTAAATAACGATTTTTTCTGTTACGTCATTTTTATCCTTTATTTATAATAATTTAAATAATTTTCATTATATAAATATTTTAAAAATTTCAGTCAAATCTTCATTCGAATATTTTGAATTTCGTGCGAACTAACCTTCAAAAACAGACTTCCGCTTTTAAAAAATTTTTCCTTTGAAAATCAATAAATTTTCAGATTCTTCTCGTGATATCTTTCAAAAATCCCTGGGTTCACATAACTTTTAACATACCATTAGAAAGCTTGTCAATTGAAGTATTTACATTTAGTTTTTCACAGCGATAATAAATCTTTAGATGTAAATATTCGATTATAACTGCAGGAAAATCGAATATCTGTCATAAGAGCAATGTTAAAATGTCAGTGAACACAGCATTTTTAAAAGACTTTTTCTTGAAATTTTCCCAGGAAACCAGGTCTAATTTTTTACGAGGAGGTCCATTTTAACTTAAAGAACAACCTCCTCAATTTTTATTTCATTTTTAAAACTTTTTATTTTGGTACGAACTACTTTAATGTTAATGATGTAGTCCTTGCAAATTCGCATTTTTCATCAGAGGCTTGTGGCGATGATGGCATCCCGCAGAGCGTGATACTCAAAGCTTCACCGTTTATCGGAGAACATCTTGCGACTCTGTTCAATTCCTCTTTTGCACGGGGGGTCTTCCCTTGTCTTTGGAAGCGTGCAAGCATTGTGCCATTATAAAAGTGTCCTGCACCTACATTGCCCAAAGATTTTAGGCTCATAGCAATCTTATGTTTTCTTTCAAAGGTCCTTGAGGAGATTGCCCATGACCAATTACAAGAGTACATACCCAGGCCTCGATTTCATTTAATACAATCTTATGCATGAAAATTGTAGTTTTGGTGTTACTAAAATACCAAAAGTACATGCAGTGCTGTTATGGAATATTAATACACTCTATTTTCTAATTACAATTACTTCAAATGCCGTCTTTAAATAGTTTAAAAACGTATCATTTGTCATAGTCTTTATCACAAATTAAGATTTGTTTTACAAACAAATCTTGATTTTAACGTTATGCTTACATTGTTATATAACTTTAGATTTTCCTAAATATATTTACAATAATATTTGCTTGAAATATGTAAATGATTCATAACTTTATTTGAAAACGGCATTCATGAAATTAGGGTCATAAATTATAAATAACAAATACTTTTTTATAAAAAAATATATATAAAAAATAAAATTGGAATAAATGAAAAAGTGTACATTCTTCGATTTTGGTTTTTGTTGGAATTAGATCCGAAAGGTGCCTTTTTTTTTAAATTTTAATTTTTCATTTTTTTTCTATTTTACAAAAATCATTCGATTGATTTGCTCCAAAATTTGGATACAAGTTATTCGCTACTGTCTGAAGAGAACAAGCTTTGGAAAACTACTTTTCTCAAAGCAGTTTTAATTTTAGAGCATTTTGAAAATTTTCAAAACAATTTTTATTTTTGATTTATTTTCTATTTTGCGTAAACCATACTATAAATTTTCTCCAAAATTTCCATACAACTAATTCGCTATTGTCTGAAAAAAATAAACTTTTGAAAACTGATTTTCTTAGCGTAGATTTTAGAGAATTTTAAAGATTTAAAAAAAAATTTCGATTCTTCTTTTCTTATTCTTTTTATTCTACGTAAAGTACTCCATGGATTTGTTCTAAAATTTGCAGGAAAATAATTTGCGATTGCCAAAAGAAGGGAAATTTTCAAAAATTGATTTTCATAGTGTAGTTTCAATTTTAGAGCATCTTTTTAATTTTTAAAAAGAAATTTTTAAAAGAAAATGTTATTTATTTAGCCAATTAGATCTCGAAAATTACTCTATGAATTTGCTTCAAATTTTGCATACTATCTATGTTTTTGTATAACTAGACGGAAAGCTATTGAAAAGTGGTATTCATAGTTTATTTTTTTTTTATAGAGCCATTTTAAGAATTTGAAAAAATTTTCGATTTTTAATTTTTTTTTGTATTTTACATAAATTACTTGATGAATTTGCTTTGAGATTTCTATGGGAATAATTTGCAACTGCCAAAAGAAGGATAACTTTTATAAACCGATCTCCTTAGCGTAGTTTTCATTATAGAAAATTTTAAAAATTTTCTTAAAAAATTTTCATACTTCAGTTTTTTTCCATTTCACGTAAAGTACTCGATAGATTTGCTCTAAAATTTGTGTATAAGTTATTTGCTACTGTCTTTATAAAACAAGTTTAAAAAAAATAAATTTCTTAGAGTAGCTTTTTGATCACTTCTTTTGATTTCTGATTTAACGCTTTCACTAACTCTTTTCTCACTTCTTCACTTCCTCTCTGTCCTTCTATCTCAGATTGATCCTCATTTTTACCCTATTTTCATCCATCCTTGCCTCTCTCTTCCTATTTCATAATCACTCTCTCACATTCACTAATTTTTCTTAAATATAAATTGTATTTTACATTGAAATCATATTTAAGAAAATAAAATCAAATTACTCTAACTCAATGAGCTCTATGAGAAAGCATTGTGCCAAAGCACTTGGCAGCGTTTTTTATGTTCATTTGCTTATATTTCTTAAACGGATGGATTGATTTGAAAAAATCATTTTTACACAGAACATGTACAGTAGGTACTTCAGTCCCTCTCAGCGAACAGAAAACTACACACTGTGCGCTACCTGTGTAAAAAAATCGCATATTTACTTCAGGAGTAAATAAAAAATGCTTTAAATTGTGCGTTTATAATTTATAAACGCACAATTTGTAATTTGTATTAATTAATAAACGATTGCGACTAACTATTTAATATAGATAAACTTATGATAATGATAAAATATTATCATATTTTATCATTATCATAAGTTTAGCTATGATATTTAGAAGATATTTTGCAGCAAAATCTGTTAATATACACTTGAGTTACAACAATTTACGTTTAAAAAAGTATTGAAATTAAATGTAAAAAATTTTCTTGTTTTTAATTTTTTTCTTGAAAAATAAAGATGCATCGTGATGAGTCTTACGAAGTCAAACTTTTTGAAATTTGAAAAAAATGAAATTTTTACCACCAAGTGACTTCACTTTTACGTGTTCCGAGCGTAAACGCCCTTATTGCATCCGGGCCTTCAATTATGTTTGTTTCTTTTGATTTTACTTCATATATCTTTATACGTGTATCTCTATGCTTTCTGTATTGTTTTCTTGCTGACACGCAACTTTGCGGCTCTTTGAGTTATCTTTTTAATGTTTCTTTGTATATATAGATATACTTCAATCTGAATAAAATTTTAAAATTTTATTCTCTTCCCCCTTGAAAAAAGGAAGTAAACATTTTTATAAAGATCGCTATTTGCCTAAATCTTTGCATAGAGAGTCTTTCTTTCCATCTCAAGGAAATGAGAAAATATATGTGGCGGTTTTTGTTTTTATCTTTAAAAGAGACTTGACTATTTCCGGTTATTATTTGTAATTTATTCTTTCGTTTACATGTCCCTAACTTTGTTTAATCATTACAACTATATTTCAATTCCTACCTTCTATTCATATCCTTTATTATTTAAGTCGCGTATATTCCCGGCTTTTTTTCACAATTCACTTTTGGATGCTGATCTATTTTTTGAATTTCGATTTCTTTCGCCATGGCTGGACCCAGTGTAAGTAATTTTTTGCTTCTTTATTTTTTTCTTTTTTTTTCTTTCTTCCTTGTTTTCTTTTTTTTGTCTTTTCTTTCTTTCTTTCCTTCCTATATTTCTTTTCTTTATCTCCTTACTTATTTTTGTGCGTCTTTCATTCTCGATGCTTGTTTTTTCTCTTTCTGATTTTTATTGATGTATATACCTATATCTCAATGCGCGACTGTCATACTTAAATTTTAGAGACTTCTTTCAACCTTACTCTAGTTCAATTTATTTTCTCATTGATTTTCTTATTTTTAGATATATTGTTTTAATCCTTATCCCTGACTAATTTTAATATTTTTCTTTCTCTTCTTTTATTTGGTTCTAAATAGGATTTTCTTAACCGGTTGACATGAACCACCTTTGTTTATGATTATTTATTCTTATTTCAATGTTAAATTTATTATCAAAAACATCTGTTACCAGATATGGTCCTTCATATTGGTCAGCTGGTTTATATTGTTTGTCTCCTTTCCATAGTCAAACGCTATCGTCTATAGAAATATGTCTATAATTATTATAGGTTACGTAGTTTTTATAAGGCTCTTTTTTCATATCAGTCAAGTACTGCAGTGGCACTTGTGACTTTAATTTTTCTAGCCTCAAGGCTTGCAAGTCTTGCATCGTACTTATGTCAAATTTTTCTTCCTCGATTTCGTCATAGGATAATACATCAAAGACTCGTAAGTAAGTCTTAAATACTCATATTTTAAATCGTCAAAATGATACTTATAATATTTATTTTTGTCATATTCATTTTCCTCTCGAGCATGTTTGTTATAATAGTCATAAGGTTTGCATTCTTTACATAATAATTCTTCAATCTCTCTATTTAATCTAATCGCTCTCGCGCAAGTTCTGTTGGATCTGCAGATGCGTCTAGGTCATCTAAACCGACGTCGTCGACCTCTTAGAAGCGGATTTTGAATATCATACTGGAGAAAATAAATAAGCTCGATAAGCTCGATTCTTTTGAGGCTTCCTTTTCGAATTTAGGCTCCAAAATGTCATATATAACAAATCGCATCACTACTCTTAAGGTGAAGATGGAGAATTTGTCGAGTTTGCTGGAGAGACGGATGGACGCTGGTGAAGCGCGCATGGAATAGATGCAGCACGACTCTGATTCGCTGCGGAGTAGCGTGGAGGCTTTGCAGCGAGGCCATGAGGCTATGCGGAGGAGGATGGATGATGCTACTGACTGCGCAGCAACTGCTATTATACCTGCCCAGGACACTGATAAGGTGCAGCAGCTTGATGAGCTTAGTGAGGCTCTTCAAGCCTTACTAAGTTCATCAAGCCAGTGTAAAAGACTGGCAACACAGCAGATCTGTCTTGAACATTCATCTGATATGGTTTTAAGTGGCTTGTTGCCTTCTGGGTTCAATGACCTGAGATTGGCTGCTTACGCTGTTATGAGAGGACTGGATGTTCATGAGGGATAGGATGACATTGTTTGTTTTAGTCTGGGAATCGGTCTGCCGCTGCTAAACAGTCGCCTTCTGGTGCTAGGCGGCCATTTTCTGCTGTGACACAGGATACTGATTCTTTTTTGGTTGCTGGCGAAGATGGTTCGATGTCTGCTTCCACGTCTACTCCGAAGCGTGCCACTGTTGTTGTGCTTTGGTCAGGTCTGTGATCAATGCTAAGATACGCATTAGGAAGTTACACCTTACAGCTAAATGTTGAGCTTCTTGCTGCCGCTGGGCTAAAGGGTACTGTTACTCCTGCGTTGATCAACCTCAGTGAGTATTTGCCGACTGCGCTGTATCAACTGAAGATGCAAGTTCTTGCTAAGGCTAAGGACAAGAAGTATGGCTTCCTAACGTTTATAAGGGGTGAAAAAATTCACGCTAGAAAGAGGAAGGCTGATGTTCCATTTGTGATCACTTGTGATGAGGATCTCGAGGCTTTTTTATTGAAGCTCCAACTATCGGCTACCGTGGATCTTGTGTTGGAGTAATCGTTGAGGGGCGGGTCAGTTCACTCTCTGGTCCTTTATTTTCGCTTTCTATGTCATCTCACACTCTTAATTCTACTCATGTTTCTGATCCTATTCATGCTCATTACTTTACTCTTGTTCACAATTCTGCTTACGAAACTGATCTTTTTACTGCAAATCACTCATCATCATCTATAACCCGACTGAGTTCTGAATTGACGGAGGGTCTCCGTGTGTATCATTTCAATGTTAACTCTTTGAGGGTCCGACATTGGGATGGTACGACGGTTTTTGGCGTCTCGGTCCTATTTTCACGTAATTGCTGTAGCTTTATATCGACTCCACTATTTTAGGAAAAGCACAAACTTTGGGCTTCGTAAACACCTTATCGAGTCTCTTTTGTTTCCTCTGGTTGACTACTGTTCTCTGGTGTATCGCGATCTCTCTATTATTCTTGATATCAAGCTTCAGCGGGTCATAAACTCCGGTACTCGTTATATCTATGGTATAAAGAGGAGCGAGCACATTTTCCCTTCTACTCAAAGACGCAGAAACTATTTTGCTGCTTCATTGTTATATCGCTTATTAAAAACTCGAGTGCCTTCTTACTTATTTGCTAATTTCTCTAAAAATGTCAATGCCAGGCAGGTGAGGGGAGATGTGATGCCTCTGGCCATTCCTAATTTCAGAACCAACTTTCAACTAGATTCAGTTTATGTCAGTTCATCCCACTTATGGAATAGCACTTCATCTCATATACGTCATTCTCAAACTTTTACTTTCTTTAAATCGCTCATTTTAACTCATTTCCTTTCATTAGAGAGTGAGTTTCCACTCTGCTGCAGTCGTGCCTTTAGGACCCACTACTTATCGTCTGCTGAAAATTTCTTGTTGCTGTCGTCATGCTGGCATGTGGAACGCCTCAAGATTTAATGAGCACTTTGATGAAATTGATATAAATAATTTTTCTTCATTGCAGAGTATATTTTTTATTTGTTTGTTGATACTTTTGAAATTTTTACTTTTATATTGTTTTTTTTGTTATAAAAACTTGTATTTAATGTTATGTACAACATAATACATATTAAAATAAATTTATCTATCTATCTACCTATTTAACGTTTTTAAGTTTACTCCTTCTTGCTTGTTCTTTTGAAGTATCTTATATGCGTTTCTTATCTCGGACTTTCCGTGTATAATACTATCTTTCCTCTCATTTGAATTATTTCTTTTTGCATTCAATTCAGTATTTTTCTCTTTTTCTAGGATTTTACTCTCAGCCTTCGTAAACAAGGTTTTTCTCATTACTATAAAATTTTCCTCCTAATCCCTTCTACTGCCTGCAATTATGATTGAATTTCGAAACATTTTCGTAATTATTAAATAATTTATTATCTTTCTGTTTCATATTTTCTGTTCTTATAATCATAAATTCTCTCACATCTATTCTTATAATTGATGCTGTACTTGCTTGATTCAAGTTCACTGTTTTATCCCGCGCGTAGTAGGGTGCATGCCAGCCGTTATCTCTCTCTCTCCACGCCCACTTGAGGGAGAGTCAAACCGTTTTCCTGTAACTCTTATCCTAAACGCGTGTCCTGTTGTAATTCAAAACACTGATTGCGAGTGTAGCCTGATTTACCACAGTAATAACATTTCAAATTTAAAAAATGATTAGTATTCTGAGATGGCGAGTTATACGGACTAAATAAGAAGAGCGAGTTATACGGTCAAAACAAGAAGAATGACATAATATTGAATGGAGAGTTAAATAAAATAAATTCATTCATAGAAGCGATGAAAGAAAAAATGAATCAAGATCGAAAATAAATAGATGAGGTAAACGATAAGATATAAGCGAAGCCAAGTAGGAGAAACGAACCAAGAGGAAGAGGAAAGAGAAGAGCAGTGACGTTTAATGAAGAGATAATTATGATAAGAAAACCGAAAAAAGGTCAAATGAAAACTCAAAATGACGATGTAACACTTGTAAAAGATACAAATAAAGAAAAACTCAAAATGACGATGTAACACTTGTAAAAGATACAAATAAAGAAATAAACAAAGAATTATTGAAAAAGGTTACTCTTCATAAAAAATTATTATTATTATTCTGATTGTTATTGTTGTTAATATTTCCAAAATTTGCAGCATAATGATTTTGCCCTATATTTCGATTTTCGCTGTTATTTTCTCTAATTTCCCTACATGCAGCATTCAGCCCTAAATGTTGGCCTGGGGCATTGGATACATTTTCTATACTTCTTGGTAAAAATTCTGTCCTTCGATTTATCTCGGCTTTCCAGCCACCAAAGGTAACATTTATTCTTTGCGCGTTGGAAAAATTTCGCTTTCTCTGCCATTGATTTGACTGAAAATTATTATTAAACTGCAAAAATGAGTTTAAATTTCTCACCTGGCGAGCTAATAATAATCAATTCATTGCTGGGTCCCTTTTTATTGCAAAAGAAACAAATTATTATATTTTTTTCAGTCTCTACAATATTTATGCGTCGTGCGTCCTTAAAAGAATTTCCTCTTTTATTTTCTACTCTTCGCACCTCTCCTTCCTCTTACATACTATTTGCAGATTCTCGCTAAATCTCTATTGCTTTTTTCCTAGCTTCTTCTAAACTTGCAGAAGTACCTATGTGAGCACGTATTTTTCAGCGCAATCCTCTTAGAAAATAGTTTATGCAATCTTTTTCTAATCCCTGTTTAAGATTACTTATGTCATTTATGTGCTTCTTTTTTCTTGCAGTGAACAATATTTCTTTTTCGATTTCGCGCAAACAATTTAAAAAGACGATCACATTTTCAGCTCTCTTTTGTTTGATTTTTGCTAAATCTCCTGTCTACTCGTGATAAGTTTTTGCTGATCCAAAAATATACTAAATATTCTACAATTCCATTGAATTTTTGAAGCTGCGTCCCCTTACGCAATTTAACGCATCCCCATATAGTTTGATTCTAATTAATTTAGTTGATTCTCCTTCTACATGACTGGGTAATATAGCTTGTGCTTCAATGCACCCATTTAAAAAATCAGAAATAGGAATATTTTTGCCATTAAAACGCGGAATGACGTTAAGGGCATCCTTTAAGAATAACCCACGAATTTGCACTTGTGTCATTTTTATTGCTTTATTTCGCGAATTCTGAAAACTATTATTTTCTGTTTTTTTGTTTTCGTGATTATCAAAAGAATCTTTATAATTAACAACTTGATTTGTTTCTTTAATTGAGGAGACAAAAGAATTGATTTTGTCTTCTAAATTTTCAAGTTTTTTTTCTCCCTCTGCTTTTATTATGGTAGGTGCGATTACCGAGTTACAAGAATCGTTCTCTCCTTTCTCTAACTCTTTGCGCTCATTTTCCACAAGGAAATATTGTTCGTTTTTTACAAATTTTTGTATCTTCTCTTTTACTAAATAAAAATTTTGTTAATATTCGAATCCTTTATATATGGTTCCATTTAATTCCGCGATATGTTCGGGGCTTTGAAAATAATTATTAATTATTCTGCCTTTAAAGCTTACGTTCAAATGTTCCTTAAGATGTCCAACCGCGTCTCCCTGAGGTAAATCTAATAAGGCTCCTTCTTCAAATATTGCCGATAACCTAAGACTAGATTTAGTACGTAAAGGCATGCTACAACCTATTGCTAAAGGTTAAGTGTAAGGTGTTTTATTTAAAAATTTTAACTGCGTGGGTCTAAGATTAATTTTTTTATAATTAAGGTAGTTGTCGACCCCCTACATCATAAAAAACTGTTAATTATGAAATGCTTTAAAATTTAATTCATAACTTCAATATAATTTCACAAATAAATAGTTAAAATTTTATAATGTCCAGCGGTTTCAAAAGTAAGATATAAAACTTAAATATTTTTATTTTATATAATAAATATCATTAAAATTACAAATTTAAAATATTATATTATAATTATGAAACCATTGATCGTTCCAAAAATTTAACTATTTATTTATAAAGTTATATTGAAGTTATGAACCAAATTTTAACGCATTTTATAATGAATAATTTTTTTATGATATAATGGGTCGACAACTACCTTAACAGGAACATTTTCTCTATTGTTATTTCTACTATCTCCCTTTGTTTCGTCCTTACTGCTATCTGATTCATCTATTTTATCCTTTTATTGCCTAAATCCTATACCTGACGCTTTATATGCGTCCTGCCTCGATTTAAATCCCGGTAATTCTCTTACCTCTAAATTATTTTTCTGCAAAAAACTAGTCAAGTCTTTTCTGATCGTAAGATATTCTTCAATCTTTTTATCTACTTTTCGCGGATGCTTATACGCCTCCACTGCTTCAGTGATTTCTATGCTTTTATTTTTTAATTGTTCAATCAAAGTTTCTGCAAATATATCTTTCTCATACATATCTCCAAAAACATCGCTCCTATTGCTCATTTCGTATTAATTTGAATTCTTTGCGATCAACAACGTAATTTATTAACGATTCCGTATATTGACTTAATTTTATTCACATGCATAGTTAGTATTTAATAAAAACTTAGAATTATAGATAGTATGCAAATAATTCTACTTCTTTTTCACCATTTACAAATGTGCTACCTTCTAACTTTAAATGTTTCACATATTTAATTTTCTTTGTAATTTCCGAACAAAGATTCATTCTTATCCTATTTAAGGCAGTTCTATAGATAGTCATTACTCGTTAAAAAAACATGAAGTACATTTTAAAGCATTTAAAAAGAGTTCTCTTATCTTTCTTTTTGTATTTAACTGCGATTTGTAATGCTGGAGCTTATTAAAGGCTCTATTGAAAGGAACTTGACGGAACTTTAATCAAGTTATTGAAATTTAATTTATAATTAAAGATAGACGTTCTGTAAAACAATAATTGATCACTATTAATTTTAAAGTTAATTAGAAAATTGTAAGAATAAAATTTTAACATAATTTTCATATCCTAAAGGTATATTTTAAAGAAAAAATTTTATTTTATTTAAAGCATCCCAAAAATAAGAAAAATGATTGAATTCGGAAAATTTTGTTGAATTTTTTTTTTGCCCTATCATTTTATTTTTGATGAAAATTCTTTTTTTTGTTACTATTTTAATTTAAGATGCTTCTGAAAAAAACTTATTAAAATTATGTCCATGTACTTGTTAATATGTTTTTCTTTTTCTTCAAAAAAAATTTCTTCGCATATTATTAAAATTATTTCTTTTTAAGCCACAAAAAAAAATTTTAATTTATTTTTCATCTTTCTTTTTTTTTGTTTCCTGACCGATGTACCAGTTTTTAACTTATATTACTTAAACATGTGTTACGTTCAGCATGCAAGTTAAATTATTAATAGTGTTTTATTTCTTAATGAATGACTGAATTTCAATCATCCATTTACTTCCTTTTGACTAACGCGCGAGCGCTAGGTTTTGAGATTGGAAGTCTGAGAGAGAGAGACAGCGAGGATGGGTCGAATAAATTAAAAGACTAGCACTCACATGCAAAATTTTAGTGTCATACAATTCTACTTTTTATTTTTTATAAACGAGAAAAGAAGCTTTGTCTCATACATTTTATTGTTCCCTTTTTATTTCTTTCTTTCATTATTTCGCTCTGGAGCGAAATATGCTACCATTTCCAAATTTTAGTTAAATATTTTTTTATTAAGTTGAGTCCATTCTAGTTACTAGATTTTACTTTGAGTAAAACAAAAGAAACGTGATAACTTCAACTCGCCTTTGAGCAATAAAGGCCACCCGTTTTTGCATCATGCTTCCCCTTGAGATTTACAATAAAATGTTGAGGAAAACTCTCTACCTTGATTTTTCTTGGCTTGTTGATCTCTGCTACCCCACAACGTCAGTTCTTCTCGTTTGTTGTTCAGGCTGCTTCTTGAATTTCTTGTATTTTAAAGATACTTTTCCTTTCAATTCTAATCTCCCAGGCTGCTTGCTTCTCAGATATGCGGTGGCTTGGTTACTGCTTGACCTGGTGGCGTTCAGGCTGCTTGACGAAATCGTTGTGGCCCGTAAAAGATTTGTCAGAGAAAAATAGTTTGGCTCCTACTACCATACAATGAGGAAAAGAGTTGTTAATCCCCTGGCCATCCAAACTGAAAGAGAGCTCCACTGGTCGTCCAATCTAAAAAGAGGGGTTTTGCTCCGCTAGCCGTCGGATCTAGAAGAAAGAGCTTCGCCTACAAGCCCAAAGGTTTTTAAACTCCAATCTTCGTATTGGTTTCTCATACTAACTTCGAGAACCTTCGCTTGCTGCTAACGACGGTATCATTATTATGCTTATTTGTATGCTTTTAGTCATACGATTAGTTGCCAGTTGGCCCTCAATTCATAATTTTTTTTTGGAAATCATTATTTCGGTTTTGTATTAAAAGAGGTCAACTCGAAGTTTATTGGCAGTTAATGTCTACCGATATCATTTCGGCTTCCTGTTTTTGGGACTCTGTCAAAGCTTTTATTTCCAATTCCCGCACTGACTTTAGGTAATTGGTTAATATAAATTTGATTGAACGTTCCTCTACTTCGTATTTGTTCAGGGACGGCCTTATGAATTCTAATTCTTCATTTTATTCTCCTACCGCTTTGCTAAAATTCTTTCATACTCATTCTATGTTGTATGTACATTTTTCTGTGAAGTCGTTAATCATTGTCAGTCTTATCACTTATTCTAAGCTTGCCACCTGCCCGCATCTTTATTATATCCTATTTAGCTTGTACTTCTTTCTTTCGTCGATTCATTCGGCCACCGAGCCTTGATCTTCATTAAGGTCAACTGAATTGGTTTACTTCGCGCTATTTGTCTCTTGCATTTGTTTATTTATTATTTTATTAATATTATTTTCACTTCATTATTATTATCATTATTATTCTTATTTTCATTTATTTTTTTTTGAAAAAATTATTGGTAATGAGCTCGGTTTATTACAGATTAAAAAAAAATAAATATTGAGCTAAAAATTAATTCATGTAATAAACATGATTTGTAACTTAAGGTGATGTAAAAGGGTATATGTATAATACATAGTTACCGACATTGCAATTTCCCGAATTTTTTATCTTTATTTAAAAATTTTCTGATATATCTTTATATTATGCTTTTTATTAATTAAAATAGAAGGCTTTAATATAGAGATATTTAACGGCATGTCGGAGCTGCAGCAATTGAGTTTTGCTTTTTTTATTTTATCAATATCTTTTTAAATTCATAAATTAAACAAATATTATGACTTGTCCGCACTAAAGCTATATTAGTACAATAATTTTTGTTAAAATAAAAAATCATTTGGACTTGTTATTTTTTTATGAGCTTTGATTGGAAATTAGATATTAAACTCGACAAACCTAACCTTAAAATACGATACATTGAAAGTTTTTATTATAACTTTGTATGTATAATATTTTGGTGGATTTCTTGGGTTGTCCGCACTAGAGTTTAATCTTACAAATTTTTTCTTTGTAGTAAAAAGACTCGATCAAATGCATCGTTTATTCATAAGTTAGGATTGGAAATGTTATTAGAAGGCGGACAGCTTCGTCATGCTCTTAAAAGAAATTCGGGTTATGAATATAAAATTTTGAAAACTGTAATGTCGGTATTTTACATTCCCTTAGTATTAAATTTTTAAATTTTATTTATTTTAGTTCAGTTTGTTGACCGTACTTATAATTCTATGTGCACGTTAATTATTTTTAAGGTTGTAACGGTGAATATATTTAAATGAAATGCTAAAATATATCTGTGGATCTCACGCAAAACTGCTTTGAGCTCATATGTACTTACCATTAAACAAAGAATTAATAATTACGATTAGCACGATCGGTATAGTCTGCAACACCTGATTTGCTTTATATATGTCTCTTTTCTAAGAGCACAAACTTATCAAATACGTTAAAATATTTTAGCAGAACTTCCCTTAGAAGTCCTGTGCCCGGACATCTGGTACGACGAAACCCTCGGTGTTTACCGGCAGGTTCTCGAATACAGAATAATTCAATTTGTCAACTAAGATATTCGAATGAAAAACAAGAGTAACAAACTCTGTTAGGCGAATTTCAGACAAATAAAACACGTATAATAAACTTTAATTTAATTTAACCATATTCGTTTATTAATTCTATATGAAGAAAAATATAAATACAAAAGAATAAAAATGTTACACTAATAAACGAATGATTTGAGTTAATAAGAAAAAGAATCCTAAGTTTACAATGAACATAAAAAGCACGCGCCTAAGCTAACCTAAAACGCGTAGACGGAAATCTAACGCATGCACATGTATCGGTAAATTCGTATATTATATACGACGAGATTGAATTTTGAATATGGCTTGTGTGCGACGTTACACAAACCCGCTTCACGATAACCCTTTATGCATAAAAAGAAAGGAAAACCTCGACTTACATCTATGGTCGATCTTCTTCCAATATAAAAAGAAACCGTTTGATGCTCCAACATTCAAAGCAGCAACGACGTTCCTCGTTGCAGCTCCCAAATAAAAAAAATTTCGCAGTTTAAGTAGAAGATGGTGCGAAGTTAACTTGATGGGTCGACTCTAATGCGCCTAAGCCACAAATAATCTGTCAGTTTATACATGTGACGGACAACAGCTAAGCACTCTGATCTGCAGCTCACACCTCATTCACTGCACTTATCTATACTTCACGTGAGCTTAACACTTCGTGTTTGACTCGCGAACGCACCTCTCCTATTGTACTTGGAATCAAGAATAAGAAAATTACGACATGTTAAAAAGAATCAGACGCACACGCAGCCAGCTACATCTCGAGTGACGCGCCTGCTCTCTCTATTCGCGTCCCAATTCTATCCATCATGCCTTGCGCGCGTTCTTTCTAACAGCCAGAAAACCAAACCATCAAAAGTAAGCCAGAAGCTTACTAGCATTCTGAGCGACTCACACTGAGGAGAGAGATAGAAGTATACTGACCTACAACATCCATTATTTTATCCTTTTCTTCTAATTTTTTATCTCTGTTTTCAATCATAATATTTTAACACAAACGAATTTGCAGAATTTACAAATTTTACTTCTCGAATTTTCGTAGTATTTATTTTGTGTTGAAATTTTAACTTTAAAAAGTACACAAAAATTATTTGAAAGGCTATAGTGGAATAAGAGGGTCAAATCGGCCCTAGCCGGGATCTTTACGGCTCGGTGCTCATTCAATAGAGTATGTTGAAAGATGCCTCTGTGCAAAATTTCAGCCCCAAAGCTGCCACGGGGATCCCAAAAATATCCAAAACGTATTTTTTCTTAAATGATTTTTACCGTGCACAGTTTGCGACTAAGGAATCTGGAAATATGCAAATAGCTTTGTAATTGTATTAAAATCTTTCCATATTTTTTTAGACTATTTGCAAATTTTTTTTAGCTCGAAATTCCCATTTTCAATGATATTTAAAGTTTTTTATCGTTCTTTTAACTATAAAGATAAAATTTGACCGAAACCTAAATAACTTTTTTTTATGTATTTTTTTCCGTAATTTTCAACAAACATACTCAAAAATTGAAAAAAAAAAACAGCAAAACTTGGGGTTTTTGCGTTTTTTTCATGGTTTTTTCTCACCATAACTTCAAAAATACGTTTATATACTGATTTATAATGTAGTTTCACACCCTATGACTTATAACCTAGTTTAATTACACCTCAGCGAGCCGTGTAGGCTCTGAAAACTCAAGAAAACACGGATTTTGCGAAGGTTTCTCTTTTTTCTTCAAATCAAGCTTTGTAGAATTTTTATCAAAAGCCAATAAATTAATGAAACTCCGCTTATTTACAATCTCTACAATTCGACTGCATATGCCTACTATCCCTAAGAACCGACTGCGTACGTTTATAGCCTATAGAGACTTACTGCACATACTCACAAGCCCTGCAGATCATTTGCGCAGCCTAAAACCAGTCGAGAATTACTGCACATAATTACAACTCCTGATAGAAGATCTGAATGTACAGCACCACAACTCCTACAAACCGACTGCGCATCCCCATATTGCTTTAACCTTCTGCCCTTCGGTGAGCACTTTCCAACACTCTATGCATATGTTTATTATATTACAATCAATATCTGAAAGCGATATCCTTGGGAGACCTCAAAGGCTATAACGGGATGAGGAGATCAAATTGGCACTAGCCGGGATCTTTACGGCTCGCTGCTTATTCAAATTTTTTTAGCCCTAAATTCCCATTTAATGATATTTAAAGTTTCTTATCGTTCTTTTAATTATGAAGATAATATTTGGCTAAAACCTAAATAGCTTTTTTTGTAGATTTTTGGCTAAAACCTAAATAGCTTTTTTTGTAGATTTTTGGCCGTGATTTCCAACGCTTGGGTCGCAGAAATCATTTTCCCTACAAAACATGCTCAAAAATCGAAAAAACAGCGGTAAAACGGGTTTTTTCTGTTTTTTTTCATTCTAACTTCAAAAACACGTTTATATACCAAGTTATTAGAGATTTTAATGCCTCAGGACTTACGACCAAGTTTAATTACACCTCATCGACCCACATAGGTACTAAAAACTGAAAAAAACACGAATTTTGCGGAATTTTCCGGTTTCTTTTGGACTGAACTTTGTAAAATCTTCATTAAAAGTCGATACGTTAATCAAACTCTCGTTAATTCACAATATCTACTATTCAACTGCACATGTCTACTATTTTTGTGAATTGGCTGCGCATATTTATAATCTAAAGAGACTTACTGCGCATACGTACTAGCCCTGCAGACCATCTGCGCAGCCTATAAGCAGTAAAGTTTTACTGCACATAATTACAACCCCTGAAGGGAGGATAAATGTACAGCACCATAGCTCCTACAAATCGACTGCATATCCCTATATATTGCTTTAACCTTCTGCACATGCGTAAGCCCCTTCAACTTCTATTTATATGTTTATTATATTACAATCGATATCCTACTGCGATATCCTATTGATCCTAACACGGTACTTTGCGATACTGCGTGGATTTAATACAGTCTTCTTTAACTATATATATATATATACGTGAATACCGCGTGGTGGACGTATTCCATACGTACGCACGTACAATTTTATGAAAGTCGTTACAAAACATTCCAAAACTTAGATAAATAACAATAAGAATTTTAATTCACATAATAATAATGGGATCATATATATCTTAAAAAAGTAATAATTTAAAATGATGAACTATTCATTTTTTTTTAAACTTATTGGTCACTAAATATATATATTCTAGACTAAAACTGGAACATTTTTTCTCTTACATAAAATTTTATATCTTTATTAGCTTCTGAGATAATAATAATTGAAAAAAATTTCTTTTCTGACGAAAAAGCATAATTGTGATAAAAAAAAGTCATAGAAACATTTTACTTAGCTTATTTAAAAGAGACTGATAGATTTTTAAAACCCATTTGGTTATTTTCCGATATCATAATTTCCAAAAAAGTGGCATAAGGTAAAGTATCCGAAATCAAACGTAAAAACTAATGCACCTGTATCTGTAATGTCACGCAACATCATGAACGTGTCAAAAAATACATCTTAGAGGGCTGCGCTCTTCACAGCGTTTGGTAATATATTTCAATCTGATGCACTAACTTTGTCATTCATCGTGCTATATATTGCTGCTATCTATTTAATATTTGACACTTTTTGGTTATGTATGGGCGCTTATACTTGAAAATATGTAGCAAACATTCAAAATTCAATTCTTTCAATTTTTTTATTCAAGAAAATTTAATTTTTCTGCACAAAAAATCCATTGTGTTATTCTATCTATAATTTTAACAAAACAACCAACACATTTATGATATCAGGGGAGTTGGTAGATAAATTATTGCTGTCATAATCTCGTTCACTGCTAAACGTTGTGACAATTTTATCATCACATATAGCGTTGCGTCTGTTTTTCTATACGGGACAGATTTCAGAGTTAAATTAGTGTTATTTTAAACATTTCAAAATTTATTAACAATTTTTTTAATTTAATAATTTAAACTTTTTAATGGATCTGTTTAAGTGACTTTACGGCAATTAACAAAAAAAAACGACTAAAAAAACAATGCACTAAAAAATAACAAATAATATATTATCCTTAGAAATTATACGCATACCCTTTACGAAAACGAACTGCATAAGATTCTGCATACAGTACTACTCGTATTACTATCAGCCTAAACTATATAATGAAATACATAATCAGCCTAAACTATATATTGAAATACATATAAGAATACATACAGAAGTACACTATTTTCGCAATACATGCCCAACTATATAGAATGAAATCGTGCAAGAAAGTACATGAGAGTATATATTACACAAAAAATACATGCAATAATACACATTAAAAGCAAATAGGGATATATTGCCAACGAATATAGACATGAATAGAAACGCAAAGTGAATCGGAAAGGTGAGGTCACTTTTGGAATCTATCTTCCCAGCTTATACATAGCCTGTATATCTATACAGTATTAATATATAGATATACTAGCAATGTAAAAGCTGGTGGGATAACTTGCCTCAGAATTTCATACGCGTCTGTTCTTCTACTTACGTCTATATTCTTTTATATTGTGTGCAGTACCACACATAATATTACAGTCTACACTTCATAATGAAATACATATAAGAATATATACAGAAGTACACTATTTTTGTACTACATATTGAACTACACAAAATAGAATCGCGCAAGAAAGTACAATAGAGTATGTATCACACAAAAAAATACATGCAATAATACACATTAAGAGAAAATAGGGATATATTACATGCAGTACAACACGCAATACTACAAACAATACTAAAGCCAAAACTACATAATGAAATACATATAAGAATACATACAGAAGTACACTATTTTTGTACTACATACAGAACTACACAAAAAAATGCAATGATACACGTTAAGAGAAAATAGGGGTGTATTACATATTAAGTAATACGTTCACAAAAATATGCAAAGATAATTATTCAAAGTATAAATATTGCATTTAAACTAAATTCTTTTTTTTAAATAATATTGTAACTTTACAGGATAATAACTCAACTGTTATTTTCCTGTAGAAGAAAAAACTAAAACAGGTGAACCTCGTAGTGTCAACTCTCCGAAGACCGAAGAACTACTACGATACACTCTTCTGGTGGGAGTCTTCTGGTCTTATATATCTATCTTCGAAAATCGTACCAGGTATTGCAAAATTTAGAGAAACGCCATGTAGCGACGTAAAAAAGAATGGACCTTCAACTGAACTTCATTTCATCTTAATGTCGCTAGATGGGGTTTCTTTGAATTTTGCGATTCCTCGTACAATTGTCGAAGACACAGATATATAAGACCAGAAGACTCCGGATGCAAGACTCATTGCATTGGCACAAGCAAATTAGTTTTTTATTAAAAGAAAATTTTTTTATTACAAAGAAATTAGCTAATAAGTAAGACAATATATGCATAAAAATATTAGAATTTTTTAAGTCGGTGCCAGCCTACAAAAATTGCTGAAAGTGAACAAAAGAAGCGATGGATACCTAATAAAGCGTTAAAAAATATTAAGAAAACTATTTATAAAAATATTTTTTATGATATTTTTTTTTAATTTGGGAAAATTTTTTGAGGCTGGCACCGACTTTAAAAATTCTAATATTTTTATGTATATACTGTCTCACCTATTAGCTAATTTCTTTGTGAGCAGCCTTATAAAAAGATAATTCGTTTGTACCTCTGCAAATAATTAGATAGTCTATAATATGTTCACTACACACGTGTTAGATGCGTAGTATGCGTGTAATTTCTAAGGATAATATATTATTTGTTATTTTTTAGTGCAATGTTTTTGAAATCGGTTTTTTTTGTTTAAAATTTTGTATTCTCTAATTTTCAATTGAGCTCCTTACTAAAAGAACAAATATGGGAAGACCAATTGATCAAATATTTAACGCCAGCCTAAAAAAATTACCTCAAATCTAAAAAAAATATGATATAAAATATTTTTAAAAATAAAATTGAATATAAGATATTAGAAATATATAACATAATATTTTTAGTCGATGTTTAATATATAAGCAATGTTTAATATATATGCATAAAAATATTAGAATTTTTGTAATATATGTAAAAAATATTTATAATAAAATAATTTAAAAAATTAGAAAAAGGAATCAATAATTTTTTTGTTATATATAAAAAAAAAAGTTTAAAATAATATAATGCGACCTATAAATAATAAGATATATGTGAAATATGATGACAGAAGGTTGGTGAGCAGCGCGAGCAGGAGGGTAAAAAGATTTCGCCGCCACTGCCGCCGTGTATAAGAACTAGATGTGTCCATAGCTAGCTAGAATTCAGCTAGAATCTAGCTGAAATTTTCCTAAAAGTTAGCTAAAATTTATAATAATTTTAAGGAATTTTAGGTAAATTTTGGTTTAATTTCAGCTGGATTTTAGCTGCATTTTAGATCTATTCATATTATATTCTCTCTATACTATTAAAAGTATATCGCCGCTGTTGTCGCTATCGTCGCCAGAAATATGTCCCTTATTTTTGGAACTACATTACAGCGTTAAATTGAGCTGGATTTAAGCTTGTATTTAGCTTTGTAATAACTAAATTAAGCTAAGTTTAAGCTTCGAAATAGCTGAAACTTAGCTAAATTAAGCTGAATTTAAGCTTGTAGTGAACTTGGTAATAGCTAATTTTAAGTTTTGTATATAACGATGTATCATAACATATAAGTTTAAGATTAATAATAGATGAAAAATAGGTAATATCTTATTTACAATTAGCTAATCATCCTGTAATCATTATGAAGTTTGATCATATAAAATAATTATTAATTTTATGATTTGTTTAAAGTATTAGGTTGAAAATATCATTTTGGTAAAGGTAAACTGAAGTATAATAACCAAATTATTAAATTTAAATTTCGTCTAATCAAAATCAAACACTTGAATATAGTCTTTATAAATTTAATTTTATTTTTATTTAATATTTGTAAAAGAACACCGACATCAGAGTTTTCCAAATTTTCTATCCTTAATCAAAAAATGTTTTGAATATCTCTTTATTACGGCCTTACATTTTAAAACATCAAAAAAAAGGAGAAAAAACAATGTTTGATTGATAGATTTATAGACTATTTTTCAATTCATTATGTTACAGTCAACGTAGGTATTCTTTTTATTTAATAATCTACGTATAAAAATGATAGTAATTTTTTTTTGCAAATACATTATCAGCAATTCGTGTAGATGCATAGATTTATTAAAAGATCATTGAAGATTTACCTGAAGAAAACTTTTGAATAGTTAAAATTATTTAGTAAATTTTAAATAAAAGTTATTAAAAAAATTGCAAATTCTTGGATATTTTTTTAAATTTATAAAAGCAAGATGGGGGTTGGCGCGCTGGCCCCCTAGTAAATATACATATTTATATATACATATTTATATCTATATAATGGGACGTTTCACGTCAACTCAACTAACAAAAAAATAGAATTCGTCGAAAATCTGTGAAAATGTTCTATATGATACCCAAAATATACAAAAAAAATTTTAGAGGTCCAGGTCAAAGGGGTCAGGATTTAAACGTGATGGAATTTTTCGAATTTTCCAAATTTTTTGCTAAACAAATATTTTAATGAATTTTTTCCTCAAAAACTATCAATTTTTCGTTAAAACTTAATAAAATACTTTTTCTTGGAAATTAGATGTAGAATTCACCTGAATTTTTGCAAATTATAATATACTGATTTTTATGCTTACTTGATCGATTTAAACATACTATTTAGCATATCTAAAAATCGAGCAAGTTAAATTGGCTTTTTATAGTCTTATTTTTTTTTTGTTTTTTTCACGAGGATAAAATATACGAAGCCTCCAGTTGGGCAGCCTTCTCAAAGTTACTTAATTGTGCAAAAAAGTCTGAATAAATCGTTATTTTGGATCAATGATGAGATTCGAGATTTTTTTTCTGAAAAAGTATTAATTTTTGGGACAAATGTATAAAAATGTTTTTTATTGGAAATCGTATGTCAAATGTATGTGAATTTTTGTAAACCATTATTTGCTAAACATCACAAATTATAAATGAAATTTTGAAATTTCAAAATTTATTTTTTGTTAAATTTTTAGTATATATGGTTCATAATGTCTTAAATTACAATTTGTAAAAATATGTTCATATTCTACACATGATTTCCAATAAAAAACATCTTCATACATTTGTCCCAAAAATCAATACTTTTTCAGAAAAAAAATCACGAATCTCATCATTGATCCAAAATAACGATCTTTTCAGACATTTTTGCACAATTAAGTAACTTTGAGAAGGCTGCCCAACTGGAGGCTTCTGTATATTTTTTTCCTCATAAAAACAAAAAATAAGACTTTAAAAAGCCAATTTAACCTGCTCGATTTTTAGATATACTAAGTAATATGTTTAAATCGATCAAGTAAGCATAAAAATCAGTATATTATAATTTGCAAAAATTCAGGTGAATTCTATTTCTAATTTCCAAGAAAAAGTATTTTATTAAGTTTTAACGAAAAATTGATAGTTTTTGAGGAAAAAATTCATTAAAATATTTATTTAGCAAAAAATTTGGAAAATTCGAAAAATTCCATCACGTTTAAATCCTGACCCCTTTGACCTGGACCTCTAAAATTTTTTTTTTATATTTTGTGTATCAAATAGAACATTTTCACAGATTTTCGACGAATTCTATTTTTTTGTTAGGTGAGTTGACGTGAAACGTCATATATATATATATATATATATATATATATATATATATATATATATATATATATATATTTATATATTGTCTCGTATAATACATATCAACGCCTCCTATTCACAAAATCAAAGAACCTATGTAACAAAGTTGTATCTTAAACAAAATTTTAAACGATTGTAATTAAACTTTTCGAGTAAGACGATCATATCATTACAGTGGATTTAACATAATCGTAACTTAAACCTCTCTGCAATAAGATCGTATTTTGTAGAACTTTTAATATGATCGTAAGTGTATTTTTCTATTAAAATACGTAATATATTTCACAGATGTTCGACTTACGATTATATTAAAAGTTCTACCAAGATGCGATCTCGTTGCATAGAAGTTTAAGTTACGATTATGTTGAATTAAATGTAATGATACGATTGTCTCACTCTAAGAGTTTAGTTACGATTGTCTAGAATTTTTTATAAGATACGACTTTTTTACATAAGTTCTTCGAGATACGATTTTGTGAATAGAAGGCATCGATATATTCCTTCTAAAGTTTCTATAAGAGCCTAATATTGAGATGTTCAAGAGGCAAAAAAAAAATTATTATCTTTATGAAAGCAAGAAAGAGATAGAAAGAAGGTCACTTGCTTTACGAAGACAAGAAAGAGACAGAGAAAAGCACTTGCATTACGATAAGCGCTCGAATCCTAAAAATCGTTCCAGCTATTTTAATTCTGAACTCTTTTTTACACGCTATTCGCTACATATGGAAATTAATTTTTGTTATATAATAATGAGGTCTCTTATTAAATCGTTGATTATAAATAATTTTATGGGTTGATATTAGCATCTCATAGTAACCAAAAGAAATTTTTATTCTACATCGGTATTAACTTTGACGATAATACTCATTTGTCAGTTGATACATCCGGTTAAAATTATTTTTTAAATTATGTTCAAGTTCACTTAGATATATATAGGGTGACCCATTCTAATCTATGGACTCTGATTTCTCACAATATTCTGAGCCAACAAAAAAACTGTTTCGATAGAAGTTGTTCATGGCGATGGGGGTTACATTTTGGTGCCATTTGATTTGACCTTCAGGTCACCTATAAAGGTCATTTGAAGGTCAAGGTAATTTTTTAAAATACAAACAAATATTTTTTACACCGGATTTGGAAAAAGCGGGAAATTTTACGTCCGAAATGATATTTAAACATTTTTTTCATGACCTTTATAAGGTAAAGTACTGAAAATTTGCCCAAAATTTTTTTTTCAAGCTTTTGAGGGTTGTGGACAAGAAAATGTTCAAATGAGCTTGTAAGCCGATGACCTTGACTATCTTGACCTTGAATTAAGTTTTCAAGGTTATTTGAAAGTTAAGAGGAGGCTGAACTATCTGTCTTTGTCTAATAGAGTTTTTCATCATTCATATAAAAACCATCCATTGTAGCAAGAAAAAAAAGTAGTTTCTGCTAGATATTAGTATAATAAGTAAATTTTGTTATAGTAAGAAAATGATTTTATCGTGTAGTTTTTTAATTATATGAGACCTACTAACAAACTAGAATATAACCTATCTTTTTTGGTAGGTCTCATATTATTCAAAAACCACGCGATAAAATAATTTTCTTGTAATCACAAAATTTACTTATTATATTAATATCTAGCGGGGGCTACTATTTTTTTCTTGATACAACGGATGGTTTTTATATAAATAATGAAAAACTCTATTAGACAAAGACAGATAGTTTGGCCTTCTCTTGAAGTGATTTTTTATAATAACTCCTACTTTCATACCGGATCTTGGAAGAGTAGGAAATTGTACGTCAAAAACGTTATTTTTTTTTTAAATGACCTTCAATAGGTCAAACTATGGTAAAATACTGAAAATACACTCAAAACCCGACCTTTGTTCAATTTTGAAGATAAAGGTCTATTTTGAATGCTATTTAATAGCCAAAGTATTTTTTCCACACGAGAAGTCTCACTTTTATCTTAAATCTTACTTTTAGCGTTACCCAGAAACAACGACGTGGAAGTAGTAAATTCTATTTCCTTTGTTGTGCTTGTTTAACCAAGTCCTTTTGTCTCTTACTGGAGTGCTTGTTTAACATGAATCCCCTTGCCTCTCACTAGGGTGCTTGTTTAACGTAAGTCCCCTTACCTCTCACTGGGGTGCTTGTTTGACGTGAGTCTCCTTGTCTCTCATTGACACTTCAATTTAAATGAATTTCCCACGAAGTAATTGTTCAAAATTACCTCTGTTGGCTTTGAGATATAACTGCGATTTCCTTTGAAAACTATCCACAGTTCTAAGCATAGTAGCTCTAGGAATAGCTGCACAAGCTTTACGAATGTGGTCCATAAAATCATCTCTGGTGGTTGGTCGTTCAGCAAAAACAATATTTTTTAAGTATCCCCATAAAAAGAGATCAGGTAAAGTCATAACTGGTGAGCAAGGAGGCCATTTAACTGGACTCCTTGTCCAATCCATCTGTCATTGTAATTGGCATTTAAAAAAGCAGTAAATGTATAATGCAAAGCTGCGCAATCTTGTTGAAGCAACATTCTTACTATTGTAGCTAAGTCAACATTTTTTAATGGGCCTAGTAAGTGATCTCCTAGCAACAATAGGTGGCTGTGTCTATCAACGTTCCGAGAACAGAAATAAAGATCAATCAAATAACCGTTAACAATGCTGCACCATAATATAAAACTCCATCCATTTTAATGATCTATTGATCTGTACAAGTAGGGATTTACATCTTACCAATAATGACAGTTTTGTCTATTAAACTGTTCGTCACCATGAAATTTAGCCTCATCTGAGAAAAGCACATTTCTAAAATAATTAGGATCATCGTGTATCATTTGCAAAGCCCATTGACAAAAAGCAACATGCATCAGATGATGATTAAGCTGTGAAGCCTGCGTAAGAGTGATGTGATAAGGGTGATATTTTCGAGCTCTTAAAATTCTTGAAACAGTACTTTGTAGTATATCTATTTCTCTTTCAATCTGGCGAGTAAAAACTTGAGGATCAAGGTGAACTATTGATGAAATAGTCAAAGCTCGCGCATCATTTTCGTTATGTTCGTGATGTTGACGTTGACGTGCAAGATGTCCATTACGAGCTTATTTGACTAAACTACGTATTGTCATATCAGTTAGATGTCACCTTTCAGGAAAATGGTGAGCATAAAGTCTTGATACTGCTGCGTGATGGCCACGATACTTACCTAAAACCAATATAATATCAACAATCTTATTAGGACTATAATCAGCCATTCTGTAAAGGTAGTTTGTGAATGTAACTACCTATGTATGTTTGGAATTTTAAAATTGAAGCAAGTTTGAATGGTAAATTTTTAAACTATACAAAAGTGAATCATAAAAGAAAAGGAATAAAACGCTATTACAACAATGATTATAAAACTTAAATTAAACGTAATTGTTTATTTGCTTTTAATCGTTGATTATTAGCAAAGTGCACATTATAAGAACTTTCAAGTTATATCCACTGTGTAAATAAAATCATGTGCAAAGAATATTACATCAAGTAAAGTAGGAGGGATGAACTAGTAGTCACTGAATAAGCGAAAAAAAATGAATTTTGAGATGGTGGGTTCGGTTTTACGGGTTTGATGGTTAGACTTAATGGATTTTGATTTATTAGTTTATGTTGTTGGGCATGAGATTGTGGATTTTATCGCGATGAATTGGAAGGTTTTGTATTGATTAATAGGCTTTTTAGAATTGGGGTTGGTAAAATTCTAATGAAGTTAAAAATGACGAAGGAGAAGGAAGGAAGACAAGATAAAGTATTTAAACTTTACGTTTTTCATTTATTTTTATTTTTGTTTTTGAATGTTCAATATTTAATGATTATAAGCATCAAAAGTATATAGTGAACAAAGCAATACTATCGAAAATGAGTGACCTCTATCTTTAAAATTTAAAAAAAAAATGAGTTCTGAGTATATTTCCAGTATTTCACCTTAGTTTGACCAACTACAGGTCATTTGAAAAAAAATGAAACGTATCGTTTTGGAAGTCCAATTTGCTGCTCTTTTAGGATCCGGTACAAAAAAGAGGTTCCCATTAAAAAATCACTTTGACCTTCGAATAATCTTGAAAACTGAGTTCAAGGTCAAGATAGTCAAGGTCATGGGCTCACAAGCTCATTCAAATATTTTCTTGTCCAAAATCCTCAAAAGCTTGAAAAAAAACGTTTTTTGGGCAAATTTTCAGTATTTAACCTGAATTGAACCTTATGACGGTCATGAAGAAAATTTTGAAATACTCTTTCGAACGCCAAATCTCCCGCTCTTTCCAAAGCCGGTTTCGAAAATATGAGTTTTCATTGAAAAAAACACCCAGACCTCGCACATCCATAAAAGACGAGTTATTCTGGAATTTGACCTTAATTAAACCTTCTGAAGGTCATGAAAAAAATTTTGAAACACTTTTTTGGACGTTAAATTCCCTGCTATTTCCAAATCCGGTGTCAAAAATATGGGTTCCTATTTGAAATAATGACCTTGATCTTCAAATGATCTTCAAAAATGACTTTAAAGTCAAATCAAATGGCACAAAAATGTAACCCCTATTGCCATGAACAACTTCTATTAGAACAATTTTTATGTTGGTTCAGTAATTTGGGATAAATTGGGGTCCATAGATTAACATGGGTCACCCTGTATATATATCGGCTTATCAGTCTAATCGCTCGTGACCAAAATTTCTTTTCTTGAAAAAAGAGGAGGATAGGAAATTAAAAATATGTATAAATTTATAATATGTATAAACAAAATGTGTTAACAACATAAATTTATAATATTTCTAGAGGTTGAGTAAAATAGAATGAGAAGAAAAAACATTATAGTTTACACTTGCACATACTGATGTGTATGAATAATTTATAATATTAAATTTATAATATTTTTAGAATTTGAATGAGATAGCAGATATATGGGAGAAGAAAAAATATTGTTGCTTACACTTGTGCATACTGAAATGTATAGAGTGGAGAATGGTGGGGAAAAATTGTGTCTGGCAGGATACCTACATTACAGATCGACTGTATGGGTAGCTAAAACGCATTTTTGTCTCATCTCTGTATGACGTCACATTGGAAAGTACATGCATTATAGTTTGCGGTCTACGTAGCTTTGTCTAATCTCTGACGTCACCATGTGTGTGTGTGTGTGAAAAATAATGAATGCATTGATGAAAATTATTGTTTTATAATAATAAAAAAGTATATAGAAATCAATTGTGATATAATAATGAAGTTTACTATTAAATCGTTGATTATAAATAATTTTATGGGTTGATATTAGCATCTTAACCAAGAGAAATTTTTATTCTACATCAGCTTTAACTTTGACGATAATACTTATTTATCTGTTGATACATCCAGTAGAAATAATAATTTTAACACATGTGTGTGACTACACTAAGATAAATATTTCAAAGAATTAACACCACCTACAATCCTATCAAAAGGAAAGGTAAGTAAGGTTACCACTCACAAGGAAAGTGTTTCACCTTCTGGTCATCATTTTTGCTTAAATTTTGGGAATGTTTTCTAGATGCAGAAATACGAAGAAAGCCAAAATTTTAGAGGCTAACGCTCAATATTTCCCTAGTTACAGGCCATTGAAGAAAATCACTAAAAAAGTTACTAGATTTTTAAACGCTTATAGTTCCTCAGCATTATTAGCTAGAAGCTTAAGGTTTTTTTTAATGAAAGCTTAGCTAAAATCCTTTCGAAATAGCACCTATACCATGTCAAAATATTATTTTTTCTTAAAGTTAGAGCGTAATAAAGATTGGACCTGAATTTTTCGTTTAAAACATTAATTAATAATAAAAGCTAAAATTGGGTTCAATCTTTATTATGCTATAACTTTAAGAAAAAATAATATTACAATATGGTATAACTACTATTTTGAAAGGATTTGAGCTCAGCTTTTATTTAAAAAAGGTTTAAGCTTCTAGCTAATGATTCTGAGGAATTATAAGCGTTTGAAAATCTAGTAACTTTTTTAGTGATTTTCTTCGATAGCCTGTAACTAGGGGAATATTGACCGTTGGCCTCTAAAATTTTGGCTTTCTTCATATTTCTGCATCCAGAAAACATTACCACAATTTGAGCAAAACCGGTGACCCGAAGGTGAAACACTCTCCTTGTAAGATTTTTTTGACTTGCGAAATAAATAAAAGAGCCGTAGTCTATGATAGGGCGCACAAAACTCTTATATAACAATATAAGTGTGTCCGCTTTCGTTTCACACCAGGTGGTCCTCATAAATTTTATGATATTTAATGATTTTAGGCATTTGTTATCTACATATGAGGTGTGTTCTTTAAGTTATTATCTTAGTTCGTGTTAAGTTAAGAAATATTTAATTGTCGTCAGCAAATTTCGATACTACAACCGATTTCGGAAGGTTCGCCATGATATAAGATACATATATACAGTATAGTAACGGGTTTCATACCCCTCTTGGGGTACTCCTTTATTCACTAATCTCCCCGATTCTTCAATAGAGCCGTAAAAGATCATTCTGTCTGTTAGTAAGAATTTAATGAATTGTATCAAGTTTAGAGGACAATTAATTTAAGCTAACTTTTTTAATAGTATTTCAATGTTAACATTATCAAATGCGGTGCTGACATCCAAAAAGGCGGCAAGTACGTCTTTATTGTTAACAAAAGCTTTGTTTTCTGAAGTTTTAGATTTACAAGGCTGGCTATCGTACATTGTCCCTTTCTAAAATCGGTTTGAGAATTCGGTAATATTTTATTTGTTTCTATCCAATATTGTAATGTATTTTTAATTAAAGAGTCGAATACCTTACATAAACAAAATGTTAAGCAAATCGATCTAACATTTTTATTGTTGCGGTTATTTATAAAATCAATGTAGGAGTTTTTCCATTCATCGGGATAGGAGTTAGTGGAAAAAATTTCGTTGAAAATGTCTAAAAGAATTAATTAATATTTCAAAGGTAAACATTGGATAATTTTCTAATCAATTCCATCGACACCCGGACTTGATCGTGTGCTTTTACTATTTATTACCGCGTTAAATTCTGCGAAACTAAATGGAGAGCTTAAGAAGTCATTCATTTTACAGTCAGGTGTCCACATGGGATTTGTCTTGCACCAAGGGGGGCTAATTTTATCAAGTGCATCATTAATTTTTTCCTGGTCTTGGTGGTTTTCAGGAGTGTGACTAGGTTTGATTTTTGTCCATTTATTTTTCAGAATTTTACTTTTTTTCCAAACGTAGCTTTGATTGGTATTTATGTCAATTTTTTCTGTAAATTTAAGATAATAATTTCTTTTCTTTTTCTTAAAAGTTTTACGCTCAAATATCTGAGCGATATTTCATATAAATAAGCCAATTGTTTTTTGAATTTGTAAATCTGTACTTTTTGAATTTAGCCTTTTTTAACCTTCTGATTCTGTCACACTCTGAGTCCCACCAGAAAATAGGATTGTTGTGTGATTCAATGTTTACCTTTTTCTTGATTGGCGTGTTATGTTTGATTGACTCTCTTATAATATCAGTAAATAATGTGTATTTTTCATTAGTGCTAGAACAATCATAGTCGGTGTGTATTGCTGAAATATATTATCGTCTAAATGCGAATATACATCGCTCCAGTTTGTTCGAACTGATTTAAAATTGAATGATTTTTTTACGTAGATGGATTTTTCTGTATTAATTTCTATGTTTACAGGATAGTGGTCAGAGCTCCACGTGTTATCTTCTATAGTTATATTAATTTTGTCTGCGAGATGAGTATTGGTAAAAATTAAATCTAAGTTTGAATGATTTCCCGTATATGAGTCTAAGTGAGTGAGTGTGTCTGGATTGTGTAAGATTATATTTTTGCTAGCAAAACTGTTATAAAGGTTTTCTCTATATTTATCAATTTGTGTACAATTCCAATTCTCATGATGCGCGTTGAAATCGCCCAGGAGAATATAATGTTTTTTATTGTTTATATTTTCAGGAAATGTCTCCTATTCAAGTTATGATAAAATAACACCTGAAGCTCTGTAACAAATTATAAAGTGTATAGGGAATTTTAGGTTGGATACGCATCTACCTGCTATTTCTGTTGAAGGTATGGAGTTTTTTATGTCAGTTATTTCGTAATGAGCAAGGTTGTTTCGGATAAGAATTAATATTCCGCTTCTTTTTGAATGTTTACGATCTTTACGGTATGTTTCGAATCTATGAAGGTAAAAGTTTTCTTCTGAGTCTGTTAACCAAGACTCAACACATAAATATGTTGATGTTGACAATGTTCACTGATAGTCGATTCGTTGCTTTCGGTAGATAATGGCGGTGGGGGCCTTTTTAGTGTTTTGCCAATATTTATTAATTGTTCTAAGTTGAGGTTATTTGAGTTGTTATTTTCTTGTAAAGATTCTGGTGTAATGTTATTGTTTATTTTTTCTGTGTTGATACTTTGCATAAGAGGACTGGGAGCTACTGGGCAAAGTTTTGCTATGTGGCCGATTTGTTTACAAATGAAACAGCGCGTCAAGTCCGTACTAAAATAAATGCAAAATCTAGATTCTTCGTTAATGATTTCCATTGACTCAGATAATAAATGAACTTTTTCCTTTATATACATTTGGCGACGGAAAGATAGAATGTGCGTTCTGTCTGGTTTTGCTAGGCTTTCATTTTAAATCGTGAATGCTTGATACGGGTGATATGCCTTTATTTTTTAGAGCAGTCAGCACTATTTCATCTGGGATGATAGGATTAACGTTTGAAATGACTACCCTTTTATTTCTCTCAATATATAACCTGATGTTTAAAATCATGTCTTTATCATCATTCACTTTTTTATTTGGTTAGTTTTTCAACTCACTCTTCACTTGACAAAAAGATACATACACGTCCCGCTGACATTTTAGAGATGTGACGGATTTCTTTAGGGTCGATTAATTTTTCTAATCTATCTATACATTCATCATTTGTGTAACCTTCGACTGATTCGATTACTATTTCTTGTTACTTTGAAGGACGAACATTTTGAGCTGCTACGCTAGCGTATGATTTTACTTCGATTTGTGTAGAACTTTATTTTGTAACTCTTTAATTGCAGGATCCCTGTTGTCAGAAGCCATGCTGAGAGAGTACTCTAGCCTATTAAACTGCAACGCAGTTCAAAGATGCCAGAGCTTGGGCTTAGTTTAAAAACTATTTCACTTAATTACTCCAAACTGTATTCTTTGTTTTCTCGAATTAACTCGTATTGATATACGTGTTTGCGTTCGCGGAGCGCTTAAAAACACGTCTACATATCTTAGCGATTATTTATTAAATTATTTTAGTGTAAATATTACACAAATCTGTAAGCTTTTATAGCGACAAATATAATCTTTTAGCTTTTTTAATTATATCAAAAAATAAATATATATAAACTTTTTCTAACAACAACAGAAAATCAATTTGTAATTTAATTTTAGCCACAAACGTAATTTGTCAATTTTTTTACAGACAATAATTAGTTTATTTTTTTTAGAGATAACAAAAATAAATTTATAAGCTCCATTTAGCAATTATCAAAATTAAATCTTTTTTAATTAAGTTTTTTTTTAACAAAAGTAAAAAATAAATCTGTAAGCTTTTTTTAGTGACAGTAAAAGAGTAATTTAATAATTACAACTGCAATAAGAAATTTTTTTTATAAAATACTAATTTTTTTTATTAGCTACTATAAAAAAATTCGCTTAACACATTAACTTTCTCTTTAGTAACAATGAAAAAGAAATTTGACACCAACTTTTTGCAACAATCAAAAATAAATTTATAAACTTTCTTTAACTACAAAAATAATTAATTATTATTTGTTAGCAGCTAAAAAAAATTGTTAGTTTCTGAAAAGACGCGTAGTCTTTTCCAACGAATTTTTTATTTAAATTGGTTGGATGTTTTAGAAAGAAAAGGATGTATTCCTTTTCCTTTGAAAATTATCTGATTATGAATTTTTTATTTAACTAACTCTGTTTGAATTTACCCTTTTTGAAATATAAGAAGATTTGACACTTGATTTAATTTTAACTTTTGAAATTTCTGATTTGAATTTAACTTTAGACTTAATTTACTTTATTACAAAACTTTACACACGAAAAACTATTATTTTATTAAAGAGAAAAGATGAATTTATTGATGCAAATGCAACTAACCTTGCAGTTGTAGTTGCCCTTGTTTTACTTGAACTTTATTCTGAATTTACAATTTATTATATTAAGGAAGGAATTCACTCAATAAAACACTGATGTAAAGGGAAAAAGCCATTCGGCATAAAAAACCCTTGATTTATTGTCCTATAAAATTACACACTATTTGACGCACCGTTTGACTTTGTTCGCACGCACACACGCAAAAAAGATAGAACAGACAATTCAAATAATTTGTATAGCCGCGGCTTAAGAGGACGCTGGATCCCTCTATCCTTTTTTACTTAAAAATTGTAGGGTTCTGGAAAAACTAGTGATTATTGATAGAAATTAAAAGTTGTCCGCAACTTGTACAGTAAAAAACAATATTTTTTCTTATGAGGACAAATTAATTTTGATGCTTTGTTTTCAAGAAAAGTTTGACATACTCGAAAAATCATAAGTCAAGCTAGAGATTATGATGTTTAAGTATGTCAAACTTTTCTTGAAAACAAAGCATCAAAATTAATTTATCCTCATAAGAAAAAATATTGTTTTTTACTGTATAAGTTGCGGACAACTCTTAATTTCTACTAATTATTACTAGTTTTTCCAATATCCTACATTTTTCGATTGGAAAAGGATAGAAAGATCCAACGTCCTTTTAAGTGGGCGAAGAACTATGTTCGCTGAACAAAGCTTCTGATCGCTTTGGAGAAGAGAACTGAGTGTTCTCGAGAAGAGAACCGAGTGCTCTCGAAAGGGAAATGAACCGCTCTGGGCGATGTCACTCTTGATACTAAATAATTTTTCCGCGGCACTTGAAAAAGTCTCCCTGTTCTCTCCCCCCTTTTGTCTATGAGCTGACATAAGGGAGGTGGGAACAGGAGACTGTAAAGTGCTGCCGTTCATCATCACTTTTAATTTTTGATATAATTTGTGTTGCGACGCAACAGTTTTTTTAGCAATATCAAAAAATAAATATATAAACTTCTTTTAATAACAATAAAAAATACATTTTTAAGCTTTTTTTAGCTACAATACTAATTTGTCAGTTTCTTTAAGTGACAGCAAAAATTTATTTTTCAATTATATATCGACAGTGCTTACGAAGACTATTATTTTTAGACATTCGACGAAGACTATAATTTCCACTATATTCGAAGACTATCACTCCTCAACGATTTTAAACGAAAAGAATTATACTTTGATGTATATTGACGAAAACTATTATTTTAATTATTATGTGAACGAAGACTATCACTTCTAACAAAGAGCGCAGAAAAAAGTTATTTTTTATATTTTTGCAGATATAAGTATTATGCATCGTAGAATTTATAAGACACTTCCTTCTTTGAGCTTAAGGAAGGCACGTTAATCATATTATGATTTCTCTTTAACGTTTCATCTGTAAATACAAAAAATTAAAGTTATAATCGGAAATAAAAAGTATTTTTATTTACAGTAAATAGTTCAGAAATGATAGTCTTTGCTGCAACAAAAAGAAGATAGTTTTTGACGCCCTTTATAAAAAGTAAATTTTCTTCGCACTTTGTTAGAAGTGACAGTCTTCGTTTACATAAAAATTAAAATAATAGTTTTTATCAACATACATCGAAGTATCATTCTTTTCGTTTAAAATCGTTGAGGAGTGATAGTCTTCGTTTACATAAAAATTAAAATAATAGTTTTCGTCAACATACAGTTTTTGACGCCCTTTATAAAAAGTAAATTTTCTTCGCACTTTGTTAGAAGTGACAGTCTTCGTTTATATAAAAATTAAAATAATAGTTTCTGTCAGCATACATCGAAGTATAATTCTTTTCGTTTAAAATCGTTTCTTCGTTTACATAAAAATTAAAATAATAGTTTTCGTCAACATACATCGAAGTATAATTCTTTTCGTCGCAAATCGTTCAGGAGTTATAGTTTTCTTACGGCACGTCGAATATATGTTAATCTTCAAAATATAATAATGTTTTTAATGCAGCCATATATTCATATGCTGAAGAGCAATTCAACCTGCGATACATATGTACACCCACCGTTAAGGATATTTTTCCGAACGTGTACGTCAAATGGCAACATCGCATATTTAATCCATGGCGTAAGAATGTTATTTTTCGTGCACAGAGTTTCGCATCTCAGCTACTTTTTACTACTTTACGATAATGAAGATTTTTATGGTTAATATCTCGCGAAAAATATAGATGGCGATTCAATCAATTGTTTAGAATAAATATGAATTAAATTTTTTTTTAATCTTCATTATCGACGGCGTAAGCTAATTAATGAAGAAGCTGAGATGCGAAACTCTGTTCACGAAAAATTACATTTTTACGCCATGGATTAAATATGCGATGTTCCCATTCGACGTACACGTTCGGAAAAATATCCTTAACGGTGGGTGTATGTATCACGCATACGTATGCGCGCGCATACTTTTTATTCTCTTGCTCACAACTAACGTCGCGACACGTACACTCGACGGACACTGATTCGCGACCCCCTTTTTGAATATCTGCAACGTTATCCGTTGAGTTTTTGAAATATAGGTTAGCTTGCACGATCATGTTTCCAAAATGAGTTTCCATCTAAATAAATATAATTCATGCTAACTATAAGACAAGAGAACATAAATAAAGAAATGGCGGTAAAATTTAGATGAGCAATTATTTAATACTGTAGTAATGAAAAAGCTATGATTTCTTATGATTGTCATCGCATATGGTTACATAATATATGTAAAGAATGCTTTATATAAATATACTTACTTTAACATTTATTTATTGTTTTACCATTCATCATTTTTTATATTCGAATTAATGCCCATTTGAATTTTAGCGCCATTTCTTTATTTATGTTCCCTTGTCTTATAGTTAGCATGAATTATATTTATCTAGATGGAAACTTATTTTTGAAACATGGTCGCGCAATCATCCTAAACTCAATGGATAACGTTTAAAGGCGCGAAAATGGGATCGCGAATCAGTGTCCGTCGAGTGTACATATGTATCACAGATTAAATCGGCCTTCTGGTCTCAAGCCCAGAAATCGTTTATCAAGATAAATATTCGAACATTTCAGAGAATGACATTTAAGAGAAGGTCACGTATCTTTGTCCTTTTCTAATCGAAGAATTAATTTTTTGCAAAAACTAATAACTTCAGCAAAAAATAAAGAGAAAGCCGCATCTTATATCAAAAAAAGCAAAAATTTCTTCGATAAGGAAGAATTAATTTTACTACTTTTTGAAGAAAACCTTGAAAAACCGAATTGTTCATCCTAACATTTAACTGAATTCGTCTTAGCAAACGTGATGCATAGAAGAAACTTTTTATTATCCATTGATTATAATTATATTTTAAGTTACAGAAATATGAATACGTTTACAAATCAAATATAGACTTTATAAACAATATATGATATTATTTTTTTCAGACTCAATAAAACTAAAATAATATAAAATCAGTAATAATGAGAGAGGGATTACTATGCATCAAAAAAATATCGTAATCATCAAAAATAGCTATTAGAGAAAGAATCACAACGTAATTTGAAGGGGAGCTAAATTGGGATGTTGGATGAAATTTTTTTTTAAATCCATTACATCCGATATTAAGAAAATGAAAAAATAAAGGACACGTATTTTTTCTTTTTTCATGAAAATGAAAACTTGAAGAGATAGAAGCAGTTGAAATTGGTGTGACGTCACGATTGTCATTTTGCCAATAGCAATCGTGACGTCATTTATCATAGCGCTATATCTATATATATCAAAATTGTAATAACTTATATCGGCTGTAACTTTTGCAATTCATCATATTTTGATAAACAAAAAAATACGGGTCTTTTATTTTTTTGTATTCTATCTGACGGATATAATACATTTTTTCATGCAAAATGCTAATTGAGCATAATATTAGACCGAGTAAGGGATGAGGGAGGACTAAGGGGAGGGTAGTTTGTCGGGTGTAAGGGCTTTATCAGGGATGGCTGAGGGGTGGACATGTACCGAAAAATAACGTAATTATAAAAAATAGCTATTCAGAGAAAGAATTATAACGTCATTTGAGGGGGAGCTTAGTTAAGGTAGAGCACAATATTAGAATGAGGAAGAGCTAAGGGGGATACGTACCAAAAAATAACGTAACCATTAAAAATAGCCAGTTAGAGAAAGAATTACAAGGTCATTTGAGGAGAGGGCTAAATTGAGGAAGAGCGAGGAAGGACTAAGGGAGACTGAGGGGGGGGGTCTGTTGAATCCAGGTCTTACAACTATATATGTATAGTAGAGACTGTAGATCTTGCAATAATTATAATTGTTATTTTTATGGATATTAGTTATTTTTTACTTGATTTATTATTAATTGAAAAAATATTAATAAAAAGTTTATCATCATTAAAAAAACATATTTAGGTATACGTAATTGTGATCACGTGCATGATAAACAAAAAAACAGGTATTATAGATAGCGTCTCTTTCTTTTTCTCTGTTATAGTAGTTCAAAATGCACAACTATTTAAATATAAGCATACATATATAAACATAATCGCGATATTTTACAAGAATCAACTATTAATTGTAGTATATTCAACGCACACATATACTTTCAGTAATGTGTATTAGTTATATACGCCATTTGGGAGTAAAAAAGATGAATACGGGGCGAGTTTGTTGCAAGAACAGTGCACAGTCGAGGGCGCGCGAAGCGTGCCCGAGATTAACGGCTATTTGAGCAACAAATTCGCTTCGTATTCATCCTTTTTACTCCCAAGTGGTGTAAATGATTTTATGTCGTTGTAGCAGGTATAAGGGACTATAAAATTATAAATGTGCAAATTCGCAATCCTTCTTTCTTTTGATTTGAATTCGAATAAACGTATGCTAACAGTGTAGACGCGGATCGTCTGCATAACCGTCATTGATGTGTCACAAATTTGAGAAGCTGGCCATGCATATCACGCACATTTAATAATTAATGTTTTTTCTTCACTGTCTCACTTTCACTATAATAATTATTTTTTTTTTATTTGTACTAATTTTTTTCATTATTTGCACTAATTTCTTTTTTATGATTAATCATTATTTTTGTTTTCTTTTTCATATTTTTTTCTTCGACTTCGGCGATCGCTTCATAACTAATTACTAACTTATAGTGCGACGTATAGATGACTCCATACGTCACCATGTGAGATATGGAACTATCTATATTTTTTATGTGAAGTGTAAGAAACTGAATATAGTTGTGCTACGAATTGAAATGTATGTAACTCCAATACCCATTTAGGTAGCTTTGCACATAAAACATCATAAATACATATACACGAACATTTTCAAGCAGAGTGGAGTGAAAGATAAAAGGAGAGAGTAAAAAATATAAGTGTAAGTATAGTGATCGGACTGCCTATAGTAAACTAAGAGTATAGTGGAAAGTTATTTTCCTTTTATGTCGATTTTTATATGCTAAGACATGTCACCCAACCTTGCGTAAAAAGCATAGCTTCAAAAATTTTGTATTAAAGAAAGTTTTACTGACTTGTAATGTTATTCGCAAAAAAAAAAAAAAATAATTAGCCCTCAGTAAAAAACCTTTTTTCAAAAATGATTACCCCATGCTTAGAATTTTGTAAACGGCTCCATTTCGTCTACCGAACTTTTTATCCACGAAAATTCTTGAAACCGCTGCGTTTTTAAATAATTAATTATTAAACCTGTTGATTTGATGATGTTTTATGATGCAATGAACACATACCTTTTTATACATGAAACTAAAAGATATTATTATAACGAAAATTAAACAATGCATGATGAACAAAAATAATTCTGCGTTAGACGAGTCTACCAATTAAATCATGTCCATAGGACGGAGTTATGTTTTGCGATAACAACATAGCTAATTTCCATAGGATAACTTGATAATTATGAAATCATTAAGTTATAATGCCAAACAAATTTTCTACAGATTTTTTGCAGTCCGATAATCGGAACATGTCATTTTTCGTTTAGTTTTTTGATTATCATATGTCCAATCTAGGAATTTTCATTTTTTAAATGAAATGTTCAGTACACTAAAATACACTGTAAAAAAATTTGTAATTTTAACACACATAAGTGTTAAAGATGAAACAAAAATTTTTTTGTGTTAACCCTGTTAAAAAAAATCAGGTGATAAATCATCTGATTTCTAATGCCAAAATATCATGTAACGATTTTTTTAGTTTTCACACGTTCCAAACCATGCTTAATTAATTCAGAACAGTTTCTGAAAATTTTAAATTTAGAAAATTTTTTAGATAATTTGGTTTTAAAAAAAATTTCGACTTATTTTACAAAGAAATTTCTAAGTTCAAAAATTTTTTCAAATTGTTCTGAATTGACTAAGCATGGTTTAAAACGTGTAAAAACAAAAAAAAATGTTTCATGATGTTTTGGTTTTTAGCAGTTTTGGCATGATAAATTACCTGAGAAATTAGGTGATTTGTCACCTGATTTTTTTCAACAGGGAACCCTTTGTTGCACAGTTTGACGTGTATGGCAAACCTTTCTGTACATCAATTAATGACTTCTAAATTCTAGTTTTAAAGTTTTTTTTTATAAAATAAACTATTTTTAAGTCTAGACATGTGAATTTATTTATGAGATAAATTTTGTAGCAATAATATTTCATTGATTATTTGTTATCAACAAATCAAGTTAAAAAATGTAACTTTTTTTGTAAAAAAAAGGTGCAAAAAATTAATTTAATTTTTTTAAATTAAAATAACTACGAAAAAAGACTTACCTGGAGTAGAATCGAACCGGCTACGTCGAGGATGCAAAGCGTGAACGTTATCGACTGCACCATCATGACATGTTACACATTTCAAATTTTGAATCGTCTTGATATGTTCGGCAGAGACCACATGCAGCTCCCACGGGACGCATGAGGGTACTCACAACTCACGCAGCGCATTAAGATTTTTGAATAGGGTAAGCTTATCTTGAATACTACATATTCCTTTGATAATTTGATAGTCGATGTAAGAATCGCATCTATAAAGTAACATGTAGTAGTCAAGATGGGCGTACCTTATTCAAAAATCCGCACAAAATGTGACGAGTGAGTTGTGAGTACCCTTGTGTTCCGTGCGAGCTGCATGTGGGCAGACCTTTATAGAAAAACTTTTAATGTAGTAAAAAATTTTAAAGTTGAAATTAAATTTGCAAATCATCGATTCAACATTATTATTTGGAAAAGTAAAATTCATTATATGCATAGTAAAATTTATTATTATTATAGCATTAATTCTAATATATTATATCAAATATTTTTATTCTGTCGAATAAAATTTTACTGTATTATAATTTTTATTATGTAACATAGCAATTTTTTAAATAAAATATAGTTTCTTTTCTTAAACGATATTGCCATATCTTATAGTAACATTTGTTATAAATAGAATAAAACTCTCCATAATTTTGAAATGTCCCAGCTCTCTTATAAAATATAGTGAATTCTATTACCAACTATAATTAAAGTTGATACACTATTTTTCTCCGTGTATTTGGGTCTACCTACCTAAAGCCTATTGGCCTAATAAGTGCGTGTACATTCAACGTGAATTGATTCTTTCCGAATCTTTTTGGGATTTTCTAATAAAAACAAAAGAAATAACGAAACAGCCCAATAAAAGTTCAGGATTTTAAAACATTCGGAAAGAATCCATGAACGTTGGGTGTACCTTCGTTCATACCTTTCCAAAAACCTTATTCAATGATGCAAACCTCTCAAGCAGATTTTTTTAACCAAATCGCTACTTCAGGCCGGGAATCTGAAGGTTGCTACGTCAGGCACTATAGTCTAGGCGCCCAGAGGGTTTCGTATGAAGTTAGAGGTCCCACCAAGCAAGTCGGTGATTTGTATGTATTTTTAGCCGTTGAATCCGAATTTGCAACTTGCTTTTCGCGCGAGTGGTCGAGTAATTTGTTATAAACAAATTAATTGTTTAAATGGCTATAGTTTATGAACTACAATAGATGCAGTAATTTTCTCTGCAAAAACTTGTTCTTTAATAAAAAAACAAAAAAAAAATCGTTTTTGTTGCATTCGATAATGAAAACCAGAGATATGGCAAATATATTGCTAAAAAACATAAAGACGTAGCGCAAGCGCGGAACGCCCTGGTAAAAAACCTTATAACTCGACAACTAATTAATATTTTTTGAAGTTTAACATGTGTTTGAAAAATTTCAGAGTCTCAGCTTTAATGATAAATTGTTATATATTACTTTCAAATGTTGATAAATAAGCTAGAATGATTTGAAGCAGAAAAAAATTTCAATTTTTCAGAATTTTGTTTTTTTATAACGAAATAATATAGGTTAGCGAACGAAATATTTCTATATTTTTTATATAGAATGATAGGAAATTTCATCTAGTTTAAGAATCTGTCCGGTTTTTTAAAATTTAAGTAAGTAGAACCTGAGATATCGCAAATTTAACCCTTTCAGTCACAGGAGCCACTATAGTGGCACCCTTTCTCATTTTCTTTTTTTTATTGTTTAATTCGAACTTTAAGTTTAATCTTTATTCTTTTTGCATTTTCATATAAATGAGTGTTTATTTTATAAGTATCATATGATATATTTTGAATATATGATTGTAAATAAATCTAAAAAATTAATGTATGATAGAAAATACGTGTTTTTGCGAAAATAATTCGTGACTGAAAGGGTCAAGCTGTAGCGCCAACTCCTTGCAATACGACATATGTGTGCAATATAGCGATCGCTTTCCTTATTAAAAATTCTTTTATTATAAGGTAAGTAATTTTATTCTTTTCTAATAAAATTACTTTTGACTCGATTTTATATACTTTGTCATAATATTAATGATGTATAATAATACATGGAGATGAAGTAGATTTAGGGTTTTAAATAATCATTGATTTTTTTACTACAGTAGTAAACAATTTACTCAACTTATGGAGTATTTTTACATTTATTTTTTTTTGCAATTGCAAAAAGAACAATAATCTATTTTATTCAAAAAATTTGTTTAACTTTCCGATTTATTAGAGTCATCTATTTTTAGCTGAATCCTTTTTTGTTAAATTTTTATTTAATTTCCTAATACAGAGTTAAAATTAATTTTGTTACAAAAGAATGAAATTACTCACCTTATAATAAAAGAATTTTTTATAAGAAAAGCGATCGCCATATTGCACACATATGTCGTATTGCAAGGAGTTGGCGCTACAGCTTAAATTTGCGATATCTCAGGTTCTACTTACTTAAATTTAAAAAACCAGACACATTCTTAAACTAGATGAAATTTCCTATCATTCTATATAAAAAATATAGAAATATTTTGTTTGCTAACCTATATTATTTCGTTATAAACAAACGAAATTCTGAAAAATTGAAAATATTTTCTGCTTCAAATCATTCTAGCTTATTTATCAACATTTAAAAGTAATATATAACAATTTATCATTAAAGCTGAGACTCTGAAATTTTTTAAACACATGTTTAACTTCAAAAAATATTAATTAGTTGTCGAGTTATAAGGTTTTTTACCAGGGCGTTCCGCGCTTGCGCTACGTCTTTATGTTTTTTAGCAATATATTTGCCATATCTCTGGTTCTCACTATCGAATCGACATGCAACAAAAACGATTTTTTTTGTATTTTCATTAAAGAACAAGTTTTCGCGGAGAAAATTACTGCATCTATTGTAGTTCATAAACTATAGCCATTTAAACAATTAATTTGTTTATAACAAATTACTCGACCACTTGCGCGAAGAGCAAGTTGCGAATTCGGATTCAGCGGCTCAAAATAGATACAAATCACCTACTTGCTTGGTGGGACCTCTAACTTCATACGAAACCCTCTGGGCGCCTAGACTACTACCCGGTAATCGAAATTGTCTTCGGTGTTTATGTCACATTCCGTATAGTCCGGGAGCCAGCGACCGATTGAGGTCAATGATTTTCTTTTGGCTGAAAACTTCTGAGCTGGTTAAGAAAATTGTATCCTGTAGCTCAGTTAACGTCAGCTGGCGCACCATGGGTTGGTTGGACCACGACAGCCTCCCAAACACGTAAAAAAAATTAAATTTGTCATTTCCTCCCGATTGAAATGTTGTCAGATGATAGTTAAGAGCAGGCCGGATTTGCTGTCCTTGTCTAATTGAGATTTTCTTTATTTACTCAAGTATTAATCGGTGTATCTGCAAATTGAAGGTTAAGCGCAATAGATATTATTATTACAAATATGTGTGCACAAGAAAACAAAAATCTACCGATTTGTTTTTGAGAAAAGTAAGGAACGCGAAAATATTATAAACATAAACTTTCACCTCGGCTTTCCTTACTTTTCTCAAAAACAAATCGAATTTTTTTTTCTTGTGCATAGATGTTCATTATAATAATATCTATTGCGCTCAACCTTTAGTTTGAAGATGCACTGATTAATACTTGAGTAAATAACAAAAAACTCAATTTTTACTCGGTCGGTATCACATTCTACTCCGGCCTACTCTTAAAACTGTACTTTGATAGAAAATAAATGTCAGCTGGGTGCAACATGGTGGATTATAAGTCAGCTAGGCACATGAACATGTGAAAAAAAAATTATTTTTAGTGATTTCCTCTCACTTGAAAACTTATCAGATGATAGTTTACATGATTCTTTAACTAAATAAAAACGTCAACTGGCTGTATAACGGGGGAAAGATCTCAGCTGATGCAGTGAAAGGTGTATCGCAGGAGCCAGACGTAAGCGTCAATCGGCTGTTTAAATACACTAATGGACGAATTTTCTACCAGCATATTATTAGCTGATAGTTTTTACTACTTCATATATTGTGTAAATTATCATATGACAAATTTTCAATCGAAATAAAATAACCCAACTATCCAAATTATCGGAAGAAATTTTTTTTCAATTCAGGAATGTTCGCTCTAAATGTAATTTATAGTACTGATAAAACATACATACATAGTACTTATAAAATGTCAATAAAATACTCATGTTCAAAATTTTGTTTTAAAAATGATTGTTAAATTATATAATTAATTATAGAAGCAAAGAATTATTGTCCTATATTGCTATTTTATTTAAAAATTTTGAGTGTGTAACTGATAAGTAAGCACAAAAGCTGTAGAATGAGAAATATTGAATTTATTAAAATTGATGAAAATATTGCTATACCCACACAGCATGAAAGATTGCTGCAAGGTTGCTGCAAGGTTTTATGAAAGTTTCGAAACTTCGCAGCAACCTATTATGAAAGATTGCAGCAACATTTATATGTCCGCGCTACAACCCAGTCGAAATATTTCTAAAAACCTCGCAGCAATTTTTCAGAAAAACTCGCAGAAACCTTTCATGAAAACTTCACAGCAATATTTCAGGAAACGTAACAGAAACATTTCAAGAAACCTTGCAGCAATCTTTTAGAACACTTCGCCGCAACCTTGCAGGAAACCTCGCAGCAATCTTTCAGGAAATGTAACAGAAACATTTCAAGAAACCTCACAGGAATCTTGCGGGAAAAATAGCAAAAACATTTCAAGCAACCACACAGCAATTTTTCAGAAAATCTCGCCGTAACCTTGCAGAAAACCTTGTAGCAACCTTTTATGAGATATTGCAGCAACATTTATATGTCCGCGCTAGAACCCGGTTGAAATATTTCTGAAAACCTCGCAGCAACCTTTCATGATAACCTCGCAGCAACATTTCAAGAAACCTTGCAGCAATCTTTAATAAAAGGTTTCTCGTAATATTTAATGAAATTTTACCCAAATTTTGCCGCGAACAACGCTCATACCTTTCCGTATGGTTTCCTGCAATATTTTGTAAAATATTTCTCAAATCTTGCCAAAAGCTTGCTGCAGTAATATTTAATAGTAGGCAGGATTTTCTGTCTTTGTGTGATAAAGATTTTCTTATTTGCTTAAGTATCAATCGTTGTATCTATAAATTACTAGTTAAGCGCAATAGTATTATTATCAATATTTGTGCACAAGAAGAAAAAATTCCTCAGCATCGTTTTGGAGAAAAGTAGAGAATATTGAAATAAAAGGTTTTGTTTCTAATATTTATGCGTTCTTTACTTTTTTCAATAACAATTCGATGGATTTTTTTACCCTACGCATAAATATTTATAATAATAGCATACTCATTGCGCTCAACTTCCCGTTTACAATACAACTACAGCAATAAATACTTGAGTAAATAACAGGAAACCAAATATAAGGCAAGAACAGCGAATCTGGACTGCTCTTAGAATCTTTTATAAAAACTTGCGGAATTATTGCTGAAACTGTTTATGAAAGGTTTGCTGCAATTTCATTTTGAAATTATTCATGAAACTTTGCTGATACTTTTTGTGAAACGCTTTTCTGGAATATTTTATAAAGATTGCTAAAAATATGGTAATAACCATTGGCAAAATGTACATAGCAATATTTTTTGTGATATCTTAGAAATCTTGTCAAAAACCTTGCAGAAATCTTACTGCAACTTTTAACAAAAGATACCTCGTAATATTTTATAAAATATTCATCAAATTTTGCTAGAAACCTCGTTGAAACCGTTCATAAAAGGTATCTTGCAATATTTCGTAAAATGTTTCTAAAATCTTGCACGAACCTTGCTGCAACCTTTCATCAAAGGTCTCTTGCGATATTTCGTAAAATGTTCCCCAAATCTTGCTAGGAACCTCACTAAAACCTTTCATGAAAGGTTTCTTGCAATATTTCATAAAATGTTTCTAAAATCTTGCAGGAACCTCGCTGCAATCATTCATGAAAGGTTTCTTGCAATATTCCATGAAAAGTTCCCCAAATATTGCTGGAAAACGCGCTGAAACCTTTCGTAAAAGGTTTCTTGCAATATTTCATGTAATGGTTTCTAAAATCTTGCAGAAACCTCGCTGCAACCTTTCGTGAAAGTTTTCTTGCAATATTTCATGAAATGTTTCTAAAATCTTACAGAAACCTCGCTGCAACCTTTCATGAAAGATTTCTTGCAATATTCGATGAAATGTTTCCTAAATTTTGCTGACAACCCCGCTGAAACATGTCGTGAAAGTTTTCGTGCAATATTTCGTGAAATGTTTCTAAAATCTTGCAGAAACCTCGCTGCAACCTTTCGTGAAAGTTTTCTTGCAATATTTCATGAAATGTTTCTAAAATCTTACAGAAACCTCGCTGCAACCTTTCATGAAAGATTTCTTGCAATATTTCATGAAATATTTCTAAAATCTTGCAGAAACTTCGCTGCAACCTTTCATGAAAGGTCCCTTGCAATATTCCATGAAATAATTTCTAAATCGTGCTGAAAACCTCGCTGCAACCTTTCGTGAAAGTTTTCTTGCAATGTTTCATGAAATGTTTCCAAAATCTTACAGAAACCTCGCTGCAATCTTTCATAAAAGGTTTCTTGCGAAATTTCATGAAATATTTTTAAAATCTTGCAAAAACCTTGCTGCAACCTTTCATGAAAGGTTCCTTGCAATATTCCATAAAATATTTCTAAATTTTGCTGGAAACTTCTATGCAACCTTTCATAAAAGGTTTCTTGCAATATTTCATGAAATATTTCTAAAATCTTTCAGAAACCTCGCTGAAACCTTTAATGAATGGTTTCTTGCAATATTCTATGAAATGTTTTCTAAATCTTGCTGGAAACCTCACTGAAACATGTCATGAAAGTTTTCTTGCAATGTTTCATGAATTGTTTCTAAAATCTTGCAGAAACCTCGCTGCAACCTTTCATGAAAGATTTCTTGCAATATTTCATGAAATGTTTTATAAAACCTTGCAGAAACCTCGCTGCATCCTTTCATGAAAGGTTCCTTGCAATATTGCTTGAATTATTTTCTGTAACCTTGTAGCAAGTTTGCAGCAATATCACACTGAAATGTTTCCTGAAACCTCATAGCAATGTTAAGACAAGATTGCTGCAATCTTGTGACAATATTTCAGCACAATATTTCAGTGCAAGTTTCACTGCAATATTTCATGCTGTGTGGGTAATAACTCAAGGGCTTATACTGAGTTCATGTAAAATGAGATATACTCAGCACAAATAACACTAGGAACATAACCTCAAAACGAAAAAACCCTTAGGATGTCCAAGAATTTATTGATTCATCAATTCCGGACGCAACCCTAGTCTTCAAGTTTTCGAGTGCGCCGAATCGGAATCTGAGGTCAGATTCAGTCCATCGCCCTCAGGTTTACCACTAGATAAAGAAGAACCTTGTCAATAGCATGAATAAGTTATTCCCGTGGCTCTGAGGTTGCCTCATCTCTAAGCCAGATCCCAGACAATAAGAAGATTCCAGATTCTATTGCAGTGGTCTCATATTATATGAGGCTGTGGAGTACCTCTATTCGAAGCTTTTACAGTTTGGAATAGGTATACTTCTTATCAAAGAAGATGAAAATCTGAAAATTCCTGCTACCATGGCATTTTATGGAGACGATGACAACTGCTGCAATGGAGATGTGTAGAATGATTCGCTCCCCAGAATGTTATGGTAACGAAGCCAGCAAAGGCACGCTGCCCTGCAGGGGGACGTTTGGGTGCGAGGATGATGCCGTAGTGTGTTCGACGACGTGTTGACATTGTCCTCGTCAAAGTCGGAAAGCCCTCATACTTAGCCCTGGAGAGGTATGAGGGTTATCAACTCCAGGATGGCGGACTCACCTGTGATCGAGCCAGGATCCCAAACGTGCGGGGCTCTTTACAAATTTATGACTACTTTAACTAACAAAAATCAACCTCTAAAAACTACAAATCAACGACTCCAGAATTGCCTTAGTGACTTCAATATCTTTTGCTATGTCTATGGAAAATTCGATGTCCATAAAAATCGGTTTCCCATCTTCGAAGAGATAAGAAAAATCTATAAAGATTGTTTTGGAAGAAATGTAAGAGATTTGAATCATAGTTGGGTTCCATCGTTGATATGTAAGGCTTGTAATAACATGTTCACGCGCTGGAAGGCTGCAAAAGAGCAAAGAGAAGAGATTCAACTCCAAATTAAACAACCGACTCGTTGGAGAAAGCCCCAAGATGAAAGGCAGTGTTATTTTTGTAATACAAAAGTATCTGGGTTCAACGTAAAAAATAAAAGTAAAATAGTATACGCGGATGTTTCATCAGTTACGAGAGCAATTGAATCCGATCCAATTAAAAGGAAACAGAATAAAAATTCCCCCTTCCCAGTGAGTCAATCAAAAACTGATGACAGGGGTGATGATTTGAGTGAACAGGATGATAGATGCAACGAATCAGATAGATCTGACGATGAAGAGGAATCTGAGGACGAAGATGGATCTGAGGACAAACATGGAGACTTTTAACCATACAATGATAAAATGGAGCCTATTATATTGTATACACAAAAAGCATTGAATGACTTGATAAGGAATGTAGGACTCCCTAAAGACGCGGAAGAATATTTAGCTTCAGATCTGAAGAGGAGGGGTATGCTGGAACATGGTGTTAAATCAACTATCTACAGAGATAGAAAAAAGGATTTCCGTGAATACTTCGTTGAAGAACAGACTGAAAAAGGTAAGCTAGTCTACTGTAACAACGTTGAAGGACTCATTAATGCACTGAAGCCTGATATATACAAGTCTGAGGATTGGAGGCTCTTTATCGACTCGTCAACCCGGAGCTTAAGAGCAGTGTTGCTCAATAATAAGAACGTACTTGTACTGGTGCCGATCGCTTACTCAACCCAGTTGAAAGAGGAATACATGAATTCGAAATTCCTTGAATTACTCTGAAAAATATCCATTATTCAGAGCACAATTGGCTTGTATGTGGTGATCTCAAAATTTTATCCATGATTTTGGGACAACAATCGGGATTCATCAAGACATCCTGTTATCTCTGTTTATGAGATAGTAGGGATCGCGAAAACCACTTTAAAAAATCAAAATGGGATCCAAGACTGACATTTCAAACAGAAACACACAACATCATCGCTAAGCCACTCGTGGAACCTTAAAGAATTTTGATTCCCCCACTTCACATGAAGCTTGGACTGATGAAACAATTCGTCAAGGCACTTGATAAAAATGGAAATTGCTTCCAATATTTGTGTCGAAAATTCCCTCAAATTTCAGATGCCAAGTTGAAAGAAAGGATTTTTGGTGGACCTCAGGTACGAAAAATGTTGAGGGATACTCAATTCGTTACAACAATAACAGGTCCTGAAAAATCTGCCTGGCAAAGTTTCCAACAAGTTGTCAAAAATTTTCTAGGTAATAATAAGAGACATGATTACAAAAAAATAGCTGCAAAACTTGTTACAAACTACGGTAAGTTGGGGTGTAATATGAATTACAAACTTCAGTTTCTCGATTCTCATTTAGATAAATTTCCAGAGAATTGTGGAGATTTCAGTGAGGAGCAAGGAGAGAGGTTCCATCAAGATATAAAGGAGATAGAGAGGAGATATCAAGACCGTTGGGATATTAATATGTTGGCTGACTACTGCTGGACCTTGCTGAGAGATGATCAAGTAAGAAAAAGAAAGAGACGCAACCCCCTTCACAGGTCGTTTGAAAACAAGAGAACAAGGTATCATCGCAAAACCATACCGTAATCTGTTTTCCGAAAACAGATAGTTACAATTTTTATCTATACAAATTTCTTATTTCAGGTACATATTAATAAGAAAGTCATCATTTTGGATACTGAACAGTGGTGGAGACGAAGAGAGAAAGATGCAAGATAGTTGGAATGATATTGACAGGATCCATTGTCATGAAGGATTTTCTTTGTTTTGAAGTTATGTTCCTAGTGCTATTTATGATGAGTATATCTCGTTTTACATGAACTCAGTGTAAGCCCCTTAGTTAGGCAACGTTTGAGTACCTGGTCCTCCGAGATTATGAGAGTAAATGTGGATTACACAATTACCTAGGGTTTATCCATAGCTAGGGGAAAACCTGAGGGTGATGGCCTAAATCTGACCTCGGATTCAGATTCAACGTACCGAAAAACCTACAATTATATGGGTCTTGTCTCAAACTCAGATAACTTTTTTTTTGTGTGCCTGTGAAATTATTTTTATTAAAACTATGGTTTTAAGAATAACTCTTCGCTTTATTTTTATATGAACATAAGAAGGATTGAAAAAGTATATCAAAACCATTATTTTTCAAACAAATATTAATATCGAAGAGTATTTAGAAAGTTAACGGTGATACTTGCAAAAGAGTTATTTTATATTTTGTCATTTAAAAAATTTCTTGTCTATGTCTTTCGCAGTTTTCTTATTAGAAAATAAATTTGTAATTAAACAAATTTTTAATTGAATATATTAAAACTATAATTATTTTAAAGTTTTTGCTGAAATTCATACGAACAATTAAAAGTTTTGCGAGTTTGTACATACATATATATATATATATATATATATATATATATATATGTATCCATACACATTTGTATAAAAACTGACACAAACTATTAAAATTTTTGTTAGTTTGCTTGCATAAATGTATATGATTAATAATCCTTTATTTTATACAATTTCAATAAATGAAAAGCCTAGTATTAAGATATTAAATGTATTTAAATAGTTAATCCCAGTACAGTTTGTCAGAGTCAGACGTGTTTCTTGCTTGGCTCAGCGATATAAACAAACAATAGGCGGTGTATGACTTTGCCATTTATAAATTATATTTCATACTTAATGCAAAAGTTGGTAATACAAAATGTCACAACAAAACCAAAGTAATTCAAACGAAGCTACATTTCTAATTCAAAGTACAAATTTCCCTCCAATTACACAGTGCATTCAGCAAACTCAATCAACAGTAGAGCAACTAAGAGTCAGTAGTCAGTCCAAGCAAAGCGTAGTCGAGTGCCCTGGCTGGAAGTCTTTACCCAAAAAAGAACAAGCTGTCGTAATTGATACTGTTGAAGGATTAGAAGTAATTTCATACCTTAAAGGAATTGCTACGAAAACATCTCCGAGTAATATCATAGCTTCTTCAAAGATTGCTCAAAATAGATTTTGCTGTTACTTAAATAGTGTTACATTGGTTGATGAATTAACGCAAAACGGAAATAACAAATTGGAAATTGAAGGGCATAAACTTAAGATACGACCATGTATTACTAAGGCTAAACGGGTGATTTTTTACAATATACATCCCTGCATCCCAAATGAAAAATTGAATAAGAAGTTAAGTGAATTAAATATAGTGTCAAAATCTAATATGACTACAATAAAACTTGGTAACAACGATCCAGCTTTTGCACATGTTTTGAGTTTTCGCCGACAAATATATATCGATCCAGAGGACACTAATAAACTTCTAACGGAATTTTCCATAAACTACGATGATACTATATATCGTATTTACGTATCTACTGATAAGATTGTTTGTTTTGCTTGTAAACAGGAGAGCCACACGGCAAAGTATTGTAGGAATTCTAATACTATGACTACACTAATAAACATCTCTACAACACAAGAATCCAATTTAGATACAGAACTTAATAATTAAGAATCAAGTGAAGCAATGGAAACTAATCAACTCAATAAAAACAATGAAGATCGCAAAGACGATAAATTATACTTTGATGAACAAACACCCTTTCATAAGCCGACTAAAAGACCAGTATCGAATAGCTCTGCGTCACAAACTTCAACAACAAGGGTAGAAAATGCTCCAAAATTAAATAAGCCAGTAAAGCACCTTGCTAAAAAACATAAAACTGATATCATTAAAAAACCACCGTATGAATTAAAAGTGCAAATGGACGCAGCATGAATCAACATCTCCGACTCTATTGCAGCAACATTTCCTATTACATACGAGAAATTTTATTCTTTCTTATGTGACTTGTACAAACACCAATACAAAGAAGCCAAATCTTTAGCATTAAAGTACGTTACAAACAATGAATCCCAGGTAGTCATGATGGGGAAGATTTACAAATATATCACAATCACAGTTGTTAAGAAAAGACTTATAAGACTCAAAAATCATCTGCTGAAACAAAGTGGCGACGAAGATACAGGAGATCCCGCTTATTCATCTGACGATAGCAGTAACGATTAAAATATACTGTCTATATACCATTCTAAATATATTATATTTAATAATTATTGTTATTAATTGTGATTTAACATAATGTATGCTTTTTATTTCTTCTACTATAGCATATTTGAATGACAACTAACTTACTAATGAATGATATCAATGAAGATCGTACACAAACAAATGTTTATACAACTAAACTTCGTATTCATTTTTGGAATGCTAAAAGCGTCGTAAATAAGAAGGAAGAAATAGAAAGTATCATACAAAAGTTTGATATATTTATATGCGTAGAGTCTTGGCTTAAAGAAAATGATAAATTTGAATATACTGGCTTTAATATGCTTAGAAACGATAGGTTATATTCTAGAGGCGTTGGTATTGTAATGCTTATACGTAAAAATTACAGTTGCACATAAATAAAAAATTTAACAGTACGAATTGCCAAGCAGAATTATACGGAATTAAGATTACAAACATAGATAAACCATCAACAGTAGTCGCATGTTACAAGCCACCTAATGTTTGCATGTCTGATAACGATTGGAACGCAATATTTAATTATATCACAAATGCAGAAAGATGTTTGATTGACGGTGATTTTAATTTCCATAATGAAGCATGGAATTGTTCTATAACGAATGATAATGGAGAGAAATTGTTACAAGTTATTAATAAAAATAATCTTTTTACACATAACACTAGCACATACACGCATATAGACACCTACCGTAACAAAAAAAGCAATATTGACTTAATACTTACTACGACAAACATGGCTCAATTCACCAATGTTAAAGTCTCTGAAGATACACTAGGATCCGATCATTATCCTATATGTATTGATATCAATGTTGTGAAAGCCTTCTATGAGAAGAAAACATTCAAAATACAAACTAAAAAAACAATCTTACACCAAGTTAAACAGCAACACGGACTATGCAAAATTTCTTACAGCTGATGACGAAGCACTAATACCTACTGAAAAATACAACTTCTTTGTTCAAATCATCTCAGAAGCGGTTGATAAGCATACTCCTAAGGAAAAAATAGTCAGCAGGTCAAAGTATAGAAATCCTGTACCTTGGTGGGACAAGGACTGTAATCTTATTAAGAAGCAACGCCAAGTTGCATACGAAAATTGGGAGCCTACGAATAAAATCGAAGACTTTATTGAATACAAAAGAATTTGCTCTGTAGCCAAAAAAATATTTAAACAAAAAAAGAAAGTCCGCTTTCGCTCTTTCGCTGAAACTCTTAACTTAAACGACGACTTACGTTATACTTGCATTATAAGGAGTAATGCATAAAGACCAAGTATATTTTGAAAAGTTTTTTTAATATTCTATGAGTTCATGGTACAAAGGCCTAAGCCTAAGTAGAGATTTTATAGTTACACTTTGTAGATGCCGGAGTAATCACCTAAACTTAAACGAATCACTAACTAAAATCAGAGTTGTAGACAGCCCGAGTTGTCAGTGTGGTTACGAATCGCAGAATCTCAACCATGTATTATGGCAATGTACTATGTTTGATAGTCAAAGACATCTCCTTCTTAAAGACTTAATGAAAATTTGCCACCGCCCACGCTGCGATATTAGAAGCTTTCTAGTAAAACCAAACATAACGGTTATGCGTATTGTTTTCAAGTTTATGACAAAGTGCGACATAAAGGTATAATGTATACTATATAGGTTCAATGTATATTCTGGAGATCAATGTAATATATATTTATGTGTAATGTACAACGACTTATATGTATTTTTTGTGTTTTGATAGCTGTATAACCTTCTATTAATGAGTTAAAAAAGCTTAAATAAAAAAATAGTTGACCCTCCGTGGGTAACCAAAAATTTAGGGACATGGAGAATAACCTGGGTCGAATGTCTTGTTGATAATTCTTCTATGAAAATCCCAGTGAAAAATTCTGAAGAAATTCTGAAATACTCATTTTTGCATCTACTTTATAGTCCTGAAAATTTAGCTGAAAATTTAGCTTGTGCTAATAATGACCTAGGTGACCCACGGACGGTTAATTCGAATTATTTAAAACTAGCATCTCCCGTCTCGGCTTCGCCCGCGCAATAGTTGGGCAGAAGTCGGTAGGTTTAGAAATAGAATCTCAAAAACTATTATTTATTAAATCGTACTCTTACAAAACTTCGGAGTACACAACATTTTCTGTTTGTGAACCATGTGATAATAAAATGAATTTTCATTTAAAATAATTTAGTACCAATAAGTCAAAAAATATATTTAAATTGACGATAGAAAATTTTTTTAGCAAATCAAATTGGTGAAAGAGATATTCATTAAAAAATATGAATGTTCAACAATGATAGGGAATAAGTGCAATAAAAATTTATTGCCGATAAGCTGTTCACATTATCCTCGCGATATAAGTACCTATACCGTGCTAATCTAGTAGAGTGAGCGGCAAAACAGGTCGCCATCTATTGAGAAGTGAACAAAGTGTCATTTTTAATAATAAAATCGTAAGTTATTAAAATTAAAGTGACATGAAAAAAGTACAAAATAATTTAATTTTTATCTTTAAAAATGACCAAAAATGAAATCAATTAAAAAATTTTTGAAAAATAATTACATTAAAAAAAATTTTTTTTTCCATAATTATGTCGATTTTAGTAAACATAAACTAAAAATGACAATTCAACCTTCAGCACTTATAAATTGAAAAATGGCAAAAATATGAAATCAAAATAAAAAAATTTTTGAAAAAATGATTTCATTGAATTTTTTTTCTTGAATATGTAAATTTTTGTTTAAACTAAAAATCGACGCCTCCTAGCCATATAATTCTATTTGGAATATTAGTTCCATAAAATTCTTATTAAAAATATTTCAATATATGGCTATTTCAATGAAAATTCAATATAACTCTTACTGATGTCGACGTATTATATAATTCTAATTAAAAATGCATTCAATATTCTAATTGAAAAAGCTGTGTGATATAATTCTAACTGTAGCAGTCGTGCATTATAATACTAATTCATATAGTAAAGCCTGATTTGAATGAAAATTAACATCAAGTGAGAATTATATTGAACGCGTTTTTATTTAGAATTATATTATACTGTCGACATCAATAGGAATCATATTGAATTCCCATTAAAATAGCCTTATATTGAAATATTTTTAAATAAGGATTTTATAGAACTGTTATTTCAAATAGAATTATATAGCTCGGAGGCGTCGAAATGACAATCTAACCTTAAGGGGAGACACTGTTAAAGTATATGTGTATTTATATATGTGTATCTGTATTATGTAACCTTTACTTTAATAATCTACATTTGACGCTGTAACATTATGTCTTGTGCTGCCCCCTTCGTATAACCATTATAGCTTTTATATTTTAATCTTTGTAACCGCTTCACTTCAATTCTTGCATCTGGGCTGAGCACAGTTGTGCGTGCGCGCGGCTCTTTTCTTAATAAAGGTTTTATACTTTACAATGAATTATATTTCATTGCTGAATTCCTTCAACCATATTAGGTTATGGGCTCAGATACGCTTATAATTTTACTTTATCATTGAGTGAAGTTATCGTGAATTTAGTTTTATACGGCTTTGAAATTATCGAATTCTAAAACAAAAAAAAAAAAAAAAATGGCTGCCGGACAACAACGAGAAGATGACTATAGTCGAGTGAATATTCGCAAGTTAAAAAGTGACGATCAGTGGGAAACATGGAAATGGCAAATTGAACTTTGTTTAAAAGAGCAATGTCTCTATTCAATAATAGATGGAACTCGAACATGCCCTGACGCGCCTGTTTTAAACGCTTAACCGTCTGACGAATATAAGAATTGGCAACGTGACAATGCGCGAGCAGCTCGCATAATCGGTACTTCTGTTGAAGAAGATGCCGCCATGTACGTTTGAAAGAAAACTGACGCGAAAGAAATATGGGATACGTTAGTATCAGTATTCGAGCAATCGTCATTACAAAGATTGTATACTTTGTTTGATAATTTTTACGAAATTTCAAAAGATGACGCAACCTCCGTTAAGAAGCACACGTCAAAATTATCAAACGTGTTCGATGATATACTTGAGGAGTTGCAGAAAAGGGATCGTAACGCTAAAATTCCACTCTCACTGCTTCATCATCGCATATTTAAAACTCTCGGTCCCGAATATCAATTTTATCGCTCGACTTGGTATCGCGTTCCGGAAATAGAACAAACAACAAATCTTCTTGTTGAAAATCTAGTGTCAATTGAAAGTTCGCTTGCGACTGCACTGCCTCAGACCGCTAGCGCTTTTCATGTAAAGTCGCATAACCAAACGAAGGTTAATAAAATTAAATCAGGATCAAATTTTGAAAAGAAGGAAAGACGTCAGTGTAATTATTGTAAAAAATTTGGCCATATTGTTGCAGATTGTCGCAAGCGCATAGCTGTTGAAGAAAAAGTCGCAGCAGCCAGCAGTAACAACAAAAGTCCTGATTCTAGTTCTAAGAGTAATATTAAACAAAGTACGTTTATTGCAACCTGTTTCACAGTAGAAACAGACTATGTTTCTGCTGATGCTTGGATTTCGGATTCGGGTGCAACGAATCACATGACTGCAAATAAACAATGTTTCGCAACTTTCGAAAAATTTCCAATACCGCAACACGTTGAAATTGCAAATGGAGGGCACATTCTTGCTTATGGTTGCGGTAGTGTTAATGTAGAAGTGCTTGTCGGTAACAAATAGTCGTCTGCTACTTTGAGTGACGTTTGGTATATATCAGACGTTGGCCATCAACTTTTCTCCACTCGTCAAGCTGCTAAGCAAGGAAATAAAATCACATTTGACTCTGATGGTATAAAAGTTCGACGAAATGGTAAAATAGTCGCAATAGGTCTACTCAGTAGTCAGGCTTACATTATGAATATACGCGTTTGTGCTCCAAAGCCGCAAGTAGTGGCGAATCTCGCTACAACTAAAGATCAATTTCAAGGTTGGCATGAGCGGCTTGGACATCAGGACAAACATTATGTACGTGATGTGCTATCTCGTTTTGGAATTTCAATAAAGTATTCTGATACGACAGCCTTCTGCGACGGGTGTGTCCTTGGTAAATCACATCGAAAACCATTTCATACGCGTCATGATCGTCCTCGCAGTGTTGGTGAATTGATTAATTCTGACGTGAATGGTCCAATGTCTATTAATTCAATAAATGGTTTTAGATATTATGTAGTATTTAAAGATGACTTTTCGCGCTACGTTCGTGTATTTTTCATGAAAGAAAAATCAGAAGTTGCTACACATTTGGAAACATTTCTTAACGAATGTGACACAGCTGGTCATAAAGTGAAAGTTTTTCGTTTAGATGGTGGTGGCGAGTTTGATTGTACTAATGTGCGTGAACTTTTACGACAGCGTGGTATCGAACTCAATTTAACGTGTCCGGATACGCCTGAAAAAAACGGCATTTCAGAACAGTCAAACCGTCACATTGTTGAATTAGCTCGTTCAATGCTTTCAGTCAGTAAATTGCCAAAATCTTTCTGGGCACATGCGTGTTATACAGCTACATTTTTAGTTAATCGTACAGGAAAATCAGCTGTATCAGATAAAACGCCTCTTGTTATGGTCTGGAAAGACCTTTAAAAGTTTTAATTATCTAAGAATTTTCGGTTCAGAGTTATGTAAACATTCCAAAGAGGTCTCGCGGTAAGTTCGATAACAAAGCTGAATTTGGTTATTTTGTTGGCTATGTAAATGAAAAAGATGGTTACAAAGTTTGGGTACCATCTCAACATCGTATAATGAAATCACGTAATGTCGATTTTCGTCCTGAAAAATTATGCACCTCAAATAGTACAATTGAACTGAACTTTCAGTCATCGGAAGAATTCATACAAGATTTTGAAAATGATCAAAGCGTCTGTGAAGATCAAAGTCACAGTATTTCAGAGGATGAATATTACAGTACTCCAGAGGACGATCATATAGAAAAAGGTGAATATAATGTTGATGCTCATGACAAAGAAATCCCAGTTCAAACTTCTCGTCCTACTCGTCAGATTAACCCACCAGTCAGACTAAATGATTACGAGGTAGGTTATAAACCTCATAGACAATCAAGCAATCAGTCAAATATTGCATTAGCATATTTAAGTGAAGCTATTCAACAAGACATCGAGCCAACCAGTTTTTATGAAGCCATGAAGAGTCGCGATTCCGAAAAATGGTTAGATGCTATGAGAGAAGAAATGGAGGCTTTTAAAGAAAATAAAACTTAAGATTTGGTATCATTGCCTCCAGGCAAACGTGTTATTGATAATCGATGGGTTCTTCGAATAAAATATAAACCAGATGGTTTGATTCATCGATTTCGAGCTCGTCTAGTTGCACGAGGAATATTTCAACGTGCTAAATTGGATTATGATGAAACCTTCAGCCCAGTTGCCCGTTATGACTCCATTCGCGCTTTTATTGCAACTGCAGCAAATGAAAATTTAGCTCTTGGACAATTTGATATAAAATCTGCCTTCCTCTATGGTGAAATCGATACAGAGATCTACATGACTCAGCCACAAGGTTTTGACGATGGTTCGGGTAGAGTATGTCGTCTGAAAAAGTCACTGTATGGGCTTAAACAATCTCCACGATGCTGGAATAATAGATTTAACTCATTCATGGTAAACAATGGTTTCACACGATCAATGGCAGATCCCTGTATCTACACTCGGAAAAGAAAAACAGAAAAATTAATTGTCGCAATTTATGTTGACGATGGACTTATTGTAGGATCTTCACAAAATGCAGTGGATTCATTTTTAAAATTACTGACTTCTGAATTTAAAATCACCACAGGGTCACTGGACTCCTTTTTAGGTATGCAAATTCAACGACGTAAGTCTGGTTTCTTTGTTTCACAACAAGCTTACGTTAAGAAAACTTTACAACGTTTTGGAATGACCAATTGTAATTCAACGAAGACTCCTGCTGAAAATCAACAAACTAACAATGAAAAAAATGGCGCTCTTGATAGTTCCATTCCATATCGTTCGGCTGTGGGCTCTTTAATGTACTTGGCCTGTGCTACACGCCCTGATATAGCATATGCTGTATCAAAAGCAGCCAGATTAATGGCTGAACCAACTACAGCTGATTGAATCTCCGTTAAACGGATATTTAGATACTTGGAAGGCACCATTGATTTTGGACTACATTACAGTTCAACTGATGATAAGCTTTGTGCCTATTCTGATGCAGATTTTGCTGGGGATATAAAAACCAGAAGGTCGACAAATGGTTTTATCTCGCTTATTGGTGGAACTGCAGTTTCATGGACTTCTCAGTTACAGAAATCAGTTGCACTTTCAACGACAGAAGCAGAATTTATTGCTGCCAGTGGAGGTGCCAAAGAGCTTGTATAACTCAAAAGACTGCTAAGTGAAATTCATGGTAAAATTAGTGCTCCAGTTCTGTTTATTGATAATGCAAGTGCAATCAAGTTAACCAAAAACTACGAATTTCATAAACGATCTAAACATATAGAAGTTCGATATTTTTATATTCGTGAACTGTATCAAAAAGGTGACATTGATATTAAACATGTGCGTTCTGAAGAGCAATTAGGTGACATGTTCACAAAGCCTTTAAGTTCAGTTAAATTTAAAGATATGTGTACTAAAATCGGACTTTATAAGTAATTTCTATCTATGAATTTATAAATTATCATAGTAAAGTTTAAGGGGTAGTGTTAATGTATATGTGTATTTATATATGTGTATGTGTATTATGTGGCTGATTCCATTCAGATTCATGCAGGCCGTCACTGAACGAATTTTTTTTTTCTTCTAAGTAATAAAAATACCTTCTATTATGTATATAAAGATAAAATTTACCTCGTAGAACGCTCAAAAATTTTTTTTTTTTTTTTACTTCAGCAATTTTAGTGTTGGATGTAAAAACGAAAATTCAAAAATTGAAAATGAACCTCTACTTTTAAATGACCATAGCTCCGTCAATTTTTAACCTTTTTAGGCGTTCTTTTAACAAAAATGTGCGGAATTCTGTCTAGTTTTAAATGCAATCTCGATTTTTGTAATACAATTGGATCTCACTGAGTTATTTTCGAAAAACCAAAAAAAACGATTTTTTTCAAACACGATTTTCTCAAAAACCATATTTTTTTTTTTTGAAATTTTTATATGATTTTATACATAAAAAATACTAACTTTTAGGGTAGGTGAGAATATGCGATTTCGCCTTATTTTTTTTTAACAGATTTTTAAACGTTTTTTTTATATTTTCGAGTTTAAAACATTGATACCATGGCGCATCGTACTATTTTTCCAACTATACGTGTTCTTACAACTATTTTTATGCTTTTATTTATTAATATATCAAAAATATCAACAATAATCTTTAAAATAAACCCCGGATCGAATATTTTGATCAATTAGAACCAAAGTTATGACGATTTGAAGTTTAAAAAAAAATGCTGAAACTTCAAATAAATATATTTACTTTGAATTTTGAATTTTGAATTTTAAATTTGAATTTTGAAAAGGTGAGTTTTTGAAATACTAAAATATATTATTTGGTCATTTGCAATGAACAAATAATATGTGATACAATTAAGAAAGAACACTAATGAATTGAGAACTAATGTGAATAAAAAAATCCGAATTTAAATAAAACCTTTCAATTTACTTCTTGCCACTCATGTCTCGAAGTTTTGGCAGTGTAGATTTGGTTTCGTTCACTTTTCCAACAGTGAATCTTTTGAATACCTTTAATTTCTTTTGCATTTCCTGACCATTCCATTTTTTTTGTCAGTCGAAAAACTTCTAACTCATCCTTGCGGATAACAAGAATATTAATCGACGGAGTATATTTTGATACGTGAGTGGCGAAATTTTCAGCGTTTCTAATAAAATCTGCACTCTTCTTGGACAGATTATGCGTGGTAGCATAATGTTTAACCAAACCACCAATACTGTCACAAGCGCCTTTACCATGACCTGTTGCAGAAAAAAGCCATTTTCTGTTTACTTTTGAGTTTTGAAGCTCATAGAATTGATATCTATTTTTAAAATGACTGGCAGCTCCATCGGAATTGGTTATGATTTTATCAAGATCTTGCGCAATATGTTTTTGTTTTAAGTTATCGATAATTAAATTTATAGCTATTAGGGCATGAGACGAATCATATTTAATATCGTCAGAGACAGTGACATGACTGACTGTTTTATCATTTCCAAAATAGCATACTGACGTAAATATTGATATTTGGTTTTTACTTCAATGATAGCTTTGAATTTCATTTTGAAGCAGAACTGTCCAATTTTCTGCAAAATCGACATGAATAACTAATTGGAAGTCATTATTTTTCGCTAAAAGTTTAACCTCTTTCATTGCTATACGTTGAATTTCTTTTACCAATTTATGAGCTCTTACAGTGAAAGCGCGCTCTCTAAACTCTATTGAGAAATTTTCAATTGTGCTAGTTTAATTTAGTAAATTTGATTTTTCCCAAACACCATAAATTATTTCTTCATATAAATCATCTTCTGTCAAAGAAATTACTTGTAAATCAATAGAATCTCCAATGGGACATTCTTTACATTCTCTTAGTACAAATTTCATATCATCATTTGAACAAAAAAGTGAAGAACATATTTTCAATTCCAAATCTGCAATGTCTTGTTTATTTTCTTTTTTATAATGATTCAAAGTATCTAACATAAGTTTAAGATTCTCGCAGTAAACGCAAAGACACGAATCGGTGGGTGGATGTGGTATAACCCACTTCGGTCTTAAAGCGTAGAATGTTGATTTACCAATTTTGGTTTTCATTTCAAGATTTTCGTCTTTAAATAATTGATATATTTCTTTTATACTTTGCGTAAGAGAGCGTTTGACTTCTTTAGTTTTTATACCATTTTCTTTGATAGATACTGTGTCGATTTTATTTGCACTTTGACGAGAACAATTAAAATCATCGTTCAGATAATAATCCTTTACTTTCATTACAATTTCGCTATCCAAAAAATGGCCACAATAGTTCTCAGACTGCTTGTAAATTTTTTTGTTATTTACCAATGATCGTGCTTGATCAATCATATAAATAGTTACATTTGGTAAAACTGATAATAAATAATCTTTGGAAATATCACTTGGTATAATACTCAACAATCGCACTTTCTCAAGAAAATTTGAACAATTATCTAATGCAACTTTAATATTCTCAAGCCATTATCATTTGTTTTACATTCATTATTTTCATTCAATGCAAGCAAATCCGTTATATCGTAGACTTTCATCATTTTACTTGCTATTTGTGAATCAAATGCATCGTTTATTTGTTTTCTTTTTCGGAGAGCATAAGATTCTCGCATCTTGATATTGATACTTTGAGGCATTTTAATTGGTGAAATGTTTAATTTCAAATTACTTGAAGTCTCGTTGAGCTGTTCTACCACAGCCTCACTATGAATAAAATCTTCCAAAGATTGTTGACTGCTTGAAGTCGATGAAATAGGCGCATTTTTCACTTCATCTAATAATATTTTGTAACACGAAGGGCATACTTTATCTTCTCTAGAGAAAGAAGTATTTGGATACAAGCGCTTCAAAGACTCCGTTAGATCACCTAATTCTCTAAGCGGACTTTTGGAGCAATCAGAAACAACTTTTTTGTGCTTTTCTTTCAAATCCTTGCACTTCATTTTAACAATCAGTGATGCCATTATTGATATTCTGTTCAATAACAGATCGAAAAAAATAATATTTCTTAAACAACTTTATTTTTTATCTTCCTTTCCTTATATTTTTAAACGCGTCAAGTCGTTGATGAGAATGCAAAGAACGAATCATCGCCACCTAGTAGTGACATGCGTCAACTCCCTACAAAATAAATTTAAATTCTAGGCGCGAAATTCAAACTGATAAAAAAATTATATTCTTCAACAAAAAAAATTTTTATTATAATAATGTACCATAAAAAGAGGATAAATGGTTATATATTCTTTCATCAAAATAACTTTTTCTCTAAATTAAAAAATTTATATCTTCAGATTTTAATCTTTAACGAAAATTTCGTTTCCTCAATGTGAATATCATATTTATTTAAAGTTTCAGCATTTTTTTTTAAACTTCAAATCGTCATAACTTTGGTTCTAATTGATCAAAATACTCGATTCGGAGTTTATTTTAAAAATTATTGTTGATATTTTTGATATATTAATAAATAAAAGCATAAAAATAGTTGTAAGAACACGTAAAGTTGGAAAAATAGTACGATGCGCCATGGTATCAATGTTTTAAACTCGAAAATATAAAAAAAACGTTTAAAAATCTGTTTGAAAAAAATAAGGCAAAATCGCATATTCTCACCTACTCTAAAAATTAGTATCTTTTATGTATAAAATCATATAAAAATTTCAAAAAAAAAATATAGTTTTTGAGAAAATCGTGTTTGAAAAAAATCGCTTTTTTTCGGTTTTTCGTAAATAACTCAGTGAGATCAAATTGTATTACAAAACTAGACAGAATTCTGCACATTTTCGTAAAAAGAACGCCCAAAAAGGTTAAAAATTGACGGAGCTATAGTCATTTAAAAGTAGAGGTTCATTTTCAATTTTTGAATTTTCGTTTTTACATCCAACACTAGAATTACTGTAGTAAAAAAAAAATTTTTTTTGAGCGTTCTACGAGGTAAATTTTATCTTTATATACATAATAGAAGGTATTTTCATTACTTAAAAGAATAAAAAAATTCGATCAGTGACGGCCTGCATGAATCTGAATGGAATCAGCCATGTAACCTTTACTTTAATAATCTACATTTGACGCTGTAACATTATGTCTTGTGCTGTCCCCTTTGTATAACCATTATAGCTTTTATATTTCAATCTTTGTAACCGCTTCACTTTAATTCTTGTATCTGGGCTGAGCACAGTTGTGCATGCGCGCGGCTCTTTTTTAATAAAGGTTTTATACTTTACAATGTTTTATATTTCATTGCTGAATTCCATCAACCATATTAGACACAAGTAAAATATGAGAAAAATGAGGTTTTTTAGTTTTAACTTTTGATCCGTAGCACGTACAATGTTATCCATGCGTAATGTTATTCAAAATCATCTAAAGAATCTATAAAAAAAATTTCAGCTCGAAATATTAAAAACTGTGGGACTAGTTCCATTTTAACGACTGCTCGATTCAGTGATAAGTGAGGAAGCGTTAAAATGGAACTAGTCCCTCAGTTTTTAATATTTCGAGCTGAAAATTTTTTTATAGATTGTTTAGATGATTTTGAACACCATAACACATGGATAACATTGTAGGTGCTACGGATCAAAAGTTAAAACTGAAAAACCTTATTTTTTTTGTGTTTTACTTGTGTCTTCCCTTAAGAGGCGGTCGGGTCTATTCGCCGCTACATATAGGGTGGCGCTGCGGTCAGGTGAGAGAAATCTATTAAATATTTTTTATACAGTTATTTACAATTTTCTGAGACGACAATATACTTTTAATGTTGTCATTTTCTCTAGCCATATATATGTAGAATAATTATTAATACTTATCTTGTTTGAAAAGTCTAAAATATTGTTATAAAGCGAAAAATGCGATGCAAAGTAGGATCGATGTAAACATGCGTGCACCTTCCTTTAGTACGACAGAGAGAGCAATACTAAAGAATGATGTATACTAATGTTTACGTCGGCTCTACCTCGCGCCGCATTTTTCGCTTTATAACAATATTTTAGACTTTTCAAACAAGATAAGTATTAATAATTATTCTACATATATATGGCTAGAGGAAATGACAAGATTAAAAGTATATTATTGTTTCAGTAAATTTTAAATTGCTGTATAAAAAATATTTTATATTTTTTTCTCACCTGACCGCAGCGCCACCAAGCGGCGAATGGTTCCGACCGCCTCTTAAGCATTTTTTCTTGAATAAAATCGGTAAATATATATAATATTGAAAAAATGTATTTTTTCCGAAAATTTTCTGAAATATTTGTTTGAAAATATCACAGGATGATAAAATCAATGCTATTTGCGATTGTGTTAATAAACGAAAAAAAAATTTATTTGTATAAAAATGGTTAAGTTTTGTAAACATCAAATTTCTTGAAAAATCTATGAGAAATTGTATTTTGAATAAAATTAACGTTATTTGAAAGCGGGCAAATATCTTATATTTTTTGTTAATATATTTGGAGAAAAAATTTTAGAAAAAATCGCAAATCATACATAATTATTTGTAATTTTTAAAATTATTTTATTAACCATGAAGGGTTAAATTCTCATGCATAAGCCAATAAATATTTGAGGAATAAAAAATTTCCTTGAACAAGATAAAAAATTTTTTCTAAAGTTAAAAAAATTGTCTAATTTTTTATTCTGCCTAATGGAATAGGAAAATATTTCATTAAATAATCCGAGGTAATGTTACTCTGTGATTAGAGAATATGCAATAAAAATTTATTGTGTTGAAGTTACGGAATATCATAGGTGTATAAGTCTTTCTACCGTACCAGTTTAATAAAGAGAAAGATAAAATCGGTCGCCACCTATTGGGCAACCAAGGAAAGTAGCAAGGATAGAGCATGTTGACCGCAGAACGCCGAAAAAAAGTAGTCCCTATTCCCTACGCGTTAAGATCTAGGTCTATAATTATTTTATTGCAATTATTGATTAAAAAAGTAATTATTTAAATAGCCTATGACACTCGTCACATTATAGAGAATTTAAATTTAAAATTTGAAAACGATCGGTTCAGTAGTTTTTGAGATAATTGAGAACATTCAAACAAACGCTGTCCTTTTATATAATAGTAAGATTTAAATTTAAAATTTGAAAACGATCGGTTCAGTAGTTTTTGAGATAATTGAGAACATTCAAACAAACGCTGTCCTTTTATATAATAGTAAGATACTTGACTTGAAATAAAGGCATGACTATATGTATACAGGTGCTCACAAAACTTTTAATTGTCCATGTAAATTTTTTCAAAAGCTTGTAAATAGTTATTATTTAAAAATATTGAATTTTAAATTTAATAAATTGAAAATTTATTTTACAATAATAAAATTGAGAAATAAATTGCATGTAATTTAAAACTTAATTAAATATTTATAATATTTAAAAAAATTTTTAAATGACATAATATAAAATAACTATTTTGCAAGTATTGCCGTTAACTTTATGAATACTTTTCAACATGATTGTTTTAAAAAAAATGGTTTGTAAATACTTTTTCAATCCTTCTTATGTTCTTAAAAAAATGTAGTGAAGAATTATTTTTAAAACAATATTTTAAATGTAAGTTTTTTGTAAAGACTAGATTGTTTTTAATTACATTTGAAAAATTTATAAACTTAATAACTGTTAGTATGCCAATAAAATATTTATAAAACAATAATATTGTTGGAAATATAATAAGGTCATTGAATTTCATATGAAAAGTTTATTAAACGTTTAAAGGTAGCTTCTTTTAACAAAATAATAGAAAGCAAGAGAATGAAATTAATTAATTATAAAGTTGTTTGAAATATAAATATTGAAATAATTGTATGGTAGGTCATTGATTAAAGAAACATAATAATTAACAGCGAAAATCGGATTTGCAGCTTATCTATAATGCATTTTTTCATGAGTACACAGCTGTTTTATTTTACGCATTTAAATTTTTTATATACTATTGTTCAAAGGAATTTTAATTTAAACATGCATTCTCAAAGAAATAAACAAAATAAATTTTCCCTCAAAAGCTAATAAAGATCACTGATGTTTTAGATAAATCATTAAATTTTGAATAGATATTATAACACAACATAGATGATTTATATTGATTGACTTAATTTTTTTTTTTTATTTCATCAATACTTTTTCAAATATTATAATTTAACTTTACTGCAAACATTCGTGAATTAAAAAACAAATTATTTTATGTACTCACTTATTTAATTTAAAACTCTAAAAAAGCGTTCAAAGAATGGTTTGATTTTATTGTTTGATAGAATTTTGACGTTTCCAAAGTCATTTTTATCTTATTTATACATCGATTCTTAAGAGCATGACGAAGCTGCCCGCTTTCTAATAATATTTCCAATCCCAACTTATGAATAAACGATGCGTTTAATCGAGTTTTTTTGCTACGAAGAAAAAATTTGTAAGATTAAACTCTAGTGCGGACAACTCAAGAAATCCACCAAAATATACATACAAAATTATGATAAAAACTTTTAATGTATCGTATTTTAAGGTTGGGTTTGTCGAGTTTGATATCTAATTTCCAATCCAAGCTCATAAAAAATAACAAGTCTAAATGATTTTTTATTTTAACAAAAATTATTGTATTAACATAGCTTCAGTGCGGACAAGTCATTATATTTGTTTAATTTATGAATTTAAAGAGATATTGACAAAATAAAAAAAGCAAAACCCGATTGCTGCAGCTCCGACATCCCGTTAAAGAATAATAATAAACATTTTTAATTCGTTATCATAAAAAATCAAGTTTTTATACAAATTCATTGAGAAAGACTAAAATTTTCATAATAAGCATTTATATAGCAATATTTTAATCAATTTTAATGAATTTAATATTTCTTATTTTACAGCTTTTGTGCTTTCTCATCAGTTATTCACTCAAAATTTTTAAATAAAATAGAAATATAAGACCATAGTTCTTCGCTTTTACAATTAATTATATAATTAAACAATCATTTTCAAAACAAAATTTTAAGCAATTTTATTGACATTTTATGAGTAATTACATTTAGGGCGAACATTCCTGAATTGAAAAAAATTTTCTTCCGATAATTTGGATGATTGGGTTATTTTATCTCGATTGAAAATTCGTCAGATGATTATTGACACAAGAGATAAAGTAGTAAAAACTATCAATTAATGATATGCTGGTAGAAAACTCGTCCATTAGTGTATTTAAATAGCCGATTGACGCTTACGTCTGGCTCCTGCGATACACCTTTTATTACATCAGCTGACAATCTTTCCCCCGCTATACAGCTAGCTGACGAGCGAAAATTTAGTATATTTCTGTAGACATGGAATTTATTGGAGATATTATATATGTTTATATATATAAATATAAGTAAGTAAAACCGGTCTTTTGAATGCGCGCTACAGTTTGCTGCTATGGACTCCTGTATATTTTGTGCGCGGGACCGGTCTTTTGAATGCCGCATTCAAAAAACCAATTTCCATACACTCAATTCTCGCTATTGCGAGCATCTCAGGAATAATTTCTCTCGCTATTACGAGCGTAAGAGGGGCCCCCACCACTCAAAAAATGCTATGCTTAGAATAATGAGCGAAACAATAACTATATGATCGTTTGTATGGCCCAAACCATGCTTGATTGGAGTCAAGATGTAAATCAAATTTCATGTACGGAAAGAGCAACGCTGATAAAAGCTCGAGATATTACTTTTGACATTTTTTTTTAAAGCAATGAAAATAGCATTTAATTTTGTTTTATAATTGTTGAATTAATTTTTTTTTTTCCTAATTTTTTATTGTAATTATGTTTTGTTTTTTCATGTTGATACGGTCAATTTACTAATAATCATCTGAAAATAAAATTTTTTTTTCAAAGCATATTAATTTGATGTTATGTAATTAAAATGTACATAAAAAAATAATATAAATAAAAAAAAAATAATTATAAACATACATATATAATAATAAAAATATAGATATAGTAAAAGATTATATATTATTTAAACAGTAGATTACACGAAATCATATATTATTTAAATAGTACATTACACGAAATCATATATTATTAAAATAGTACATTACACGAAATCATATATTATTTAAATAGTACATTAATACGCGTCGATAGGGAGGGAACATCGTCTCTCGTTGCGCGTATGTAACGAGGGAAGTCGAATTTTCGAGCAGGACATGAAGAAAAATAGATTGAGTACTGGGGGAAGAAGGGGAAGCATTTTGCTCGCCTTAGCAAGACAAAAATGCTCGTTATAGCGAAGCTCGTTATAGCGAGAAATGAGTGTAATACATACGGCAATGGAAGGGAGGGGGTAACAATGTGAGACTGCCACACACCTCGACGTGCGCGGGATATACCCGAAGTCAGTACTGACGAGCGCGGGTTATCGTGCATTCAAAAGACCGGTTTTATATACATATATGTATATATATATATATATATATATATATTAGTTATATACGTAACTTGGGCGTACGTAGGATGAATATGGACAAGGCTAATATTTGTCGATTGAGTAGTAGTTGATTGAGAGCGTGCGAAGCGCGCCCCAGGGCTGCGAATCCCCTTGCGTCCGTTGTACACATATTGTTTTTTTATCCAAAGGGTGAAAAATTCGATTTTTATGCTTTTCAAGCGGGCGCAAAATTTTTTTTCTAATTAACAGATTGATATTATGTGAGTAAAATTATATTTTTGAAGTTTTTTTTTTAACTTTTCTAAAAAAGTGCTCCAAGAATGATTTTATAACTTGTACCAATCTTCATCATATGAATCCATTCAAATTAAGAAAATATTTGGTAATTCAAAATTTTATTTATATCTTGTATACGAACACCGTGAAAGCAAATTGTTGATTAATGTTTTATTTAAAATTATTATCACTTTCATATATCACATAATATTAATAATATTATTACTATTATTATTACTTTTGAATTATTATCATCAATTATTTTTTTTGTATTATATTCGTTTGCTAAATATCTACTGAATTCCATACAATTCTCGATATTAAGAAAATAACAAGCATAATAGCTTTAAAATTAAACTATCTTGAGAATTTGATTTATCACATTTTTTGTACTTTTTAGAATGTCTGTAAAAAATAAAAGAAAATTAATTTAAAAAATTTCAAAATGTAAATGTAATTTTCTTTATCTATTTGATCATATTAACCAGTAACATTTGTCCAAAATTTTAATTCTAATTTTGTTACTACGTGTCCTTTATACGATAAATATGTAGGTGACAGATTATTTGGCGTAAGGCCACTGATCTCCAAATATTTGACCCTAATTTAGCCCTTTATCATATGCTTCAGATTACTTTTCTATAAAAAAACCATTTTTTTTAAATTCCTCAAGTGCCGGCCTTCTAAAGGTTTATCTTTTTTCGTCGGTTTGACGTAAAGATACAATATTCTTGTCGGTTATTGCCTTATTTATATAATAATATTATGTGACACATCATATCTTCATCTGACATATGGTAATCACAAAACCATACCACCTAAAACTGGCATGTTCCGATTATGGGACTGAAAAAAAATCTGTAGATTTGTCCGACATTATAACCTTATAGTGTTATAATTAATTATCATGTGATCTCATAAAAATTAGCTATGTGGTTATTGCACAACATATCCCCTTTTTATTGACATGATTTAAATGGTAGATTGGTCTAACGCAGAATTATTTTTGTGCACCATGCATTTTTTAGTTTTTTTTTAATAAAAATATCTTTTAGTTTCATGTAAAAAAAAGTACACTCGAAACTCAAAAGAGTAAAAATTGGAAATGAAAAATAAAAAAGAATAGTTTTTTTACTTATAAAAGAGTAAATTGAAGAGTTTAGCACTAGTAGAGGTAAATCTGATGACTTTATAATATATAAAGATAAATTTAAGCAGTTTACTCTTTTACTAAAAGTAAGAAAGTATTTTCTTTACTTTATGAAAATTAAATCATTCAAAAAGGTAAATATGATGCTTTTACTCTTTTGATAAAGATAAGTATCTACATTTTTTACTTTACAAAGAGTAAAAGATTATATTACTTTTTCTAAAGAGTATTTGATGTGTTAACTCTTTTGACAAAGAATAAAAGGCACATTTAAACTATATAGAATAAAATAATACTTCAATAGTTAAAAAGAGAAATTTGATCAATATTTACTTTTGCGATATTCCACAAAAGAGTAAATTCATCAATTTATTATTTTCGAGATGATCAGAAGTCACATAAGGATTTGGAAGTCACGTGACTACAATACGTTTCTGAGATATTTATAATTAACGATAGGAATTTCAGTATTCTTGAAAAGTTCTTGAGTGCATGTAATAAAAAATAATGATATACACCGAAAGAATTATACTTCTCAAAAATTTGTAGAATTTCAGTTTGTTGAGATTTGATTTTAAATTAAAATGTTTGAATAGTTCCATGATTAGTTTTAAAATTATTATTAGCATTTAAAAAAAAAACAAATTATTATCTTACATGTAGTTTATTTTTTTAGAAATTTTCCCCATTTTTTTCTACTTAAAAACTTATTATTTTATTTAATCAGTATAATTTGACGAGAAATTAATAGAATAAGTTAAAAAAAAAATGAATAATTAATAAGATTGTTTGAATTTTTTTTGAGAAATAACATCAAAGTATTGAACTTTTATGTACAAACTTCCAAATATGGGGAATTCAAGAATTTAATTTAATCAGGTGATTTAATCATCCCAAAAATAGTAAATTGATAAATTTACTCTTTTGTGGAATACCATAAGAGTGAATATTGATCAAATTAATCTCTTCAGTTATTAAGGTATTATTTTATTCTTCAAAAAATTACAAATGTGCCTTTTACTCTTTGTCAAAAGAGTTAACACATCAAATACTCTTTAGAAAAAGTAACATAATCTTTTACTCTTTGTAAAGTAAAAAATATAGATACTTATCTTTATCAAAAGAGTAAAAGCATCATATTTGCCTTTTAAAATCATTAAATTTTCATTAAGTAAAGAAAACACGTTCTTACTTTGAGTAAAAGAGTAAACTGCTTAAATTTATCTTTACAAATAAAGTCATCAAATTTACCTTTTTTAGTGGTAAACTCTTCAATTTACTCTTTTATAAGTGAAAAACTATACTTTTTTACTTTTTATTTCCAATTTTTACTCTTCTAGGTTTAGAGTGTATGTAATCATTGCATGACAAGATATCGTCTAATCGACATGTTCAATAATTAATTATTTAAAAACGCAGCGGCTTCGAAAATTTTCGTAAATAAAAAGTTTGGTAATCTCGAAAAAATTAAGTTGTTTAAAAAGTTCTAAGTATGTGGCAATCATTTTTAAAAAAGGGTTCTGTACTGCGGACTAAATTTCTTAAAGTTAATAAAACATTTTTTTAGATTCAAACATTTTTTCTTTGAGTCAAAATAATGTTTTCTCAATAAATATCTTAAAGTTAATATTTGTATTCTAAAAAGTATTTTATTGATTTGAATATAATTTTATTTAATAACATTTCTCAGATTGAAAATCAACTTTAAAAAAAAAAAAAAAAATTTCAGTGTATAGGAAACTATAATATGATAATGATAACAATTTTTTTATTTACTTACAGGAATTTTAATGAATTGAAAAGCTAGCAAATACTTTAGATTTAATCATTTATTTTAGAATGTCACTTTTAAATAAATTATTTAATTTTGAATCAGATTAAATTTCTACTTGTGAATATGAGGCTGTTAAATTGTAACTCCTTTCTGAAATCTACTTACAGCTGTAATTTACGAAGTTTTGAAGAGTTTCTTGTGCTCCTACCGCGAAACACTGGCAGTTAAGGTTTTAATAAATTCAAGGGAACGGCTTCTGCGTACGCAGTAATCACTAAAATTTCCAGACAATTCGTCGAACATCTTGGGCAATTTATCTAGAAAATAAGCAAGGTAACATCAAACTGTAGCCGCAGGCCATGAGAATTCTGATGTTATTCATATTCACAACTTGTTCTGAACGAGCCTAGAAATATATTTATTTTAAATTATATCAGTCTAGTTTTTTAAATAATTCTAAATATTATTTAATTTAGAATTGAACATTTAAATTTTTTTCTAAAAAATTACTGTCTTCCTTTAATGATTGCTTTTCTTTAAGGGACTTTATTACGAATTCTTACCTAAATCATTTATATAAATTATTCGCATGAAACCAGTAATTAATTTATGTAATTATTATTATTGAATATTAACTATTTTATAGTATATACACAAGAAAAAATTGGGATCTTTTCTTAACACACATCTTGGGTTAAAAATAGAACGTAAGATCACATTTTTCGTGTGATGAAATTATTTTTTAAAATATACAAATCACCTGTTTTTTTTCATTTGATATATTTTTGTATAAAGCTTCTAAATTATAATATTTTATAATACAAATTTCTATGAAAATTATTCAACTATACAAAATTACGTACAAAAATGACCTATTTTGATTTCCATTAATACAAAAAGTTCTTTTTTTTACATATTATTTGTGTAGTTTGTTATCTAACTACACAGGATACAAAATTCTTACCAATGTAGTAGCTTTTTTAATTCTTATTTTATTTTATGTGCTATAACTTATACTAACAGCACAATAGCGTTTTAAATATGTTGTCATAAATATTGAGGAATACAAATGGCTATACTCTGATAACATAGCTAAGATGTTACAACTCTGTTGAATAATAATACTTGAATATCCCATTGGAAATCGAGGGGCTAATAACTCAAAGAATAAGTGCTTGAATGATATCAAATTTAGATGATTTCATTATGATTTCAAACTGATATCAAGTGTAGATACTTTACTAAAAAATAAAAGGATTTCAAGTGAATTCGTGTGATTTCACGAAGTTTATGTCATTACTAGGTATTTGATTTCATTAATTAAGAATTAAACATAAACATTATAAGTAAAAAAATCTAATTTAAATATAAATTAAATACATCAAATTAATTAATTATGAACAAAAGATAGTCCTGTAGTACAGTTAGGGGATGTGAAAATGACACTACACCTGTATTCATAAATTTTAATTGTCTATCCATTTTATTGTTGAATTTCCAGAAAAGAAATGCATTAGCCTGTAGTATGCACTATGATGATTATTTAGTTAAATTTTCAAATAAATTCATTAATTGGTTCTTAAGATATTTGGATCTCTGGTACATGATCAAAAAGTTTTAATAAATAATATTAGAACCCGAAATTTTTAATTAAATTTAACTAAATAATCTTCAAGGTACATACTGCAAACTAACGCATTTCTTTTCCGAAAATTTTGCAATCAAATGGAAAGATAATAAATATTTATGAGTACAGGTGTAGTGTCCATTTTACATCTCCTTAATACAGAAAAAAAACTAAGGATGTGAATAATTTTCATATAACTATTACAAATAATTAATTAAGACTCTATTTTTACATTAATAATTTTTATTAAAAAACCAAAAATAATTAAAATTGCAAGTTAGTTATATTTCTTTATTTTATTGATTATATTTGAGCTTAACATTAAACTTTTATCCTCGACAATTGTAGGTAAAATTATAGTTATATAAATTTTTATATTTTTATATCCATTTACGCCCATGGGTACCGACGTCAAAATAACGCTATTTTTTTTAACGTATATCATGAACAAAGAACTCCAAGATCTTAACGTATATCATGAACAAAGAACTCCAACATCTTTTATATTTCCTTCAACTTTTGCAAAATTGCTAGAAATTTTCAAATTTTTCCAGGTGTTTTCCGATAAATAAATGAATTCCAATACAAGACCAATGCAGAGTTGCGAAAAAAGTAATTTAAAATTATTTGAATTACGAATCATTTTTGAATTTGTAATTAAAGTTTTATTTAATTAACAATTCCTTTGAAATTGATAATTAAAAATATTTTAACTAACAAATCAAAATCTAATCGTGAATTAAAAAGGCTTTAATTAAAAAATCAAAAGAAATTCTTAATTAAATAAATTTCAACTAAGAAATCAAAATGCAATCTTGAATTAAAAGGGCTTTAATTGAAAATTCAAAAGGAGTCCTTAATTAAATAAATTTCAATTAAGAAATTAAAATGTAATCGTGAATTGAAAAGGCTTAGATTACAAAATTCAAATGGGATTCTTAATTAAATATATTTTAATTACAAACAAAAATGTAATTGTGAATTGAAAGAGCGTCAGTTATGATTATGATTTGTGAATTCGAGGGCTTTAATTAAAAATTCCACAATTCCTTTTTAATTAAATGTACTAAGGGATTTTGATCAATATATATGTATATACACTGAAAAAAAAATTTGATAGAATGAAAGAAAATTTCTTTGTTTCGAAGAAATGGTGTGTTTCAATAGTGCCAAACACACGATTTCTTTAAAACGAAGAAGTGAATTTTTTAAAATTAAAAACATATTTCTTAGATGTAAAAAACGGAATATTTAATTTAAAAAATCTGAATTTTTAATTAGAAAAAATATTTCTTTAAATCTAAAATAATTTGTTTATGATTCTGTCGGATACAAACAAATTGATGTTGTTTTTAATAAATATGTGTTTGTTTGTAAGAAATATTTATTCCTTTAAAAAAAACATTTATTTAAGAACAAAAATATTTTTTCGAATCTAAGACTCATTTCTTTAAAAATCCGTCGGAAAGAAACAAATAGTTGTTTCTTTTTAATAAATACTTGTTTGTTTGTAACAAATATTGGTTACTTAGAAAAAACATTTACTTAAAAGAAATATATATTTTTTCACTACACTGCGCGTAAAGTGCGTACTGTACTCCTTCTAAACTGAGCCTAAAATACATCGAGTACGCCCTGCGAATTTTCAAGTTCGAGCCCATCTATAAACTATATAGTCATAGACTGAACAGCTATTCGATTCGTGTAAACAAGTCTGAGCGTGTATTCATACGGCGCATATACAGTAAGAAACAGGGGAGATTGACCATACGCATTCAGTTAGTGGAAGTGAAAACGCACGAAAAACTCGTAAGAAAGAAAGAGAAAGACTACTCGCAGTCGTGGAGTGGGGACTCAAAAGTAAATACAAGGCGGATAGTCTTTCTCTTTCTTCCTCATGAGGTTTGCGTGCGTTCTCACTTCTATATAACGTGACATCGCCTAGCCGGATAATCTTTAAAATTTTATATCGTAAATAAAAACGTTTTATAAAATAGAGTTATTTAATTAAAAACGATAAAACTAATTATTAGTTTTATCGTTTTAAGAGTTATTAAATTATTTTTGTTATTAAATATTGATTTCAAATGATACCGCGCGATTCATTGTTTCTACGCATTTCATGTCCGAGCTAGTCAGCTGACTTTCGTATTCGAGTTTGTAGTTTTGTTTTTATTGCATTTACATAAGTTTTATTTGCAGATATTTGTGCGCATGGAGAATTATCATTCGCAAAATGTTATTAATATTTGTGCGAGATAATGAATTATTATTTTGAACATTTTTGGGCGCACTTTCCGCGCAGTGTAGTGAAAAGTCGTATATACACCTCGAGAGTGCAGTAAGCAAAGCAGGCCCTGCGTGTGCACGCTGGGCGTACTTTGCTTACTGTACTCCCTTGGTGAATAATATACTATTTTTAAATGAGACTCATTTTTTCAAAAATCTGTCGGAAAGAAACAAATAGATGTTTCTTTTTAATAAATACTTGTTTGTTTGTAAGGATTATTTTTTCACTTTAAAAAATTATTTACTTAAAAGAAATATGGCTGATTCCATTCAAATTCATGCAGGCCGTCACTGATCAAATTTTTTTTTTCTTCTAGGTAATAAAAATACCTTCTATTATGTATATAAAGATAAAATTTACCTCGTAGAACGCTCAAAAACATTTTTTTTTTACCACAGCGATTCTAGTGTTGGATGTAAAAACGAAAATTTAAAAATTGAAAATGAACCTCTACTTTTAAATAACTATAGCTCCGTCAATTTTTAACCTTTTTGAGCGTTCTTTTAACGAAAGTGTGCGGAATTTTGTCTAGTTTAAAATGCAATCTCGATTTTTGTAATACAATTTGATCTCACTGAGTTATTTACGAAAAACCGAAAGAAAGCGATTTTTTTCAAACACGATTTTCTCAAAAACTATATATTTTTTTTTTTTTTTAAATTTTTATATGATTTTATACATAAAAAATACTAACTTTTAAGGTAGGTGAGAATATGCGATTTTGCCTTATTTTTTTTTAACAGATTTTTAAACGTTTTTTTTTATATTTTCGATTTTAAAACATTGATACCATGGCGCATTGTACTATTTTTCCAACTTTGCGTATTCTTACAACTATTTTTATGCTTTTATTTATTAATATATCAAAAATATCAACAATAATCTTTAAAATAAACCCCGGATCGAATATTTTGATCAATTAGAACCAAAGTTATGACGATTTAAAGTTTGAAAAAAATACTGAAACTTTGAATAAATATATTTACTTTGAATTTTGAATTTTAAATTTTGAATTTGAATTTTGAATTTTGAATTTTGAATTTTGAAATTTGAAAAGGTGAGGTTTTTAAATAATAAAATATATTATTTGGTCATTTTCAATGAACAAATAATATGCGATACAATTAAGAAAGAACACTAATGAATTAAGAACTAATGTGAATAAAAAAAACCGAATTAAAATAAAACCTTTTAATTTACTTCTTGCCACTCATGTCTCGAAGTTTTGGCCGTGTAGATTTAGTTTCGTTCACTTTTCCAACAGTGAATCTTTTGAATACCTTTAATTTCTTTTGCATTTCCTAACTATTCCATTTTTTTTTGTCAGTCGAAAAACTTCTAACTCATCCTTGCAGATAACAAGAATATTAATCGACGGAGTATATTTTGATACGTGAGTGGCGAAATTTTCAGCGTTTCTAATAAAATCTGCACTCTTCTTGGACAGATTATGCGTGGTAGCATAATGTTTAACTAAACCACCAATACCGTCACAAGCGCCTTTACCATGACCTGTTGCAGAAGAAAGCCATTTTCTGTTTACTTTTGAGTTTTGAAGCTCATAGAATTGATATCTATTTTTAAAATGACTGGCAGCTCCGTCGGAAATGGTTATGATTTCATCAAGATCTTGCGCAATATGTTTTTGTTTTAAGTTATCGATAGTTAAATTTATAGCCATTAGGGCATGATACGAATCATGTTTAATATCGTTACAGACGGTGACATAACTGACTGTTTTATCATTTCCAAAATAGCATACCGACGTAAATATTGATATTTGGTTTTTATTCCAATGATAGCTTTGAATTTTATTTTGAAGCAGAACTGTCCAATTTTCTGCAAAATTGACATGAATAACTAATTGGAAGTCATTATTGTTTGCTAAAAGTTTAACCTCTTTAATTGCTATACGTTGAATTTCTTTGACCAATTTATGAGCTCTTACAGTGAGAGCGCGCTCTCTTAACTCTATTAGAAATTTTCAATTGTGCTAGTTTTATTCAGTAAATTTGATTTTTCCCAAACACCATAAATTATTTCTTCATATAAATCTTCTTCTGTCAAAGAAATTACTTGTAAATCAATAGAATCTCCAATGGGACATTCTTTACATTCTCTTAGTACAAATTTCATATCATCTTTTGAACAAAAAAGTGAAGACCATATTTTCAATTCCAAATCTGCAATGTCTTGTTTATTTTCTTTTTTATAATTATTCAAAGCATCTAACATAAGTTTAAGATTCTCGCAGTAAACGCAAAGACACGAATCGGTGGGTGGATGTGGTATAACCCACTTTGGTCTTAAAGCGTAGAATGTTGATTTACCAATTTTTGTTTTCATTTCAGGATTTTCGTCTTTAAATAATTGATATATTTCTTTTATACTTCGCGTAAAAAAGCGTTTGACTGTTTTAGTTTTTATACCATTTTCTTTGATAGATACTGTGTCGCTTTTATTCGCACTTTGACGAAAACAATTAAAATCATCGTTCAGATAATAATCCTTTACTTTCATTACAATTTCACTATCCAAAGAATGGCCACAATAGTTTTCAGACTGCTTGTAAATTTTTTTGTTATTTACCAATGATCATGCTTGATCAATCATATAAATAGTTACATTTGGTAAAACTGATAATAAATAATCTTTGGAAACATCACTTGGTATAATACTCAACAATCGCACTTTCTCAAGAAAATTTGAACAATTATCTAATGCAACTTTAATATTCTCAAGCCATTATCATTTGTTTTACATTCATTATTTCCATTCAATGCGGGCAAATCCGTTATATCGTACACTTTCATCATTTTACTTGCTATTTGTGAATCAAATGCATCGTTTATTTGTTTTCTTTTTCGGAGAGCATAAGATTCTCGCATCTTGATATTGATACTTTGAGGCATTTTAATTGGTGAAATGTTTAATTTCAAATTACTTGAAGTCTCGTTGAGCTGTTCTACCACAGCCTCACTATGAATAAAATCTTCCAAAGATTGTTGACTGCTTGAAGTCGATGAAATAGGCGCATTTTTCACTTCATCTAATAATATTTTGTAACACGAAGGGCATACTTTATCTTCTCTAGAGAAAGAAGTATTTGGATACAAGCGCTTCAAAGACTCCGTTAGATCACCTAATTCTCTAAGCGGACTTTTGGAGCAATCAGAAACAACTTTTTTGTGCTTTTCTTTCAAATCCTTGCACTTCATTTTAACAATCAGTGATGCCATTATTGATATTCTGTTCAATAACAGATCGAAAAAAATAATATTTCTTAAACAACTTTATTTTTTATCTTCCTTTCCTTATATTTTTAAACGCGTCAAGTCGTTGATGAGAATGCAAAGAACGAATCATCGCCACCTAGTAGTGACATGCGTCAACTCCCTACAAAATAAATTTAAATTCTAGGCGCGAAATTCAAACTGATAAAAAAATTATATTCTTCAACAAAAAAAATTTTTATTATAATAATGTACCATAAAAAGAGGATAAATGGTTATATATTCTTTCATCAAAATAACTTTTTTTCTTAATTAAAAAATTTATATCTTCAGATTTTAATCTTTAACGAAAATTGCGTTTCCTCAATGTAAATATCATATTTATTTAAAGTTTCAGCATTTTTTTTAAACTTCAAATCGTCATAACTTTGGTTCTAATTGATCAAAATATTCAATTTTTGAATTTTCGTTTTTACATCCAACACTAGAATTGCTATAGTAAAAAAAAAATTTTTTTTGAGCGTTCTACGAGGTAAATTTTATCTTTATATACATAATAGAAGGTATTTTCATTACTTAGAAGAAAAAAAAAATTCTATCAGTGACGGCCTGCATGAATCTGAATGAAATCAGCCATATATGTTTTTTTAAAAAAGACTCATTTCTTAAAAAATTTGTCAGAAAGAAACAAATAGATAATTATTATTAATAAATTGTGTTGTATTAAAAATTAATTTCTATGTGTTAAAAAAGGGCATTAATGCCTGTGAATATAATTAAAAAAAACATAAAAATATGTGTTTATTTGTAAGAAATATTTTTTTCTTTGAAAAACCCATTTACTCAAAAGAAATAAATATTTCTTTGTAATCCACAAATTTTTTTTTCAATTGTTTATAAGAAACACAAATTTTTGTTTTTAAGGACATGACGGAGCTCGCTACCTTCTAAAATAATTCATTAATATTTTAATTCCAAGTTCACAAGTAAACGGTACGTTAGATCGAGTTCTTTCATTTCAGTAAGAAAATTTGCAATATTAAACTAGAGTGCGGACAACTTACAGAATTTACGAAAACACTGTACATAAAAAGTTATAAGCAATTTTTCGGTATATAGTATTTTGAGGTTAGGTTTATCGAGCTTGATATCTAATTTCCAATCCAAGCTTATAAAAAAATAACAAGTCCAAATAATTTTTTATTCCAAAAAAAATTATTGTGTTAACATAGCTTTAGTGCGGACAAGTCATAATAATTGTTTAAATTACGAATTTAAAAAGATATTAATAAAATAAAAAAGCAAAAATTGTGTCCAGCAGCTCCGACATCCCAAATATTTCTTTGAAACTATAGTAAATTTTTTCGAAAATTTGTTTGTTTTAAATAATTTATGATTGTGGATTTGTCATGTTTTTTAACCTGTATTATTTACAATACTAATTATTTTCAGAGTATGAATACATAGATATATATTTTCACACGAAACTTTATAATTTCATATATATTCGCTTATTCTTATACAGCATATATTTTTTATTTTAAATACAAATAATACATATAATTAAAGTTATCGCTCGCAAATCTTAACTTATCAATGTTTCCCTATCAACGTTTGAAGTATTGCAATCGCTCGCAGTGCGTTACGTTAATAGGTTCGACTTTACAATTTTCTTACATATGAACTGAGGAGGCTTTCCTGCACTTGCGACTTAGAAGAAAAAAGTTTCCACCAAGCGGACGAAATTTAAAGCTTTATACCTAAATAATTTTTTTGAATTAATCAAATAATTTCTTCAACAGACGGGTACGATTGTATAAAATGAAGAATCATTTATTAGAAACCAGGATTTATTTACTTCGAAATATTAGTATCTCTACTATTTTACTAATATTTAAGTAATTTAGAGGAGGTCACATATCTCTGTTCTTTTCTAATCAAATAATTAATTTTTAGCAAAAACTAATAACTTTAGCAAAAAATAAAGAGAAAGCCGCATCTCGTATCAGGAAAAGCAAAATTTTCTTTGATGAGAAAAAATTAATTTTATTGCTTCGATTCTAAGAAAACCTTGAAAAACCAAATCGTTCACTCTAACCTCTGTGTCTTAAGTTTTTCAAGGTTTTCTTGGAAACGAAACGATAAAATTAATTCTTTCTCATCAATGAAGATTTTGCTTTTTTTTATACGAAATGCGGCTTTCTCTTCATTTTTTGATAAAGTTATTAGTTTTTGTAAAAAAATCATTTCTTTGATTAGAAAAGGACAGAGATACGTGACCTCCTTAATTATTTCTTGAAATCAAACAAATGATTTCTTTTACAGTCAAGTATGATTGCATAAAACAAATAATTATTTATTTAAAACAAAGATTCATTTGATTAATTCAATAAATTTGCACGTTTACTCCCTTACTCCTAAATCAAAGAATCGAATGCTTGATTATAATACCAAATTCTTTAAAACAAAAATACCATTTTTTTAAATCTGTTAATCAATGTTTTGTTTTTAAAAAATAGTGTTTTCAAATTTTCCTTAATAATTTCTTTGGATCAAACAAATAATTTCTTTTACAGTAAAGTATGATTGTATAAAACAAATAATTATTAATTTCCAATAAAGATTCATTTTATAAATTTAAAAAATTCTTATGTCTACTCTCTTAGTGCTAAATCAAAGAAATGAATAAGAATAAGCTACCCAATGTGTACCTGGACCATCTACATCATCGAGATTAACGATCGCTGTTTCCCGTAACCTTACTTTGAGGATCTTTTTTTTTAAACCAGACTTTATATGAAGACCAAGTCCTGTCTTGTAAGGTTTCAAATAAAGACCTCTACCCAAAGCTATTTCTTCTATCTTTTTATTGTGTCTTTGTTTTTCTTCTAATTGTTTTTGAGCAGCTTTTGAATCATTAACTGCTTTAGTTATACCAGCCGCACCACCTGCTAAACTACCAATTGCACCTAGACCTGCAAAGACAGGTATGAGGAATGGTAAGAATCCTTCTACTTTAGTTGGAATTAATAGTCTGCGGGGTACTCTGATTTTATGTTTACCACGTGCTTTTCTCACATCACTTCGAACACCCTCTAAAGCAGAGAAGATAGCTTTACGAGCACACTTACTAGGTTTCATAGATTTGGAAGCGGCTCTAATTATTTTATTAAGAGTAACAGAGGGAGCCTTCTTCTTTTTTGCTCCCATTCCAAGTTTAGATTTTACTTTCATAGCGTTTGCAATAGCGAATGCAGCTTCTTTCTCACCAATACTAGCGTCTTTCGATGAAACTCTTTTCCAAGCTTTTTCTCCTAAAACCTTATCAGCGATATTTCTAACCTCAATATTTTCACGATTCTGTGAATAAGCTATATCGTGCTCCTTGCAGGCTTTGTCGAGTAGATTGATTCCTGGATCACCTCTAGCTAAACGTTTGGCTAATTTCGTCCCTGGTCCACAATATTGATATCCCGGTAGATGAAGTTCCAGTGGAAGATTATTAATGATTTTATTAAGCAAACCACGACCGCGTCGTCGTCGTCGATATGTGATCATAACACTTTGAAGTTCAAAGGATAACTAACCCATTGGGTATATAAGCATCGTATTTATAGTTAATCGAACAGTCGCAGTTTGTGTCTGTCGAGATGAATTTCAAGGAGCAGTCTGTGAAACTTCCGATAGCAAATTTTGATGCTATTTTGGAGCAAGAGAATAAATCAAAGAAACATGGAAATTTACTTCCAGATAGTATAAGAGGTGGATTTTGCGGACCATCTAATTGCGGTAAAACTAATAGCCTACTCGCACTCATAACACATCCTAATGGTCTAAGATTTGAGAATGTCTACGTATATTCGAAATCTCTTAATCAAACAAATTATAAGTTTTTGAAAGAATTCTTAGAACCACTGGAAAGTATGCAATACTTTCCATTTAGCGAACATGAATCAGTAATATCTTCGGATAACGCTCTTCCAAATTCTATAATGATTTTCGACGATGTAGCTTGTGAAAAACAAGAACACATCAGGGCATACTTCTGTATGGGTAGACACAAGAACGTTGATTGTTTCTACCTCTGCCAGTCTTATGCTCGAATCCCAAAACATCTCATAAGAGATAATGTTAATCTCTTAGTTATCTTTCGTCAAGATGATGTCAATCTGAGATATTTATACGACGATCATGTCAACTCTGACATGACTTTTTTACGTTTCAAAGAATTGTGTTCTAAATGTTGGATAGATGATAAATATGGATTCCTAATGATTGACAAAGATAGTCCACTAAATGCTGGTAGATATCGAAAGAGTTTTGATTGTTTTGCTATAAATATAACTCATACTTAGCAGATATTCATCAATCTATCTTTGAAACTCAAAGAGATAACATGGCAGACTTTAAGCAAAAGAAAGTCTTACTCCAGCAACTTATTCAAGCGCGTAATGCTGTGAAACGCAAGTATGACATGTTAAAATATGGTAAAGAAATTACGGAAAGAGTTGTTAAACAAACTTATAAACCCATCATTGACCCACTTAAAGAGATTACTTTTGAAAGCAAGAGAAAAAGAAGAAGACTCATTCCTGAAGAAGAAGAAGAAATTATTCTACCTGAAGTTAAAAAATCTGAATCCGATGAAGAATTGGAGCATACTATACAAAATGATTCCTCGCATTCTCTTGAGACCTCGTTTGAATCTGCTAGCGAAGACTTTACAGAAGATTTGCAATATAGAGAATTGGATAAAGTTTATGATGTACGTAGGGAGGGTGATAAACTTTTTCTCGGTAATACACCAATACATATTGAAAAAACTTATGTGCAATTAGGAACTGAAAAGTTCCCAAAAACTCGAGGATTGTACGAATTGCTTGTTGAGAAGCATCCATCTAAAAAATTAGTAACTCAAAAAGATTTAGATAACTATCAAAAGATCTTGGAACTGACGAATGCTCATAAAAAACGTTTCAGAAACGATGAAGGAATTCGTTCGCATACTAGTAAAAAGTTCGCCAGCATTATTGCTCCTCTATTCGGTAAAAAAGGAGGTTTGCTACCTAGATATAAAATTGCAAGAAAAAATACCAAATTCGATTATGTCTACTGGGATAATCCAAACGAGGTAGTTGATCGACTGCGTCTATTGTTTGCTGAAAAAGCAGCTGGTAATCCTAGTCATACTAACGAGATTCATTCCATCATCGAAAAGTTACGAAAAGCTGGCTATATATATTAAGCTGCAAGTTAAAACTCGTTACATTATCAAAATGAGCGTCGATGTATTCGGACGTAATCTTAAACGAAGCGAGGGTAATCGAGGACCTCCCGGAATTGGCTATAAACTGACAAAAGATGGACATTTCGATGTAGAAAATAAGAGGTTATGCAATGTTGCCACTCCTCAGCAATCGAATGATGCCGTTAATTTTAATACACTGCAGGGTTTGATTACATCTGAAGTCCAGAGTATATACATAGTCACTGCTAGATTAAGAGATGATCTTAGCACATCAGAATTAGAACTGCAAAAGTTAAAGGATGAGTATGATGAGAAGATAAAAAAAATTAATGTAAACATTCAAAATCTATACGAGTTAATCAAAAATTGGATGCAAGATGCTAAAATTAAATCAAATAGTATTAAAGCCAATTTTCTGTAATCAAGCAATCATTAATTCCATGACCAGGGAACACCAAAGAGTTGCAGAAGAGCTTCATAAACCTGCCAGACGTCGCTATCCCCGTCGAACATTTGATGTGCGAGGTTTAGATGAAACTTGGCAAACTGATCTTGTAGAGATGCAACCTTATTCTCGGGATAACAAAGGCTGGAAATACATGCTTACAGTTATAGATATTTTTTCCAAATACGCATGGGCCGTTCCTGTGAAACAAAAAACCGGAGCAAAAGTCTCTACTGCGATGAAATCTATATTACAAGGACGAGTTTCAAAAAATTTACAAACAGATAAAGGCAAAGAGTTTTATAATACTAATTTTAAAAATCTTATGCAACAATACAAGATTAATAGTTAACGTATAGTAATCTTAAAGCATCTATTTGCGAACGCTTTAATCGTACTCTCAAACACAAAATGTGGATGAAGTTCAGCTTACGTGGTAGCTATAAATAGATCAATATTTTACCTGATCTGATAAAATCTTACTACAATACAAAACATCGAACGATTGATGCTAAACCAAAAGATGTTACAGTTGCAAATGCATCTCAGTTTCGCGCACGATTTAGACAAAAAATTGTGAGACAAAAAGCAAAATTCAAGGTTGGTGATAAAGTACGAGTAAGCAAGTTGAAACAAGTATTCGAAAAAGGATATACACCTAATTGCTTTGCTGAAATATTCACGATTGAACAAGTTAAAGCAACGCAACCAACAACGTACCGTCTCAAAGACTATCAAGATCAATCAATCGCTGGTGGCTTCTATGCACTGTTAAAAAAAATATTAAATTTAATATAAAATATGAAATCGGCTTCCGATCCATGTTATTAATTTTAAAAATTAATTCTTAAAATTAATAATTTCACCTTAATTTTACCAGAAAATTGCATAAAAATTAATAATTTTATCGTAATTTTAAGAATTAATTTTTAAAATTAATAACACGGATCGGAAGCTGGTTTCATATTTTACATTAAATTTAATATTTTTTTTAACAGTGTGAAGAAGAAGTTCAGAAAGTCAAGTATCCAGACGTTTATCTTGTAGAAAAAGTTCTAAAGAGACGTGGTAATCAAGTATGCGTAAAGTGGCTCAGCTTTGATAGTACTCATAATAGTTGGATCGACAAAACATCAGTCCAATAAGTACTCATGTATCATACGGAGCAAAGTCGTCTTGACAGTTTTAAAAACTGGCCTTTGACTTTTTTAAAACCCAAAGATCTGGCCACCGCAGGATTTTATTATACAGGTGAAATTGACAAAGTCCGTTGTTTTGAATGCTCTACAGAGATCTGTAGGTGGGAAATTGGTTAGGATCCATTATCAGAACATAAGAAATGGAATAGTCACTGCCGTTTCCTTCGAAATATAATTCCTACAGATAATTCTTTACAAAATAAATGTAAAGTTTGCTTCGACAAAGAAATAGAGATAGCATTTTTACCGTGCGGACATTGTTGCTGTTGTTACCAATGTGCAAGTAAAGTTTAAAAATGCGTAATCTGTAGAAGAAACATTAACTTTAGAGCAAGGGTATTTATATCTTAAGCGCTTCAAACAAAAACATTTTTTGTTTAGGAAGTGATGGGAGCCCCAACCTACGCTCCCATCTGTGAGGTACAACCAAGAATCGCCACTTGTAAACCCCTTACTCTGAGTAAACTCAAAGTAGGAGGTGCACCCGTGACTTGTATACCTCTCCGTTAACTCCCATGCGCCTAAGCAAAGGAGAACTCAAGATCACTCTTGGTCTCGCCCAAATACTTTACAAACAACTTGTAGTGTTGAATGGCATCCAATAACTTATAATGGAAGTTCTCATCCTTCTCTAAGGCCAAGGAAACTTGAGTTGGCAGAAAAATGCGGAGTTTACTATCTAAATCCGCAACAAAACGGTCATCATACAGTGTTTTAACGGATTTTAGTTTAGTTCAGTCACCAGGTAATCTTGATTTTTCTCCAACTCAGCTACCTTCTTAGTGGGTAAAAAACCTCCACGAGCAATCTCATTCAATTGAGCAAGATCCATCTAAAGTGAATGAATATTCTAAGTCCTTTATATAAAATTTTTTTTGAAGTTTAAAAATTTTAACTTATCCCAGGTGAGACCAGGCGTAGTATAATAATGAGCAGGATCTAGACCGTAGGCTTCGATGCAAGTCGCGCGAAAATTTTCGAATACATCTGCGAAGAGGAGAACGTCGGTCTTGAGATAAAGATCTGAGTACTCACCTAGCGTCTGGATGTTAAATGTATTCCAAACATTCTGCGCATGCTCGTACTCACTATCACTAATTTCACGATCCATCAGCTGACTGTAGAAGGCCTCTTTGAATGGGAGACACGCATCTTTCAGCTTGTCGAATTCACTAACGTAATCGTAGGGAAAAACTCCTTTCCGCTTTAGTAATTCCATTTGCTCGCTTATGTATCCATCAGTTTCGAATTCCTTTGTAGCGATATTTAACTCACTTAAGTAAGATGCAAGCTTCTCGAGAGAGCAGGCCATAAAGCGGAACAAATCGATGAACCTGAAGTTGATTTTGCTTTCCTCGATATACTTTACGAATGAGATGTAACGTTCTTTATTTTCTGAAATGAGACTCACTCGTACTTTAAAATCGACAGCTGTTGCAATCTCCTTAACAATGAAGTGCGAGTCATATCCTGTTAGATTGTGAAATACGACGGGAATAAATCTTGAATCTTGATATTTAATATTACAAGATTGATGTGCTGCTCCACGAAATCTGAAAAAAAAATAAAGTTGAATTTAAAGAATTATAAATTTACATAAGAATAAAGATAAAACTTACCTTCCAGTGAGATGACAGTGATCACGAACCTTGACGTCTTTATCTGTGAAAGACTTTCTACAGATATGACAAAAAGTAGCTCTTTCGAAAAAAAGATTCTCTCTATCTGTGAGGTTTAGAAGCTTGGGATTTCTATATAATTGTTCCAATTTACTTATGAGTTGATCTAATTCTCCCACAAAATACTGAGCAGGAGTTAAGTCGTTTCCTTCCATTTGTACATAGCTTCTATATTCGGAATATGTATCGTTGAAGTTACACTTGATATAGTATCCGATACTGTATGCCTGATGTTCTTGAAAAGCACGCACATCATTATCTACTGGTTTTAGGAGACACTCGAAATCGGTGTATATGACAAATGGTACTCTTACACAATTCTTATGATTTTCAAATTTTAAAATATTGTCTTTTTCAGAAGGAAGTTTAACTTTGCACTTGTTAACTTTAACACAATCAACTTCGTGTTCTTTTAACTTCGCTTCTGTTCTAAAGAAATGAAGACAACGTTCACAAATATAGGTCTTTGCTCTATGATTTGTTAATTGTGAACGCACCAATCTTGATAAATTTTTTATCCAAACGTAGTGATATTTAATTACTACGTCAAAATCATCATCATCGATTTCGTCTTCTTCTTCTTCATCGTCAAAATATTTATTTTGTATTAGAAGAAGATTGACGTGCTTTGCCTTCTTATTCATCGTAAGGTGACATGGTGAAACATCAAATTTTTCTCCTGCGAAAATTTATTATGATAAATATCTTTACAAAGTTGAAGAAAAAAATTTATTTGCTTACCACTCTTTTTCAGGATGAAAAGATTGATGGATACATCGTTTTAACGCTCAAATTTAGGAATTTGTTTTGGTGTTACAGGGAAGTCAATTCCAGTGAAGTCAAATTCTTGGTCATACCGTCTATATTTAGATACGCGTTGTACATGACACTCAGCGGGATGTAATCCAGAGAGAATTGTCTGTTTAAAACATTGATCATCGGTATTTTGTACGTTAATACATGCTTTCTTCTTTTCAATCACTTCTGGTAAATCAGTGTGAGAACCACCTCGCATCGGATTAAGTTTATTTATATTTACACTTAAACTTAATATCTGGCGAAGAGACCAACCAGAATCACGTTCTTGAAATTCTGCCATCGCAGTCTGAATATATTCCATAGCATTCAATTGGAACCACTTCTTTATGTCGTTAGTATTAAAAATAGAGGTATTCTTTGTATTAAAGTATTTAACCTCAATTATTTCTGTCTCACTCTTCTGTAGAACATATTCGGCTGCGAGTTCGAGGTTAACAGAGATAGTGTTGTGTAGAGCGAGAGCATCTTTCACTTTTTTCTCGAAAATAGGAAGAGCATCTTTCATAAATGTTTCTAGTCCTACATGTCCTAGATTGGTAATCACACCCGACAACATTCGAGAAGCGAAGGCTGATTGAAAATCTTTCCATTCTACACTTGGCGTTTGAATATCAGCCTGAAGCTGACCACCTTTCTTAACAAACTCTAATAGTCTTTCGCGAATGGTTATAAGATGTCTCAGTGACATTTCATTTTTTTGTTTTTCTGCTCGTGTCAACGATGATTCACATAACACAACTTGTAAGTCTTCGATCACTTTATCTACCAACTCTAGCCACCTTTTAATGCCCTCACTATCAGCTGTACCACTTGCCGCGTAATGCAAAGATTTCCACAAATTCTTCACTGTATTTATGTAGTACTCTGACATCATGAACTCAGTTTTATAATTAACTAACAATTCACTTTATATATCCACTTTATTGTTCGCAGTAAAATCTTCGAAGTTCACTTTAATTTTCACTTTATAATTTCCACTTGTAGATTTTAATGTTACTCGATAATGCTTGATGAATAATGATCCGTCCACGAGTCTGCGCCCACTTATATGCACTCTTAGTTGAGTGGGGGAGGTAGCAGAGTGGGAGTCGTGAGGTGTGGGGGAAATCAGAGTTACGTAGTGGGGGGGGGTGAAGTTTCGTGATTGTTTCATCAAATATATTAGTTCTAGTATAAAAGCGTAAACGATATTATGAAAGTATCATTCATTACTGATATGGAGATCGTACTGGACGTCCAAGGCTTTAAAAGGTCTTTGAATAAATTTGTATTCAAAGAAGTTGCTATAATTACTCTCGAAGATGATTCGATACCAATGGTCTTCAATTTACAATCACCATATCTTTGGAAATATCTTCTAAGCGAATACAAAAGTGTTAACAAATGGTTGGAAAAATATTGGCATGGTATACCGTGGAATTCTGGAGACATTCCTTACGAAAGACTTACAGATACTTTAAAAGAATGTTGTAAAGATGCGACGAGAATTCGGGTGAAAGGAGAAGAGAAGAGAAAATGGGTAGCCGAAATATTACGTGACAAGTAAGTAAATTATTTAAAACTGAAAAAATTTTTTACTTATAAATTGTTTTTTCAGATTATTCTGTAATATTGAGCATAGTGGCTGTCCATCTTTCTCAGCACTAGCAAAGAATGATGAAACTCCGACATGCGCCATCCATTAGTGTTCAAACCCCGCTTGTGCATTTAAGAATGTTCAAATGCTGAAAAAATGGCTTCTCGGGAATGGAAAAGGTGTTGATGAAGTAGATGGCAACTGTAGTTTTACCTCGTTCAATTCTTTGATAGTATCAGAAGAAGAAGAAGAATGTCCATGTAATAAAAATTATTGTATGATAAATAAAGATTTATTACAATCTATGTATACTTGAAAACAAAAAAATAATTCTTAAATGGAGAGATCATAAGTTTATGATAAATTTATTGATACAATAACTTATCAGAAACGGGTAGGATCTCACAGGTAAAGAGCAAAGGAGGGGCTTTTACAAAATTAAAAAAAAAAATTTTTAATTCAATAAATTATTTTAAAAATTATTACTTTAAAAGTAAGTTCAAAGAGAACATACTTCTGAAACAGTTTACTCCACGTTCAAATAATTGATGGCCCTGAAAAGGGCCGATTGTATAAAAAAATTTTTATAAAATGTCGATGCCGAACAAACGAGGCCTCCATTTTTCGGTTGGCACCTTCTTTGGTCGAGTGGGTTTTCTAACCCATGGTCCATCTTCTTCTTTTTCTTCTCCTACTTCCATCATCTTTTTCCTCTTTTCAAGAAAGGCGCTGATGTGAGGAGTAAAATATAATGGCTCCATTGCTAAAGCCATTAACTCCTCACCTAAGGCCTCAGCGATTGATGGGAGTGGTGATGGTGGTTGTAAAAGAGGTCTTAACCACGAAAATTTCCTAAGCGAAGATGGCGAAGGTGGTGTAAGTGGTGACGTTGGTGGTAGACCTCCCCGCAGCACTGGTAAGGATGGAGCTGGTAGAATCGGAAGATGTCGTTCCATTGTGAAGAATGAGAAAACTCGTTGCGTAACGGGTTATTTATATCTTCAATTCCCACTTAATCGCTTTGGTGGGGATGTGCACTTCAATAACTCGCTCTTTGAAAATTTAAAACCTTTTCAAAGAGCAAAATGGATGAGCACTGATCACTTTATTTCAAATTAATTTAAATAATATTTTAATGTCAGAACATTCTCAAATATTCTGAACTTATATTTTTTTTTCACATATTTTTCAGATTTTTTTTTTTAGATTTTTTCTTAATTTGACAGCGAAACAACTTTTACTTATAAATCAAATTAAATTTTATAAGTATTAATTTATAAAAATCAAATAATTTAAACTTTAGATTTAGACGAACAAACTTCACTTTTATTATATCAACTTTTTTATCATCGGATGAAGAAATAATAATCTTATAAACTTGAAACTTTATTTCCTTTTTTCTATCAACACAACAAAGCTACACACCAATTTTTAAGTGCCTAGCTCTTTTAGTTGCTGAGATATGAAAATTAGGTAAAAAAGACCAAGTGCTCATAATTGGGTAAAATTGAAAAAATATAAATTACGAGTTATTTGCCAAGCATGACTTACTTAATTTAGATATAAATTATTAAAAAATATAATTAAATTGAGCATTATTAATAAAAATAAAGCTAAAAATCTTTTTGAATTGGAAGTTGAAAAAGAAAAACTTAATTTAATGCACTTTTCAAAGATATCACTTTTTACAATTCACATTTTAAAAACACTTTTATTAAATTATTTCAAGTCCATCAATTTATATTATCTATTAATATCTAAAATAAACAATTTTTAAATATCTTTTAATTTCATAAACTTAAAAGGTTATCTCAATTTGATAAATAATTTTCAATAGTACACTTTCACAAACACTTTCACTAAATTTATTAAATTTTATTTTAAATTATTATTTTATTTTAAAAGTTAGTTAAACATAACAAGAAGCACTTTTAATAATTCATTTTTCACATCACTTTTTTCACAAACACTTTTCACATGCACTTTTACATAAATTTATTTTAAAATTATTAACTAATTTTATAGCTTAAATACTTCCTTCAATATTGTAAAGAGTTAATAACATTTAACTCATATTTCTGAACCTGGAAAAGATTTTAATAAATACATTAAAATAATTTAATTCTACGTAAAAAAAATATCTTTATCCTTAAAAGGACAATTGAATAAATTTTTCTAAGTCCTGAAAAGGACTGTTGAAATGAATATTTTGTTCCGATATTGATAATGTATTATGTTCTTAAAAGAACAGATTGTAATTTTTTCTTAAATATCTTATCCTTAAAAAGACATTTTAATAAATTTTTCTAAGTTCTAAAAAGGACTGTTAAAATGAATATTTTGTTCCGATATTGATAATGTATTACGTTCTTAAAAGAACAGATTGTAATTTTTTTTCTTGGCTGACTTTTTTTCTTAAGTCCTTTGATCGGCTTGTATCTTCTTCTTCTTTAACTTCTCCGATGATGCTTCCCTCCTTCCTTCGAATCGATTGACTTGATAATAAGTGCTGATTGCTTGGCTTGTATCTTCTTCTTCTTTAACTTCTCCGATGATGCTTCCTTCCTTCGAATTGATTGATGTTATAATAAGTGTTAATTGCTCGCGCGCCAATATTTATAACCTTCATTTGACTTTAACCCCTCCCGAGCCTCCACCTTATACATTGCGAAGAGGTCCGCGCGATCTTATTTCAGATAATATAAATTAGCTAGCGTTTCGCGGATTCAATCATTCTTTTGTAATCCGCTTAGAAATGGACTTCGGATTAAACGAAGAAGAAGTTCAACGAATTTTAGAAATTATCGAGGAGCACATGGTTGAAGTGAATTGGGAGGATTTTGAATTGAATCTAATGGAGACTCTACCACCGTCACCAGCGTCACCGTTGCCTCCTTCGCCACCTTCACCACCGCCACCACCACCACCGTCGCCAGCTTTACCACCACCTTCGTCGGCCTTACCTCCTTTGCCACCAACATAGTTGTACGACCCAGTCGTACAACAGTACGTTGAGGTACCGGGAGAGTTATTGGAAGTGTGTGTCAGCCCGTGAGATGTAGCTATGGACATTTCGTCTCCGGTTCATGAACCGGAGATGATTGATTTAGTATCTCCGGCTCATGAACCAGAGATTATAGATATTACAGCATCGCCATCACCATCACCACAGGTGATGTGTGAAATCCAGTACAACAGGAGACCAAGAGATGACGATGATAAAAAAAGAAGGAATGTTCGGCGACGCTTATTTTAATCGGCTCTTTTCAGAGCCATCAATCAACCCTTTTCAGGGCCATCAATTATTTTTAACGTAGAATAGTATATTACGTTCCGAGGTACGGAACAGGCTCATTACATGCGCGTGTAATGGGCGAGGCTGACGCCTCGCAAAGCAAAACACGCGCATATGATGAGCCTTTTTCGTGCCGAGAAGCGTATACGATTTTCCTACATGCCCGGCCGGAACTTCGCCATCCCAAAAAGATAAAAATTCATTTTTAAGTAAAAAAATACATCGAAAACGACTTTTAGTGAAAAGTCATTTGATGCTTTAGTTTGTTGTAGCGCGCATGCGCAAGCAACTATAGTATACGTTGAGAACGTGAAAGAGAGAGAGAATCGCAAATAAAAGTCCTATAGCGGTTAACATAGGATAAACAATTCGTTTTATTTAACAATTCAAATAAATAAAACGTGTAAAGAAACAAAAAAAGAACATAAATATTTAATTATTTTATTGTATATTTATTTTTTAAGTGTCTAAAAGCGTGTTGTGAGTGTCGTGAAAAAAATATCGCGAGTTAAAAAAAAATTGTGTATGCATGAAAGAAATGTGAAAAAACGGAACATGTGTATCCTATAGCTGATAACATAGGATATACAGTAAATATTCTAATGATAATTCATATAAAAGAAACGTGTGTAATTATCATGTGTGTGTGTATTTCATAATTTTAACAGTCATGTCTAACGATGTTTGATGTATAATAACAGAGGTTAGACATACTGAGTATATATAGATATAGTCGGAACATGCAGCAGACAGTGAAGCGACCGAAACTGTTGTAGTATGAAGGTGCGCAGTGGCTTCTGAGCATGTGACTGTAAAGAAAATCACAAATGTAATTTGCCCGTTCCCTGCCGCACGAGAGGCACTTTTAGGCGAAGTTCCGGCACGGGTATGAAGGAAAAACTATTTCTAATTTAATCATATATATATATATATATATATAAATTCAATAATTTTATTTTAAATCGGCTCTTTTCAGGGCCACAAATATTTTTAACGTAGAAAACTATTTTCATTTTTAATCATATATAAATAAATTCAATAATTTCATTTTAAATCGGTTCTTTTCAGAACTAAAATATTTTAAGAGCGGTAAAATAATCTGTCCTTTTAAGGATAATAATTTTTTTTTAAAACGTAAGAATACGTTGTTTTAATTAGAATCATAAAGCAATCATTAAAAATTATGTAAGAAAACACACGTGGCAAAGTTTTGGGAAAGTTAGCGAACCAGACTACTAAAAGTTATGTAGAAAAACGCAGGTAATAATTAAGGAAAAGAAAGCGAACGCGAACCTAAGAGAAAGACTACGTTTCAAAATAGAGTTATTTGAGAAAACGCAGGTGGTAAATAAGGAAAAGAAAGCGAACACGAACCTAAGAGAGGGACTAGGCATTTTTTAAAATAGCGTTATTTAAGAAAACGTGAGTGGGTAAGTAAGGAAACGTAAACTAGACATTTCTTAAAATACTAAAACGCGTATGGTAAAGTCTGTCCTTTTAAGAACAATAATTTTTTAAAGCGTAAGAACATATTATAAGTTAAAAATATGTGGCTCTGAAAAGGATTGATAACAAATATTTTTCAAAGCAGTCTGCTTTACGTTAAGAAAATTTTGTGGCTCTTAAAAGGGCCGATTTAATACTTATTATAAGTATATAAATTATTTCCGTAAGTAATATTGCAAATTATTAAGTTCTTCGGACTTCTCTGTATTCGTTGTTAAGAGGAGGTCACGTATCTCTGTCCTTTTCTAATCAAAGAAATGATTTTTTCACAAAAACTAATAACTTTATCAAAAAATGAAGAGAAACCCGCATCTTGTATCAAAAAAAGCAATAATTTCTTTGATAAGAAAAAATTAATTTTATTGCTTCGTTCTCAAGAAAACCTTGAAAAACCAAATTGTCCACCCTAACCTCTATGATTTAAGTTTTTCAAGGTTTTCTTGAAAACAAAGCAATAAAATTAATTCTTCCTAATCAGAGAAAATATTGCTTTTTTTATTACGAGATGCGGCTTTCTTTTCATTTTTTGCTAAAGTTATTAGTTTCTGTAAAAAACTCAATTCTTTTATTAAAATAGGACAGAGATACGTGACCTCCTCTTAAGACGATAATGGCTTCATTGGTGTGGCATAGCTCTTTGCAAAGAACTTGCATTCATAGCGCTGCGCGTTCATTGGTGCGGCATAGCTGCTTGCAATTCACTTCAGATATATCTGTATTCAGTCTTGAGACGGTAATGGCCGAGTGGATCCGATTATGAGTGCTTCGCGCTCATTGGTGCGGCGTAGCTGCTTGCAGAAAATTCGGATTCATTGCGCTGCGCTCTTATTGGTGCGGGATAGCTGATCGGGATTCACTTCAGACTTGGCTGTATTCCTTCTTGAGACGACAACGGTCGAGTACATCCGATTATGACCGAACATACTTCGCGCTCATTGGTACGGCGTAGCTGCTTGCAGAGAATTCGGATTCATTGCGATGCGTTCTCATTGGTGCGGGATAGCTGCTTGCTATTCACGCGCACTCTCATAACACCTCTGAGTTGACGCGTGGCTTTCAGAGTTTATTACTGATATTTAAAAATCTTTTCATGATTACATATTTTGTAAACCAGTTCTTCTCAGAACTAAAATATTTTAAACGTAGAAAACTATTTGTTTTTTAATTATATAGGTATGCGAAGTTAAACATAAAATTTTAAAGTATGACTTCGTGGTCTAGAGGAATAAGCGAGAGTTTCGCGTCCAAAAGATCGTGAATTCGATCCTACGTTAAGTAAATTTTTTTTCGATAAAAATATTTTAAAACAGTTTGCTCTACATTAAAAAAATTTGTGGCTTTTAAAAGATCCGATTTATTATGAAGGTAGAAACAATTCATATATTAAGAATAGTTTGCTATACCTTAAAAAATTTGTGGTCGTGAAAAGGATTGATAAGAATTTCATTAATGCATGTATCAGATCGTGATGCTCTGGTGGTTGCATAAAAGAAAATTTGCGCTCAATCTCATGAAAGGTCGAAATAAAAATATGTTAATCCTCGTGTTTGATACTCCCTCTCCTTTTCTCATATAAGAGAAATATTGCGTACAGCAATGTGCTAGAATTCCCCTTGTTTACCTACTTTCATATCTTTACTTTTTTACTACTGAGCCAAAGAATTGAATACTTGATTAAATCACCAAAATCTTTGAAACAATAAATTATTTCTTTAAAATAATAGAATTATTTCTTTTTAATTAGAGAAATATTGATTTAAAAAAGTATTTGTTTGTTTGGAACACACCTTTTTTCTTTTGAACAACTATTTTTTTAAATTTTTAACATACAAAGTTATAGCTTTGAATAAATCATTCTTTTAATTTAATTAAAGATTTTTTAAAATTAAATTTAGTATTTATAATGCAAACAATTAATGCAATGGGTGGACGACACCCTTAAGTTAAATTAAACTAACTATCGGTTATGAAATTTATCAAATTTTGGGTGGACGGCACCCTTAAATTCAACGGCGCAACGTTAGGTATGCGGCGGGCAAAAAGCGGCTAGTGTATGCTCTTAGGTAACATAGATATGCGCCTGTGTGCTCACTTGACGCATCTCTATATTACCTGTCTATGCATTAGAGTGTAGACCTGTGTGCTCACTTGATCTATCCTCGTATGCAAGAGAGAGAGAAACTCTACCTAAGCTGTGGTGCTCCACAAGCCAAGGTAGCCAGCTACTATCGGTCTCACTCTCTCTTAGCCTTGTGTGCTCACTTAGGTAAAGAGAGAGAGAGGACTATAGTCTAAACTGCTTGCTTAGCTGTGCTTCTCGGCCTCTTATATACTCCGGCCTCATTTTACTTAATGCGTGTAGCGGCGTTTGGGGTTGCTGCCTGGCGGCTGAGCTCAGAACTATTGTTCTGTAGTAGCTTGGCCGTCAGGCGGGAAATTTAAATGCGTGAGTATGTATACTCGTCGCAATACACATATATATGTGCGTATATATCTGTGTACACATATACATGGGATATTTAATGTTAATTCACACGCGCGCGCACACACACGGGTTTATATATACGGAACGTTTTATGTCAATTTACATGCATGACACACGTACTTGAGTTTATATATATATATATATATATATATATATTATATATATGGGACTGTTCCTGTCGAGGCGCATGCACGCACACACATGGGCTTATAAATATATGTATATACATATACATGGGATATTTTATGTCAATTCACATACGCGCGCACACACACATACTCACAGGAATATATATATTGTAACGTTCTTATTTTCCGCGGGTAGGAAAATTACGTCTTTAACTTCTGTTGCCGGACGCTTCAGTGAGTGACCAGGGTTCGAGGCAGGAGGTCGGTCAGGATGGGCGGTGGAAAAATAAAGGATAGTAAACAAGTTGACACGTTTGTTTATGCTAGAGAGTACCTGGGCTTTATTGTACTCTAAACTCATATCTTACAACGACGTATAACAATAATAGTAAAAAGTAATAACTAACCTAAATTATATAAATCAAAGAACTAACCTAATTAAATTGTGCGCGTCATATAAAGAAATAAAGATTGAATATAAGCCACTTGACGGCTTATGCACCTCTTGTCGGCGGCGGAATATATGAAACCTAAATTAATTACTTTCTTTTAATCAAACGTAAACTTTATCTTTATTAGTAATAAGTCAAATTAGACTAAACGGTATTTAAGAGGAGGTCGAGTATATCTGTCCTTTTCTAATCAGAGAATTGATTTTTTTACAAAAACCAATAATTGTAGCAAAAGATAAAAAGATAGCCCCATCTTGTATCATAATAAGCAATATTTTCTTTCATGAGGAAATATTATTTATATCGATTTGTTTTGAAGAAAACCTTGAAAAACAAAAAATAGAGGTGACGATGAACAATTCAGTTTTTCCAAGTTTTTTTAAAAACGAAGCGATAAAAATAATTTTTCCTCAAAAAGAAAATATTGCTTTTTATTTTACAAAATGGGGCTTTCTTCTTATTTTTCACTACAATCATAAGGTTTCGCAGAAAAATTGATTTTTTTATTAGAAAAGGATAGAGATATACGACCTGTTCTTAACGGTCGGCCGGGTTAATTTGGTGGTCGTCTAACGAAAAAACAAAAATATAATATTAATAAACTAATTATTATAATACGGTGGTTGGACGGTACCCTTAATGCGGTAACACGGAATGTGGCTGAAGGCCTATGATTCTCTAATGTGCGGCGGATGCACATAGGAAGAGTAATCTTTCCGGCGATGGCGGTAGGTGGGAAAAATCCTTAATGCTAACCTAATGCTACGGTTATAATAGGTAGGCAGCACCTTTAATGTTACTATGAACTTATCTTAGACAAAGTGTCTTATGCACAGGTCGGCGCGGCGGCTCGACAGTATATGCCATGACGGTTCGGTGTGAATCGACCTTAATATCGAATATGAATTTATAATAAATTCATAAAGTTATTATTTACACAAACGGGTGGCTCGGCGGTACAGATTAATACAAACTTATACTAAATTAAACTAATCTCTTATTTACAGTGCGGGTGGTACGGCGGTGCGGAAGTGCATTTGCAACTTAACTCTGTTGCACTCGATTTAGGCGAGCGAGCGCACTACGCTAAAATCGACCGTATCTCGATTCGCATCTAAAGCTGTATAAGCGAGCGCACTCTATATAGGCTTTAATGCGGGAGAGGGAGAGAAAGCATTCTTAGCCAGAGCGAAACTCTGGGTAAGATAAATGCTACTGTTGTCTCCCCTCTCTCTAGGCCAGCGAGCACACTTGGCGAAGAGATAGAGGGAGAGCTTAGTCTGCAAAGCTTCTGTGGTACATTGAGCCTTGGCTCTTATATGTTCTCGAGCTCGCTATTCCTCTTGCGGGAGCAGCAAAATTGACGGCACGTGACGGTTGAGCCTGTTACTACCGTAGCGGGAGATTTGAATATCCTGTCTGCACGATTATAAATAATCGTTGCAATATATATAGGACGTTTATGACAATTTTTCACATGTATATTAATATATCTTTGGGACAATTTATGTTATCTCGCATACATACACGCACATACGCCCAGGTTTAGATATAGATATATGTCATGTCAACTCGCTCGCATATACAGAGGTTTATATGTCTATATGGAACATTTCATGTCAAATTACCAATATACTCAGTTATATATATATAGTCGTAAGCGTTTTTCAGTCCTGAGTACTCTCCTGCTCCCTTATCCTCTTATTAAATAATGCCGTCAATCTGATCGTTAATGGCTACTTTTATGTATTTATAGAAAACTGTTCCCCCTTTCCCCCCTTCGTGATCAGCCATTGGACCCCCGTTTCCTCCCCCCAATCATATTTCTGACCTCTTTGTATATTGTCTTTTTATTATAGCCATCTCGTATTGTGATTCATTTTTAATATGATTAGATTTGTTTTATGATTTCCAATACTAAAGGAGATATATTAAATGAAATTCTCTATTACCGCATTCACAGAATAAAAGTTCATAATAGTAATATATCATTTTTATATTATAAAAATATTTCTATAATAGTATTATAATAATAACAATGATAATTAGGTATTATTGATAATCTTTCATATTTCTATTATATATATATATATATATATATATATATATATATATATATATATATATATATATATATATTTGTCCTCGTAGGCCGTATTCGTGTCAGTATGTAAAGAGCATGCTAAATTTGTATTGGCATCGCATATGTCTCAGACGCGCTCCTCGACTCTTTGCAAGCTTTATATGTCCTCCTGAGACATATTGAGACTCAATATGTCTCAGGAGAAATCAATATGGCATCACCGATCCTACTATGTTTCGTTCAATATGTCAAAGAGCAATCATATTGAACGTAGGTTAGTGAAAAAAAAATGACTCGCGCTTCGACAGCAGCTATACTCATTACAAAATGTCAATCTAAGAAACAAAAGAAAAAATCAATAGAATTAAAATTTAATTTTAAAATTATTGGAAAAAACATTAATATTTTCAACTAATAAGTTATAGTTCCTCATACGGCCTACTTCGGACATAAAATCATCTATGTCCTTTGGCCGTTTATTCAGGTGGAATCTGAATCTCAAACAATGTTTGCCGCTTGAGCAGAAATCTACCTCGGGCGCGCTTCGCGCGCCCTCGGCAATTTCAGCTCAAGCGACAAACATTGTTCTCGATTCATATTCCACCTGAATACGGCCAAAGGACATATATAACTAATATATATATATATATATAGTGCCACTCACGAAAATTTGGCCACCTAACAAAAAATCGGAAAAAATTTAAACTTTAATATCTCTGCGAAAAATGATCGAATCTTAAAAATTTCAAATAAGTTTTAAAGTTTACACTAAAAACCATCAAAAAACGTGAGTTTCGATGTAAGAAAGTTGAAATATCAATCTTTTATCCATAAAAAATAAAGCTATTTTCAAATTTTTCATTTATTTATTATATTATTAAAGAAGTTTATATCGAAATGATAAAGTAGTAATAATTTTGTGATTGTGATAATTATGAATTTTGGTTATTTATCAATATTAAGTGATATAGTTGTTACATTTTTGAAAAAATTTATGTTAAAATGATAAAATGAATAGTATTGTGATTAAACTTGGAGTTTAATACTTATATAACTTGGAGTTTATAGCTTATATCGATATTATTTATAAAAAAATCAAATGTCTTCATATTTATTGTTAAAATATGAATAAATCACTATTAAACGTTTTAAGTACTAAAATATTGTTATTTTTATGTTTTCTGATTTTTCACTTTCTTATTAATTTGTATTATTTTGTCTATAATTATCGTCTATAATTATAAATAGACGTATTATTGATACACCACAATTAATAGAGTTGGAAATATAAAAAATATTTTACCATAGGGAAAACGAGAAAAATAAAATTTTTTTTGTTTGTATTTGAACTTTAAGATCGGATTATTTACTAAAAAACAACACTTTTTTCTCTCCGAAGTTCTTTCTTTAAGCACCCTTTTCGAGATATCAGCTGTTGAATAAACAAGGATTTTGTTAACGTAAATGAATATAACATTTTTAAAAATAGACTTACAGTAGGTTTTAACCTCTCATTTTGAAGTAGAGTATTGTTGTTTTCATTAATTTTTTATATTGTTGTATCTGTGGTCGATGTCTTACGGTACTTGGATGTTTCTGGACACCTTGATGTCATCTGTAGTATCATTGCTTATTGTTTATTAAATTCATATTTGTTCTTGTGGATGCCTATCAATCTTCCTGGAAATCTAAATGCTAGTCAGAGGGATAAATTTTGAAATTTTTCATATCATCTATTAATTATAAAAAAATTGTCATGGAATCTAAGATTGTGGTTATTTCTGCTAATCTTAAGAGGCGGTCGGGACTATTTTCCGCATGGGGCGCTGCGGTCAGGTGAGGGAAAAATGTAAAATAATTTTCACTCAACAATTTACAATTTACTGAAACAATAATATACCTCTAATGTTGTCAATAACTCTAGCCATATATATGTAGGATAATTATTGATGCTAATCTTGTTTAAAAAGTTTTGAAAAATATTGTTGTAAAGCGAAAAATGCAGCGCGAGATAGAGCCAGCGTGAGCATATGTATTCATCATTCTTTAATATTACTTTCTCTGTCGCACTAAAGAAAAATACAGACGTTTACATGGGCTCTATTACGCGCAGCATTTTTCGCTTTACAAAAATACTTTAGACTTTTTAAATAAGATTAGCGTTGATAATTATTCTACATATTTATGACAAGAGTTATTGACAACATTAGCAGTGTATTATTGTCTTAATAAATTGTAAATCCGTGTATAAAAAATATTTTATATTCTTCTCTCACCTGCAGCACCACTTAGCGGCAAATGGTTCCGACCGCCTCTTAACGTCAATCTCGAAAAAAAATTTTGAAATTTTTTACAACCATAGTAAGTTTATATGTTTTTTCATAGGGGGTATTTTACAATCCTTGGATATACCTGACAATCCGTAGGAACAGCTTTCAAAAATTTTTTATCGTTTAAACGTTTTTATCGTTTTCAGACATTGAAAAATTTTAATGTAAAATTAATGAAATGCATCATTAACAGTATGTCGGAGTTCCCCCGTCCCCCGCCTCTTAATAATATTTTTATTGAAAGCTTATTAATAAACGGTGCGTCAAATCATGTTCTTTCACTACAGTCAGAAAATTCGTAATATCAATTCCAAGTGCGGACGACTAATACACCAAAGCACTATACATAAAAAGTTATAAGTAAACTTTCCATCTATAGTATTTTGAGGTCAGGCCTATCGAGATATTGATATCTAATTTTTATTCGAATAATATCAACATAGTTTTAATGCGCACAAATCAGTATATTTGTTTAGATAATTAATTTAAAAAAATATTAATAAAATAAAAAAAGCAAAAATCGATTTCAACAACTCCGATATTCCGTTAAAAACAAAGACACAAAAAATAATTAATCAGTCAATATTTGTTCAAAGTTATAAATACTTTAGTAAACGAACAAACAATAAATAAATTAAGATATAAAGCACAGCGTGAATGTGTGTATTAAACTAATGAAAATAGAAATATGTATTTATCTGAAGTAAAATTCAACGTAGATGTTTTTAAAAATAGATTATATATCAACAGTAGTATGTTTCATAATAGAAAATAATCGCGATATTATTAAATATATGAAAGCTTACATTGGCTGAATAATCGCCACTCCATAAATTCTTTTTAAATGTTTCATATTAGAAAATAATCGCGATATTATGAAATATATGAAAGCTTACATTGGCTGAGTAATCGTTACTTAATAAATTCTTTTCAAATGTTTCATATTGGAAAATAATCGCGATATTATTAAATATCTAAAAACTTACATTGGCTGAGTAATCACCACTTGAAAAGTTATTATTTAAACTCTTGTGTTAAATAAGCAATCGTGATATTAAAAATTATCCAAAAATGTACATTTGCTGAGTTATCGCCACATATAATATTGTAAATTTTTACCAGCATGAAGTAAATAAATGATTTAAATAAATGACATGAAAAAATTGTTTTATTGCTCTATATAAGGTCACATCGTATGGAAAAAAATTCAGAAGTCACGCATAAAAAGCTATAGAGAACCTGTGTATTTATATGAGCCCACATAATTTATATACGGTATATCCATAGTTCATACACAATATGCATAAATGTGTCTAATTATGTAAAATCTTATTCATAGTCAATATATTATCTCTATTAAAATTTTTTTTTCTATTTGAAAAACTAATTTTCTTATTAGCAAAGGACAGAAATATGATTCTTCCTCTTAAAATAAATCGTCATTCTCTATAATTTTGTAATAGTATAAGATATTTCTAATGATTTCAAAGATTTATGTCTATTAAGGAAATAATATTTATAATAAATGATGTTTAAATAAATTACTTTTTATTTTTGTAAAGAATAAAAGTTTCCTGATTTCATGTAAATAGCAAGAATGTTTATTGTTCGGTTAAATAAACAAAAATGTTAAAGATTGAATAAAAATTATATGTGAATGCATAACTGATTCAGGATTTCTTTATCTTTAGAATTTGACTTATATAGATTTTAAATGATTTGATTCAAATAAAATGAATAACTAATATGATTTCTTAACTTTCGTGGTAAGTAAATAATTGCTAAGATTCATAAATTCTCAAACTTTTTAAGTAATAACGCTTATTACCTGTATATCGGAATGATGTTTGATGAAAAAAGGTTAGAATTATTTACTAATTACGATGTAATATGCTTTCTCGAAGTTAATTTAGTAAATTTCGCTGGCATTATTTGAACAAAAAATTCATAAATTAGTAGGGATACTACCGCAAGTTTATATGCGACATGATTTGTATGAATGATCTTTATTTATGGGTATCGACTATGAGTTAATCAACATATTTCATGGAAGTTGTATGAATCTTAAAAAATTGTTCTTTTAAAATCTTTTGATTTCCGAGTATTCTTCGACCTAATCAAACAACCTTAGAATCTTAATCTGAAAGAATCTCCAAGTTTCATTGGACGTAGTCCCTGCTAATGCCTGTAAACTTCATAAGCGGTATGGAAAATTTCAAAATTCATTCATATAGACGACTTCCAGGTAGCCAGGATCACCTGAATATTGTGAGATGTCATCTCGGGAAACGCAAATGTTATTAATAAATAATGGCTCACTTTCAAAAGATATTCTTGCAGACAATGTTTATCTTACTCGGAACATCCATGTTTGGCTAGATAACATTTGCAATAACTTCAAAGTAGTTATTAACGTATAAGTTGAATTTCAAAAGTTTTTGCTGTAGATGATGTTTAAGTTGTCATTAACACCTAGGTATCCAAAGACGGCGATCGTGCACTGAGAAAGGTTTAGTAGACCGTTCGTCTTATACGCAGTACAATAATAGCACGCACGGTTTCGTACGCGAGTAACACGAGTTCAGGACGCCAGACGTCCGAAACAGGATGCCTTTCGTCTTTATCGGACGACATTCGTCTTTCATCGGACGACATTCGTCTTTCATAAGCCGACATTCGGCTGAAACTAAGACTGCGATTGCACGAAAGCAAAGTTCCAAATTTTTCTTGTATTTAAAACAGCAGGCGCACTGTATTGTGTGACTGGCGTACTAAACTTTTTTCAGTGTAGATACCACAGCATAGTAAATAAACATTTATTAACGAGTGTCTACATCGAAAAAGTAAAGTATGTATCTATATATATATATATATATATATATATATATATATATATATATATATATATATATATCAAATTAAATGTGTTTGTATGTGTGAGCGTGTGCGTGCGCGTATGAGTTAAAATTAAATGTTCCATATAAACTTGAATAAACCTGTGTGTGTACGTACGATTCTACATGAAATGTCCCTCATGTGCATATATATATATATATATATATATATATATATGTTTATGTCATGCTTGCGAGTTGACATGAAAAGTCCCATGTACATGAACGCGTGTCTGCATGCATGCGAATTGACATGAAACGTCTCATATATATAAGCCTAAGGGTACTCAGGTAGGTGTGTACAAGCTGTCCTGAAATGTCTCATATATATAGAAAAACCTGTGCTTGCGAGTACGTGCGAGTTGACATAAAATGTCCCATATATATATATATATATATACAATGAAAATTGCGGGTGAACGTGAGCAAGTTAATATGAAATGGACCATATAAATTTGCAAAAACCTGTCTGTAAGGTCTTACATGAGATGACATGAAGAGTCCCATGTATATAAAAGCGTGTATGCATGAATGCGAATTGACATGAAACATCGCATGTATGTAAACCTGAAGGAACTCGGATGGGCGTGTGAGAGTTGTCATGAAATGTCCCATATATATAGAAAAGCCTGTGATTATGAGTACGTACGAGTTGACATGAAATGCCCCATACATATATATATATATATATATATATATATATATATATATATATATATATATAATCCTGTGTGTGCGTGCGTGCGCATTGGTATGAAATGTCCTATATGTATAAACCTGTATGTGAAATTGACATAAAAAATCCCATATATATTAACATGTGTGTGCATGCATGCGTATTGACATGAAATGTCCCATATACATGAACCTGTGTATGCGTGCGTTATAATTGACATGAAAAATCCCATCTTTGTTAAAATCTGTGTACATGCATGCGAATTGACATGAAATATCCCATATATATGAACCTGTGTGTGCTTGCGTTTTAATTGACATGAAAAATCCCACGAATATAAACGTGTGCGTGCATGCATGCGTATTGACATGAAATGTCCCATGTACATGAACCTGTGTGTGCGTGCGTTATAATTGACATGAAAAATCCCATCTTTGTTAAAATCTGTGTACATGCATGCGAATTGACATGAAATGTCCGATATACATAAACCTGTGTGTGTGTGCGTTAATTGACATGAAAAATCCCATCTTTGTTAAAATCTGTGTACATGCATGCGAATTGGCATGAAATATCCCATATATATGAACCTGTGTGTGCTTGCGTTTTAATTGACATGAAAAATCCCACGAATATAAACGTGTGCGTGCATGCATGCGTATTGACATGAAATGTCCCATGTACATGAACCTGTGTGTGCGTGCGTTATAATTGACATGAAAAATCCCATTTTTGTTAAAATCTGTGTACATGCATGCGAATTGACATGAAATGTCCGATATACATAAACCTGTGTGTGTGTGCGTTATAATTGACATGAAAAATCCCATCTTTGTTAAAATCTGTGTACATGCATGCGAATTGGCATGAAATATCCCATATATATGAACCTGTGTGTGCTTGCGTTTTAATTGACATGAAAAATCCCATGAATATTAATGCATGCGAAACAACATGGAACGTCCTATATATATATATATATATATATATATATATATATATAAACCTGTCTGTGCATGCGTGTGTGCGCATTGGCATGAAATATCCCATATATATATATATATATATATATATATATATATATATATATATACATATCAACTTGTCTGTATGTGTGCGTGCGGGTCGACATGAAATGTTGCATATATATGAGCCCAGGTGCGTATGTATGCGCTCATCCACATATGTTTTTCTATATATATATATATATATATATATATATATATGTATATATATGATAAAAATTCCTTAGTACATTTAATTAAAAAGGAATTGTGGAATTTTTAATTAAAGCCCTCGAATCCACAAATCATAATCATAACTAACGCTCTTTTAATTCACAATTACATTTTCGTCCGTTAATTAAAATATATTTAATTAAAAATTCCGTTTGAATTTTTAATGTAAGCCTTTTCAATGCACGATTACATTTTGATTTCCTAATTAAAATTTATTTAATTAAGGATTCCTTTTGATTTTGTAATTAAAGCCCTTTCTATTCTTGATTACATTTGAATTTCTTAATTGAAATTTATTTAATTAAGAATTTCTTCTGAAATTGTAGTCTAAGCCTTTTGAATTCACGATCACATTTTAATTTTTTAATTGAAATTTATTGAACTAAGGATTCCTTTTGATTTTGTAATTAAAGCCCTTTCGATTCACGATTACATTTTGATTTCTTAATTGAAATTTATTTAATTAAGGATTCCTTTTGAATTTTTAATTAAAGCCCTTTTAATTCACGATTACATTTTGATTTCTTAATTGAAATTGGTTTCATTGAGAATTCCTTTTGATTTTTCAATCAAAGCCTTTTCAATTCACGATTAGATTTTGATTTGGTAATTAAAATATGTTTAATTATCAATTCAAAAGGAATTGTCAATTGAATAAACTTTAATTACGAATTCAAAAAGGATTTGTGATTTAAAATTTATTCAAAGCTCAAAATGATTTAAATATTTGCAACCCTGGACCAATGAAACATTTAGATTCATCCAAAAATTGCTTAACTCTTATGAAAATTTCGTTACATTTCTTTACATAATGTAATATTTGTTTTTGATTATTTTTCATACTGATATCATTAATTAAAGAAATGCAAAACGGACACTACACCTGTACTCATAAATATTAACTTTCTTTTTATTTTATTGCTCAAATTCCAGATAAGAAATGCATTAGCTTGTACCATGATGATTATTTAGTCAAATTCTCAAATAAATTCATTTATTAGTTTTCAAGATGTTTGAATTTTCGGTACAAAACCGAAAAATTTTAATAAATGATATTGGAACTCAAAATTCTCACTAACTAATGAATGAATTTATTTGAAAATTTAACTGAACTATCTTCACGGTAATACTATAAGCTAAAGCATTTCATTTACTGAAAATTTTGCAATAGAATAGAAAGGTAGCCAATATTTATGAGTACAGGTGTAGTATCCATTTTACATCTCCTTAAATACCATATAACATTACGATTCAAAAATTTCGTTTTGAATACACTGATTTATAACAAATTGAAATCGATTCAAAATTTGAGTGCTTCAATGATCTAAAGAGTTGTTAGCCCCCCGTTGGAAACTAACATATTTTAGCTTAAAATTGTTACTTAGTTTTAATTTTTTCCGTCATTGACTAAATAGAAAAAATTTTGTATTTACTAAACAATTTACGATACAATAATTATTTTAAACCATTATCATTCGCATAAATATTTAATTTTCATTTATTTTATATTAACGAAAATATTTTATAAATTAAGAACGTACACTTGGCGGAAAGGATATTTTTCTGAATGTTAATCTCAAATGGCGGCATCGCATATTTTACCATAGACATAAGACAATTCCAAATTATGGAACAAATTTCGCATTATCGTTATTTATTACTCAATGACATAATTTTAGTACACAAACAATATTACTTTCTTTTTTCATGATATGAATTATAATTTTATGAAATAATATTTTTATATCTCATTTCAATAATCATATAGAATCTAATATTGTTAATTTAAATTATCTTTGTAATAAAATTTTAGTTGTTATCAATTGAATTTCACATAAATAATCTATATAAAAAACCAAATAATTATGATGTGAATGCATGATTCGAAGTTCTCTGAGGATATCGTAGTTATCCCCTCCTAATAATATTTTTATTCAAAGTTTATGAGTAAACGGTGCGTCAAATCATATTCTTTCACTACAAAAAGAAAATTTATATGATTAATCCTTAGTGCGGACAACTCAAGAAATTTATTAAAATACTACGCATAAAAAGTGATGAACAAACTTTTAATGTGTAGTATTTTAAGGTTAGGTTTATCGAGCTTGATAAGATTTTCTTTTTAACAAAAATGATTGAATTTATGTAGCTTTAGCGCGGAAAAGTCATATTTATCTAAATAGTCAATTTAAAGAGATATTAATCAAATAAGAAAAGCAAAAATCAATTCTGACAACTCCGACATCCCATTAAGTCTGTGGTAAAATATGTAAACAGAAAAAATTAGGCACGCTCTAACCGTACATATTCTCGACTCGTGCCATGTGCTTCTCCGAATTTTCAGAGGGCCGACACAACTCATTTTTCAGCGTGCCTACTTTTTTCCGTGTAGCGCTGCCATTCAAAGTACCCATTCGGAAAAATATCATTCCCGCCAAGTGTACAAAAACTACACCCTATATGGAAATAATTTCTGTGAATAAATATTAAGACGCGGTCACGTATTTCCGTCCTTTTCTAATCGAAGAATTAATTTTTAATAAAAACTAATAACTTTAACTAAAAATGAAGAGAAAGCCGCATCTTGTATCAGAAAAAGAAAAATTTTCTTTGATAAGAAAGAATTAATTTTATTGCTTTGTTTTCAAGAAAACCTTGAAATACCAAAGTCTTCGATCGACCTATGCAAAGGATTTCTACGTCTCTTTTTCTTATTAGGTTGTACTTCTCTTTTTAGCATCCAGCAATAGTCCGCCATCATGTTTACGCTACATTTTCCTTGCCATCTACGTTCAAATTCCTTCATATCCTGATGAAATCTCTCACCATGCTTTTCACTGTAATCACCTAGGACTGGTGGAAATTCATCAATGTGCGAATCGAGAAAGTGGAGTTTCAAATTCATTAAGCAACCTAATTTTTTGAAATTTTGTACTATATTTTCTACGATACTCTTGTAGTTCTTATCTTTATTGTTCCCAAGAAATTTTGTTGCGACATCTTTAAAACTCAACCAGGCTGCCTTCTTGGTATCATTCATACTTGTGACGAATTCTTCGTCCCTGAACCTTTTGCGAATTTAAAGTTCATCAAAGATACCTTCCTTCAATTTAATCAGAGTTATATTCGTAAAGATGGTTTCTAAGCATTTGAAGCATCGCCCTTCTTTATCGAGAGCTTTAACAAATTGTTCCATCAGCCCTAATTTAATATGTAAAGGCGGTAATAGGATTTTGCTAGGATCGATAAGAGGACGATTGATGACATTGTCGGAACCTGGAGTAAGTGATGGTCTCGCTGGCCACACTTTTGTATTATAGTGTTTTGCTCTATCTCGACTGTCAAACATGCATAAATAGAATGGGTACTTGGTAAAACCTGATTGTTGACCTAGTATCATTGACAATATTTTCAGGTCTCCGCAAATTAGCCATTCATGCTCACTATACTTTATTTTATTTAAAACTTTTCCGATGTTACAGTATTCTTCTTCAAGTACAGTTGAATGAGCCAATGGTAACGGAGCATACTCATTCGTATTGTAAAGAAGAACCGTCTTCAAGCTTCGCTTAGATGAATCGATGAATAACCTCCACTCTTCTGGCTTGCATAAATTTGGTTTAAACTCATTAATAAATCCTCGTACATCGGTGCAATACACTAGATCAGATTCGCTAGTGAAGTATGATCGAACCGCTTCTTCTCGGTTTCGATAAAATGTAACTTTTACGTCCTTTTCTAATATATTGAAAAACTTTAATTGAGAAGCAATTAATTTAGCTGCATCTTTTGCTAATCCAGCATTCCTAAACATGTCATTAAGTTAAGCTTGAAAGATCTTTTCTTGGCTTTTCTCTTTACCAATGGGAATATATTCCTCATCACTGTCCGAAGACAGTTCTTCTTCACTTTCGACAAGTCACTTTCTACTTTCCTCAACGATTCATTTTCGTCAGTATCGTCGTCTGTATGGTCGTTAAGATTTTCTACGTCTTCTTCTGTACCACAATCAATCAGCATACTATCCATTCCTTGTATAAAGCTATCTCGTGAAGCCTCGTCCATCAAACTTTCGACTATTTGCTTCTGCGGACGAACGACACTAGAAACTGTCGTATACAATATTTTATCTGGTCCCACTTTACTTACCCACTTATATTTGTCACGCAAGTGTAGCAATCACTTTTACCTAATGGATTTTTCCAAATAGCTGGTTTCAGAAACTTTATTTTATTTTTATCTCTAGTTTTATCGAATGTATAGAACATTTTGTAACATTTAGCACATATAATATGCGACTTATATGACTTTTGAGTATTATTTTGAGATTATGTTCAAAATTAGGCGTTCGACTCTCTTTTTCCATAACAAATTCGAATTTAGTAGGCCAAAATGCATGAAAATAAACAATTTTCATTTTTTCTTCTCATGTTTTTCCACAGAAACACATTTTTTTGTAAAACACACGGTTTTTTGACAGTTTTTTTAGGTTGTGTTCAAAATATGCGGCCAACTTCCTATTTTTGACGCCAGATCCGGATTCAGCAGGAAAAAATACAAAAGAAAAGTATAGTCACCATCCCAGAACCACCAACTTTTTTTTTTGTGGGCCTGTGTAATTCTTATTTAGCGTTCATAACTATAAACAATCATTATTTTCAGTTAATAATTGTTATTTAGCGTTCATAACTATTATTAACTATTATTAACTCTTATTTACTTTTTTAATGTTTTCCTATTAATGTCTCCATTCTGGTAGTTTATTACAGTTGTTAAGAGGAGGTCACGTATCTCTGTCCTTTTCTAATCAAAGAAATGATTTTTTCACAAAAACTAATAACTTTATCAAAAAATGAAGAGAAAGCCGCATCTTGTATCAAAAAAAGCAATATTTTCTTTGATAAGAAAAAATTAATTTTATTGCTCCGTTCTCAAGAAAACCTTGAAAAACCAAATTGACCACCCTAACCTCTATGATTTAAGTTTTCCAAGGTTTTCTTGAAAATGAAGCAATAAAATTAATTCTTTCTTATCAGAGAAAATATTGCTTTTTTTATTACGAGATGCGGCTTTCTCTTCATTTTTTGCTAAAGTTATTAGTTTCTGTAAGAAACTAAATTCTTTGATTAGAAAAGGACAGAGATACGTGACCTCCTCTTAACAGTTATTCACAGTTATTCATATTTTTACGCAATTTCTCACAAAAATCATTTTCATATATAACATGACAAATTTTTGTCCTGTCTCCAGATTAAATACATACTTTTCAAAATACGGGAACATAATGTTAGCCACTACTTTACAGAACGCTTTCTATGGAATATGATAACTTGATATAATTTGCTATTATCCAAATAAGTCACATAGCTTCATTTATTTATAAAAATTACCATAGTTTCTTATTAAAAAATTACTTTTACAAATTAAAAAAATTCAAAATATTTTAAAACGTTTTTAACTAGGGTTCCAACAAAAATTAATTTGGTTTGACTAAATGGTTTGTATCGCCTACACTGCAAATTGATGTCTGTTAATTCATACACTGATAGTGAGTACTTTTACACGTTTTAGTGTGTAAACTCTATTATGTGTGTAAAAAAACGCACTTATGTGCGCAAAAGTATCAGTATACAAATTTTATGTGTAATTTTACACACATGATCGCGTTAGTGTGAAAATTCACACACATAAATGCGTAAATCTACGCATCTATGTGTTTAAAATTTATATTTGTACATTAATACATTTACTGTGATTTATTTTTATTTTACATTAGTAAAGTAGATAAATTTTTAAGTAATTACAGTACAACATTAATAATTTTTAATCAAAGTTTTTCTAAAAATATATATTTTAATATTAAATTGTATTAGAACTACAATATTTATTATTTCAAATTTTGTATAGTTTTTTATTTTAATTGCCTTAAGTAATTGATGATCATATTTTATTATTTAATAAAAAGTTTAGTTGAAATGTTTCATATGAAAAAAAAATAATTTTATTGGATCGAACGCATCTATTAAATTAATTATATAAAATTCAGTAATCAATATTAACCTTATCAAATAAATTATTTAATTCTAAATTTTTCATATACGTTTATTTTTTTGTAAAAAAATAATTGTTTAATGGATGGAAAATTAAATTTTTAATAAATAAGGAATTAGATATTCTTTTGATAAAAAATTTTTTTTTGCTATTCTAACCCCAAAATCGCAACTTCGTTGCTCTTTCTTGGCTCTCATGGCAAAAAATACGGTTCGCAACTGGTATGAAAAGGCTTTTTTACGAAACTCGTTACGAGCGTAATAGGTAGCGGCAATGCCTCGTAACCCGTAGGTCGAGAGTTTGTGCCCGAGTCAGGTCAAAAATTTTTTAAGCGTTTTTATAAGCAATATAATTTTAATAGGGTAATTCTTAAAATAATTGCAGATTATAATCGAAAAATTTCAACACAAAAAATTGAAAAGCACATAAAATTGATTTTTTATTTTTAATGTATTTCAATTTTTTACACGTTTTATACGTTTAAATTTACGCGTGTGTGTTAAATTAAACATTTAAAATGAGTTATGGATTTAACACACAAAAAAGTGTGCAAAAATGGCGACAGCCGAATTACACACGTGTGTTATTTCAGCACACTTAAATTTGCAGTGTACCTGTCAGTAGTTACTCGAAACGATAAAATTTGTATAGATTGTGCAACCAGTACCGTACGAGCGCGAGCCTGTACCATGAGCGTGTCACAACAACCCTCTAGCGGTATGGGTCAGCTCATCTATACAATGTGCATATAGCCCGACAGACTACACGTAGATGTTTATTTAATTTCTATTGATATTTTATTTAATTTTAAAATGACTAAGTTTAATTCTTTTAATTATAAATGAAATAATTTATCAAATTTTTGTTAAGAAGGGGCCGAACTATCTGTCTTTGTCTAATAGCGTTTTTCATCAATTATGTAAACACTATCCGGTATAACAAAAAAAAAATAGCAGCCCCCGCTAGATATTAGCATAATTAGTAAATTTTGTAATAACAACCAAATTTTTTACTGCATAGTTTTCAACTAATTAGAGACCTACTAGCAATCTAGAATGTAACCTATCTTTTTTTGGTAGGTCTCTAATTATTCAAAAACTACGCAGTGAAAAAATTTGGTTGTTATTACAAAATTTACTTATTATACTAATATCTAGCGGGGGCTGCTATTTTTTTCTTGTTATACCGGATAGTGTTTACATAAATGATGAAAAACGCTATTAGACAAAGACAGATAGTTCGGCCCCTTCTTAATAATGACGTTTATTTTACAAAAATACAATAATATTTTAATTTTTTCGCTATTATCAAAACTACTATCGTTTTTAGCAAGAGTAATATTTTAAATGATTGGTTTGCAATAGTGTTGAGAATATACACACTCATACTAAGTGTCGCCACCTATTGAGAATATTTAGTAGACAGTTGAAGAGAATCAAGTTGCGTCTCGTCGTCGTTCAGTTCAGTTCAAGTCCGTCTGTTAAAGATAAAACTTGTGTTTCTTTATTATGTAGATTTAATTTGGTTCTCTTTGTATAGATTAAATAAAGACTTTTCATTTAATGTCAATTGTGCTCTGCATTTATTAATTATTTAACAAGTTATGCGCCCAGAGTGCTTTTAACAGCGCGTTTTATTTAATCAAATTGAGAAAGGGGTTTGTGTGGTTTGGAGCGTGCGTCAGTCTATTTAGTGAATTGTTGTATTGTTCTTTATCCCCTGGTGGAAGAGTCGGAGATGGCGAGTCAAGGAACGAAAAGACAGGACGAAGGACAGCAGGGGGAGAAAAAGGAGTCGATTCCCAGTAAAACTTTTTCTTCATTCTTTTTCAATTCTATAAGACTACTATCTTATAATAATGGTGTTGCATGCACGCTTATAGAAAGAAAGAAAAGGACAGAGAATAGATAGCGTCGTATGTTAGTCTAATGAGAGAGAGTGAGAGAGAAATAAAATGAGTCGCCATGTTGGGTGATATGACGCGATGTAAAGCCGGAAAGCGACAGGTTCATGCGTGCTTGAGTGATCTTCTTATGTTTCATGTTTGAAGATGTATACATGCATATATATGTATATGTATATATGTATGTGTATGTGTATATATGGAAGGAAGGAAGAGGACCGCGCACGCACGAAATAATTATGATTATTAACAGAATGAACGACGGCGCGGAGTAGAAGAAAATTTTTATTAATTAAAAATATATGTATGTGTGTATATGTATATGTATGTATATATATTGCGACGATTATATTATATCGCGCATTTAAAACTCCCGCCTAAACGAAGCCTACTACAAAGTATAGTAGTACTAAGCTCAACCGCTATGTGGCGCTGCTCTCGCAATAGGAACAGCGAGCTCCAGGGCATATAAGAGCTAAGGCTTAACAAAGAGACTAGCAGTGCAGACTATGCTCTCCTCTCACTCTTAGTCAAAGGCGTAACTTGACTAAGAGAGCGGGAGACAGAAGGTGATAGGCTGTCTTTGCTTGCGGCGCTCCGTAAGTAAACCAGACTTGCTTTCTCTCTCGCTCTCATCGGAGATCAAGCGGGCTTGCTATAAGCGTCTAATCAAAGATGCGACGAGTTACAGTTAAATCTTAGTGAGAGGCGCTCCTCCACTTAAATGAAATATAGTACAGAGAAAAACTGCACACGCACCTCCGTACAGCGGTACCGCTGTAGCGCCGTACTGACCGCATTGTAAATAATAGAGTAGTTTAACTTAATGTAAGATTGTATCAGTATTAAGGGTGCTTCACACCGTACTACCGTAACACGCACCGTTGTACCGCTGTACCGACCGTTTCTTTGATTTAAATATAAATTTGCATTAATATTAAGGGTGTTCCACACCATTTAGTTTGTACAGCTGAGCCGCTGTACCGGCCGCCTTGTAAATAATATATTGATTAATTCAATATAAATTCATATTAATATTAAAGGTGCTTCATACCGAACTATTATAGCCTGAGCCGTCGCACCGACAGCGTCGACCTGCGTACAAGACATTTAATATAAAATAAATTCATAACAATGTTAAGGGTACTTTCCACTTATTATAGTCACGTTTATGTTAGCTCTAAAGGTGTTTCTCACCCACTACCGTCGTCGGGACAAAGCTAGGCAAGACTGCTCCACCCATGTGCGTCCATCGCGCATTAAAGATTTGGATTTCTCTACTCATGTGCATCTGCCGCGCACTAGAGAATCGTAGGCCTTCAGCCGCATTCCGCTCGACGACAGTAAAGGTGCCGTCCACCTACTGCCATTATAATAATCAGTTTATTAATATTATATTTTGATTGTTCATTAGACGATTACAGAATTAACCCAGCAGACCGTCCAGGCCGTTAGCTGCCGTTTAATCCATATTGATTAATTATTATAGATAGAGTTTATTTTTGATTGAAAAGAAAGTAATATAATTTAGTTTGAATTATTTTGATTTCACTTATTTTGTCGCCGACAAGCGACACATATGCCGTCAAGTGGCTTATAATAAATTCAATCTTTATTTCATTGTATCTCGTGCAAATATATTAGGTCAGTTATTTGATTTATATAATTTAGGTTAGTTTACCACTGTTCACTATTATTGTTATACGTCGTTGTAAGATATGAGTATTTAGAGTACAATAAAGCTCAGGTACTCCCTAGCATAAACAAACGTGTCAACCTGTTTATCATTTACCATTCCACCATCCATCCTGACCCACCTCCTGCCTTCGAACCCTGGTTACTCACTGAAGAGTCCGGCAACAGGAGGTAAAAATGCCACTTTTTCCTACCCGCGGAAAATAAAAACGTTACAATATATATATATATATATATATATATATATATATATATATCTCTATATAATAAAGATATATCGCCTACGCCGCCGCCGCCGCCGCCGCCGCCGTGTATAAGAATTTTATGTGCCCTCAGTTAGCTGAAATTCAGCTAAAATTTAGCTAAAAGTTAGCTGAAATTCAGCTAAAATTTAGCTGAAAGTTAGCTAAAAGTTAGCTGAAATTCAGATAAAATTTAGCTGAAAGTTAGCTGAGAGATAGCTGAAATTCAGATAAAATTTAGCTGAAAGTTAGCTAAAAGTTGGCTGAAATTCAGATAAAATTTAGCTGAAAGTTAGCTGAGAGATAGCTGAAAGGTAGTTAATTGTTAGCTAATTTAATTAATTGTTATCAAAGAATGAACGAAATTAGGAAGAGAAAAGAACATTGGGCTGAGCTCGAGGTAAATACGTTGAATGGTTGTGCTCCTATCGTAAAGCGATTGAATATTATTATAGATATCTTCAACATATTTAAAGTATTAAACTATCATAAAACGTTTTATTATACTTAACTTCATATACCTTAATAAGTGTATTTAACTTCTAATAAATACTAATCTTCATGACCAAGAAACAAAAAAAAAAAAAAAAATAATTTTAAATTAATATAAATTTAAAAATTATATATATAAAAGTTTATATTTGTAGAAGGTGATGCAATGGGGGGTTGGCGAGCGAAGCGAGCAGGGGGAACCTCCCCTAGTATATATATATATATATATATATATATATATATATATATATATAAAGAAATTTGCGCATAGAGTCTGAATAAATTTATGACAGTACTGACAGAAATAAATATATAAAACATAACTGCCCTGTCAAAAAAACTGCGTGGGATCCCATGTGAGAATACGTGGGAGCCTACGTGGGTACCCATGTATGTTCCCACAGCAGAAAATAATACTCTGTCAAAAAGACTACGTGGGTACTCACGTAAGAACATACGTGGGTACCCACGTAGGTCCCCACGTGCGTACCCACGTGGGATCCCACGTAGTTTTTTTTGACAGGGTAATGTATGCAACTGATAAAAAAAAAACCTTGAGTCCGAATTTTCTTTTTACTTTATAATTGTGATTGTGTGTGAGTGACTGTTAATGAAATTATCAAAATAAAAATAAAAATGGCTGACATGTATGTGTGTGTGTAAATATGGGTTTGTGTATGCCGCGTACTCATGTTCAAGGCAAATATATTGGTTTTGTGTCTGCAGCACAAGACTAAATAAAAAGTTGCAAATATACATAGTTAAATAAAACTTAACCTATACGTTTAATTAATTTAGTCTAGATTTGAATTAAATAAAAAAATTAATGTGTTATGTAAACAGATTAAAAGAGCCTGTTATTGTTTTTTAAAACGCAAGAGGCAATACTTGATCTCAGATGGAAATATCGTGATAAAAATATTTGTAGAAATAACAGAGAAAAGTATACTGTTCGTCACTAAGTCAGAAATCAAATATGAATTAGGTACCTTAAATAAAATAAAATTTTCAATTTGATTTCTAATTCTTAATTATATAATAATATCTGTTTGGTATGTTACATATAAAATTGAATAAATTTTATAAATTGAATAAAAAGCTATAAATAATTTCTCACAATTGCGTTGAAAGTGTGATCTACTTGTGTTTGGTATGTCATATATAGGGATATCCACACAACTTTTAATCCTAGTAAAAGGTCATATTACAGCTGTTCCTGGGTTTACCGCATGATGCACATTATTTAAACAAAGCTCAAATTTTTTGTGCTATCCTGTAACTCTATTTCTGATGTATTTTGTAAATATGCCACAAACGGCGCAGTAGATATTTCTATAAAACATTCATTTTTTACATATAAAAATTACCGTAATTTATCTTATGTGTAAATTTACTCATTATAGAATTATCTGCTGTGCTGTTTGTGGCACATTTACAAAATACATCCGAAATAGAGTTACAGGATAGCACAAAAGATTTGAACCTAGTTTGAATAATGTGCATCATGTGGTAAACCCAGGAACATCTGTAATATGACCTGTTACTAGAATTAAAAGTTGTGTGGATATCCCCATATGCAAAGAGCAAGTGAGCAAATTCATATGTATTAAACCAAAACTGAGACATATTCTGGTGACAAGGCTTGTGTTTGGCATCGTACCCGAATTTAACCTCAAAAATAATTTTAAATATTAATTAAAATTAAATAATTAAAATATCATTGAGATCACTTGAGTTTAGTGAGTCATACTGATTCATAATACTAATTTATGATTGGTTTTATAGATCTTGAATTCGTAATGGAAGAAGAATATGAGCTCGTAAAACGAGCAGTAAACGAAAAGAAAGAAAAGGAAGACAGACTATTTATGCCCTACTGTGCGACAGGTGGCCACATTACGACGGAAAAAGCGACAACTAAAGACAGAGATAAAGACGGAGCTAAAGACGGAGTTAAAGATGGAGAAAAGACTGATGGAAATAGCAAAATGACAGACAAGCCAGAAAAAGAGACAGAATTGGAAGACAAAACGAGTGAAGCAACAGAAGCAAAATTGGCAGATAAACAAATAGTAGTAAAATCTAATGAAATATTAACAAATAAAATATATGTAAATGATAATTTTGATATTTCGTCATTAAAACAAATTGAAAAAGATGACAGAAAACTTTGCGAGAAAAATATTTCTATAAATGAAAATTCTGATTTAGGCTTAACTAATAAATTGAAAGAACTAATGGCTGAAGCTGCTTCTTTAAAGTCAGAAATGGCAAAGAGGAAGAAAAGTGAAGAAAAGAGAAGAAAAGTAGAAGAGAAAAGAACTGATGATTTGGTTGCTTTAATTATTAAAGAGAGCAACGCCATGCAGAAATTCAATATTGAAACGTTGGATAATATGAGAGCAGAGTTTAAAAGAAAAATGACAACAGATAATATGGCAGAAACGACAGATAAAATTAAAGAAAGCGAAACGACAGTTAAGGTCAACAATGATTTTGGTAATGATATATTTAACACTGAAGGTTTCGAGAATTCGACAGTCTTAGATGAACAGGAATCATCACGCTTAATTCAGATAGAGGTTAATAAAAGATTAAATATAGAAAATGATAGTATTTTAAATATTTCTAGACAGTTGACAGAATCTATTAAAACAGGACTGACTGGAAAAAACGGATCAATAAAACATGACTATAAACTAACGACTCAAATAAAATATGAAAACTTTTTAGATTATTTTCTGTCTGAATTAAAATCATTGGATTTGTTGTATGTTGTAAAGTTGTAGTAAATGAAAATTTATCTGACAGTATAAAAGAATAACACAGATATAGAGTGCGTGATATTTTAATTAATAAAATTGATAAAGATTATCATGCTAGAGTAATGAAAATAAAAGATCCAATTGAATTGTCAAATAAAATTAAAGAAATTAAAGTAAGTGAAGTAAATGTGACTCCATCTAGTATAAAGAAAAAACTATACAACATACAATATAATCCAATGAAAGAAAAGGCAGTAAATTTTGTTGATAGATTTGAAGAAATAGTAAGAAATTATAATAACATGCCAAAAGTTAAAATGTTGTCTGAAGAAGACAAAAGAGACGCTTTCTATAATGCTATAATAAGTAAAGTAAAGCAAGTAGAAAAAAAAGATTTTATGACAGAAAGTGTAGCAGGAAAAGGTTTATTTTACGATGAATTAAAATTACTTATTATGCAGATCGAAAGCTGTCAGACGACAGATAAGCCTTTAACGACAGCTATACCAGCTAATACAGGTACCATACAAAAGGTACGATGTTATGAGTGTAATGGCTACAGACATTATGCTAGCGACTGCCCACGACAGGGATCCGACATGAAAAAATGCTTCTATTGTCAGAATTTTACACGTGACCATGTGGCCGCAACATGTCCAAAACTTCAGGCCGCAACATGTCCAAGACGTCAGGGATATTGGAGACAGAACGACAGTAGAAAGTATGAAACAAAACATTATACTAATAAATTTAAATAAAGTACAGGTCAGACAGCAGTCAAACGTAAAATTACTAACTCAAGTAACCATGACAATCAAAAACGAGCGAAATTTAACAATAAAAGAAGACAAGAAAATTACATAAAATACAACAGAGGAAAGTATAAAAAAAAGGCTGAATCAAATGGACCTGAAAATGAGAAGACTAATGTACAAAGTGGTGAGCATCAAGCAATTAAAAAGGACAGTAAGCAAATGACTTCATTTAACATAACGAATATAAACAATGGAACATTGAACAAATCAATACTGGCTAAATTCATAGCTTACAGTGGCGGGATAGAACATTTAACAAACTCAAAATTGATTTCCAAGACATTTATAAAACAACCGGACGAAATCCAATGCACAAACAAAGACAGAAAAGCAATTCTTGACCTTTGTTTGACACACTGGGGTGAAATCGACCCCATGTTTTTTCTAAGTTAATTTAAAGTATCTAAATTTGAGAAAATTGGATATTCTTTAAACATACTTACTCATAATATTTCACTATAAAACTTATACTATCTTGAAAATAAACTTTTCAAAGGCTTGTAAAAAAATTTTCAAGCAGAAATATTCAATATTGAATTTTTTATGGTGATTTTTGTCGTTGGGGTACGAACGATCCCAGTGTGTCAAGTATGCTACACCCAAGAAGTGTGTCAAACAAAGTTCAAATCGGAGGAAGAGGGAAGTGTTCAATTCAACATGACAAATAATAATCATATAACTTTAGACAGAGTAATTTGTGCAGAAAATTTGAATGAGAATTTGTTGTCACTGCGTAAATTTGCAGATGAAGGACTAAGTATTTATTTGGACAACAAAATAATGATATATATGATCCAGTTTCCAATGAGTTTTTCTTGACAGGAATCTATGAAAAACCATATTGGCTGATTGAATTCGAAACAGACTATAATAAGCAAGAAAATAAAAATATAGAACAAAGACAGACAATAGCTTACTTGATGACTAGAGGAATGACAAAAAGGCAGTTAAACAAGTAAGATGATTAAGTTAGTAAATTTGAAGAAAACCAAACAGTTATAAAGACCGAAAAATACTTAGATTTCAAAAATACAATTTCAGACAGATTAATACATAAGCTAAATGATATTGAAGTAAACGAAGAACCTGGATGTGAAATTAAAGAAACAAAACAGTTGAATGATGAAAACTTAAATGCTCACTCTATGTTATGGCATGTCAGAATGGGTCATCCATCAGTTGAATGTCTTAAGATATTACAGAAAAAATTTCCAGAAATCAAGACTTCACAAACTGCTGTATTTGATGATACAATTGCAAATTGTGAAGTTTGCATGATAGGAAAATTTAATAAATTGCCATTTAAGACAGTTAGACAGAAAGCAACCGAACCCTCACAAATAATACATTCAGACACCATGGGTATTATTAGTCCGCAATCTTATCCAAAAAGATACAGATACATTTCTGTATTTATTGACGACTATTCCAGACTGGCCATGGCTTACCCCATGAAAACGAAAGACGAGACAGGAAAATGTCTAGAATCATTCGTAAAAAGCGCCAGAAATTTGTTAGGCAAAGATGCTAAGGTGTGTTATTTAAGAACAGATCAAGGACCTGAATACACCGATAGATATACAAAGGAAGTGTCGGAAAAACTGGGAGCAGAAAATAAATTAGCTTATCCAGATACGCCTCAGCATAATGGAGTTGCAGAGAGGTTCAACCAAACAATACGGAAGAAAGTCAGGGCACTCATGTATGATTCTGGTTTGCCAGAAAATATGTGGGACTTAAAATTGAGTGCAGCAGTATATAAATACAATAGGACACCTCATGCAACTAATAACATGATATAACCAATAGAAAAATTTAAAGAAAACTACAAGACAGATCCTAATCAGATAAAACGTTTTGGATGCCTTGTATATATGAAAGTGCAAAGAAAAGTTAGTACAAAATTCAGATTTATTGCAAAACGAGTTATCTTAGTAGGATACAAAGAAACTGGATATGTCTTGCTGAAACCAAAAGAAGGAAAACTCTATGAGAGCTGAGACGTCAGATTCAACGAAAAACCAGTTTACAGAGACAGATATAACAAGACAGATATACTAAACTGGGAACACATAAATGAGGAAGTAAAGACAGATAAATGGTTTTCAGAATTCTTTAATAAAGACGAACAAAATAATGAAAAATTGCAAGAAACGGAGGGAGAAAAGACAAAAAGGCCTGTAGGACGACCGAAAAAATTAAAACCAAATACAGAAAATACAACTGATAATGAAACTCATTGAATGAAATCCATTTATCAAAATCCATAATTTAATTGATCCAATAAATACAATTTATCGAAACATATTTTCAAACATACTGTTGAAGTTTTACATTTATTTGGAATATAAACCGGCCATGTTATTTTAAATATAAGTGATTTTTAATCATCATTCAAATATTATCTGATACACGCAATCTTTAATGAACTATTATTTATTGTTTTCTTTCACTGATTTATTATTATATCTTGTTTTATAAATGCATGCTTTTGAAAATGAATTTCATAGGAATTATATTTAGTAAGAATTCATCAGTACTAATATTTAAAGCACTTTGTGATTCTAGTTTTTTTTTATTTTAATTTACTAGAAAATCCATGCTCGCAAGCGCGCCCTATCACGGAGAAAATTTTACATTGTAAAAGTGTGTTTAGAAAATGCACCATAAGATGACTCATGTGAACGATAAATATCGATGCGTGTCTGAACCTACATGAAGTTTTTCGATGCAGCGCCACCTTACGCTGTATTTTACGATTACTTGCATAAAAAAAGTGATGCACGAATTGTAAAATGCGAAGCAGTACGCGTGGTTTACGATGAAAAAGGCAGCACTATTTCTTAGTGCGACGCGCATCATGTTTATAGAGTCAAAATTTTCTCCATGTATTTCTAATTTAAATGTATAAATTTTTAATCATTGACTGTGAATATAGTATTATTATTTCCTGTTCAATATTAAATTTAAAGTACTTCATTAACAATTTTTACTAACAAAAATTTGAATCAATCAAGATATCGTCAAGTAATTTTGTATTTGATAAATTTTTTCTTAACAATATATGAAAATAATAAAATGCATATATATAAAATAAATAGTTAATTGTTTGAAATTATTACTTTTCAAAGATATATATGATCCCTATTATTATTATATAAATTGAGCAATTCTTATTGTTTGTATTTTAACAATGGTATTATACTATATTTTTGAAAAAAAATTTGCAAGCTGTCAATCTAGTAATATTTTAGATGTTAAATTACACTTTCGAAATTGTATTACTTATTTCTTTTTTATTATTTATTTTTAAATATTCTGAAATATTTAAAATTTTATTTAAAATTTATAGAGTTGTTTACCAATTCCATGGATAAATATTTTATGGTGATATCATATGTTAAGTTTCAATAAAACATCTGTATTTTCTAAATTTATTGCTTAATATACTATTTTATGGTACAATTTTTAAAAAGATAATTCAGAAGTAAATGTCATAGAATTGTTATCATATTATAATTTTAAATATATAGCAATAACAAATGAATTTAGAGAAACGATTCGCACTCTCGACATCTTCAAAAAAAAGAAACACGAATTTTTGGGAAAGGAAGTTGGCGACGTTTATATTAATAATTTTATTTTGAAAATAAAATTATTACTTAATAATTATATTTTAATTATTTTATCAATGATTTTTATTAATAAATCTAAATCAACAATTTTATATGAGCATATTATAATAAATTGAATTTGTTTTTTCGTCAATAATATGATCTCATTCAATGTATCAATCACGTTCTTAGTATAAAATGATTCACAATATTCTGCCATCGTTTTTTTAAGGAAGGAGATAGTTAAATGATTCTGTAGAAATGAACTTTTCGTTGGGGATGTGAAAAAAATGTATACTGCGCTCGAGTAAAAAGTAGGCTCTTTGCCTCCGCGTAAATGCGGGAGCTAACAGCCTACTTTTCCCTCCGGCGCATAATATAAGTTATATATGCCCTTTGGCCGTATTCAGGTAGAATATAAATCGAGAACAATGTTTGTCACTTGAGCTGACATTGTTCTCGATTCATATTCCACCTGAATAAACGGCCAAAGGACATAGATGATTTTATGTCTGAAGTAGGCCGTATGAGGAACTATAACTTATTAGTTAAAAATATTAATCTTTTTTTCAATATTTTTAAAATTAAATTTTAGTTCTATTGATTTTTTCTTTTGTTTCTTAGATTGACATTTTGTAATGAGTATAGTCTTTTTTTTTTCACTGACCTACGTTAAATATGATTGATCGTTGACATATTGAACGAAACACAGTAGGATCGTTTATGCCATATTGATTTCTCCTGAGACATATTGATTCTCAATATGTTTCAGGAGGACATATAAATCTTGTAAAGAGTCGAGGAGCGCTTCTGAGACATATACAATGCCAATACAAATTTAGCATGCTCTTTATACTGACACGAATACGGCCTACAAGGACATAAACTATTATACATTTCTAATGGGAGGTTAATATCACCGGTGAGGAAGTTTCACTTCAAAAGTTCTTAATAGAGAAAAAAAAAGTGTTCAGAACCGTAAACTTTAGTATCCACAACTTTGTTATAGTAGCAGCAAAACAAATATAGTAATATCATACTTCTGTTTTACTGTTGATAAATGCATAGATTATCTAGAGCTTTTTATTTATAATTAAAAGAATAATTTTAATTTTAATAACAAATTTTTATTCAGATTAATGAGAAAGAACTTTAAAGTCACGGTGGTCCTTAAGTAAATTTTTGCATATTTGCTATAAAGTTTTGCAGCTTAGATTTTTCTTCTGGATATGATAATTCTATTATGAATTATTTACAAATTTTAATAAAAAATTATTGTAAATATATTAAGGAAAATCTAAAATTATGTATCAATGTAAGCATAACGTTAAAAAAAATATTTAAAAAAAATATAATAGTGAAAAGACGCGTAGTCTTTTTCCAACGAATTTTTTAACTAAATTTGTTGGATGATTTAGAAAGAAAAGAACGTGATTCTTTTCCTTTGAAATTTTATCTGCTCATGAAATTCCCTAACTAATCTTATTTTGAATTTACCCTTGTTTGAATAAAAATGAATTGACACTTGATTTTACTTTAACTTTGAATCTTTTAATTGAATTAAATTTAAATTTTACACTGTATTTAACTTTACCACTAAATTTTGCACACAAAGATCTATTAATTTGCAAAGAGAAATTAGATGAATTTACTGATACAAAGCAACTAACCTTGCGGTTGTAGTTGCTTAGTTTTAATTGATTTTATCTAAAATTTACGCTTTATTTATCGGGAAAGGATTCACTCAATAAATACACAAATATAAAGGGAAAAAGCCATGTGGCATAAAAAACCCTTGATTTATTTCCTATAATTTTACACACTATTTGCCGCACGATTATATCTTACTCGCACGCACGCACGCAAAAAGAGAAAAGAAAAAAGACACAATGAAATTTGTATAGCCGTGGCTTAGGTGGGCGAAGGTGATGCGTTGATTCGCAATCGACCGTTCGTCGCTGTACGGAAACTCGTCCGCACCAGTAAAGGCTTCTGATCGCCTTTTGAAAAGAAAGAATTGTACAATGATAAAAGCTTCTGATCGCTTTTTGAAAAGAAAGAATTGTATAATGAAACCTGATGTTCTCGCAAGAGACAAGACCGCTCGAGGCGAGGTCACGCTTGATACTAAACTATTTTTCCGCGGCATTTGCAAAGTCTCCCTGTTCTCTCCCCCCTTTCGTCTATGAGCTGACTTAAGGGAGGTGAGAACAGGCGACTGTAAGTGCTGCCGCTCATCATCGTTTTTGATTTTTACATAAATTTGTGTTGCGACGCAACATACTGCGGGTGCAAGCTGCAAAATAAAGTTTTATGTTAAAATTGATTTTGTAGTAAATGAAATGAGTTAAACTAGATCGAAGCTTCGATTTCGCAACTAACCTAAAATTTAAATTTACATTAATTGGTATTTGACAAGTGTTTGACTAAACAAATATGTTTGAGCGTAGTTTCGTGTGGAGTGACTACGTCGTTGATCGCAAGTTTTATGAATGAGCGCAGTTTCCTTTGGAGTGACTACGTCGCTGATCGCAAGTTTTATGAATAAGCGCAGTTTCCTTTGGAGTGACTACGTCGCTAATCGCAAGTTTTATGAATGAGCGCAGTTTCCTTTGGAGTGACTACGTCGCTGATCGCAAGTTTTACAAATGATTGCAGTTTCCTTTGGAGTGACTGTTTTGCTGAATGCAAGTTTTAGAAATGATTGCAGTTTCCTTTGGAGTGACTGTTTTGCTGAATGCAAGTTTTAGAAATGATTGCAGTTTCCTTTGGAGTGACTACGTTGCTGATTGATTTTATTCGCAATATTCGCAAGTTGAATTTGTGTTAATTTTTTCGTTTTTTACAACAAAAATAGATATGTACAGATATAAAACATGAATCAAAGATTCAATATGCAAGTGAAAGACAAAGTCTTGTGATGTTACGCTGATAAACGCCAGTGTTAGTCTTGACAGAAGCCACTCGAGCGATGTCGCCGTCCCCGGGAGAGACTTCCAAGACAATACCATTTTGTTTAGATTTGTAATTCGGATAATTATTCCTGATGCCAGTGGGCCCAAAAAATGTTGACAAGCTCTTGCAATGAAATTGCAAGCTGATAGTTTGTTATCTGAAACTAAAAACAAATGTTTTTCTGGTAAGAAATTGAATGGTCTACCTACAAGAAAATATGCTAATGTTATTACTAAGCGATCATTAAGATCAGCGGAGATTGCATACAATAGTTGCAAATTTAAAATGTGTATATTTCTATATAAAAATCTTAAGTTGTTTATGAGTTAAATTGTTACCTCTTAAAACATTTTTCTCCAGTTGTATCTAAAATTTCTAAACTAATCGTTTCTACTAATTCTGGCTATGTATTTCCTGATTGTGCTAACCATTTCGGCCCTAAGAATAAAGTTGATTCTTTTTAGAGTCTGAAGGCAATTGTCGTCTGGACAATGCATCAGCTGGGTTGTTCTCTGATCGAACGTAACGCCAACTAACTTGGTTTTCTACTGCTTGTATTTTAAATCATCAAGGACTTAATCGTATACTATACCTAACGTTTTTTGAATAAGGTTATTCGTTACTATACAATCTAAATAAGAAATTCTTTTGTCAAGCCCATCTAAAATCTCTGTGCAATTGGATTACCATTTGCGTATGGCGAATCCTCCCTTACTTAATAATTCTATAATCTCATTTAATTTTTATTGATTCTTCTAAAGTTTCTGTTCCTGAAATAGAATCATCTACTTTAAACTCACGCAATAATAGTTTGCTAGCTATTGGAAAATTTCCTAACTCGTCGCGTGCCAACTATTAAATGGTTGTACTAGCTAAAAATGGAGCTAAAGCTATGCTGAATGTTACGGTATTTAATTAGAACGTTCTAAGTTTGTTTTCCTAACATATTAGTGAAGTAAATTCTGCCTACACATTTTGTCTATATCAGCTGTTACTACGTATGTATGTATACGAAAACTAAACACCTGTTAGAATATAGTACATTTATAGTGTACGCCCTACCATGAGTGTATCGTTCAATGAAATACTTGTTAATGTTTTAGCTGATGCATCGAAAACTACTCGAAGTTTAGTTTTTCGCTAGATTCTTTTACTACAGCATGATGAGGAATGCAATGAATTCATTCATTACTTTACTACATTCTAATTTTAAAGTTATGATTAACTTCGAGTCGTTTTTCGAGTGCATAGAATCTACGTACTGCTTGTTGTTCTGATTCACCTAAGTCAAATTTACTATTTCTAAATGGAAGCCTAACAATATACCTTCCTAAATTATCTCTTTTGGTGTGAGCAGCGTACTGCTGCTTGCAAGCCATGTTTTCCCTAGATCTAATTGGGTTTTGTTCAAAGTTTCTCTAAACCAGAATTGTTTTATCAGTCTAACTAATTTAATTACATTACAGCTAACTTCTTTATCCTAAATTTTATTGTTGATTCCACCTGCTACTATCCAACCTAAAACTCATTTTTTGTCCTATCGTGATTCTTTGTATTTTCAAGAGATTGAAGCTTAAAAATGCTACTCTGTAAAAATTCGTACATTTCTTTTGTTGTAGGAAGTTGATATAATTTAAGTCTATCCTGCCATTTACCTTTTAACCCTGGTGGTAGATTTCTTTCTGCTATCCTAACTAAAATATTGTCAAATGAAGCTTCACCTAACTGTTTTAGAATATGTTGATGTTGACGCATCTTGTCTAACAAAGATGACACGCCTTCTATTGTTGCATTTGGTACTACTGGTAAATCTAAAATAGCGTCTAAATGTCTATTACTAACTATTCTTTTATGATCGTAAAAATCTAAGAGGGCTTGCCAAGCCTTTGGATAATTTCCCTCACTAGGCACGAATTCTATTATTTTTAATTTAGCCGGACCTGAAAGAGCTTCTAAGAGTTGTGCATGTTTTACTGTATTAGTTGAATCATCACGAGAGTGTACTAATGCAGTGAAAAGGTTTTTGAAAGCAAGCCATTCTTCTGATTTGCCATCAAACTTTGGTACCTTTTGTTTCAGTTAATTTCGGTAAAGTGTGTTTTCGTGTCAGAGTGATGTTAGAATTGTTCAATGTGGAACTAGCTATTGGTTCGTTAGCTTGACACAATTTCTTAGCCGAAGCTGTTGTAGAATAATACATTGTTTCTACTACCTTGAATTCATTTATTATTTCATCACCTAAATTAGCAACTACTGCTTTAACTTTCATTACATATGTATCTTTGTGCAAGTCTGATAAATGTTCTAAACGTGTTTTAATGTTTTCCGATTCTGTGTCGGGACTTGATATGTACGTTTGTAACGCATTTATTTGATCTTTAAAAATCCCTAGCTTTGCTTTCACAACATTTATTCCTGCTGGATCATTCATTTTGAATGTGTAAAACTTAATAAGAGTTTAAGTAATAAATTGTCAAAATATACAACTATATGTTGTCTCAATTAAACCTTGCTACCTTCCCGCTGTTTTTTGAAAAGAAACAGAATTTTTCGCTGATCCTTCGCCGTGCGTGCGCTCTTACTGTCACGAAGAGAATTCCGTCACTATTGGTGCGACGAAACCTCCTCACGAATGGCGCGGCTTGGGCAACAGCGATAATTTTTTCGAACTATCTAGTGTTGTTTTGAAACCTTTATTTAAAGCGACCCTAGCTACATGAATTACCTCAAACTGTAAAAACTGACAGTAAATGTTACAAACAATCAAGCAAAATTTATTAAATTTAATTTTAAATTTAAATTTAGAAAAAACTAATGTGAAAAAAAATTAACTTGAAATCAATTTTGAAGTCAGATATGTATAATGAATTTAATTAAAAATTAAATGTAAATGTAACGATAAATTAATTTATCAAACAAAATTTACTTGAATAATAAATGTGAAGTTGTTCAAAATTTAATGTACCTTTATGAAATTTTAAAATTTATTTTTTAAAAAATGGATAAATTTATCAACTCGCTTTTCCTCTCGCAAATCGATGAATTTATGTTACACCTAGCTAACGTAATCTCCCTTGAGCCAGGAGCCGTCACTACACAACTTAATCTTTCATAAAAATTTTCTTAAAAATAGTTTTAAGTTGCTACGTCTTACTTTCGTAAAATCGTAAAGGACAACTTTCTATCTCATTGAGAGCACGTGATCTCAATCTGAGAAATGTTCGCTTTGTAAGACAAAGAACCTTTTGTGCTTTGTAAAATAAAATTCTATATTTTATTTTGTTGTTAACCTTTCAAAAAAAAAGAATTTTATGAACTAAATTTTATGATGCTAAATCTTAAGTTTATGAAAAGAACAAATTTTTTGAAAAGAAATTTCTAACTTAAATGCAATTTTCAAAAGTAAAAATTTTAAATGTAATTTTCAAAAGTAAAAAATTTTAAATGTATGAGATTTATTCAACAAACAAAATTTTAATTTACTGTTTAATTTTAATAGACTTTGAAATTGTGTAAGATTTTCTAAAAATGAACCTTTTATTTTAATGCTAAACTTTGGTTTGAACAATGTAACTTTCTGAAAGTTATATTTTAGACTGAGATGAATTTTTCTTTGAAAATGCTAAATGAAATATTAAAATATAAATTTCAATTTTAATTTTTATTTGTGCGTTGATATTTCTTAGAAACTAAATTTTTTCTAACCAAACTGATAAATAAAATTCTCACTTAAGTGTAAAGTTTTTCAAAATGAAACTTCAAATGAAAAATAAAATTTTTAAATTAAATTTTAAGTTTTACGTTAAGTTGTCTTAAATTTTAATAAACAAAAAATAAATTAAAAGAAACGTTTTCTACAATAAAAGTTTTGAAATGAACTAATTTATGAATCTCAGATTTGAATAAATGAAATTTTGATTTTGTATTAATTTTCAAATTATTTTGAAGTTGAGAAAATATTATGTTGTTACCTCGTATATTGTATAAAATACTTATCTTATTTTCTTAGAAGTCTCTAAGTTGAAGCTCTCCTTTGTCGGGGATGGCGTTGCTCGGTGGCTTGTGGCTTGTATAACTATATCTTTGCTCGCCGGCCGGCGCCTGTTTTGACTTTCTGAGAATTCGCTTTGTTCGTCGAACGCTTTAGCGGTTATGATTTTTTCGTAAACCAGGGGATCGTGATTTCTGACCTCACAGGATTGCACCATGAAAAGACGCGTAGTCTTTTTCCAACGAATTTTTTAACTAAATTTGTTGGATGATTTAGAAAGAAAAGAACGTGATTCTTTTCCTTTGAATTTTATCTGATCGTGAAATTTCCTAACTAATCTTATTTTGAATTTACCCTTGTTTGAATAAAAATGAATTGACACTTGATTTTATTTTAACTTTGAATCTTTTAATTGAATTAAATTTAGATTTTCACTGTATTTGATTTTACCACTAATTTTTGCACACAAAGATCTATTAATTTGTAAAGAGAAATAAGATGAATTTACTGATACAAAGCAACTAACCTTGCGGTTGTAGTTGCTTTGTTTTATTTGATTTTATCAAAGATTTACACTTTATTTATCGGGAAAGGATTCACTCAATAAATACACAAATATAAAGGGAAAAAGCCATGTGGCATAAAAAACCCTTGATTTATTTCCTATAATTTTACACACTATTTGCTGCACGATTATATTTTACTCGCACGCACGCACGCAAAAAGAGAAAAGAGATAAGACACAATGAAATTTGTATAGCCGCGGCTTAGGTGGGCGAAGGTGATGCGTTGATTTGCAATCGACCGTTCGTCGCTGTACGGAAACTCGTCCGCACCAGTAAAGGCTTCTGATCGCCTTTTGAAAAGAAAGAATTGTACAATGATAAAAGCTTCTGATCGCTTTTTGAAAAGAAAGAATTGTATAATGAAACCTGATGTTCTCGCAAGAGACAAGACCGCTCGAGGCGAGGTCACGCTTGATACTAAACTATTTTTCCGCGGCATTTGCAAAGTCTCCCTGTTCTCTCCCCCCTTTCGTCTATGAGCTGACTTAAGGGAGGTGAGAACAGGCGACTGTAAGTGCTGCCGCTCATCATCGTTTTTGATTTTTACATAAATTTGTGTTGCGACGCAACAAATAGTGATAAAGACTAAGAAGATAGACGCTAATAGAAGGATACTCCTGGGATAAATTTTTCGTCCGAAACGCTGGGTAACACTTTAACATCGTTTGTATATCTATCCATATGAAAAATTTGATATATATATATATATAGATATAAAAATACATGGGATCTAGTGGCGCCCTCAGAAGCTGGGTAACTCATTTTTGGCAGAAATTTCCCATTTAAGAGTACGCTTCTATAAGCGTCTATATTCGGTGTGAAGACTATGAAAAATATTATGTTTTCAAATTATTTCAAGACGGCTCCTAAAGTTATTGTGATTAGAAAATACTGTATATTTATATTCTATAAGAACACTGCAGGTCCTTTTGGTTTTTCAGTAACAGCAGAAGAACAATTTCCATGTCAGAGATTGTATTGAAGAAAATCAAGACCTAGATTTTTACATCGTGCAGGCTATGAAATCGGTCTATTATGATTTTCCTGCAACATGGGCTAATACACAGTATCATAAAATAATTTTCATTATGCAGATATATACATATATATATTTATATATATAATATACATAATTTTTGCTAAAGTACCGTAAAATGAATTATATGCGCAGACTGCTTGTAACGTACTCAAGTGGGTAATAGTTACTTTTTAAAGAAAATTAATTATGGTCCAAATTCGATGCTAGATTAATTAGCGTATAATATAAACGCGATAGATTTTTAACCGACTTCAAAAAGGAGGAAGTTCTCAATTCGACTAAATTTTTTTTTTTTTTTTTTTTATGTCTGTTACCTCATAACTCCGTCATTTCTTAACCGATTCGAAAAAAATTTTTCTTATCTGATAGAGAATGTCTGCAGGAAGGTCCCATACGTGTCCTATAATTATTGGGCCAATATTCGGTTTGTATGACCCAATTATCAAATTAAGAAAAAAACCGGGTGTTTTGTTTTCTCATTTAGCTCCCTTATACTTCGCCTACTCTCTCTCTCTCTCTCTCCCTCGCTCTCTCTCTCTCTCTCTCTCTCTCTCTCTCTCTCTCTTACTCTCTCTCTCTCTCTCTTTCTCTCTCTCTCTCACCTGAGCTTGAATATGTATACATGCACACATAACGACACTGTGCTGTTGAGCCTTCTTTCTTTCCTGCTATATATTGCTTGGTGATGTACTAATGCATGCGTTATGAATTAATAATGAAAGTTTAATGTAATTAGTGGGTCTACCTATATTTGCGTTTTTAGTAAGGGGATTCACTAGCAGATAGAAAATAAAAATTTTTTAACAAAAACAAACAATTTAAAAAATTTTTAATAAATAAAAACCGACTTTAAAAGTATCGAATAAAAACAAAATTTTTTACAAAAAATAAGATTTTAAAAACATTGCACTAAAAAATGACAAATAAAAAATTTTTAACAAAAAAATTTTTTAACAAAAAACAAAACCGACTTAAAAAAATGCAATAAAAAGTTACAAATAATTTATAATCTTTAATAATTATACGCATAGTACGCATCTAACTCAACACATGTGTTGCAAACATTATAGATTATCTAATTATTTGTAAACAGCACAAACAAATTATATTATTGTTTAAGAAGGGGCCGAACTAGCTGTCTTTGTCTAATAGCGTTTTTCATCATTTATGTAAACACTATCCGGTATAACAAGAAAAAAATAGCAGCCCCCGCTAGATATTAGTATAATTAGTAAATTTTGTAATAACAATCAAATTTTTTACCGCATAGTTTTTGACTAATTAGAGACCTACTAGCAATCTAGAATATAACCTATCTTTTTTTGGTAGGTCTCTAATTATTCAAAAACTACGCAGTGAAAAAATTTGGTTGTTATTACAAAATTTACTTATTATACTAATATCTAGCGGGGGCTGCTATTTTTTTCTTGTTATACCGGATAGTGTTTAAATAAATGATGAAAAACGCTATTAGACAAAGACAGATAGTTCGGCCCCTTCTTAACCCTTTCAGAACGGAATTATTATTTCATCATGAAAAGTTCTGATAACCATTTAGCGATGATAAGTGTTCATTTATTAAGCAATTTTTGCGATAAAAAAATTTTTTTTTCTTTTCTTTTCAAGTTTTCTCAGTTTCTATCAAAGGTATAATAACTTAGGCCCTCAGTTTGAGATCGGAAATAGTCGACTTTAATCTAATACACATATTTTTTTTACAAAATTTGAAGCCACTTTTGCACAATTTCAAAAAAACCAAAAAATGTCAATGTACATTGTAATGTACATTGGTTCTGAAAGGGTTAATTCACGAAAAAATATTTTCGAAGTCAGCGTCAAGTTGTTAAATCGTTCTACACAGATGTAGAATTTGACGCCGACTTCAATAATATTTTTTCGTGAATTAAACAATAATATAATTTGTTTGTGCTGTTTACAAATAATTAGATAATCTATAATATGTTTGCAACACATGTGTTGAGTTAGATGCGTACTATGCGTATAATTATTAAAGATTATAAATTATTTGTAACTTTTTAGTGCATTTTTTGTTAATTTTATGTACGCGACTTGTATAATTTTCTTTAATGTATTTAATAAACTACGCAAGCTCCGTTCGGGCAGTGGGCCAGATTGGAGGGTAGCTATTAAATACTTTACTAGCAAACTACAAAAGCTCCGTTCGGGCAGTAGGCCGGATTGGAGTGTAGCTGCTAGGTCCCTATTTAACAAACTACATGTTGCGTCGCAACACAAATTTATGTAAAAATCAAAAACGATGATGAGCGGCAGCACTTACAGTCGCCTGTTCTCACCTCCCTTAAGTCAGCTCATAGACGAAAGGGGGGAGAGAACAGGGAGACTTTGCAAATGCCGCGGAAAAATAGTTTAGTATCAAGCGTGACCTCGCCTCGAGCGGTCTTGTCTCTTGCGAGAACATCAGGTTTCATTATACAATTCTTTCTTTTCAAAAAGCGATCAGAAGCTTTTATCATTGTACAATTCTTTCTTTTCAAAAGGCGATCAGAAGCCTTTACTGGTGCGGACGAGTTTCCGTACAGCGACGAACGGTCGATTGCGAATCAACGCATCATCTTCGCCCACCTAAGCCGCGGCTATACAAATTTCATTGTGTCTTATCTCTTTTCTCTTTTTGCGTGCGTGCGTGCGAGTAAAATATAATCGTGCAGCAAATAGTGTGTAAAATTATAGGAAATAAATCAAGGGTTTTTTATGCCACATGGCTTTTTCCCTTTATATTTGTGTATTTATTGAGTGAATCCTTTCCCGATAAATAAAGTGTAAATCTTTGATAAAATCAATTAAAACAAAGCAACTACAGCCGCAAGGTTAGTTGCTTTGTATCAGTAAATTCATCTAATTTCTCTTTACAAATGAATAGATCTTTGTGTGCAAAAACTAGTGGTAAAATCAAATACAGTGAAAATCTAAATTTAATTCAATTAAAAGATTCAAAGTTAAAATAAAATCAAGTGTCAATTCATTTTTATTCAAACAAGGGTAAATTCAAAATAAGATTAGTTAGGAAATTTCACGATCAGATAAAATTCAAAGGAAAAGAATCACGTTCTTTTCTTTCTAAATCATCCAACAAATTTAGTTAAAAAATTCGTTGGAAAAAGACTACGCGTCTTTTCATGGTGCAATCCTGTGAGGTCAGAAATCACGATCCCCTGGTTTACGAAAAAATCATAACCGCTAAAGCGTTCGACGAACAAAGCGAATTCTCAGAAAGTCAAAACAGGCGCCGGCCGGTGAGCAAAGATATAGTTATACAAGCCACAAGCCACCGAGCAACGCCATCCCCGACAAAGGAGAGCTTCAACTTAGAGACTTCTAAGAAAATAAGATAAGTATTTTATACAATATACGAGGTAACAACATAATATTTTCTCAACTTCAAAATAATTTGAAAATTAATACAAAATCAAAATTTCATTTATTCAAATCTGAGATTCATAAATTAGTTCATTTCAAAACTTTTATTGTAGAAAACGTTTCTTTTAATTTATTTTTGTTTATTAAAATTTAAGACAACTTAACGTAAAACTTAAAATTTAATTTAAAAATTTTATTTTTCATTTGAAGTTTCATTTTGAAAAACTTTACACTTAAGTGAGAATTTTATTTATCAGTTTGGTTAGAAAAAATTTAGTTTCTAAGAAATATCAACGCACAAATAAAAATTAAAATTGAAATTTATATTTTAATATTTCATTTAGCATTTTCAAAGAAAAATTCATCTCAGTCTAAAATATAACTTTCAGAAAGTTACATTGTTCAAACCAAAGTTTAGCATTAAAATAAAAGGTTCATTTTTAGAAAATCTTACACAATTTCAAAGTCTATTAAAATTAAACAGTAAATTAAAATTTTGTTTGTTGAATAAATCTCATACATTTAAAATTTTTACTTTTGAAAATTACATTTAAAATTTTTACTTTTGAAAATTGCATTTAAGTTAGAAATTTCTTTTCAAAAAATTTGTTCTTTTCATAAACTTAAGATTTAGCATCATAAAATTTAGTTCATAAAATTCTTTTTTTTTGAAAGGTTAACAACAAAATAAAATATAGAATTTTATTTTACAAAGCACAAAAGGTTCTTTGTCTTACAAAGCGAACATTTCTCAGATTGAGATCACGTGCTCTCAATGAGATAGAAAGTTGTCCTTTACGATTTTACGAAAGTAAGACGTAGCAACTTAAAACTATTTTTAAGAAAATTTTTATGAAAGATTAAGTTGTGTAGTGACGGCTCCTGGCTCAAGGGAGATTACGTTAGCTAGGTGTAACATAAATTCATCGATTTGCGAGAGGAAAAGCGAGTTGATAAATTTATCCATTTTTTAAAAATAAATTTTAAAATTTCATAAAGGTACATTAAATTTTGAACAACTTCACATTTATTATTCAAGTAAATTTTGTTTGATAAATTAATTTATCGTTACATTTACATTTAATTTTTAATTAAATTCATTATACATATCTGACTTCAAAATTGATTTCAAGTTAATTTTTTTTCACATTAGTTTTTTCTAAATTTAAATTTAAAATTAAATTTAATAAATTTTGCTTGATTGTTTGTAACATTTACTGTCAGTTTTACAGTTTGAGGTAATTCATGTAGCTAGGGTCGCTTTAAATAAAGGTTTCAAAACAACACTAGATAGTTCGAAAAAATTATCGCTGTTGCCCAAGCCGCGCCATTCGTGAGGAGGTTTCGTCGCACCAATAGTGACGGAATTCTCTTCGTGACAGTAGGAGCGCACGCACGGCGAAGGATCAGCGAAAAATTCTGTTTCTTTTCAAAAAACAGCGGGCAGGTAGCAAGGTTTAATTGAGACAACATATAGTTGTATATTTTGACAATTTATTACTTAAACTCTTATTAAGTTTTACACATTCAAAATGAATGATCCAGCAGGAATAAATGTTGTGAAAGCAAAGCTAGGGATTTTTAAAGATCAAATAAATGCGTTACAAACGTACATATCAAGTCCCGACACAGAATCGGAAAACATTAAAACACGTTTAGAACATTTATCAGACTTGCACAAAGATACATATGTAATGAAAGTTAAAGCAGTAGTTGCTAATTTAGGTGATGAAATAATAAATGAATTTAAGGTAGTAGAAACAATGTATTATTCTACAACAGCTTCGGCTAAGAAATTGTGTCAAGCTAACGAACCAATAGCTAGTTCCACATTGAACAATTCTAACATCACTCTGACACGAAAACACACTTTACCGAAATTAACTGAAACAAAGGTACCAAAGTTTGATGGCAAATCAGAAGAATGGCTTGCTTTCAAAAACCTTTTCACTGCATTAGTACACTCTCGTGATGATTCAACTAATACAGTAAAACATGCACAACTCTTAGAAGCTCTTTCAGGTCCGGCTAAATTAAAAATAATAGAATTCGTGCCTAGTGAGGAAAATTATCCAAAGGCTTGGCAAGCCCTCTTAGATTTTTACGATCATAAAAGAATAGTTAGTAATAGACATTTAGACGCTATTTTAGATTTACCAGTAGTACCAAATGCAACAATAGAAGGCGTGTCATCTTTGTTAGACAAGATGCGTCAACATCAACATATTCTAAAACAGTTAGGTGAAGCTTCATTTGACAATATGTTAGTTAGGATAGCAGAAAGAAATCTACCACCAGGGTTAAAAGGTAAATGGCAGGATAGACTTAAATTAGATCAACTTCCTACAACAAAAGAAATGTACGAATTTTTACAGAGTAGCATTTTTAAGCTTCAATCTCTTGAAAATACAAAGAATCACGATAGGACAAAAAATGAGTTTTAGGTTGGATAGTAGCAGGTGGAATCAACAATAAAATTTAGGATAAAGAAGTTAGCTGTAATGTAATTAAATTAGTTAGACTGATAAAACAATTCTGGTTTAGAGAAACTTTGAACAAAACCCAATTAGATCTAGGGAAAACATGGCTTGCAAGCAGCAGTACGCTGCTCACACCAAAAGAGATAATTTAGGAAGGTATATTGTTAGGCTTCCATTTAGAAATAGTAAATTTGACTTAGGTGAATCAGAACAACAAGCAGTACGTAGATTCTATGCACTCGAAAAACGACTCGAAGTTAATCATAACTTAAAAATTAGAATGTAGTAAAGTAATGAATGAATTCATTGCCTTCCTCATCATGCTGTAGTAAAAGAATCTAGCGAAAAACTAAACTTCGAGTAGTTTTCGATGCATCAGCTAAAACATCAACAAGTATTTCATTGAACGATACACTCATGGTAGGGCGTACACTACAAATGTACTATATTCTAACAGGTGTTTAGTTTTCGTATACATACATACGTAGTAACAGCTGATATAGACAAAATGTGTAGGCAGAATTTACTTTACTAATATGTTAGGAAAACAAACTTAGAACGTTCTAATTAAATACCGTAACATTCAGCATAGCTTTAGCTCCATTTTTAGCTAGTACAACCATTTAATAGTTGGCACGCGACGAGTTAGGAAAATTTCCAATAGCTAGCAAACTATTATTGCGTGAGTTTAAAGTAGATGATTCTATTTCAGGAACAGAAACTTTAGAAGAATCAATAAAAATTAAATGAGATTATAGAATTATTAAGTAAGGGAGGATTCGCCATACGCAAATGGTAATCCAATTGCGCAGAGATTTTAGATGGGCTTGACAAAAGAATTTCTTATTTAGATTGTATAGTAACGAATAACCTTATTCAAAAAACGTTAGGTATAGTATACGATTAAGTCCTCGATGATTTAAAATACAAGCAGTAGAAAACCAAGTTAGTTGGCGTTACGTTCGATCAGAGAACAACCCAGCTGATGCATTGTCCAGACGACAATTGCCTTCAGACTCTAAAAAGAATCAACTTTATTCTTAGGGCCGAAATGGTTAGCAGAATCAGGAAATACATAGCCAGAATTAGTAGAAACGATTAGTTTAGAAATTTTAGGTACAACTGGAGAAAAATGTTTTAAGAGGTAACAATTTAACTCATAAACAACTTAAGATTTTTATATAGAAATATACACATTTTAAATTTGCAACTATTGTATGCAATCTCCGCTGATCTTAATGATCGCTTAGTAATAACATTAGCATATTTTCTTGTAGGTAGACCATTCAATTTCTTACCAGAAAAACATTTGTTTTTAGTTTCAGATAACAAACTATCAGCTTGCAATTTCATTGCAAGAGCTTGTCAACATTTTTTGGGCCGACTGGCATCAGGAATAATTATCCGAATTACAAATCTAAACAAAATGGTATTGTCTTGGAAGTCTCTCCCGGGGACGGCGACATCGCTCGAGTGGCTTCTGTCAAGACCAACACTGGCGTTTATCAGCGTAACATCACAAGACTTTGTCTTTCACCTGCATATTGAATCTTTGATTCATGTTTCATATCTGTACATATCTATTTTTGTTGTAAAAAACGAAAAAATTAACACAAATTCAACTTGCGAATATTGCGAATAAAATCAATCAGCAACGTAGTCACTCCAAAGGAAACTGCGATCATTTATAAAACTTGCATTCAGCAAAACAGTCACTCCAAAGGAAACTGCAATCATTTCTAAAACTTGCATTCAGCAAAACAGTCACTCCAAAGGAAACTGCAATCATTTCTAAAACTTGCATTCAGCAAAACAGTCACTCCAAAGGAAACTGCAATCATTTGTAAAACTTGCGATCAGCGACGTAGTCACTCCAAAGGAAACTGCGCTCATTCATAAAACTTGCGATCAACGACGTAGTCACTCCACACGAAACTACGCTCAAACATATTTGTTTAGTCAAACACTTGTCAAATACCAATTAATGTAAATTTAAATTTTAGGTTAGTTGCGAAATCGAAGCTTCGATCTAGTTTAACTCATTTCATTTACTACAAAATCAATTTTAACATAAAACTTTATTTTGCAGCTTGCGCCCGCAGTATGTTGCGTCGCAACACAAATTTATGTAAAAATCAAAAACGATGATGAGCGGCAGCACTTACAGTCGCCTGTTCTCACCTCCCTTAAGTCAGCTCATAGACGAAAGGGGGGATAGAACAGGGAGACTTTGCAAATGCCGCGGAAAAATAGTTTAGTATCAAGCGTGACCTCGCCTCGAGCGGTCTTGTCTCTTGCGAGAACATCAGGTTTCATTATACAATTCTTTCTTTTCAAAAAGCGATCAGAAGCTTTTATCATTGTACAATTCTTTCTTTTCAAAAGGCGATCAGAAGCCTTTACTGGTGCGGACGAGTTTCCGTACAGCGACGAACGGTCGATTGCGAATCAACGCATCACCTTCGCCCACCTAAGCCGCGGCTATACAAATTTCATTGTGTCTTATCTCTTTTCTCTTTTTGCGTGCGTGCGTGCGAGTAAAATATAATCGTGCAGCAAATAGTGTGTAAAATTATAGGAAATAAATCAAGGGTTTTTTATGCCACATGGCTTTTTCCCTTTATATTTGTGTATTTATTGAGTGAATCCTTTCCCGATAAATAAAGTGTAAATCTTTGATAAAATCAAATAAAACAAAGCAACTACAGCCGCAAGGTTAGTTGCTTTGTATCAGTAAATTCATCTTATTTCTCTTTACAAATTAATAGATCTTTGTGTGCAAAAATTAGTGGTAAAATCAAATACAGTGAAAATCTAAATTTAATTCAATTAAAAGATTCAAAGTTAAAATAAAATCAATTGTCAATTCATTTTTATTCAAACAAGGGTAAATTCAAAATAAGATTAGTTAGGAAATTTCACGATCAGATAAAATTCAAAGGAAAAGAATCACGTTCTTTTCTTTCTAAATCATCCAACAAATTTAGTTAAAAAATTCGTTGGAAAAAGACTACGCGTCTTTTCACTACACAAGCTCCGTTCGGGCAATAGGCCAGATTGGAGGGTAGCTGTTAAATATTTTGTTAATGAAACGCCAGCTTATTAATAAAGCTAGGCGTTTTCTTTGTTAGTATTTAATGTATTATTATTTTTAATAATAAAAGGAAATATATATTATATTAAATATTCTTTTATTTTAAGCAAAAATATAGGTATGTAATTACAAAAATAAAAAAATGAGAAAACTCTCCTGTGAGAGAAAAAGAGAAGCTCTTTAAAGATGTAAGCTCAATTTATTTTATTTGAAAGCTCTTAATATTAACCTGGGGGGTTAAGCCTAGAGCGCTTGTATGTCCCCAGAGTTAAATAGAGCTCAATTCGAATTTCTTTTTTAATCAAAACCTTAGATAACAAAGGGCGTTAAGCTTAGGCGCTTATATGTCCCAATTGTTATCGGTTTATTAAGTTTATTTTAATTTTTTGCTTTAAAAAGCAAAGGGCGTTAAGCTTAAGCGCTTGTATGTCCCAATTGCTAAGCGAAAAATATTCTACGGCCAAGAAATTTATATTAGGTTCTTGATTAAATGTCAACTCGGGTAAACAAAGGGCGTTAAGCCTAAGCACTTGTATATCCCAATTGTTACCGGTCCGAGTCGATTCAAGAATAAGGCGCGCGAGTCAGCGAGACTCGGGCTTTTATACGCGCCGAGCTTCTCTCCATCTCTCTTACAATGGTGGGGAGCTTTCAAAGTTGCGCGCGCTTACAGGCTTTACAAAGTTTCGGAGTTTTATTCCTCCGTCTCGCTCGCTCTTATATGCTTAAATATTAAGACATAGTAAGCGCGCTGTGAGGTTGCCTCGCGTGCTGTAAGCCAGCTGTGCGTTGACCTATATACAACCTTGTATATAGGTCACACGCTTACTATGCCTTTATGCGCTCATAACTTAAAATTTATTAATAAAATATATTTTATAATAAAATTGAAATATGAATAACTACAAATAAAAATATATTATTTAAAAGAAATAATTACTTTAAAAGCAAATAAATAATTGAATAAATAAATAATAATAATAAATTAAAATTAAAATGAAAAAATTTTTTAAATGATTACATATTAAAAAATATAACAAATAGTAATGAAAAAATAATAAAATAAAATTAAATGAAAATACAAATTATAAAAATAAAAAGGGAAAAAAACAGGGCGCTTTGGGCGTCAGATGCTCTTTATACTTTATTTGCATAATTAAAAGCATTTTACGATACTTTACATTAGCCCATGGACCGCTTCCATAGCCTGATCGCTATAAAAACCTAGGCCTCAATTTTCTTCAATATAATCTTTAACATGGAAAATGTAGACATTGTTAGAGCGTTTTTTTCGGATTTCAACCGTGTAAGTTGTGGTTTAGGATATCAACGTTTTGTGAACATTACAACGGTCCGTATCCTAAACTACAACTTACACGGTCAAAATCCAAAAAAAAAACCCTCTAACAATGTCTTACATTCACCGTGAAAGCTTCAAATTCAAACATGAAAAATGTATTTATGGTGTTACTGAAATATCAAAAGTACACACAGAAAAACCTTTTTACCGTAAAACAATGTCCCTAAAATGACAAGTCTAATAAAACGCGATGTCGATACGCAAAAGATATAGCCGGCACCCGTTTTTTCGGTCCCCACATGTGCAATTTTTGTATTTTTAAAGTTACCGTGAAAAATGATCTGCGTGCATTGGAACTCACGTTTCGACACCGTGAAGTCAACGTCTTACATGTTATTGTGCTGAACCTTGGCAACAAATGTGAGTATCGCCAATAACATTTAAAAACAGGTTGAGCATATCTGTCCTTTTCTAATAGACCGGCAGTTCACCCCTAAAATAACGCTTAGAAATGCAATTTATCGACTAACTTTGTTTTGCATTTCTAATGCACCAAACCTTTTTCATTCAATTTCGTATATTTTTCCGAGTAGAATTTTTTTTTTCAGTTTTTCCGAGTGGGTCGGTAATTATTATAAACAAAAAACTTGTAAAAAAATGTAAATGCATGAAATTGATTCGAACAAAGTATTTCAATGTGTTTCATTAAAATAAACACTTTTCGTGGAGTGCAGTATACCTTAAAAATGCTTTTTTTCCGAGTTATTCGCGATTTTATGACATAAAAATGCCGAAATTCGTAATTTTTTCGATTTTTTTTCTCGGAAACTACTAAATGGAGTGCAATTATGCCGATGGCATTATAATCTTTAAAATTTTAACTATAAGTGCGAATTTTATGACGACAACAAATAATTTCTTTTATGTCCGAAACAAGGTCCGAAATATTTCTCTCAACTCGTATAGCACAGAGCGTTTACGATAAAGGTTATGGTTGCGACTATGCAGGGACACGCATCGCGCGCATATCTTCTAAAATCTTTTTTATATACGTATTTAATTATACATATGAGTAAATTAATGAATAAATATAAATTTAATATTATTTAATATCACGAATATAATTATATATTTCGTTACAGAATCAAAAAATTAATTATGCTTTTAATTATAGTTTTTATTAAAAATATAACAATCTAATTTTGATTATACACACACTAAAAAAAAATTCGTTAAATCTAAGTAAAATTTCTTTGAACCAAGTAAATGGTTTACTTGTATAGTGCCAAATAAACATTTAATAAATATAAGTAAATGAATTACTTAATTTAAAAAATTATATTTTTTTGTTTAAAGTAAATATATACTTAAAATCAGTAATGATTTTTTTAATTGAAGTAAATTAATTCTAAATTTAACTAGCAATATTACTTACTTTAAAAAAATCTTTATTTTATTCAAAGAAACAAAACATTGAATCAAAAAAATAATTTCTTGGATTTAAAAATATTTATTTGAATTAAATAAATATATTTTTAAATAAAGAGATGGATATACTGAATCAACAGAATCATCTCTTGATTTCAAAAATATTCACTTGAATCAAATAAATATTTTCTTATTTCAAAAGATACAAGGATTGAATCAAAATAATAATCTCTTGGATTTAAAAATATTTTTTTGAATCAAATAAATATATTTTCAAATCAAAAAATTGATATACTGAATCAACTAAATCATCTCTTGATTTCAAAAATATTTATTTAAATTTATTTTCTTATTTCAAAAGATGCAAAGATTGAATCAAAATAATAATTTTTTGATTACAAAAATGTTTATTTATTTAAATTGCAAATTATTTGTCTATACCAAATAAATTATTTAGTTATCTTTAAAATATTTATTCGAGATAAATAAATATTCATTCAACCTGAATAAAGCTTTGTCGATTCTAATAAATATTTCTTTAAATTGTAACGAGGATAGCAAATTATACATATACTGTACGTCAGTGTACTTCTGTCTCTCTCCTCGTTGTTAGTCGCACAGTACAACGTATGTTTCGATGCTTCATGTGCGAGTATAAGAGTGAAACAGAGAGAGTCTATGTCAGCGGCTTGGATGGATGACTGTAGAAGGAAGCGCGCGCAATGCATGACGGGTAAACTTAGGCAAGAGAAGGAAACGAACGGGTCGGTTAGAAAGGATTTAGCAGCCATATTGTGCGTAGAGCGAGCTCGTGTTTTGGATAGTTTTCCGTTCTTTAGATAGAAGCATTTTGGCTGATGTAATTAATTCGTGTGACTCTGCTTCGAGTATTGGCTTGTTGAGAGACATTGAAAAGCAGATCTTCTTGCTAATATAATCGTCGTGTCGTGTACAAGAACCAAGTGGGTTTGCCGTAATTCTGCAGAGAGATCGGAGCGTCCTTGTAACGAGAGCTGCGATAGCCTTGAGCTGCACCGCATATCTTCGGTGCCGCTTTTGTTGAATCATCGATTCGTCTGTGTTAGAGAGGATCGTCGGAAAATCTTCGTGTTCAACGACCGATAGAAAAATGTAAGTCTGCAGACTATCGTATTGCGGTTTATTATTGAATACGTGTATGCGATATATGTAAAAATATCGAGACCGTCGTGTGCGCCGCGTCATATAGAATAGGATAGCTTAAATTAACTTTTGTTTCTTTTCGTGAGATTTACTAAATTTTGTATCTAATAACTATCATTATAAACTTATTTTGGTGTACTGAATTTGTTTGTCATTTTGAATAAATTAAAGTAAAATTGAAGTTATTTTGAATTGTTACATAATATTATTTCTCACTGATTAAAATCGTGTTTTGTCTTTATATGTTAAACTTAATACACTTGCTTTCTTTTGATCTACTATATTTAACAGAGTCTTAAGGTATACGCCGTGGGTTTCATCGTACCAGACGTCCGGGAGGCAGAACTTCTGAGCGAAGTTCTGCAATAGTATTAAATATTGCTTAACTGATTTCCATTGTATGAAAAAGACAGTCATAGTCGATCAGTGACGATGTACGAGGCTGATCGTCTCTAAATCGAAAATCGGTTATTTAACGGTGAGTGCGTATGTACTTGAAGTAAGTACATATGAAACCCACAAATATATTTGATTAGTTGATTTAAATATATTCCCCGTTACAAAATTAACAAAATATCTAGTTGATTCAAATAAATATTTGTTTGCACCAAACAAATATTTCTTCAAAAAAAATATTTAGTTAATTTTTATATTTTAATTAATTTCTAACACAGTATTCAATTACAGTGATTACAATTTTTGATGATGACCAACTTTCTAGAGAGAGAACAGATGAATCTTATGACATTATGTATTTGTTTGTACACATACACACATACACACATATATATATATATATATATATATATATATATATATATATATATATATATATATATTGTAACGTTTTTATTTTCCGCGGGTGGGAAATATTACGTATTTACCTCCTGTTGCCAGATGCTTCAGTGAGTGACCAGGGTTCGAGGCAGGAGGTCGGTTAAGACGGACGGTGGAAAGATAAAGGATAGTAAAGGGGTTGACACGTTTGTTTATACAAGGGAGTACCTGGGCTTTATTGTACTCTAAACTCATATCTTACAACGACGTATAACAATAATAGTGAAGAGTAATAACTAACCTAAATTATATAAATCGAAATAACTAACCTAATATATGTACGCGTCATACAAAGAAACAATTATTGAATTTATTATAAGCCACTTGACGGCTTTTATGCGCCTCTTGTTGGCGACGGAAATAAATGAAATCAAAAATAATTCAAACTAAATTATATTACTTTCTTTTAATTGAAATAAACTTTATTCATTGATAATAAGTCAAACTAGACTAACGGCGGTTAACGGCCTGGACGGTTTTAATGATCAAACAGAATTATAATAATTTTAATATTAATAAACTAGTATAGTAACAGTGGGTGGACGGTACCCTTAATGCGGTAGCACGGAATGTGGCTGAAGGCCTATGATTCTCTAATGCGCGGCGGATGTGCATGGGTAGAGTAATCTTAGCTTGCCATTTTCCGGCGGCGGCAATAGGTGGGAAGCACCCTTAAAGCTAACTTAATGTTACGGTTATAATGGGTGAGAAGCACCCTTAATATTACTACGAACTTATGCACAGGTCGGCACGGCGGCTCGGCGGTACATGCTATGACGGTTTGGTGTAAATCACCCTTAATATCAAATATGAATTAATAATGAATTAATGAAATTACTATTTACAAAAACGGCCGGTACGGCGGCTCGGCGGTACAAACTAATATGATCTTATATTAAGTTAAACTAATCTAATATTTAAGGTACAGGCGGTACAGCGGTACGGCAGTGCGGAAGTGCATTGGCGGTTCTCTCGGTCGCATTTTATCTAAGCCAGCGAGCGCACTCGGCAAAGATTAATTACGGCTCGACTTGCTTCTAATGGTTTGTCACATTAGAGCGAGCGAGAGAGTAGCTTTTCTTATAAAGCGTAGGAGCCCCATATAAGAAAGCCAGTACTGTATACTGCTTTCTCACTCTAGGCCAGCGAGCGCACTCGGCTAGGAGAGAGGAAGAGCACAGTCCCCAATGCCTCGACTCTTCGCTGAGCCTTAGCTCTTATATCTTCTCGAGCTCGCTGTTCCTCTTACGGGAGCAGCAAAAACTGACGGCACCTGGCGGTTGAGCCTGTTACTACCGTGGCGGGAGATTTGAATATCCTGTCTGCACGATTATGAATAATCGTTGCACACCCCCCATACGTCGGAGAGTGAACGACAGTGAACGTCGTGATACCGTAAAGTATACCATGCGAACAATTCAGGACTTAATTAATTAAAAATACGATCATACCTCGCTGGTTGACGGTTGTACATACACTGACCGGCGTTGCTACCATGTTGTCACTCATGCCCACTGACCTTTGGTTTGTCACTTTCATCCTTCAATACCTGGCTTCCGTTGGCCTCACAGATTTGACTCGTCAGCCCCTGGTGACCTTTGAGCGGTTGTCTGCCTGAGGTGTTATATACTGAGGGTGATATGGGTGGTGGAGCAATGGACGTCTGTCTGGTCGGTTCGGTGATATTCTTCTTTCTTTTTTTTGTCGGTGTATGTGTATGGTTAAAAGGACAAATTTTTAGTAGCTTTTTATAATGTGAAAGGGCGGGCGGGCTATCCGGAATTTAGACCGACGGTCTAACTAATAAGCGAGCCTATGCTTACATTTAAGCTAAATTTATTCTAATCTAAACTAACCTAACAATATGAGTAATATGTACAATGTGTTGGACAGGATACAGGAAACACAGGAAATAATTAGCGGTTTGATAAAACTGAAAAGAAATGAAAAATTAATTTATGTATTGGTTCTGGATTAATGAGAAAAACAAAATTTTGTAAAGTTTGATGTACGGTTGCCATGAGACTTATTTACAATTGGCTAACGGGTTGAGAAAAAAAACAATCAAGAATTGCTGGTTAAAACTAAATATCAAGGTTATGCGCCATGCAACGTGTTGTTACAAAAGGCGAACGAGTTTTTAAAATAAAAAAAACGATGTCAATTTGTTTACTGGGTGTCTTTAAGCTCTAGCGTCATGTAGCGTTTCATTACAAATGGCGGACGGTTACATAAATGTTAATCAAGTTTTTGTTTAACCGGAAGTTCGTATGTTCGGTCGTCATGCAACTTTAGTTGCGAGTATTGACGGAGCGGTAATGAAGCCGTGTTAAGAGAAATCTTACGGCGGTAAGGAGAGAACTTCTTCTGGTTTACCGAGTATCGATTTACTCGCGGGTTTTTCGGTCGGTTTGGAGCGGATTACGGTCGGCTTCAACTTGGTAAAATACCTGTTGCGGATAGCAGACTGTACAGGTGCTTCAACGCGGTACAAATATATACCCGTTACGGTAAGCAAGCGGTAAGAAAAAAGAAATTTTTCTTTGGTCGTCATGTGACGTTTTGAAATTTTAATAGCGGATGGACAGGATAACCGGAAAATTCGGTGGCTGTAAATGATCAACGCGGTTTATAACGTTTCATTCAAAACTGACAGTCAAAGGAAAACGGTTCCTGTTTAAACGGTTATGTAACCTATTGTTACAAGTAGCGGCAGGCGAATTATCACGGTTTTTGCGGCGTCCATATGTAATGGCAGCCAATGACGGAAGAGAGGAAAGGAAAAAAAAAAATAAAAAATTTTCGGTCGGTAAAACGGATATCTGTTCGAGGTACCTTGCAACATTTTATTACAACTGACGAGCGAGTTTTTTCTTCTTAAAAAAAATAAAAAACACGTTAATCAACTAACCGGAAGTCTATTTGTTCGGACGCCATGTAATGTAACATTTTGAACGGAAAAAAAAAATTATTGGCCGGTAAGATGGATAGAGTTCATATGTTCGGGCGCCATGTAACATTTTTATTACAACTGGCGCATGGACAGGTTAAAGAGAGAAGAGAACAAAAAAATTTCGGACGGTAAACTCCCTGTTTCGGGCGATATGTAACGTTTTTGTTACGAATGTCGAACGAACAAGGTAGAGAGGAAAGAAAAAAAATTCGGCATCCCTGCTCGGGCGCTATGTAACGTTTTTATTTCCCGCGGCTAAGAGAGAGAAAGAGCACAGTCCCCAATGCCTCGACTCTTCGCTGAGCCTTAGCTCTTATATCTTCTCGAGCTCGCTGTTCCTCTTGCGGGAGCAGCAAAATTGACGGCACGTGACGGTTGAGCCTGTTACTACCGTGGCGGGAGATTTGAATATCCTGTCTGCACGATTATGAATAATCGATGCAATATATATATATATATATATATATATATATATATATATATATATATATATATATATATATATATATATATATATATATATATATATATATATATATATATATCTAATAATATATATATATATATATATATATATATATATATATATATATAACTAATATATATATATATATATATATATATATATATATTAGTTATATACGTAACTTGGGCGTACGAAGGATGGAGATGGACGAGGCTCATGTTTATCGGTTGAGTAGTAGTTGGTCGAGAGCGCGCGAACAAAGATAAGTAGAGATCGCCGATGAGCATAGGCGAGAGCGTGCCCGTTAAAATACAATGTAAACTACTGCCGCCACATGGACAAATGCCCGAACTATACGCGAAAAGCCCCTCCACTTTTACACGCGCGTAGAGAAACAAGCGAGAGGGGAGGAGACAAGCACACAAAACACGCGACTTCCAGTGGCGTAGGCAAACTTACGGCAAACCCGCTTTAGCTTGTTTTCGCCGCGATACATTATAGCTTTCTTCTATGCGATTAACCGTTCCGAAAATTTTTTAATTAATTACATGTTTTTATTTAAAACATAGATATATATTTTAATAATAATAATAATCATTAAAGTAATCAACAAATATTAATTAATAAAATCTTTTGGGGGGCGATAAACATGTGTAACTTTTTATCCTATTGAATTAACGTATGCAGTGGCTGTGGTCACTAAGTTTTTACGCACCGCGCTGTCTAATTTTGCAAAGTTCAAACCCCATGTTCTACCTATTTTTTTTTTTTTTTTGTTTTATTTTTAAATATTATATATTTTTATAATCAATTTTTATAGCGGAAAAAATAAAATAAAAAATTTATTTAACATCTTAAATTCTATTTTATTTCAAAAATATAAAATAGTACATTACGATACAAGTGACCTAAGTGGCACTTTATTACACGGCCGGAGTTATCGCCCTCGCTGCGCTCGGGCGATAACTCCGGCCGTGTAATAAAGTTCCACCAAGGTCACGAGTATCGTATACTATTTTGTAGCACGTGGGACATAAATCCGCCAAATTATATCTGTGCTCTTCAAAATCAGTAATAAACAAAAACTATGCACTCCACGAATTATAATTCAAAAAATAAAAGCGAAAACTATAAAAAAACAAACACTACGCATCCTGTGAATGATAAATCGAAAAAAAGAAAAGAAAACTATAAATAAACTAAAACTAAACACTCCATGAATAATAGATCGAAAAAGAAAAAAAAGAATATAATTTCAAAAATATACTCAAAATGTGTAATAATAATTAATTTTTATCAATATTATTGATATTATGTGAAATTGTTTGTTGAAATCATCTTCTATAAAGTCATAAATTGAAATTTTGTTTCACGAATGAATTAGCGTCGTAGGAGCGGTGAGGAGGTAACATGTTTAGTATAGCAATAGCAATCGTGTGTAGTAATAGGGGGTTCCCCGTAGCATTTTATTATACAACGCTGAAGTGACTATACCTCTTCGCTTTACATGTTACGCTACTATCAATTTTAGTTTTACTCGTATCTTACTTGCTTATAATTGTTATTTAATTTGAAGAATGTTAATGTAAAAGAGTTTCAACATACTACAGCTTATTATTATTTATGAAAATACTTTAAAATAGTATATTACGATACGGGCGACTTAAATCACCTATTATTACACGGCAAGGTTAGGGCCCGAGCGTCAGCGAGGGTCCTAAATGCCGTGTAATAATAGGTGAATTTAAGTCGCGAGTATCGTATACTATTTTATAGCTCGAGTGATTTAAATCCGCCGCACTACATCTATACTCTCAAAATTCAATAATAAACAAAGGCTATGCACTCCACGAATGATAATTCATTAAAAAAACGAATTCTATATACTAGCAAAACTAGGCATTCTACGAATAATAAATCGTAAAAAAAGCGAAAACTGAAAAAAAAAACAAAATTTAAGCACTTCGCGAATAATAAATAGAAAAAAAAAACTAAAAATATTATATAAAACATGAAATAACATTATGTCAAACTGTTGAAATTAATTCTGTAATAATAAAAATCTAAATTTCCTTTCATATATGTATTAGGGCCGTAGGAGCGACTATTGGTAACTTGTGTATTGTATTAGCAGTTGCGTTTAGGGGAATCACAGACGCGACGGAGTCTTAGAGCGTCGAAATGATTACCTCTTCGCTTCACGTGTTACACTGATATTAACTTTGGTTTTACACGTATTTTACACGCTTATAATTGTTATTTATTTTGAAAAATATCGATATAAAAGAGATGCAATAATCTACACTTTATTATTATCGATGAATAAACTTTTAAAAATAATCCAGATCTCAAAATATCGCTTATTATAAGTGCGTGTTTTAAGTGAATTCAGCATCATATTCATTATTGAACAGCGTAAAAATTTATCGTTTAACTCTCGGCTCAGCGGGATTTAAGCGCGGATTTAAATCACGCAGTGCTATAAAATAATTTACATAGAAAATTATTTCTTATTATATACGTACGTTACCTAAGTAAATTCATTATTGTACCGTGTAAAAAAGTGCCACCTAGGTAACAGAAAAGTGTTACCTAAGTGCGGATTTAGGTCCCACAGTGCTATAAAAATATGATTACAGATAAGGATGGGAAAAAGTTTTAACGTCAATTTTACATGGCTATAAAACTTATATTAATATAAAATAAAAACGAAGCTAGTTCTGTAATTTTTTTCTATTAAATAAAAGATATTAAAGATTGAAAAAAAATTATTATAAATTATAGTTGTTTTTTTACCCTCACTCAATTGCGAATAATAAAACCTTTTTTGTTCCTTAAAAAAGGACCTTTTCTAAATTTATGTAAACGTATGACATTTTTAACTAATTTAATAAAAATAGAAAATAAATATAAATGATTCTAATTTTATTTTAGATAAGTAAAATAAAAAATTTACCTGAAAAAATAAATAATTTTACGAATTTAAATTTCATTAAAGCGCATTTTAAATAAAATTTACATTGAATATCAATAATATTTTTAAAAATTGGACTTTTTCTTCTTTCTTTTATCAAATATATTTTTATAATATTAGCAATTATTATTTCCAAAACAAAAAAATTGATAATTTTCTTTAACGAACATAATAATTTTCAGTTCATACTAAACAAAATTTTGACTAAACTTTAAATGGTTCAATTATTTTTAAAAACTGACAATTTCTAAAGTTATATAGGGGCATTATAAAATTATTTTTAATTAATTTTTAAAAAATAACATTTTATTTTAACAGCTACAAAATTGAAAAGACGAAAAATCTCAATTTTCCCAAAATTACGTAAACAGTTTTAAAATTTAAGTTACACAAAAATTAATTATTTTAGAAAAATTGAAAATTCTTTCAGAAAAATAACTATTTTACATCTTATCAGACTGCTCGTTCTGTTAATTACTTTTCTTGTAATAAAATTACTTTAAAAAATTTAAGATGTCATGCAAATTAGTGTTTTAATAATAGAGAGCTGGTTCTTTAAGTTGAAATTATATGAATTTTAAATAAACACACGGTACTGATTTTATTAATTATCAGTTTATTGAGACCCAAAGTGATCATACTTTCAATGAGATTATCTTTAAGAAATCGGCGACGCTATTTGAAAATTTACAGTAATAACATATAGAATAAAAACCCATTTAAAGTTTCAAAAGAATATCCGCCTTTTTAATAAACAACAAATCATAACTGATAGAGGAGCTATCTGACTATTAAAAAAATGTATATGATTTTTAAATCTTTGAAACTTTATGAGAAAAATATTGAAAATGACAGATAAAGGGAAACATCTCCTCGAATTAAAAAATATTAAAGAATTATGAAATGTATCTTGAAAAATCAATTTCAAATTGTTTATTATATGTTTAAAATGGTTTATTATGGTTATGTAAATTTATATATTGCGTGTATTTTATGATTACTTTGTGATATCACTTTTATTTATTTTTGTTTGTGACTAACTTATTCAGTATTATTAGGTTTATTGACTGACTGTGATATTAATTGTGCAATATTTACATTTATACTTTTTTATAGCATTTTGTGCAATATTTATTGTTTTTGTATTTACAAATTGTATTACACGTTTTTGTACTCTTATACAAAATAAAATAATATCCATCTATTTATCTAAATTAAATATTTTTATTATTGTATTTTTTATTAATTTAACAAAAATTTAACTTAGTATGAATAAAAGAATAATAAAAGAATAAATAAAAGAATTAAGGAATGTGCTTTGATGAGGCATATTTTTTAAAAAGGGTTGTCAACTTCATCAAAGCGCACTAAATAAAAATCACGCTAAAGACCATTGGTGTTAAAAAAACATTTATTAAAAAAATTATTTAAATTTTATAATTACAAAAATAATTCAATTATAATACAGCTCATGAATTTGCTACGTGTTATAGAACTAGTTGAAAATATAAAAAAAAATCAGATGCAAAAAAATTATCGTATATTTAGATAAAAATATCGTAAGAAAATCCAAAAAAGTAGGTATTTGAAAGAATTCACTGAAAAGAATGCATTACATTTTTTCAAAGCTTCTTATCATATTATAAAGTTAACTGAAAAATAAAATGTATTCATTTCATTTTTTAAAAATGGATTTGTTTACTTACTTTTCAAGTATGATTCGATAAAATAATTTGTGTAATTTGTGAAAATTATTTTCATAGGAGATTGATATTTTCATAGGATATCGTTAGAGATAGATATTTTCATAGGAAATCGCATAAAAATTTAACACATGAGTGCGGAAAATTAACATAAAATCTTTGTATGCTTCGAAACAAACAAAATTTTCGTCAAATTTACATCAAATATATGTACTTCATTATTGAAATTGTCTCATTAGATGGAATTATACATTTCATTATTCAAGAAATTTATATTCTTTATAGATTTTTTTATTGAAATTTTCATTTTAAAATTTATACAAAACTTTTTTAGCCGAATTTTAATCCAAGCCGACGATATGTAAAAAAAAAAAATAATTTATTGATAATTTTATTATTAAAACAGTTTTAAATGTATATGGTTAACGTTATTTTGTTGTATTTTTTTAAATAAAATGTTAATTACATTGATATTGCACTTAAAAATTTACTAAATTGGAAATTTTTGCAATACTACAAATTTTTGCTAACAAATATAATAACAAAAAAAAATTTTGAAATTTTAAACTTAAAGTTCATTTAAAGTACTTATAATAATTAATTAGGCAATTATATCTTGAGTATTAATGTTTTTCATATTTAAATAACTAATGATCAAAGCCTACTTATAAGGAGAGATCATCTCCACCTACGAGAAACAAATTTGGTTAAAACTACAAGATATGATTTGGTAATGAAAAAAATTAACCCGTACTTTTTTTTTTGTTTAAATAGATTTCAGAGACAAAGTTATACACATTTTTCAATAACATAATGAAACGAAGTTGTTGTAAGCGCTTCTTTTCACTATATTTTTTATGAAATATCTGTATTTTTATATCTGAAATCTTTTTTATTTCATTTTTTTTTCATAAAAAATCAGATTTTGTAGTTTCAACCAAATTTGTTTTCCGAAGATAGGGACCTTTTTCTCCTTGTTCATTTGAAAAATTCTCATTCAAATTAAATTTCTTAATTCTTTTTGTAAGATTTTTGTAAACTTAATTTAAACTTTATATAATGTTTATTCAAAACATATTATCCCTTTCGTTAAAAATTGCGTAATTTTGAACTTTATTCAAGAACATTTATTTATTTTATGATATTTTACATTTATTATTGTCTCGAACATTTTTATTTCATTATTATGTTTTAATACTTTCCATTTAACATTTTCTATTATCAAACATGTTTCTCATAGTTTCAAACAATTTTCAAATTATATACTCTTTTTAAGTACATTTTTAATTTATTTATGTTTGAAGTTTAATTAATATTTTATTAATTCTTTTTAAACGTAATGCATAAATTTATTTGATCTATTTATAAATTATATTTATAAACGTTATATAAATATATTCCCTACTAGAAAAGTTTGTGTTGATTCAGTACTGATTTTACACTGATATCAGTATGTGATTTGTATTTCATCAACGTAAAATCCACATGGTACTTACACGAAATTCGTACTGAGCGAGCTCTGAAAGTAGTCTCAAAACGCAATGCGAATAAAGTACGAAATTCATACTAATGAAACACAAATACTGAAAAAAATACGTATAGAATCAATACTGAATCTGCGAATGCATGTTTAGGTAAATATGAAGTGAACTCACTCAGAGCATAATCAGTATAAAATCAGTATGCCATTTATACGATTGTTATGCAACGTATGCACCAAATATTATTGAAAAAAATAGTAGATTCGTATTAAATCTCCGTAAAATATGTACAAATTATTAAATCACTGTAAAAAATTGAAAATAATAAAATTAACTCAGTATGAATTGAGTACGAAAACCGTACGAAATTAATACCAATTGAAAACCAAATGTTTACGTAATCTTTCAACAATACATAGATGATAAATACTAAAATTACATAGATTTTGTGTGAATTTTAAAATGGAGCTCCAGGCGAAATACTAATATCATCCCAGTACGGATTCAGTACAAAATCTGTACAGATAAAGAACATTATCAATGCGGAATGTTCAACGAATAAGTGCTGAATCAGTACTGAATTTGAATAAAATATGTGCGAGATTTAAAATCCCGATGAAAAAAGTTGAATAATGAAATAAGTTCAGTACGCATTCAGCACGAAAAACGTACGAAATTATTACAAACTAAAAACTAAATGTATACGCAATCTTTCAACAATACATAGATGATAAATACTAAAATTACATAGATTTTGTGCGAATTTTAAAACTGGAACTCCAGGTGGAATACTAATATCATCCCAGTACGGATTCAGTACAAAATCTGTACGGAAACAAAACAAAATCAATGCGAAATGTTTTCAAAATAAGTGCTGAATCAGTACTGAATTTGAATAAAATATGTACAAGATTTAAAATCCCAATGAAAAAAGTTGTATAATGAAATAAGCTCAGTACGCATTCAGCACGAAAACCGTACGGAATTATTACAAACTGAAAACTAAATGTATACGCAATCTATTAACAATACGTAGATGATAAATACTAAAATTACATAAATTTTGTGTGAATTTTAAAACTGGCACTCCAGGCGGAATACTAATATCATCCCAGTACGGATTCAGTACAAAATCTGTACAGATAAAGAATATAATCAATGCGGAATGTTCAACGAATAAGTGCTGAATCAGTACTGAATTTGAATAAAATATGTACGAGATTTAAGATTCTGATGAAAAATGTTAAATAATGAAATAAGCTCAGTACGCATTCAGCACGAAAACCGTACGGAATTATTACAAACTAAAAACTAAATGTATATGCAATCTATTAACAATACATAGATGACAAATACTAAAATTACATAGATTTTGTGCGAATTTTAAAACTGGAACTCCAGGTGGAATACTAATATCATCCCAGTACGGATTTAGTACAAAATCTGTACGGAAACAAAACAAAATCAATGCGAAATGTTTTCAAAATAAGTGCTGAATCAGTACTGAATTTTAATAAAATATGTACAAGATTTAAAATCCCGATGAAAAAAGTTGTATAATGAAATAAGCTCAGTACGCATTCAGCACGAAAACCGTACGGAATTCTTACAAACTGAAAACTAAATGTATACGCAATCTATTAACAATACGTAGATGATAAATACTAAAATTACATAGATTTTGTGTGAATTTTAAAACTGGGGCTTCGATTAAAATTAAAATAAAATTCGTACAAAATTTATGTAATATTAGTATATATCTTTTATGTATTGTTAATAGATTGCGTTTATATTTGGTTTCCAGTTTGTAATAATTCCAAACGGTTTTCATGCTGTATGCGTACTGAGCTTATTTCATTAGTCAACTTTTTTCATTTAAATCTTAAATATCGTACATATTTTATTGAAATTCAGTACTGATTCAGCACTTATTTTGAGAACATTTCGCATTGATTTTGTACTGTTTCCATACAGATTTTGTACTAAATCCGTATAAGGATGCTATTATTATTCCGTCTGTAGCCCCAGTTTTAAAATTTTTACAAAATTTATGTAATATTGGTATATATCTGTTATGTATTGTTAATAGATTGCGTATATATTTGGTTTTCAGTTTGTAATAATTCCGTACGGTTTTCATGCTGTATGCGTACTGAGCTTATTTCATTAGTCAAATTTTTTCATTTAAATCTTAAATATCGTACATATTTTATTAAAATTCAGTACTGATTCAGCACTTATTTTGAGAACATTTCGCATTGATTTTGTTCTGTTTCCGTATAGATTTTGTACTGAATCCGTGTTAGGATGCTATTATTATTCCGTCTGTAGCCCCAGTTTTATAATTCGTACAAATTTTATGTAATATTAGTATATATCTTTTACGTATTGTTAATAAATTTCGTATATATTTGGTTTTTAATTTGTAATAATTCCGTACGGTTTTCATGCTGTATGCGTACTGAGCTTATTTCATTAGTCAACTTTTTTCATTTAAATCTTAAATATCGTACATATTTTATTGAAATTCAGTACTGATTCAGCACTTATTTTGAGAACATTTCGCATTGATTTTGTACTGTTTCCATACAGATTTTGTACTAAATCCGTATTAGGATGCTATTATTATTCCGTCTGTAGCCCCAGTTTTAAAATTTTTACAAAATTTATGTAATATTAGTATATGGGTAAATCTTTTATAATGTTAAAATTTCACCTGCAACAAATTAAAAAAAAAAAATACAGGCACACGTATAAAACTAATTTTCTCTGAATGTTGACGTATTATAATGAAAAAAAAAATCGTGTTACTCACTTTTAAGGGTAGTCTTTTTAACAAACATCAAAAGACAGATTTTCGAGTAAATTTTTCATAGTGTTAAAATTTACTTTCAATAAATTAAAAAAAATTGAAGACACATGTATCAAATTTATTTTTTTTTAAATGTTGATATATTAAAATGATAATAAAAGAAAAAATCGCATTACTCACTTTTGAAGATAGCTTTTTTTAATATAAGACATTTAAATATATTCATTATTATCACACCCAGGTATAATATTTTACATATCTCAGATCAGTTTTTAAGTATTTTGGGCTATAATAGATCATTTTCCATTGAGCTTTTTCATTTTTACATGTTTAATATGTTACAGAAAATATTTAAATACGCAATTTACATTAATAATTACAAAATTTTTTGTAATAAATAAAATATGCCAGAAATGCCAATTTTTTTGGAAAATTCATTTTTGGCGATTCGGGTATTAAAATTAAGAGATATTAGTTACCCAATGGCTTTTGGGATTCCTGATTACAAATCATAAGTGAGTGGAATATCAATTTATTTTTGCTAAAATTGTCAATCTTAGGGTATGAAATTTGACATGGATTTGTGTAGTTTATGTTTTCGAATAAAAATACTTATATTCCTTTTAACCAAATATTTTAGTTTATTTAATAAACATTAAATCTAAAAATTTTAAATTTAAAATCTAGAAACTTCAGTGATGATTCAACTCAACGTTCTAGGTGTAAGCTATTAAATACATACTAAAACTGAGCTTTTTAAAGTTTAAACTCTTTAGAATTAAAACATTGATAGAAACTAGGTAGTCGATGTAAATTTGGAAAATTTAATAGCCGGGAAAAATTCAATGATTTCCAGAATACTCGAAATAATACTTCAAAAGCAACTTAAAGATTACATTGAGTATTATAAAATAGTAAATTACAAAGTTAACAACAGAGAAAAGGTGAATCAAAGCTTAGGTTTTCATATTAGTGGATAAAAACCTATTTTCAAAAGTGAGTCACGTTTTTAAGTATAATTTCAAACGAACAAAGAACTTTATCTACACTAGGCACACGTTCCTAATAAAAAAATTTCTCTTTGTGATTCTAAATATTAACTTTTGATGTAGTTTAAAATATCACCGCTGAATAGTCTTTTTTACAGCATCGTATTTTCCAGAAAAAAGTAAAATATATAAATTTTTGGTAACATTTTAATAACCTTTCAGAAAGTACTTTTGTTAACAGGCACACACCCATGCTCTTGATTTTCCAAAAGTATGTGTATAGATAAAGCTTTGGTGTGAATTTCAAATCAAAAAAGCAGTAGTCATTTTTTTTATAGCGGTAATTTATCATTTTACATGGCCTGGTAACATTTAAATTTCAAAAAAAAAACCTCTTTTCCCCATCCGCCATAAAATGACACGTCTGATTATCATTAAAAATATAACAAAATTAGTTTCTAATAACTCAATAAATCAGTGAACATTTGCTAACAAGATGTGCTATCTCATATTTAGGAGAAATGACGCAGTAACATGATTTTTAAAAGTATGAAAGAATTACCCATATATCTGTTATGTATTGTTAATAGATTGCGTATATATTTGGTTTTCAGTTTGTAATAATTCCGTACGGTTTTCATGCTGTATGCGTACTGAGCTTATTTCATTAGTCAACTTTTTTCATTTAAATCTTAAATATCGTACATATTTTATTGAAAGTCAGTAATGATTCAGCACTTATTTTGAGAACATTTCGCATTGATTTTGTTCTGTTTTCGTACAGATTTTGTACTGAATCCGTATTAGGATGCTATTATTATTCCGTCTGTAGGCCCAGTTTTAAAATTCGTATAAAATTTATGTAATATTAGTATATATCTTTTATGTATTGTTGAAAGATTCCGTAAACATTTGGTTTTCAATGGGTATTAATTTCGTTCGGTTTTTGTACTCAATCCATACTGAGTTTATTTTATTATTCTTAATTTTTTACAGTGATTTAATAATTTGTACATATTTTACGGAGATTTAATACGAATCCACTATTTATTTCAATAATATTTGGTGCATACGTTGCATAACAATTGTATAAATGGCATACTGATTTTATACTGATTATGCTCTGAGTGAGTTCACTTCATATTTACCTAAATATGCATTCGCAGATTCAGTACTGATTTTATACGTATTTTATTTAGTATTTGTGCTTGATTAGTATGAATTTCGTACTTTATTCGCATTGCGTTTTGAGACTACTTTCAGAGTTCGCTCAGTACGAATTTCGTGTAAGTACCATGTGGATTTTACGTTGATGAAATACAAATCACATACTGATATCAGTGTAAAATCAGTACTGAATCAACACAAACTTTTCTAGTAGGGTTATATTTATAAACGTTTTATCTTTAAAATATATAAAATACAATAATGTTATTATTACTTCATAAAAATCAAAATAAATGAGCTTTGGCTACGATTATAAAAGAAAATCTGTCAGAATAATTAATTTTACAAATTACTTATATAAAATAGATCTATAAAGTAAAGAAGAATTTAAAAAGAGAAGACTACATATCAAATAAAAATTTTCATTACATTCAAATTAAGAAAATAATCTATATTTAAAAAAAAAACGTTTTTAAAATTTTTATTGCTAATATTTCTTTTTAGAAAAATTTTTTTAATTCAAATTATTTTTGAAACCAAATTTTGCATTAAACTGCGTTTCGGGATTTAAAAAAAGCTTTAATTTTTTATACTAGTGATGCAAAAAACAGGAAATCTAAATTAAAAATTTTATATTTGAAAAAGCGTTAATAAGCACATGCTTAGAAAATGTTTGCACAGTTAACAGTTATTTTATTTTAAATGGCTGTATTGTAGGTCAATATTTTTTGTGAAAAATTTTTCTCATTGCATTGTAACAAATTTTATTTGTAAGCATAATATTTCATAAAAAAAGGCAAAGCATAAGATTTGAACTTGGAAAAATTTTTAATAGCTGCAATGTATCCTAAAACTTAGCCAACACAGCTATTGTACGTTTTTTATTCAAACCAAATTACATATTTTTATCGCTTCCTCACCCCAAACTTAATTTTTTTTAATTATCTAAACAGTTTTCATTATTAAATAACAAAATTAAAAAAATGAGCATTTTAAGGACAAACACGTTGCATGCTGCACATCGTTTTTATAATTAAATTTTTTTTTATTTGAATAATAAATTTGTTTATTGTTTTTTGGAATATTGTATTTAAATACATTTTTTATGAAAAATAAAGTTTTCACACATCTTATTATATTCATCTCAAATAACAGTAAAAAATATACTTTAAAAAGATATAATAAAACGTCAAAAAATAAAAAAATATATACTTAATAAATAAACTACTATTTTTAAAAATTAACAACATAGATAAAATTTTTTCCTAATTAATTGTTAAACTAAATAAAAATTTTAAATGCTTTTCATGGTTCAAAGTTTGGAACCATTGTAATAATTACAAAAAAAACATGGAAACCCTGGTAGAAAGTTTAGCATAAATTATGGCGTGTCCACCAACATATGGCCATATTTGTACGGTGTAATTACACTGTCAAATTTCACCATAAGTTGGCCATAATATGGACTTATTCTAATGTATGATTTGTGCGCACTACTATAATAAACTTATATTTATAGTATAACAAGTTTAACTTTAATTGTGAACTTTCTCTATTTTTCTCTATTATTTTTTATTCACTATTCTTCAGATTTTAATTACAAATGAATTTTTTTTTATTATAACCTAATTTTCTGATATGACTTTATATTCGACATCTTAACCTAACCCTAATCTTTAAAAATAGACGCGCTAATGTAGTTCTTAAATTTTGTTAGTTAGTTGAAAAACTCAATATTATGTTATATAATAAAACTAATTGATTTGCATTAACATTATGTTATAGCAGGACACTTTAAAATTATTTTCAAAATTTTAGAACTTTGAGTACCAGACTTTCAAAACGAATATGTGTATTATGAAATATTTTGTTTGTAACTAAACCAAAAATGAAACTTAACACCAATTTTTTCAAAGTGAAATTACAATACAATTCCCAATATATGGATTTATATTGATATTATGCTAGACAAAACATTCTAAAGTTATTTACAAAATTTCATGATTGTAAATGCTATAATTTTAAAAACAAATAAGTGAAAACGAAATTATAATATCACTTTAAACAACTTGATGGCCAGTTTCATTTTTAGTCCATGTCGAATGAAATGTTTCATGTGGTACTTGTTAGATTTTTTTTTAACTATAGTACTTAAAGCTATGATACTCTGTATTTTGCTTTAAAATATCTTCCTCGAACATGGTATCAATTCATATGAATGTAATTTATATTGTACTGTTGTTTTGATTTAAAAAGTTGGTAAGCAGTTTTATATTTGATTTAGTCTATGATGAGTCCTTTCATATTATACGTACCAGACTATACTTCTTTTCAAACTATAGAATTCAATGTTATGTTTTATTATACAACCTAGATTACATTGATTTGCATTGACATTATGTTACAGTAGGACATTTTAAAATTATTTGCAAAATTTTAGAACTTTGAGTGCCATAATTTTAAAAAGAATATTCTAACATGTGTATTATTAAATATTTTAGTTGTCGCTAGACCAAAAATTAAACTTGCCACCAACTCCTTTAAAGTGAAATTACAATACAACCTACATTACATGGATCTGTATTGATATTATAATAGACAGAATATTCTAAATTTATTTACAAAGTCTATGAATAATTTTAAAATATCTCATTCAATGCTTAAAATCCTTTTGATTAGTCAAAAATGTGATTTCTTCAATTTGGTGGTTGTCGTAAGCTTTCTCAGTTAATTTTTAACCAATTGTTCGACAAACTTTTAAATTCTTTTTCTTTTTCTTTTAAATAAAAGTGTTATTTTGTGAATACATATTAATTAAAGATCTCTGGAAATTTTGAAGTCAATTCGTTAAAAATTGGCTGAGGAAGCTTGCAGTGACCACCAAAATCAAGTGTTCGAATAAAAGAAAGAATTTTAATCATTTCATGAGATTATTTTAAATTATTCATGGGCCAAAGTCTTATATTTTATATATCCAAGGTAAAAAAAACATTTTTTTTAAATAATATTATTATAAAAAAATTATTATGACATTTAAATTTAATTTTTATTTTAGGCTTGAATTTGGGCTTGATACCTTAAGTTCTTAATTAATTGATATTTTATATGAGTGTAACTACAATTGATATTAAATAATACTAATATCTCATTAATTTATATTAACACTAAATTTATTTTTAAAATAAATCATAACCTATAAAGTTTGTATTGTTCATTATAACCTTTGTCTATTCGAGTGATATACTAACAAGTAATTGTTATTAATTGTAAATAATGTCAGACCATTAACTATAACTTTATAAATGAAACTTTAATGTGTTATTGTTAATTATAAAAATAAATAGTTTATAAAAATGAATAATATATGATGATAATTTATTAAAATGAATCATTTTCTGATAATTCTAAATTATAATTTCCTTAATTATTATTCCAAAATTTTAATTATCTTTTCAAAATTATAAATTTGTATTCCTTGTCAAGTCCATAAGCTGACCATATTCCGTCAAAATAAGACTGGGTTTGTAGCCTTGTCAAGTCCATAAGCTGGCCATATTCCGTCGAAATAAGACTGGGTTTGTGGCCATATTATGGTTGCAAACCATAAAATACACCATAATGACACCGTGAATCCAGGCTTTTTTCTACCAGGGAATCTATATTTTTTTTTATTCTTGGAAATGTAAAAATTCTATGTAAATTTTTTAAAAATAAAATAGAATTTAAAGTTATTTTCATATAAGACACGCTTTCTTGAAATTTGCAAGGTTTCGTAAAGTTTCATTTTTCCAAAATCAAATTATCGACATTATAAATTTCTATTAAGTTAATTCAATAAAAAGACATTTAAAATCTGATATCAAGATAATTGCTACTATACTACTATATTACTGATATTAAAAAGGATATACTTTTAATAAAAGCATTTCTTCATTCTTTTATGTGTCTAAAATAAAATGATGTTTATCAACATTTTATGTTGAATTTTTATTAAATGAATTAAAAATAATGTTATCATGCCTCTATATAACTTTAGAAACTGTCATTTTTTAACGGACAAAAATAATTGAACCATTCAAAGTTTAGTCAAAATTTTGTTTAGTAAGAACTGAAAATTATTATGTTTGTTAAAGAAAATTATCAATTTTTTTGTTTTGGAAATAATAATTGATTATATTATAAAAATATATTTGATAAACGAAAGAAGAAAAAGTCTAATTTTTAAAAATATTATTGATATTCAATGTAAATTTTATTTAAAATGCGCTTTAATGAAATTTAAATTCGTAAAATTATTTATTTTTTCAGGTAAATTTATTATTTTACTTATCTAAAATAAAATTAGAATTATTTATATTTATTTTCTATTTTTATTAAATTAGTTAAAAATGTCATACGTTTACATAAATTTAGAAAAGATCCTTTTTTTAAGGAACAAAAAAGGTTTTATTATTCGCAATTGAGTGAGGGTAAAAAAACAACTATAATTTATAATAATTTTTTTTCAATCTTTAATATCTTTTATTTAATAGAAAAAAATTACAGAACTAGCTTCGTTTTTATTTTATATTAATATAAGTTTTATAGCCATGTAAAATTGATGTTAAAACTTTTTCCCATCCTTATCTGTAATTATATTTTTTTATATTTTTGAAATAAAATAGAATTTAAGATGTTAAATAAATTTTTTATTTTATTTTTTCCGCTATAAAAATTGATTATAAAAATATATAATATTTAAAAATAAAACAAAAAAAAAAAAAAAAAATAGGTAGAACATGGGGCTTGAACTTTGCAAAATTAGACAGCGCGGTGCGTAAAAACTTAGTGACCACAGCCACTGCATACGTTAATTCAATAGGATAAAAAGTTACACATGTTTATCGCCCCCCAAAAGATTTTATTAATTAATATTTGTTGATTACTTTAATGATTATTATTATTATAAAAATATATATCTATGTTTTAAATAAAAATATGTAATTAATCAAAAAATTTTCGGAATGGTTAATCGCATAGAAAAAAGCTATAATGTATCACGGCGAAAACAAGCTAAAGCGGGTTTGCCGTAAGTTTGCCTACGCCACTGGAAGTCGCGTGTTTCGTGTGCTTGTCTCCTCCCCTCTCGCTTGCTTCTCTACGCGCGTGTAAAAGTGGAGGGGCTTTGCGCGTATAGTTCCAGAAACGCCGCAAGAATCGTCATGATCGAATTCGGCACGTTTCATTAACACGGCATTGACAATCTCTACCAGAGATAAGTAGAGATTGCCAATGCCGTGTTAATAAAACGTGCCGGATTCGATCATGACGATCCTTGCGGCGATTCTGGAACTATACGCGCAAAGCCCCTCCACGTTTATACGCGCGTAGAGAAGCAAGCGAGAGGGGAGGGGACAAACACAAGAAACACGCGTCTCCCAGTGGCGTAGGTAAACTTACGGCAAACTCGCTTTAGCTCGTTTTCGCCGCGGCACGTTATAGCTTTATTTAAATGTGATTAACCGTCCCGAAAATTCGTTGATTAATCACATATTTTTATTTGAAACATAAATATATTTTTTAATAATAAAAATTGTTAAGGTATAATCAAATTAATAATAATAAATAAAATCTTTTGGGGGGCGATGAACATATGTAACTTTTTACCCTATTCACCCGACAAGAAAAATATTAAGGATGCCCTACAAAATTGTAAGGACCCCACAGGGCATCCTGACAGGGGCGCTACTTGGCTTGTAATGGGGCGCTTCTGAGGTCCCGATAGGGCAGACTCATTTTCCTAAATATTCTATTATTACCCGTCCACTGCCCGATAATTGCCTGACTATTGATATTTAAAACCTTTTAAAGTAAAACATAACCTCTTCTGACATTCTCGCCAGTAAATTAAATTTTATTTTTCTTATAAGATACGAATTAGTTTGCAAAAGATAAATGTATTGATATTTTTATAAAATAATATGAATGAATCATTCTTCAACTCAATTTTATATATTATGCATTTATTTTGTTCTACGAAAATTCAATGTTGATTGCTATTAAAACACACACACATACACCATACTAGTAAATAAGAACATGGCTGTATCTAAAATTAAAATAATTCTTCTTTTCGTGTTGAATATTATTTATATTGAAACTATTTTAGAGTTAAATTTACAAGAAAAATAGTTTTTTTCACACCAAATAAACACGTGCATTAGATGAGGTTATGTTATCACTTCGAATTTTTTCAACATCGATTGTCAAAATAATTCTTCTTTTCGTGTTAAATATTATTTATATTGAAACTATTTTAGAGTTAAATTTAAAAGAAAAATAGTTTTTTTCACACCAAATAAACACGTGCATCAGATGAGGTTATGTTATCACTTCGAATTTTTTCAACATCGATTGTCAGGCAACAGTCAGGTGATAAACGGGTAACAATAGGGCACATCTGAAATCAGTCTGCCCTATCGGGACCTTAAAATCACCCCATTACACGCCATCTAGGAACCCTTTAGGGCACCCTACAGGGACCTTATAATAATCTTAGGGTACCTTATAGGGACCTCATTTTCACCCAAAATTCGTTTCTAGTCGGGCAACTAATGTATGCGTTGGCTGTGGTCACTAAGTGCTAACGCACCTCACTGTGATCCTAATTTTGCCAAGTTCGAACCCGATGTTCCGCCTTTTTTTTTTTTTTTTGTTTTATTTTTAAATATTATATATTTTTATAATCCATTTTTATAGTGGAAAAAAGTAAAATTAAAAATTTATTTAACACCTTAAGAGGAGGTCACGTATCTCTGTCCTTTTCTAATCAAATAATTGAGTTTTTTACAGAAACTAATAACTTTATCAAAAAATGAAGAGAAAGCCGCATCTCGTAATAAAAAAAGCAATATTTTCTTTGATAAGAAAGAATTAATTTAATTGCTTCGTTTTCAAGAAAACCTTGAAAAACTCAAATCATAGAGGTTAGGGTGGACAATTTGGTTTTTCAAGGTTTTCTTGAAAACGAAGCGATAAAATTAATTTTTTCTTATCAAAGAAAATATTGCTTTTTTTGATGCAAGATGCGGCTTTCTCTTCATTTTTTGATAAAGTTATTAGTTTTTGTAAAAAATGATTTCTTTGATTAGAAAAGGACAGAGATACGTGACCTCCTCTTAAATTCTATTTTATTTCAAAAATATAAAAAAATATATTTACAGATAGGGATAGAAAAAAAGTTTTAATGTCAATACTACATCGATATATAACTTATATCAATATGAAATAAAAACCTAGCTAGTTCTGTAATTTTTTCCCGCTAAATAAAAGATGTTAAAGATTGAAAAAAAATTATTATAAATTAAGTTGTTTTTTCATTCTCACTCAATTGCAAATAATAAAACCTTTTTTGTTTCTTAAAAAAGGACCTTTTCTAAATTTATATAAATGTGTGACATTTTTAACTAATTTCATAAAAATAGAAAATAAATATAAATAATTCTAATTTTATTTTAGATAAGTGAAATGATAAATTTACCTGAAAAAATAAATAATTTTACAAATTTAAACTTTATTAAAGCGCATTTTAAATAAAAATTGTATTGAATATCATTAATATTTTTAAAAATTGGACTTTTTCTTTTCTTTTATTAAATATCATATCTTTATAATATCATTAACTTTTATTTCCAAAATAAAAAAATTGATAATTTTCTTTAACGAACGTAATAATTTTCAGTTTTTACTAAACAAAATTTTGACTAAACTTTGAATGGTTGAATTATTTTTGTCCGTTAAAAAAGTGACATTTTCTAAAGTTATATAGGGAATGATAACATTCTTTTTAATTAATTTTTAAAAAATAACATTTTATTTTAACAGTTACAAAATTTAAAAGGCGAAAATTCTCAATTTTTCAAAAATTACATAAACAGTTTTAAAATTTAAGTTACACAGAGATTAATTATTTAAGAAAATTGAAAATTCTTTCAGAAAAATAACTATTTTGCATTTTATCTGACTGCTCGTTCTGTTAATTATTATTTTGTAATAAAATTACTTTAAAAAATTTAAGATGTCATGCAAATTAGTATTTTAATAATAAAGAGCTGAACGGTTCTTCAAGCTGAAATTATATGAATTTTAAATAAACACACAATACTGATTTTATTAATTAATAGTTTATTGAGACCCAAAGTGATCATACTTTAGATGAGATTATCTTAAAGAAATGATCGGTGAGGCTATTTGAAAATTTACAGTAATAATATATGAAATAAAAACCCATTTAAAGTTTCAAAAGAGTATCCGCCTTTTTAATAAACAACAAATTATAGCTGATGGAGGAGCTATCTGACTATTAACAAAATGTATATAATTTTTTAATCTTTGAAACTTTATGAGAAAAATATTGAGGATGACAGATAAAGGGAAACATCTCTTCCAATTATAAAATATTAAAGAATTATGAAATGTATCTTTCGAATTGGTTATTATATTTGTTTAAATGGTTTATTATAGTTATATAAATTGAATATTTTTATTATATTTTTTTTGATTTAACAAAAATTTAACTTAAAACGAATAAAAGAATAATAAAAGAATAATAAAAGAATAATAAATGAATAAATAAAAGAATTAAGGAATATGCTTTGATAAAACATATTTTTTAAAAAGTGTTGTCAACTTCATCAAAGCGCATTAAATAAAAATGACGCTAAATACCATTGGTGTTAAAAAAAACATTTATTAAAAAAATGGTTTAATTTTTATAATTAAAAAAAATTTAATTACAATACTGCTTATAAATTTGCTATGTGTTATCGGACTAAATGAAAGTCTAAAAAATAACCTGATGCAAAAAAATTATCGTATATTTAGAAAGAAATATCGTAAGAAAATAGTAGGTATTTTAAAGTATTCAATAAAAAGAATGCATTACATTTTTTCAAAACTTCTTATATTATAAAGTTAACTGAAAAAGAAAATGTATTCGTTTAATTTTGTAAAGATGGATTTGTTTAGTTACTTTTCAAATATGACTCAATAAAATTTGAAAATAATATATTTGTTAGTATTGCACTGTTTTGTGTAATTTGTGAAAATTATTTTCATAGGAAATCGTATCACATAAGTACGTAAAATCAACGTAAAATTTTTGTATGCTTTGAAACAAAATAAATTTTCGTTAAATTTACATCAAATATATGTACTTCATTATTTAAATTGTCTCATTACATAGAATTATACATTTCATTATTCAAAAAATTTATATTCTTTATAAATTTTTTTATTGGAATTTTCATTTTAAAATTTACCCGAAAACTTTTTTGAAGTAAGCCGAATTTTAATCCAAGCCGATGATATGTAAAAAAAATTATTTATTGATCATTTTATTATTAAAACAGTTTTCAAAGTATGTGGTAAACGTTATTTTGTTGTATTTTTTAAAATAAAATGTTAATTATATTGATATTGCACCTAAACATTTACTAAATTGGAAATTTTTCCAATACTACAAATTTTTCCTAACAAATATAATACCAAAAAAAAAAACTTTTGAAATTTTAAACTCAAAGTTCATTTAAAGTACTTGTAATAATTAATTAGGCAATTATATCTTGAGTATAAATATTTTTTTCATACTTAAATAACTAATGATCAAAGCCTACTTATAAGGAGAGATCATCTCCACCTTCGAGAAATAAACCCGGTTAAAACTACAAGACATGATTTGGTGATGAAAAAAATTAACCCGTTTTTTTTCTTTTGCTTAAATAGATTTCAGTGACAAAGTTATACACATTTTTCAATAATATAATAAAAAGAAGTTGTCGTAAGAACTTGAACGATCGGACAACTAAAAATCTTACAGAAAAATGTATTAAATATTAAAAAAGTACAAATTAAATACTTTAATTTAAGTCTTATTGAGTCAAGCTGTCTCAACTGGGCACACTAAAAATGAAATTGCACTTTCGAATCATTTTATTATTTTATTACGAAGATGTATTGATAAAAAACAACGTTCTAAAAAATTTTCGAAAAATTTAAATTTTTTAAAAAGTTATTAACAAATGAAGTCTAAAGCCGTTTTTTTTTCAAAATTCAATTTCTCCGCAAATATTGAATGAAAGTTGATGAAATTTTCAGGGTAAGTACAAAACTATCTTCTATTTAAGATGAAATTTAAATTTTATAAAAATGTTTACAATTGTTGTTATAAAATTAATTTTTTAATAAACAATTGAAAATTTAACAAACTTCTCGGGTAGGTAGGAAAAAATTTTTTTTTTAAGGAATATTCTATAAAGTCTAAAGTATCTTTTCCTGGAAGAAAATTTTGGTAATATTCATAAACAAAAAAGTTACGAATTTTTTAATGCGGCGGGATGAGCTTGCGGCGCGCTACCGCGAGAGATACTTACGCGCGTTCAAGCGCTCAGCTTTTTTGTACCTGATTATTTATGCATTTGCTCATAATAAATAACATTAATAATAACTAAAACTCGTAATAAATAAAATTCATGAGAAAATAATTTGATATATAATATATTTTAATAATTATAACATTTTATTTACAATATCTAAGTAGAGACTTTCTGAACAGTACTCTTAGAATCATCAGAAAAAATCTTGCATGTTATATTTTTTGAATCGTGTGGCTTATAGCTATGGTATTGACGTGTTCCTTTGACTGTTTTTGCTTGGGAAAAGCGAGATTCCAAACCTTGTTTATGTTCGTCATACTCATTCGATGAACAGAAATCAAAATAAATTTTAGGAAAGGATTTTTGCGCCCATTCAAATAATTTTCGTGTATCCGTTATCTGAGCACCCTGCAAACTGGCTCGATAAGCTTGTCTTTTAACACATCCACCAATCCCATCGCAAGCTCCCTTCCATGTGCGGTTGCGAAGAAGTGCCATTCTGCTTCAAAGCCAAAATCTTCTTCATGAAATAGTAAATTCATAAAATTAAATCTATTTTTATATTGTGAACCAGCTCCGTCGAAAAAATAGTAGATTTTTTTAATATTTTCAGCACCAAATCTATTTTTCAAGAATCCAATCATTTTCGAATTATAAAGGTGAACTCCAGTGGCATCATGGTTTATATACTCGGAAAAAACTACAAAATTCGTATGCTCAAGAACATTGTTCTTCTTGTGATATATAACATAAACGTGAAGAGTTGCTTGATCTTTTGACCAATGTTGCGACTGAATAGCATCTTGCACATGAAAAGAATAATTTTCAGAGTAATCAAGAGTTACGAGATATTCACCACATTCCAGTAAATTTTTCAATTTTTCTAGATATTCTGCTTGCGACTTGGCAATAAAATCATGTTTTAAAACTTTCGGCAACTCTTTACCAAGATTTTTAATAAAAATATGTGAACTTTCAGTTTTTGTGAGTAGTTGACATCTAATAGAAAATTATATATTTTAGAAAATTAATTACTGTCTAAAAAAATTGAGACACAAATATTTAACAAATACCTGTCAGTTGTGAGCCACTGATTGAATGTAATACTTGTGATGCCATTATTTTCTAAAGTTGATTTCAAATCATCGAGAATTTTCTTTGTCCCAGGACAGTTTTCACAATTTCCCAGATAACAAGCTGCAGTTTGACTTGGACAAATTATTTCAATAAAAAGTTCTCGATAACTTGTTTGAAAATTGATGTTTTTTCGAGCGAGTTCTTGTTTGAGGCCTCTTAATTTTAGACGGATATTGCCATGATCTTTACAAACGCAAACATTATGCGTACCCTTAGGACCAGCTAAAATACACTGAGGTGGCCTCAAAGTTTTAAAACTGACAACGAAACTTTTACTTCCGGAAATTTCTTTACAAAATCTGTATGTAAATCGGCAAGATTTCCCAATAATAAGCGTTTCTAAAAAAATATTAAGATGAAATTGAAACATCCCTACTAACTATTTTATCTCATATCATTACAGATTTTAATTTATCAAAGAGGAAATATTTTATAATAAATCTACATTTTCGAGCTTTTATGTACTTGGATATATAATTATTTGAACTATATTACAAACTCGTAAAGCGTAAAAACGAAGCGCAATAAATAAAACAACTGACGATATTTTCATTTTCATACCTGTTTGTGTTGACGTTTTCCACTAACAACAACAGATTTGTATTCTTTCGATCCTGGCATGACCCTACTCACATCGTCATGAAGATAAAAATCTTTAACTTTGTCAATATCTGTAGTACTCATTGCATAAATAAGCAGGTACAAAAAGCTGAGCGCTTGAACGCGCGTAAGTATCTCTCGCGGTAGCGCGCCGCAAGCTCATCCCGCCGCATTAAAAAATTCGTAACTTTTTTGTTTATGAATATTACCAAAATTTTTTTTCAGGAAAAGATACTTTAGACTTTATAGAATATTCCTTAAAAAAAAATTTTTTTCCTACCTACCCGAGAAGTTTGTTAAATTTTCAATTGTTTATTAAAAAATTAATTTTATAACAACAATTGTAAACATTTTTATAAAATTTAAATTTCATCTTAAATAGAAGATAGTTTTGTACTTACCCTGAAAATTTCATCAACTTTCATTCAATATTTGCGGAGAAATTGAATTTTGAAAAAAAAACGGCTTTAGACTTCATTTGTTAATAACTTTTTAAAAAATTTAAATTTTTCGAAAATTTTTTAGGACGTTGTTTTTTATCAATACATCTTCGTAATAAAATAATAAAATGATTGGAAAGTGCAATTTCATTTTTAGTGTGCCCAGTTGAGACAGCTTGACTCATTAGCTCAAAAAAGCTAAATGTGCTTAAAAAGTTATGCTTGATTAAAAATTATTATATATTTGTTAATAGTTTGAGCATATAATATATGATAAATTTTTTACTCTACTAGCTACATTCATGCGCGCGAAGCGCGCAACAAATTTATACTCCAGGGTCAACTATGGATATAATAACATCTATAAACATGATAAGTAATTTTAATAAACGAAATTATTTTTGTAGCAATTTTATTGTTTTTAAAAAAATGATGAGTGGTCATCTATCAAAAATTAATTTTAAATAAAAACTAAAATTATGAACCTTAAAATCAAACAGTACGAAGTGCCTTTAATATGTCATCAAAAATAAAAAAATTAAATTAAAAGAAATTTTTAATATAATTTTTTACATACATAATTTTCAATATTTATATTAGTTTTTTTGGCATGTAGGATATAAGATCAAACTCTAGATACCGCAGCATACAACTGACCATGATCAAAAACTTCTCTTCATCAATCAATAATTATATTATTCTTTTAAACAGCTAACAACAGCTAAAATTTTTTTTAAGCAACTGAATAAACTAATAGCAGTATCTGTTTCAATTTTTCTTTATTTACAACATATAAGTGATTTGAAACATAATAGAGACAAATCTGCGTTGGTTACACACTGTAAAAATTCTAGCCATAGCTTTGATACAAACATAGGAACCTCAAACATATTAGACATTGAATGCAACTATCAAAAAAGATTGCTATCAAAAATGATACATATTAAAAAATATGAAAATTGCAATAATACACGACACTCAAAAATTAAACAACGTATACAATAAATACATAGTTGAATTATTAAAAAGAAATTAATTTTTTTGATAAAACGGTTTCAAGAATAAATTATTTACAATAAAACGCAATAATTGTTAAATTAGATTAAATATAATTAAATCAAATTCATTCATGTGAGTCAAAATCTTGAATCAAATACCAAGTACATAAAAGAAAACACTTGCTAGTCACTTTGTATATACGTAACTCACCTAAATTACCTATGTTAAAGATTTGTATAACCAAAGAAAATAGACGCTTATAGAAGGATTCTTCTGGGTTACATTTTTCGTCCGAAAGCCTGGGTAACACTTCAACATTGTTTGTATATCTATACATATGAAAAATGTGCTATATATATGATTTATATAGATATAAAAATACATGGGATTTGATGGCGTCCCCAAGTAGCTGGGTAACAGAACCAACTCATTTTTGGCAGAAATTTCCCATGTACGCTTCTATCAGCGTCTATATTCGTTGAAATAACTTATACTTCATAATGTCACGTAGATCATGACGACGCATATTAGATTGCGTAAATTTTTATTATTAATAGAAATATCTATTATTATACATTTTTATAAAACAAAAATAGTTATGTAATACCACATGTTTAATACTTGTAAGTTTCATTTTTATTTTTATTGTTACGCCTAAAATGTATTGTTTTAGGTGATGTTTTTTTAATGTATTGTTGATGAATTTAGAAATTTTTAATCATTAAGAAAGAGTTGTTATTAAATTTTATGTTTTAGCACCTGAAGTGGCCTCTCTAAAAAATAGAGAAGAAAAGTCGTTTTTTCTCTTATAGAAATAAAGAAAAATTGAAACAGCTGCTGCTATTAGTTTATTCACAGTTAGAAATATCAAAGACAAAGTCTGTTAAAACCAGTTAATAGACAAAAATGTGTGTTACTTTAACAAACAAAATGTCTTTAAAGGATTTAACAAACAAATGTCTGTTAAAATTTTACTTATAAATTACAGACATTGTCTGTCAATGTACTAAAACTTTTTTTGGTCTTGTTTTCCGTACACATACATACACGTTTTATATATAGTTTTATTTTTTTAAATTCACGTTTAAGGAGTCTCATGTGCTAGCTATAGTTTGCTATAGTTTGTTGTTCATAATAATCAAAAATTTAAAAAATTCTTCAATATTTTGAAAAACATTAATTTATACCTGGAAAAAAATGTCTGCAAATTTTTAGTTAGACTTATCGACTGATTTTATTATTTATGCTCACTTAAAGTTTATCTTTTTACTACTATGAGATACAAAACACGCGGACTTCGAGTGAGCACATATAAAAAAATTAGTTGATAAGACTACTTGAAAATTTGCAGAAATTTTTTTCTAGGTATAAATTAATTTTTATCAAAATTTTGAAGAGTTCTTTAAACTTTTAATTTTTATGAACAACAAACTATAGCTGACATATGAGACTCCTTAAATTAATAAATGTACAAGAACTCAAGAAATATTAGAAAGAACGTTTTTATTATATCTTATACAATATTATATTCGTTTATAATATGATATTCGTTGTCTAATGAATAGCTTTCGTGACATTTACAATGATATAATTTTAATAATTATTAACAATTTTTATAAACAAATAATAATAATACGTTTTTTCGAAAAAAAAAAAAAATTATGATATTTTTTAGGTCATTTTGAGTAAAAAAGGTTCTCATGAACATATTGCTAAAATGAACTGAATCGGCAAAAAAAATCGCAGTTTGAAAAAACGCGATTTTTCAAAACTTTGACAGCCTATAGCTCAGCTTCTACTGATTTCATTTTAACTCACAATAGCTTAAATTGTTGGTTAAAATATAAACTTAAAGATTACAGTAGTTAGCGACCGTATTTATAAAAAATCGCGTTTTTCAAACTTTGCAATTTGTTTTCTGCCGATTCAGTGCATTTTAGCAATATGTTCATGAGAACCTTTTTTACTCAAAATGAACTAAAAAAATATGATAAAATTTTTTTTTAAGTGCATTTTTATAATTTGTTTATGAAAATTGTTAATAATTATTAAATGCGCCATTTTCAGATATTCTACCCAAAAAATTCGGATTCAACAGGTCAAAAATACATTAAAAAACCTGGGTAGAATTGAGGACCTCGATCGACCAAGACTTATGTAGTTTGCCCCTGGACTATCTATTTTAGTCGTTTGTTACGGACATTTTCAGAATCAACTGACATAAAGTCTGTTAAATCGTCACATCCTTGTTTGTTACTTCAACAGACAATTTAGTAACAGAAAATAAAAGTTAACAGACTACACAATTGTTTTTAACCGTGTTCAGTTCCTTAAAACAATAATTATATTATCAAACGTTTGTCCACGTAATTTACTAATCGTCATAGCAAAAGATAATTCACATGAAAATTACGTTCTTTTAAATGTAAAAGGAACATTCATTTTCACAATATAATCTACTACGGTTTGGAAAAATATTATCTTATACCACCCGTCAAAATTTTACATTTTAATAAATGATTAGAAAATTCTAAAATTTGCAATCTCGCACTATTGCATGAACCTTTATTAATACTTATATTTCTTATAAGCATTACAATAAATTTTTCTCTCAAATGTAATTTACTGGAAGGATTAGAAGAATTTAAATATTCTAGAAGAAACATTTCATCTTATTCATTATTGATTTTCATCACTATCAATTTCCGAGTTTTGAAAAAATGTATGAAAATAACATAAATTTTGCAATAAAGAATCAAAAAGTTTTTCACAAAAAAAACATTTTATTTTTTACTTGCATTAAATTTTGTTTCAACTCATTCATATAAAATTGTTTTCACTAATTATTATATGCGTTACATCTTTAGTTTGGATAGCATTAAATTAAATTAAATATTGCAGTAAATTAAATTTTTAAATACTATTATTGGTAATAAGAGTTTAAAAATCCCTCATTATTTAAAATTACAAAAGCATCTTTTTCATCTTTATATATTTAATGACTATTAAATAAATGACTTTACTTAGCTACTTCATAACCGCATTATAGGTAATAATAAATATATCTATTACATTTATTTGAACTTAAGCATTTACAAAAACGCTGCCAAGTGCTTTGGTGTAATGCTTTCTCATAGAGCTCATTGTGTTAGAGTATTTTGATTTCATTTTGCTTTCTCAAAGAAAAATTATTGTATCGGTGAAAAAATTTTTCTATTTTTCGTTAATTTGTACATATTTAGACTCCGGGAGTCAAAAAAGTGGTTTCAAATAAAAATTTTTTCAAAATTTTCAAAATGCTCTAAAATTAAAACTGCGCTAAGAAAATTAGTTTTAAAAAATTTTTTTCTTCTGACAATAGCGGATAACTTGCATGCGAATTTTGGGGCAAATCTATAGAGTAATTTACGTAAAATAAAAGAAAAAATTTTTTTTTTTTCAAATTTTACAAAATTATCTAAAATTAAAACCACGCTAAGAAAATCAGTTTGGGTGGGGCTCGAACATTAGAATGTTTTTTATTTAATGAATATTTATTTAGAGTGCCACAATTACGAATAGCGTATTCCATAATTTAGAATAAAGTAATAATGAATTTTCATGATTTCAAAAAGCAGTAGTGATAATCTCAAATTATTCGATTAAAATATTTAGAGTTCTTTCGAAATCTTGATATAATTTATTCTAAATTTAGACGTACATTTATTTTGCTACTTCTTATTTCGATAAAGTGAATATTCTAAAATGCTTTACTCGCATTAGTTATTTTCGTTACTTCAGTCGCTGAAAATACGAAAATTCTAAAATGAATAAATGAACAGTCTTGATATGCACATAATTTATATGAACTTCTAAATAAATGTTAATTAAATAAAAAACATTCTAATGTTCGAGCCCCACCCATCAGTTTTCAGAAGTTTTTCTTTTGGTAGTCGCAAATAATTTCCAAGCAAATTTTAGAGCAAATCCATCGAGTACTTAAAGTAAAATACAAAGAAAAATTAAAAATTAGAATTGAAAAAAAATGTTTTAAATTGTTCTAAAATTAAAACTATGCCAAGAAAACCAGTTTTCAATAGCTTCCGTACCAGTTAGACAAAAAAATAAATTGTATGCAAAATTTGAAGGAAATCTGTCGAGTACTTTTCGAGATCTAATTGACGTAATGAGTACATACACACACATACATACAGACATTTTCTGCCCTACAAAAAAAAATCAGATGAGAGATCATCACATGAGATTTTGGCATGATAAATCACCTAAGAAATCAGGTGATTTCTCGCCTGATTTTTTTTAACAGGGTGGAAACCACTTTTTTCCACGAGTCTGAATATGTACAAATTAATAAAAAAATAGAACAAATTTTTTTATTGATACAATGTTTTCTTTATGAGAAAGTAGAAGTGTATTAAAATATATTTATGACTCATAAATCTTAAGACATGATACACATACAACATTATTTCATTTTAAATAGTGTTATTGAATAAACAAAATCAAGTTTTTAACTAATCAAAAGGATTTTAAGCATCAGTAAAGGGTTTTTAAAACTATTCATGGATCAAACTTTTTTATTTAATGTATATTTAAGCTAAAAAGAAGTTTTATTAGTTAATATTATAATAACAAAAAATTATCAATTACATTTAAATCTGATTTTTTTTCAGACTGAAACTCAGGTCTGATAGCTCAAATAACTACAGTTGAGTAGAAAGTGCATAGGCGCCCAAGTTATTTCAGCTTATGTCTGTATATTATAAAATAACCCATATGTATAAGTAAACTAATCAGTTAAATATATTATATTAAATATTAATTCATTTTATATTATAAAATATAACACACCTATATTAGTAAAAATTCAAATTTTTATTGAAAATATAGTCATATGGCTTGTTTGTCAACTGTAATGCAAATTTTATATATACAAATATATAAAAAGGATGCTTACTATAGTTATAATTTTATCAGCATGTTAATTATTTTTAAGCTTTATTCATTAAAACATAAATTGTTTTTCCATTTTTTAATTTCATGTATTAATATTTAGTTAAATAGTAATGTATATAATAAAATAACTCACTCGTATAAGCAAACTATTCAGTTAAATACATTATATTAAATATTAATTCATCGTATATCATAAAATAGCACACTTATATAAAATGAATAAGTAAATTATTCAAATTTTCATTAAAAATAGACATATAGCTTGTTCGTCAACTGTAATACAAATTTTATATGTTAATCTATAACAAAGCTGCCTATCGTAGTCATACTTTTATCAGTGTGCAAATTATTTTCAAACTACATTTACTGAAAACACACATTTTATACTTCTATTTATTTATGTATTAATATTTAATATAATAAGTTTAACTAAATAGTATTGTATATTATGAAATAGCACACTCGTATAAGTAGATTCTTTAAATTTTCATTAAAAATAGACATACAGTTTGTTCGTCAATTGTATCATCCATTGTTATCAGTAAATTTTGATCTTGATTCATTCTAACCTTATTTTTTTTATTCAAATGTGCATAAATTTATCTTTAAAACATTAGTTAAATATATTACTTTTTTTTGGTACTTTGATGATTTTTAATCTGAGTAATAGAAATATAGAATAATAAAACTTTCATAACCTCAAACCTTCATAACCTCAAACCTTCATTAATTGCTTTTACTATACTTATTTTTAAATGAAAAACAATTAAAAATATATACATATTGTACCTGCATTAAGCAATACTTATCCAATAAAGGAATAAATTACTTATCTGAATTGTTATATTATTTGATGTCTTTACAATTTTACTGGAATTTTTAAATAAAAGGTAGTCACCTTGCTTGTGCTCATAGTTATATATTTTATCATTAAACTATACATTGGTTATATACATAAATAATATTGCTTGGTTTAAAATAAAATATTCTTATTCTATTTTAATTGAGTTACTTCTATTATATTTAAAAAACAATGCCTAGAAATTAATTTTTATTTATTTAAAAAATCTAAACCCTTTAAAATTTAATTTTTGGCGCCTATTCTATATCGACCAATCAGGATTCGATCTTTAGATGCTTCAACATGGCGGCTCATCATTTTTTTAAGAAGGATTTCACTTGTATATTTTGATCGTTCGTAACTTTTGAACTACATAAGCTTTTTTGATACAATACAGCTTAAATTAATATATTTAAGTACTTTCTTTGATCTATCACACATTTTCTAGTAAGAATTTTAGCTGTTTGGCTATTCAAGTTCCGATAAGCGTTTTTTTTCACTATATTTTTGATGAAATATCGGTATTTTTATATCCGAAACCTTTTTTCATTTCATTTTTTTTCATAAAAAAATCAGATTCTGTAGTTTCAACTAAATTCGTTTTCCGAAGATAGGGACCTTTCTTCTCCTTATTCATTTGAAAAATTTTCATTCAAATTAAATTTTGTAATTCTTTTTGTAAGATTTTTGTGAACTTAATTTAAACTTTATATAATGTTTATTCAAAATTTTGAACTTTATTCAAAAACATTTATTTATTTTATGATACTTTAGATTTATTATTAATGTCTTAAACATTTTTATTTCATTATTATGTTTTAATACTTTCTATTTAACATTTTCTATTATGAAACATGTTTCTCATAAGGTTCAATTTTCAAATTATATACTCTTTTTTAAGTACATTATTAATTTATTTATGTTTAGAGTTTAATTAATATTTTATCAATTCTTTTAATATGTTATGCATAAATTTATTTGATCTATTTATAAATTATATTTATAAACGTTATATAACTATATAATATTTATAAACGTTATATAACTATATTATATTTATAAATGTATTATCTTTAAAATATATAAAATACAATAATGTTATTATTACTTCATAAAAATCAAAACAAATGAGCTTTGGCTACAATTATAAAAGAAAATCTGTCAGAATAATTAAATCTACAAATTACTTATATGAAATGGATCTATAAAATAAAGAAGAATTTAAAAAGAGAAAATTAAATATATATCAAATAGAAATTTTCATAACATTCAAATTAAGAAAATAATCTAGATTTAAAAAAAAAACGTTTTTCTTATTAAAAAAATTTTTTTATTTCAAATTTTTTTTGTATGCAAATTCTGCATTTAACTGCATTTGAGGATTTGAAAAAAGCTTTAATTTTTTTATACTAGCGATGCAAAGAACAGTAAGTCTGAATTACAAATTTTATGTTTAAAAAAGCGTTAATTAGCACATGCTTAGAAAATGCTTGCAGTTAACGGTTATTTTATTTTAAACGGCTGTATTGTAGGTCAATATTTTTTGTCGAAAATTTTTGTTATTGTATTGTAACAAATTTTATTTGTAAGCATATTATTAATTTTTTTTTAATAATAAAAGGCAAAGCATAAGATTTCAACTTAAAAAAAATTTTAATTGTTGCAACGTACCCTAAAACTTAGCCAACACAGCTATTGTACGTTTTTTATTTAAACCAAATAACATATTTTTATCGCTTTCTCGTCCCAAACTTAATTTTTTTTAATTATCTAAACAGTTTTCATTATTAAATAACAAAATTAATAAAATGAGCATTTTAGGGACAAACACGTTGCATGCTGCACATCGTTTTTATGATTAATTTTTTTTAATTTGAATAATAAATTTCTTCACTGTTTTTTGGAATATTGTATTTAAATACATTTTTTATGATATAATAAAGTATTAACACATTTTATTACATTTATCCCAAATAACAGTAGAAAATATACTTTAAAAAGATATAATAAACGTCAAAACATAAAAAAATATATATTTAATAATTAAACTGCTATTTTTAAAAATTAACAACATAGATAAAATTTTTTCCTAATTAATTGTCAAACTAAAAAAATTTTTATAGCACTGCGGGACCTAAATCCGCACTTAGGTAACACTTTTCTGTTACCTAGGTGGCACTTTTTTACACGGTACAACAATGAATTTACTTAGGTAACGTACGTATATAATAAGAAATAATTTTATATGTAAATTATTTTTTAAAGTATTTTCATAAATAACAATAAGCTGTAGTTATTGAAACTCTTTTACATTAACATTCTTCAAATTAAATAACAATTATAAGCAAGTAAGATACGAGTAAAACTAAAATTGATAGTAGCGTAACATGTAAAGCGAAGAGGTATAGTCATTATAGCGTTGTATTATAAAATGCTACGGGGAACCCCCTATTACTACAGACGATTGCTATTGCTATACTAAACATGTTACCTCCTCACCGCTCCTACGACGCTAATTCATACGTGAAACAAAATTTCAATTTATGACTTCATAGAAGATGATTTCAACAAACAATTTCACATAATATCAATAATATTGATAAAAATTAATTATTATTACACATTTTGAGTATATTTTTGAAATTATTTTCTTTTTCGATGTATTATTCATGGAGTGTTTAGTTTTAGTTTATTTATAGTTTTCTTTTCTTTTTTTCGATTTATCATTCACAGGATGCGTAGTGTTTGGTTTTTTATAGTTTTCGCTTTTATTTTTTGAATTATAATTCGTGGAGTGCATAGTTTTTGTTTATTACTGATTTTGAAGAGTACAGATTTAATTTGGCGGATTTATGTCCCACGTGCTACAAAATAGTATACGATACTCGTGACCTTAGTGGAACTTTATTACACGGCACTACGTTATCGCCCTCGCTGCGCTCGGGCGATAACTCCGGCCGTGTAATAAAGTGCCACTTAGGTCACTTGTATCGTAATGTACTATTAAATGCTTTTCATATCATGGTTCAAAGTTTAGAATGATTTTAATAAATACAAAAAAAACGTTGAAATCTATTTTTTTTTATTTTTGGAAATGTTAGAATTCTATGTAAAATTTTTAAAAATAAAATAGAAACGCTTTCGTGAAATTTGCAAGGTTTTGTAAAGTTTCATCTTTCCTAAATCAAATTATCGACATTATAAATTTATATTAAATTAATTCAATAAAAAAACATTAAAAACCTGATATCAAGATATTTGCCACTATACCACTATATTACTGATATTAAAAAGATATACTTTTAATAAAAGCATTTCTTCATTTTTTTATGTGTCTAAAATAAATTGATGTTTATCAACATTTTATGTTGAATTTTTATTAAATGAATTAAAAATAATGTTATCATGCTCTTATATAAGTTTAGATTTAAAATATAGTGAAAATTTCATTTAATATGTCTTGTGAGAACTTAAATTATTATGTTTGTTAAATCAATTTTTTTGTTTTGAAAATAATAATAACTATTCTTTTATTATTCTTTTATTATTCTTTTATTCGTTTTAAGTTAAATTTTTGTTAAATCAAAAAAAATATAATTAAAATATTTAATTTATATAACCATAATAAACCATTTAAACAAATATAATAACCAATTCGAAAGATACATTTCATAATTCTTTAATATTTTATAATTGGAAGAGATGTTTCCCTTTATCTGTCATCCTCAATATTTTTCTCATAAAGTTTCAAAGATTAAAAAATTATATACATTTTGTTAATAGTCAGATAGCTCCTCCATCAGCTATAATTTGTTGTTTATTAAAAAGGCGGATACTCTTTTGAAACTTTAAATGGGTTTTTATTTCATATATTATTACTGTAAATTTTCAAATAGCCTCACCGATCATTTCTTTAAGATAATCTCATCTAAAGTATGATCACTTTGGGTCTCAATAAACTATTAATTAATAAAATCAGTATTGTGTGTTTATTTAAAATTCATATAATTTCAGCTTGAAGAACCGTTCAGCTCTTTATTATTAAAATACTAATTTGCATGACATCTTAAATTTTTTAAAGTAATTTTATTACAAAATAATAATTAACAGAACGAGCAGTCAGATAAAATGCAAAATAGTTATTTTTCTGAAAGAATTTTCAATTTTCTTAAATAATTAATCTCTGTGTAACTTAAATTTTAAAACTGTTTATGTAATTTTTGAAAAATTGAGAATTTTCGCCTTTTAAATTTTGTAACTGTTAAAATAAAATGTTATTTTTAAAAATTAATTAAAAAGAATGTTATCATTCCCCTATATAACTTTAGAAAATGTCACTTTTTTAACGGACAAAAATAATTCAACCATTCAAAGTTTAGTCAAAATTTTGTTTAGTAAAAACTGAAAATTATTACGTTCGTTAAAGAAAATTATCAATTTTTTTATTTTGGAAATAAAAGTTAATGATATTATAAAGATATGATATTTAATAAAAAGAAAAGAAAAGTCCAATTTTTAAAAATATTAATGATATTCAATACAATTTTTATTTAAAATGCGCTTTAATAAAGTTTAAATTTGTAAAATTATTTATTTTTTCAGGTAAATTTATCATTTCACTTATCTAAAATAAAATTAGAATTATTTATATTTATTTTCTATTTTTATGAAATTAGTTAAAAATGTCACACATTTATATAAATTTAGAAAAGGTCCTTTTTAAGAAACAAAAAGGTTTTATTATTCGCAATTGAGTGAGAATGAAAAAACAACTTAATTTATAATAATTTTTTTTCAATCTTTAACATCTTTTATTTAGCGGGCAAAAATTACAGAACTAGCTAGGTTTTTATTTCATATTGATATAAGTTATATATCGATGTAGTATTGACATTAAAACTTTTTTTCTATCCCTATCTGTAAATATATTTTTTTATATTTTTGAAATAAAATAGAATTTAAGGTGTTAAATAAATTTTTAATTTTACTTTTTTCCACTATAAAAATGGATTATAAAAATATATAATATTTAAAAATAAAACAAAAAAAAAAAGGCGGAACATCGGGTTCGAACTTGGCAAAATTAGGATCACAGTGAGGTGCGTTAGCACTTAGTGACCACAGCCAACGCATACATTAGTTGAATAGGATAAAAAGTTACATACCCTAACAGCACAAAACGTTTCAAAAACGTTTTAAAAACGTTTTCTGGTAAACTTATATACGTTTATAAATTTCGACAAAAATATGTATTTAAAACGTTTTTAAAACGTTAAATATGTCCGCATATTTTAGATTCTCAAGAGTAATGTAACGTTTATGGAACGTTTAAGAAACGTTTAGAAAACGTTTTCTCGGTGAAAAAATACGTTGGCTTAAATTTCCAAACGTTTCTAAAACGTTTTTTAAACGTTTTATTTTATTATTCTAAAAAATTATTATATAGAGAAAAAAATTTTACCAAATAAAACGTTTTTTAAACGTTAAGAAAACGTTTGGATATTTGAGCTTGCGTAAATTTTCATCGAGAAAACGTTTTCTAAACGTTTCTTAAACGTTCCATAAACGTTACATTACTCTTGAGAATCTAAAATATGCGGACATATTTTACGTTTTAAAAACGTTTTGAATATGTATTTTTGTCGAAATTTACAAACGTATATAAGTTTACCGAAAAACGTTTCAAAAACGATTTTGAAACGTTTTTGTGTTGTTAGGGTATGTTCATCGCCCCCCAAAAGATTTTATTTATTATTATTAATTTGATTATACCTTAACAATTTTTATTATTAAAAAATATATTTATGTTTCAAATAAAAATATGTGATTAATCAACGAATTTTCGGGACGGTTAATCACATTTAAATAAAGCTATAACGTGCCGCGGCGAAAACGAGCTAAAGCGAGTTTGCCGTAAGTTTACCTACGCCACTGGGAGACGCGTGTTTCTTGTGTTTGTCTCCTCCCCTCTCGCTTGCTTCTCTACGCGCGTATAAACGTGGAGGGGCTTTGCGCGTATAGTTCGGGCATTTGTCCATGTGGCGGCAGTAGTTTACATTGAATTTTAACAGGCACGCTCTCGCCTATGCTCATTGGCAATCTCTACTAATCTCTGTCTTTACTAATCTCTGGCGCGAAGCGCACCCGAGTCTCACTACTGCTCAATCGACAAATATTAGTCGAGACCATGTACATCTTTCGTACGCCCAAGTTACGTAGATAATTTTATGTCCTTGTAGGCCAAATGAGGGACTATAACAAAATTGATTTAAAATAAAAACAAAACACACACACCACATTACACATTAAATCCAACATATTAATGCGTTCGATTGAATAATTTCAATCGAATCGCGACAACATTTTTATTTACGTAACACTTTTTTTAATAATTTGATTTATTTTTATGTTTTTAACATTAATAAATAATGTATCAATGTTTCTTTAGAATTTTTCGATAATATGTCAATATCAGTTGCTGTCACTCTTTCATTTGTTTTTTATTTGTAAACATGAATCTTGAATTTTTTCGCATCACTGTTCGCATAACCCAAAATTTTTTTATGGTTAAGAAAATGTCAAAGTCAGCTGTGAGCATAGGCACGCTCGCGTCATATGGTCTACCTAAATTGACTAGTCTGAATACATATGTAATCCATATGACTCTGGATTCGTTTGGAAAGCTTCTATATGCCACTGAAAGCGTATAGGAACATTTGAACATAGTTGAGAGACGAGCCAAAGCGTACGCGATGCCAATACAAATTTAGCTGTGTTAATAGATATTGAGCCGAATTCGGCCTACGACGACATAAATATATATATATATATATATATATATATATATATATATACATATATAATCACACTCATATACACACATACATGTTTTTGCCATGCCCACATGAAAATTTGATTACACAAAAAGTTTTATAACTTCATAACCAATAGTCGTAGAGTAAAAATTCTAATTGATGAAAGCAAAGTTGGTTTGAAAGAGTATTTATTCAGCTTTAAAATGAGACGTCTAACATTGAATTTTATATAAACCAATAAGAGACTGATTTTCGTGAAAAAAGTCTTTTTTTAAATTCGTATATCTAAATAATCAAGCATCCTCGAAAAAAGTGTAAATAGGAAAAAGGTGTGTTTTTGACCACAGAATATAGATTTACAGCTGAGCAATGTTTCGAGAAAAATTTTTCTTCCATTGCTCTATGACTTTGAAAATTTAAATTTTAACCTCATGAAAATAAGAAAAAAAAATTTCTTTTTTCCCGAATCATTGATTAGCTGTAAATTTATATTTTGTGCCGGAAAAACACCTTTTTCTTATTTACACTTTTTTCTAGGCTGCTTAATTTTTTAGATACATGCATTTTAAAGAAAAGCCTTTTTTCACGAAAATCAGTCTCTCATCGGTTCAGATGGACCAAATTTAATGTTACACGTCTCATTTTAAAGCTGAATAAATACTCTTTCAAACAAACTTTGCTTTTTCACCCTACGACAATCGCACCCAAAATTATTCAAGTTTGAAGTTCATCAAAATTTTTTCATTTTTTTTATAATATTGTTTAAGGAGTCAGTTTGTGGCTTTTAAAGATCAGAGAAAAGGTTTTTTGAAGATTTTTATCTAAACTTCAAAATGGCGTTGGAATTTTCACTCTACGACTATTGGTTATAAAGTTATAAAACTTTTTGTGTTATCAAACTTTCATCTAGGGACGGCAAAAACATGTGTGGGGAAGTGTATATATATACTCATTTTTTATTATACACGAAAATACAATATTGAAAATTTTTCGGAATCATGCATAATTTTTTGCAGATCTGCTATTACTATCAATATAGAGAGTTCGGATGAAACGCGTATTAATAGGAAATATAATTATCTACAACAATTACTTTTTACAAAAAATTTTCATTGATCCAAAAATTGAATCAGCCTTTGTATCAGTTTTTTCCTCACCCAGTCCACTCTGAGTTGCTCAGCATGTCACTTGCCATGTACTGTGTACTCTATATAGTTAAATGCGACGTCGACACATTAAGGTTGCTCAAGCAACTTTTTCTTGAATGATTTAACTTCCTAAAATTTTCATAAAATTATTCTTTAAGCTGATTCCATTCAAATTCATGTAGGCCGTCACTGATCGAATTTTTTTTTCTTCTAAGTAATAAAAATACCTTCTATTATGTATATAAAGATAAAATTTACCTCGTAGAACGCTCAAAAATTTTTTTTTTTACTACAGCAATTTTAGTGTTGGATGTAAAAACGAAAATTCATAAATTGAAAATGAACCTCTACTTTTAAATGACTATAGCTTGATCAATTTTTGACCTTTTTGGGCGTTCTTTTAACGAAAGTGTGCGGAATTCTGTCTAGTGTTAAATGCGATCTCGATTTTTGTAATACAATTTGATCTTATTGAGTTATTTACAAAAAAAACAAAAAAAGAGATTTTTTTCAAACACGATTTTCTCAAAAACTATATTTTTTTTTTTTAAATTCTTATATGATTTTATACATAAAAAATACTAACTTATAGGGTAGGTGAGAATATGCGATTTCGCCTTATTTTTTTTTAACAGATTTTTAAACGTTTTTTTTATATTTTCGATTTTAAAACATTGATACCATGGCGCATCGTACTATTTTTCCAACTTTACGTGTTCTTACAACTATTTTCATGCTTTTATTTATCAATATATCAAAAATATCAACAATAATTTTTAAAATAAACCCCGGATCGAATATTTTGATCAATTAGAACCAAAGTTATGACGATTTAAAGTTTAAAAAAAAATGCTGAAACTTTAAATAAATATGATATTTACATTGAGGAAACGCAATTTTCGTTAAAGATTAAAATCTGAAGATATAAACTTTCTAATTTAAAAAAAAAGTTATTTTGATGAAAAAATACATAACCATTTATCCTCTTTTTATGGTACATTATTATAATACAAATTTTTTTTGTTGAAGAATATAATATTTTTATCAGTTTGAATTTCGCGCCTAGAATTTGAATTTATTTTGTTGGGAGTTGACGCATGTCACTACAAGGTGGCGATGATTCGTTCTTTGCATTCTCATTAACGACTTGACGTGTTTAAAAATATGAGAAAAGGAAGATAAAAAATAAAGATGTTTAAGAAAAATTATTTTTTTCGATCTGTCATTGAACAGAATATCAATAATAGCATCACTGATTGTTAAAATAAAGTGCAAGGATTTAAAAGAAAGGCACGAAAAAGTTGTTTATGATTGCTCCAAAAGTCCGCTTAGAGAATTAGGTGATCTAACCAAGTCTTTGAAGCGCTTGTACCCAAACCCTGGTAGAAATGTTCTCGATTTTCTCTCCATCGGTTGGTCAATCATTTAATATATTCCCATTCGTTACTCTATCGGTTCACCAATATCACTGCTAATGGCGTCACGTTTTACGCCATTCATTGCCCAACCGTTATGGGAAATTTAAAGTTATGCTTTTTAAGGTATTAAATTCTTTTAAGATTTATTATATTAATTACTACAATCATCATTGTAATTGTAACACATGCTTATACATTACGCACGCACACACATATAAAATCATTGGTTGATTATTATTTTAGAATTATCTTTGATTAAAAGCAACATATTGAATTTTTATTTAATACATTAAATTTTTTGTAACTTTTTTTCTCTGTGTTCACTATTTAGATTAAGTTTACAGTCAAAATTTTTAACCTTTTACACGCATCATATTCATCACTTTCTTGAAACACATAATCACTTAACAAATTATTTTGCTTTGATAGGTTATCTAAAATTCTTCCAGCTCTGTATTTTTTAAACAGTAAATACAGCAGTTATACTATGTTGTAGCATATAGCTCTAATATACCTTTAGTTTCAGAGTCTACCAAACGTTAGTTGGTTGTCAGTAAATATGCGCGTATACATGTGAGCAATCGTCACACACGCCAGTGTTAGACAGTCGGCCATTCAATAGTAAAATATTTCGCCAACCGTTCATGAATAAAATTGGAGAATAATTGATGAATTGGCCATTTTAGTTGGTGAAATTTCTATCAGGGAATACTTTCTCTAGAGAAGATAAAGTATGCCCTTCGTGTTACAAAATATTATTAGATGAAGTGAAAAATACGCCTATTTCATCGACTTCAAGCAGTCAACAATCTTCGGAAGATTTTATTCATAGTGAGGCTGTAGTAGAACAGCTCAACGAGACTTCAAGTAATTTGAAATTAAACATTCCACCAATTAAAATGCCTCAAAGTATCAATATCAAGATGTGAGAATCTTATGCTCTCCGAAAAAGAAAATAAATGAACGATGCATTTGATTCCCAAATAGCAAGTAAAATGATAAAAGTCTACGATATAACGGATTTACCCGCATTGAATGAAAATAATGAATGTAAAACAAATGATAAATGGCTTGAGAATATTAAAATTGCATTAGATAATTGTTCAAATTTTCTCGAGAAAGTGCGATTGTTGAGTATTATAAAAAGTGATATTTCCAAAGATTATTTATTATCAGTTTTACCAAATGTAACTATTTATATGATTGATCAAGCACGATCATTGGTAAATAATCAAAAAATTTACAAGCAGCCTGAGAACTATTGTGGCCATTCTTTGGATAGTGAAATTTTAATGAGAGTAAAGGATTATTATTTGAACGATGATTTTAATTGTTCTCGTCAAAGTGCAAATAAAAGCGACACAGTATCAATAAAAAAATGGTATAAAAACTAAAAAAGTCAAACGCTTTCTTACGCGAAGTATAAAAGAAATATATCAATTATTTAAAGACTAAAATCCTGAAATGAAAACAAAAATTGGTGAATCAACATTCTACGCTTTAAGGTTGTATGGGCTATACAGTCTGTGTCAAAAGTTAGTTTTTTAGAAAATCGTCTATATTTTTCGGTAGAAAGTAATTATTTATTTTCAGCTTAGTACCTTATTAGATAATATTAAAACAATTATTTTAAACTTTGTTTTATTTAAATATAATGAATTATTAAAGAATTATAACATTTTAAAGTTTATAAATTTTACATAAATCTAATGCAATCATAAATAAAAATGCCAAACTTTCAAAAATGGTTTTATTTGACTGCAACAAAGTTTATTTTGTTCAGTTTAAAATTTAGAATCTATTGACGAGGATGGAATTTTGATATTTATTTTTTATTAAAATTTATTGCATATTTTCTGCGAAAAAATGTATATGTCTCAGACGGTACTAACTGTTTTATCATAGAAAATTAGCAATAAATTTTAATAAAAAATCAAAATCAAAATTTCATCCTCGTCAATAGATTCTCAATTTTAAACTCAACAAAATAAACTTTGTTGCAGTCAAATAAAATCATTTTCGAAAGTTTGGCATTATTATTTATGATTGCATTAGATTTGTGTAAAATTTATAAACTTTAAAATGTTATAACTCTTTAATAATTCATTATATTTAAATAAAACAAAGTTTAAAATGATTGTTTTAATATTATCTAATAAGTTGCTAAGCTAAAAATTAGATAATTACTTTCTACAAAAAAATATAGACAATTTTCTAAGAAATTAACTTTTGACACAGACTGTACAGCCCATACAACCTTAAGACCAGAAGTGGGTTATACCACATCCACCCACCGATTCGTGTCTTTGCGTTTACTGCGAGAATCTTGAACTTATGTTAGATGCTTTGAATAATTATAAAAAAGAAAATAAACAAGACATTGCAGATTTGGAATTGAAAATATGTTCTTCACTTTTTTGTTCAAAAGATGATATGAAATGTGTACTAAGAGAATGTAAAGAATGTCCCATTGGAGATTCTATTGATTTACAAGTAATTTCTTTGACAGAAGAAGATTTATATGAAGAAATAATTTATGGTGTTTGGGAAAAATCAAATTTACTGAATAAAACTAGCACAATTGAAAATTTCTTAATAGAGTTAAGAGAGCGCGCTCTCACTGTAAGAGCTCATAAATTGGTCAAAGAAATTCAACGTATAGCAATTGAAGAAGTTAAACTTTTAGCGAAAAATAATGACTTCCAATTAGCTATTCATGTCGATTTTGCAGAAAATTGGACCGTTCTGCTTCAAAATGAAATTCAAAGCTATCATTGGAGTAAAAACCAAATATTAATATTTACGTCTGTATGCTATTTTGGAAATGATAAAACAGTCAGTTATGTCACTGTCTCTGACGATATTAAACATGATTCGTCTCATGCCCTAATAACTATAAATTTAACTATCGACAACTTAAAACAAAAACATATTGTGCAAGATCTTGATGAAATCATAACCATTTCCGATGGAGCTGCCAGTCATTTTAAAAATAGATATCAATTCTATGAGCTTTAAAACTCAAAAGTAAACAGAAAATGGCTTTTTTCTGCAACAGGTCATGGTCAAGGCGCTTGTGACGGTATTGGTGGTTTAGTTAAACATTATGCTACCACGCATAATCTGTCCAAGAAGAGTGCAGATTTTATTAAAAACGCTGAAAATTTCGCCACTCACGTATCAAAATATATTCCGTCGATTAACATTCTTGTTATCCGCAAGGATGAGTTAGAAGTTTTTTGACAGACAAAAAAAATGGAATGGTTAGGAAATGCAAAAGAAATTAAAGGTATTCAAAAGATTCACTGTTGGAAAAGTGAACGAAACCAAATCCACACTGTCAAAACTTCGAGACATGAGTGTCAAGAAGTAAATTGAAAGGTTTTATTCAAATTCGGATTTTTTTATTCACATTAGTTCTCAATTTATTAGTGTTCATTTCTTAATTGTATCGCATATTATTTGTTCATTGAAAATGACCAAATAATATATTTTAGTATTTAAAAAATTCACCTTTTCAAAATTCGAAATTCAGATTCAAAATTCAAAATTCAAAATTCGAAATTTAAAATTCAAAATTCAAAATTCAAAATTCAAAATTCAAAGTAAATATATTTATTTAAAGTTTTAGTATTTTTTTTTAAACTTTAAATCGTCATAACTTTGGTTCTAATCGATCAAACTATTTGATCCGGGGTTTATTTTAAAGATTATTGTTGATATTTTTGATATATTAATAAATAAAAGCATAAAAATAGTTGTAAGAACACGTAAAAATGGAAAAATAGTACGATGCGCCATGGTATCAATGTTTTAAAATCGAAAATATAAAAAAAACGTTTAAAAATCTGTTAAAAAAAATAAGGCAAAATCGCATATTCTCATCTACCCTATAAGTTAGTATTTTTTATGTATAAAATCATATAAGAATTTAAAAAAAAAAAATATAGTTTTTGAGAAAATCGTGTTTAAAAAAAATCTCTTTTTTCGGTTTTTCGTAAATAACTCAGTGAGATCAAATTGTATTACAACATCGAGATTGCATTTAACATTAGACAGAATTCCGCACACTTTTGTTAAAAAGAACGCCCAAAAAGGTTACAAATTGACGGAGCTATAGTCATTTAAAAGTAGAGGTTCATTTTCAATTTTCGAATTTTTGTTTTTACATCCAACACTGAGATTGCTATAGTAAAAAAAAAAATTTTGAGCGTTCTACAAGGTAAATTTTATCTTCATATACATAATAGAAGGTATTTTTATTACTTAGAAGAAAAAAAAAAATTCGATCAGTGACGGCCTACATGAATCTGAATGGAATCAGCCTTTAAATATTATTTTTTTGCTTTATATTTTGAAAAGTAAGTGTTGACGAACTATTTTTTGAGAAAAAGTTATGATAAAAATGATAATAAATGCACGTATTGTTATGGGACTTAATCGCAAATCCGATTTTACTCCATTATAAAAAAGTAGAACGCAAAAAAATTAGATACATATAGCTGATTTTATGAAGATAATATTTGTTGAAGAAAATAGAAAAAAGAAAAAATAAATCTAAAAGAGTGTAAAGTAGAATTTGTTACACGTAATGGCAGCTTCTGTGCATGCGTGTTGGATACAGACGTAATACGTAAATCTAAACATGTGTTCAAAGTGCTCGTAACCAATAAAACAGCAGGTGCCAAAGTAAAACTTGTAATGAGAAACAAAACCAAATTTTTTTTTCGTTTTTATTACTTTTGATCACTTAATATATTTTTTTTATAACATGAAATAATCAATAATACTATTTAATGAGTTATAAAACTCTATAAAAAATATATCTACTGTCGTACGCAAGAGTATTCATAAAGTTAACGGTGATACTTACCAAATAGTTATATTATATTTTGTCATTTCATAAATCTTTTAATATTATAAATATTTAATTAGGTTTTAAATTATATATAATATCATTTGCAGTTTTATCATTAAAAAATAAATTTTCAATTAAAAAAATTTAAAATTAAATATATATTAGAATTATAATTATTTCAAAGTTTTCGCTAAAATTTATACGAACGATTAAAAGTTTTGCGAAATTATCTGTATATTGTAAGATACCCTGCGTTTCCCATCCCTGAAAACGACTGCACAAAGTGCACATTAAAAAAGGTTTAAGAAAAAGAGGAGAAGGTATTCTTATTTAGACCCGTTTGGGGTACGAACGTCATGTCGTACTCACTTCGGGGTCTCTTTATATAAGGTGTTAGTCGTTAGTAGCCCTCTTATAGGCCAAAAAACTCTCAAGACTTTTAGTATTATCGAGAGCATTAATAAATTGAATTCCACTCATTCGAATTTCTTAAGGTAGTATCAGTAACAGGCTAGTCAATGAAGGCACTATTTTAAAAGATAATTTATTTTAAAATATCTTAAAATGTCTTATAGGCTCTAATAATCTTTTAATAATTTTTCATGCATAATTTATTGATTATTTGAATTTTGAATTTATTAAAATTTTTTTCAATAGATATTTACTAAATTTTATTCATGTTGTCATATCGAGATTTGGCAACATCGCGTTCTAACAGACTGCGATGAATTTAAAATCAAAGTTAATGTTGGTTGTCAGAATCAATGTAAACAATATTCAGTACTAACAGAAAACTTAGAATATTAAATGTAAAAATAAATGGCATCATTTTTTAACATACGATCAATATACGGTCGTACGAAAGGTCAGTTTGTTTCAGCAAAAAGAGCTCAATGGTTAAACAATGTCTCTGCAGCACGTAAAAAAACACCACAAACAGAAGAGGTTGAAAATCAAATTCCGCCGCAAAATGATTATTTGAAAGGAAATCGAATTATTGAATTAACGGTTTTGGCTGAAGGATTATGGTGTGAGAAATGTAACATTCCGCCATCATTAAATTATGTAATCAGTGAAAGATTATGAGGTTTAGGAAGTTCCCATATGGAAAAAATTTTTGGATATAATTGTAAATAACTGTTAATAACTGTAAATAAATGTAAATAAATGTAAATAACTGTAAATAACTGTGAAAAAGTGTTAAAAAATGTGGGAATTGAGACATAAATAACAGTCATTTACAATTATTTACAATTATTTACTGTTATTTACACTTATTTACAGTTATTAACTGTTATTTACACTTATTAACTGTTATTTACACTTATTTACAGTTATTTATATTTATTTACAGTTATTTACATTTATTCACTTTTTTCACAGTTATTTACAGTTATTTACGATTATTTATAGTTTCTTACAATTATTTGCAGTTATTTACATTTTCGAAAATATTCACGAATTTATTCAATAATTTTATATATAGGCGAAAATTTTTAAAAATGTGAATAACTGTAAATAATTGTAAAAAACTATCGAAAATTGTAAATAATTATAAATAACTGTAAATAACTGTAAATAACTGTAAATAACTATAAATAATTGTAAATAATTATTAATAACATTAAATTATTCACTAATTCAAAAATTTTTGAAAATGTAAATAACTGTAAATAATTATGAATAATTGTAAATGATTATAAAAAACTGCAAATAATTGTAAATAATTGTAAATAATTGTAAATAACAGTAAATAACAGTTAATAACAGTTAATACCCATATGGAAAAAATTTTTGGATATAATTGTAAATAACTGTTAATAACTGTAAATAAATGTAAATAAATGTAAATAACTGTAAATAACTGTAGAAAAGTGTTAAAAAATGTGGGAATTGAGACATAAATAACAGTTATTTACAATTATTTACAATTATTTACTGTTATTTACACTTATTTACAGTTATTAACTGTTATCTACACTTATTAACTGTTATTTACACTTATTTGCAGTTATTTATATTTATTTACAGTTATTTACATTTATTCACTTTTTTCACAATTATTTACGGTTATTTACGATTATTTATATTTTTTTACAATTATTTGCAGTTATTTACATTTTCGAAAATTATCACAAAGTTATTCAATAATTTTATATATAGGCGAAAATTTTTAAAAATGTGAATAACTGTAAATAATTGTAAAAAACTATGGAAAATTGTAAATAGTTGTAAATAATTATAAATAACTGTAAATAACTGTAAAAAACTGTAAATAACTGTAAATAACTATAAATTATTGTAAATAATTATTAATAACATTAAATTATCCACTAATTCAAAAATTTTTGAAAATGTAAATGACTGTAAATAATTATGAATAACTGTAAATAATTATGAATAATTGTAAATAATTATAAAAAACTGTAAATAATTGTAAATAATTGTAAATAACTGTAAAAAACAGTTAATAACAGTTAATAACTGTAAATAACTGTAAATAATAGTAATTAATAATAAATAATAGTAAATAACTGTAAATAACTATTATTTATGTCTCAATTCCTACATTTTTTAACAGTTATTTACAATTCTTTACTATTATTTACAGTTTTTCACATAAATTATTTCCATATGGGTAACTGTAAATAACTGTAAATAATAGTAATTAATAGTGAATAATAGTAAATAACTGTAAATAACTATTATTTATGTCTCAATTCTGACATTTTTTAACAGTTATTTACAATTATTTACTATTATTTACACTTTTGCACATAAATTATTTCCATATGGGTTATTTTAATGTGTAATGTTTTCGCTGCTCTTCGATTTTCGAAGTACGCATAAGTTTATCAAACGTGAATTCAAGTTTATTCGATTCTAATTTTAAATTAGCTGCAGGTTATTATTTTAATAAAAAATTTTATAAATATATCTATTACTTAAAATTGAAACATTATAGAAATGATAGACAGCGCAACAGGAGAGGCAGAAATAAATCGTTTATTTTCAGCATTAAATATACCTACGATTGCAGATACAACATTAAAAAAATATGAACGTTTAATAGGAAAAGAATTAGAAGAATAAGCTGTTCCCTGGTAGAATTTGAAACATTTTAAATGGACTCAAAACTAGGAAATAGGAATTAAAAATGGGTAAAAATGTTTATATTTTAAATATCTGGAAACTATCAAAAAATTAACCAATTCTTATGTCAAAAAAATATTGTGACGATTACTCTCTCGGGATGTGAAAAGATCGTGATTAACGTATATTTCTAACCTATAAAAAGTGATAACTTGTTTATTTGAGTCGAAAATTTGCACTTTGACATATTAAAAATAAGTTTTATAAATGTTTTTTTTTTATTTAAACAAATTTTAAAAAGTAATAATTAAATATTACGTAGTATTAGAATTAAATTAAACGAATGCTAAATAAGTTCATAAGTATCGTTAAAATATCTAAAGATGACATGCAAACATTATTTCTAAAACTATTTCATTAAATATTCACTTTACAACTGCTTCAAACATACGGAGATAGTTTTTTCTCAACAAATGTGATATGCACTGCACTATGAAAAGTGATGCCTTTGCTTCATAAACACAGAAATTATACATAATGTGTACTGCTTGTCTTCGTACGGTAAGCGCGTGATATACCGAAAAACTTTCTGCGCAAACACGATTCGGTATCTACAAATATAATGCGCACTGCACTGTAAAAAATGATGCCTTCGGCAAGCATGTGATATACGGAAAGATTTTCTGCACGTCTAAACAAAATTCGGTATTTATTGTGCTTGTTTCAAAAATATCGTATATGCATGTCTCTTTGCGTCTTTTTTGTTGTTACTACTTGTCTCTTCACCGTATTTAGAGGTTATAATAGAGTACAAGAGATTAATATTGTTTCGCAGGTTATTTTAATATTGTCTCAAACTTATTTTATTTCTAGCCAAGTTTAATGGTGAATTAATACCTTTTAACTATCTAAGAATTTGCAATCCAGTAAATGCCGGTAAAGTGGGAAAAAAAGCGTTACATCGATAGCTAAGAACTGGGAATTAAAACAAGCTTGTTTTTAGCATATGCGCAGTTTAAATGACTAAGAAATAGCTTGGAAATGGAATCAGATTCTACCAGGGTTGATATTATAAAAAAAATATCCTTTTGGAAAAAGAAGCTACTTTGAAATATGAAAATAGGTTATTATTATATTTGATAAAATGTGAAGAATTGAGTTGATGAAACTTTTTTTTTAAATAATTTTTTTGAAATTTCTTTAGTCAATTAATAAACAATAATGAACAAAACAATGAAAATAATCCTAATGATGAACCTGTTGGATTGACAATTTCATATGATGCTGGATGGCAGAAACGCGGCACCGGTCATAATTATAGTAGGGGAAAGGATTCAGTTGTGGACACCACTTTGTTTTTGGCTCATAACTTTTCACCAAGTGCATATTTTTTGGACTTATAGGTGCCTATAGAAAGATGAAGACCGTAGCTAACTACTAACGAAGGGACAACATCGATTCCGTCAAATAGGATAATTTTTTTTTGTTAATTTTGTGAAATGCACACAACCGAACTTTAAAAGATTTTGGTTCGGTTGTGGACAGTCATGCAAAATTGTTGGTTTTAAGATATTGATTGCAATCCATATTGCATTACAAAGTGGTAATAAATTCCTACTGAATAAATGTGCATTACACTCAGCTTCATTGATTCACTTCGATTTCTAATTCTTTTAAAAAACTATACATAAGTATAAATAAATTTTTGTGATTTTTTTCCAAGCACAGAAAAATTAATTTGCTTATAGCAAAAAGTAGACGCGTTTGTTTGTTTTGATATTTGGCATAAAATATCGTACTGCTATAATACTGTAAGGGTGGTTTTTATTTGGGATATTATAAATATATCTAATTAAATACGAAATAATAATTGGTTTATAATTCCCAAATTCTGAGATTTACCAGCCTACAAAATTAATAATAATCATATAACAAGGGAATGAAATACTCTACCTTTAATATTCTAATCAATTATAGATCACTTCAATAAATAAGTTAACAAATATCTAATTATAGGGAGTAAAATTCACTAAATAAACTATCTATCTCTCTCTCTTTCTACTTTTTGACTAATTCTACGTGAGCGCCACAATAGCATGTTCGCGCGAGCACGCATTCGTATATATTTTTGCCGTCGGCGCCGTTTCCCCGCCTCCTGGATGTTTAGTAGTGAGAATCGTCTGCTCGAGGCTTTCTGTGTGTCTTGTGAGTATATATGTGCATAGTTGTTTCTTCTTCAGTGCCGTTAGCCGGTAGTCCAACGTACATGGCTACTTGGCAGTAGGTTATGTGATCAGCTGTGTACATCCAGGGCTCAGCACCGAAAACAAGAACACAACAGAATTATTTCTCTGTTGGCTTCTTACGGTGGCCTTGGTTGCTGTCACGAGTGTGGTGATTATTATTTTATGAATTCACACGCTCGGGGAATTATGTATGACTTTTTATTTAACAGGTTTTTTTTTTAACAGATAATTATTTTAAATAAATAAAACAAAAAAAAATTATTGTGGTGTGAAAATACCACGTCAAAAACACCCCCCCCTTAAATCGGGACATCACCGATGGACCGTTTTACAGATCACCACAAACGCTAGAAACCAAAGCTCCGCTTGACCAACTTTATAAATAATATCTTATTAGACAATACATATATCTCAATTCCAACACCATAAATCAAATATATTTTTCAACATATTAATAATTCAATTACAATCGTCTATTGATCTTCTTTTTCCTTGAGTGATAAATCCTTCTTTGCTCTGAGAAATCACGTGGGTCTCCCTTTCGCTCAGTCGATATCTACTTTGCGGTAGGAAAGACCTGCTGCGTGATTCTCGAGCTTCGCTATTTCTTATTATACTGCTATGATTTTCTCTCCTTCGCTAATTTGGATTTGAGAGCAGCGGTTAGGTTCTAGACATATTTCCAGCACCACTCTGGGAACTATATTTTATACTTCCACAGAGGGGTTCTGGAATCAATACATTAACCACACCACTTTCTCAAGCCATTCCGCTAATTTTGGTTTGGAAAGGGGGCACTGAGATCTGACCATGCCACCGAGATGAATCGGGGTAGGGACCTTCGTGCGCACTCTATCTCAATCTCCAATTTAATTTTTTTTCTTTAGATTTCTTCTTCAATTTTCTTGGATCTTCTCATACCTTTTATTTTTCCTACCTATTTCTAACCTATCGTTACAGAAAACTTTCACTCACCAAAGATTCATTCATCATCTTTCTTTCTATCATCACCAATTAATTCATTCATTCATACCTTTTCTATTTAGGGGCGAGGGTAACGCGATGGAAGATACCTCTTTAATTGCGACACGTATGCTCTCGCGCATTGCTTGTTCGACCCGACTTCGATCTCATAAACGCACGGAAAAAGAACCGACACAGTTTTATTCGGACCGTTGTACTTGGGAGCGAGCTTCGCTGAGAGTCGTTGCGCCGCATTTGATAGAGGTTGCGTTCTTCGCTTCACCCCATCGCCAACGCTAAATTGTATTTCTCTTCTTCTTTTATTGTATATTATTCCTTGTTTTTCCTTCGCTTCGTCAATAAATTTCGCCACTTCGACTTCTCTTCTGAGACTTTTTACTGGTCGAGGACGTCTATCATAATTAAGAAAAGCTGGTGATACCTTAGTTGATGCCTGAGTAGCAGTGTTTACAGCATGGCGAAATTCATGTATGTGTTGGTCCCAATCTCTATGGTCTTGTTTTACAAAGGTGGCAATCATAGTTTTTAATGTTCTATTACTTCTCTCCACTGGATTAGCCTGTGGATGGTATGGCGTTGTTGTAACATGTTTGACTCCATATTCTATTGATACCTTATCTAAGAACTTATTATCAAATTCCTTTCCGTTATCTGTTAGAAAATATTCTGGAGTCTCCCATCTGAATAGAATAAGTTCTTCAAATGCTACTGCTACCGCTTTACCATCTGCATTTCGTATAGGTTTTAATTCAATCCACCTTGTAAATAGGTCTTGAAACACTATCACATACTTAAATTGTTTCTTACTTGGAGAAAATTCCATTAAGTCTATCGTATGTTTTCTCTATTTCTAGGTGTCCGGTAGAGGGTTCACAATGAGCGTCTTTTAGCACTCTATCGCGTTGCTTCATAGGTACGACTAATCTCCAATTTTTTTCTCTATTGGTTATAGGATCTAGCAGAGGGTCAGTGCGAAATCTATATAGTAAGCCGTCTTCAACCTTCCAACCTTGATATTTTCTAGGAAATTTTTCTACTTCTGCCATTTTCTTGGTATATTCTTCGTCTCTGATCTCTTTAAATGCTGCTATGGCCTCTTCTTCGGGGTCATACATTCGTGATAGAGCATCTGGAAATTGGTGAGCTGATCCTCTTCTATGAACTATTTCGAAGTCCCATTGTTGGATTTCTAGTGCCCATCTCGCTAATCTTCCAGTTGGTTCTTTCATCTTCATCAACCATTTTAAGGCGCTATGGTCTGTTATAACCCGGAATTTGTATCCTTCGAGATATGGTCTCAATTTCTTCATGGCCCATATAAGTGCTAAGCACTCTTTCTCAGTGGTGCTATAGTTGCGCTCAGGAGCAGTCAAGCTACGGCTTACATATACTATAGGATGTTTGCCATCTTCGTGTTCTTGGGTAAGTACAGCTCCAACTGCGAAGTTACTAGCATCGCACTGAATAGTGAAAGGTTTTAAGAAATCAGGTCTTGCTAATACTGGAGCCATAGTCAATGCCTTCTTTAATTGTTGAAATGCTTCTTCTTGTTCTTCTGTCCATTCCCATTCTTTAGATTTCTTTAAGAGTCTTAGCAAAGGTACCTTTTTCTCTGAATCTCCTTCGATGAACCTGGAGTACCATCCAACCATACCTAGGAACCTACGTAATTCTTTTACGTTTCTTGGTGCTGGATAGTTCATCACTGGTGCAACCTTATCGGGATCTGGTCTAAGTCCTTCGCTATCTAGTAGAAATCCTAGATATTTTACCCTTGTACTACAAAATTTACATTTTTCTCTATTTACTGTTAATCCAGCTTCGGCTAATTTCTTTAATACTTCTTCTAACCATTTAAGATGCTCCTCAAAAGTCTAATGTAGCAATTATTATGTCATCTAAGTATCCAAATATATGCGGGTCATATTCTGGACCAAACAGAGAGTCGATTAATCTTTGAAAAGTCATTGGTGAGTTGGTCAAACCAAACGGGAGACGACGAAATTGCCATAACCCAGATCCTGGTACGCTAAATGCCGTATATTTCCTATTTGATTCTTCTACCATAACCTGAAAATAGGCTGACTTCAAATCTATTTTAGATAAATACCGAGCTTCTCGTAACTTGTCCAAAATTGTGTCCATATTCGCTAGAGGATATGCATCTTTCTTCGTTATTTTATTTAGATCTCTGTAATCCACGCAAAAGCGATAATTGCCATATGGTTTTCGTACCATTACAGGTGCACTGCTATAGTCACCTGCTGATGGTTCGATAATTCCTTCAGCCAACATTTTTCTTACTTCTGCTTGAGCAATCGCTAACATCATTGGAGACATCCTACGTGGCCTATGTTTAATAGGTTCTTGGTTGGTTACCTCTATACAATGTTCTATTAATTTCGTTAGTCCGAGAGAAGTTGAATTCGTTGAGAGATATTTTTCTATTAATTTTCCTACTTTCCTCTTTTCATCATCTGTTATTTCTGCTATTCCAGCACATTCTGCGTGAATTATCGTATCTTCATCATCGTTTTGACTAAAACTTCTCCATTCGCCTCCTTTTACTCTCCATAATCCTCTTCCTAGACGAGCATCGCAGTCGAATTTTTGGCAGAAATCCACTCCCAACACTATATCCTGATCCAAGTTATCGATAGCTTTTACTGGTAATAAGTCAACTACGCCATCTATATCCAAACTAAGCTGAAGTACTCCTACTACCTTCGAAATTTTTCCTGTTACGGTTTTAATCAGTGTATTATTTTCCTTCAATCTGTCTTGGAATTGTTCATAGACGCGAGGACCAACCAATGATACCATTGCTCCTGGGTCAAATAATGCCTTAAATGGTTTTCCAGCTAGAATAATTCGTAGAAAATTCCTGTTTTCCGTGGCCATACCCGCTATTTTCTTCTTCTCTTCTTCCATAGGTGACGAAAAATTTGATGTGCTTGGCACAGCCTCTCCCCCCCTTGTTTTGCAGATTCATCGACAATTTTTGCGAAGTTGTCCAGCTTCGTTGAATTGTCGATGTTTTCGGCAAAACCAGGACCATTAACAAGATCAACCGGTTTTACTATATAGCCTTTGCCTCGGTGGTAGGTACTTTCGTTGACTCTATCATCTCACTTTTCAAGTCTCCTACTATTTCTTGTACTTCACGCTTGAAATGCTGATTCATTTCAGTTTCTTCCTCATCTGAGGTTGTTGACCAGCCATCATCATAAGCGTGGGTGCTGGAATTCCCCAGAGCTTTAAACCGAAGTTCATTAATTTTCTGCGCTGAGTAATCTTCCGTTGATAAACTTCCTTGATTCGCCCAGCATGAAATTCCCTCGTTTATGGAATTCCCCTTCTGAGCGAGTCTTTTATTATAGGTTCGGTAAGGGTTTATCTTTCTAGCTTCTCTTTCCGCTTTCCTAAATAACTGTTCATCATTTTTATCAATTTTCAACAAATCCGCTACTATTCTTCTATCTTCTTCATCATTATTATCTATTCTATTTACTATATTATCTTTATTTTCTATCTTAGTTTCTATATTCTTCGATTCTCCATTATTTTTATTTAACATCTCTCTTATCTCTGGTGGGTTGTTCTCATTGATTGACGTCCCTGGGTGGCTCATGAGGGGGGTGTGGGACGAGGTAGTCCCCCTGCTGATCCATTTCCCCAGGTTTGTCGTAATGGTGCACAAGTTACACAAGTTTGAAATGTTACGTTTGGGGTATTACAGACTTGGCAGTAGATTTGACTCTGGTTGTTTCTACTAGATCTACTAGGACAATAATCAGCACTATGTCCGAGTGCTTTGCAACAATAGCAGGTGATGGTGGGACATTCATACATTCTATGTCCATCCTGACGGCAGTGGTAACAACTATTAGGTCTGTCGTAATTAGATGCATTTTCCCCAGATTGTGGTCGATATCTTGAACCCTGGGATCCGTTATAACCGCCATTTCTGGGTGGATTCCATCTAACTCTGCCTTGATTTCCGTAATTTGGCCTCCTATCGTAATTATTATTCTGTGGTGCTTGTTCTCCATGATTATCGTTTGTTTTTCCTGCTGTCTCGTGAGTATTGTTCTTATTTTCTTCTACACTTTCTTTCTTGACATCCACAATGGCCGCTATAATCTCATTTTCTTCTTTCTTACTAGTTGCCGCTACCTCATTCTGATTACTCTTTTTGTTTCTTTTATTCCTTCTTCTTTTGTTGCTTTTTCCGTTGTGCTGAGTTTCACTATCTTCTGAAGATACCTCCTGGATTGCCGCTACTCTAACTTTTGCATTGTTACCAGCAAGGGCAGCTGTTGGTAATCTCGCTTTATCCTTTGGAGGTGGTGGTATATATCGACTGTCTAGATCCTTTTGACGTTCCCAGCGTCGACCATACTGTTCAATATCGTCCAGCGAATTTATTTCTTTCTCTACCATGGCTCTTCTATATTCTGGTAACAAATTCTTAAATACCATGTCCACTATCTCTATCGAGGTTGGAGGACATCTGAAGTGTTTAATGATATATCTGAGACAAGATAGGTAGTTTGAAATTCTTTCACCTTTAGCTTGAGTTCTCTGTCTCAATTCATCTATTAAGTCTTCTCTATATAACTCACCAATGAATTGATGACGAAAAGCTTTCTTAAAGTGTGACCAGGATGATATTTCCTCTTTCCTTGTAAGGTACCATACATTTGCTGCTCCAGTCAGTACTCCAGATAGGGCTTTGATGATATCTTTCCCTCTGTAATGATTACTCTTTTTAAAATCGTCTAATTGTGTTAAAAAGTGTTCTGGTACTTTACAATCACCAGAAAATTGCAAGTTCCAGGTTCTTAGGGCTTTCATAACCCTTGTTACTTCTTTAGACTTTCGCCTTCTCTTAGATCTTCTGTGGTGACTCTTTGACCTTTGACTAGGTAACACTTCCTCACTATCACTACTATATGTATCCTCATCGCTACTATAATCATCGCTATGTGACTCCTCCTCATCTGATTCTCCTTTTCTGTGTTTTCGGCCGTCCTCTCTACCTCTGAACGGCTCCTTACTCTTTTTATTTTGTTTCTTCTGTTCATCTTTCTTAGACTTTCTTCTATTTTCTTCCGTGGGTATATCCTTCTTATGACTTCTTTCATCACTGACTCTTGACGACTGATCATTAACTCTGGAGAAATTCAATTTTTCGACCCTGGCTGGTTTGTTCACCTTCGGTGTAGAGCGTTGCCTCAGAATCTGATTATTTGGTTCCTCTAAATATGGATTTGTAAGTAAAGTTGTACTCTGTTGCATTTTTCTCGATTTTCTTCCTCCTGTCAGAGTTTGAATAAGATTTTGATAAGTTTGGTTGACGATTTGGTTATTTCCCATTTCATCACCGCTACTGGAGGCTTCAGAGGTACTACTTCCACTATTAGAACTACTCAGCATATCTTTGGAGTTATTTATTTCAGTTATTCTCACATTTCCTAGATTATTGATTATACTTGTAGTTTCTTCTACTCCTCTTTCCATTACCGCTACGGTAGAATCTGGAGATGTTATGATTATTGGCTCAGAACCTTGTGGAGGTTTTACTAAGCGTAAATTCTGAATTATTTGCACTTCTTCACCTTCTCGGCGTTCTGAGTTTCTTTTTAGTATTTCTTCGATTTCCGGAAAAAGAAGTACAGATATTCTCTTCCGTTGTGGTCCTAGAGGCGGTAGTACCATATTACTCCAGATAGGCAATCCTGCTACCTCTGGTAACGAACGTCGTTGTTCTATTGGTTGAATTGTAGAAGGATTAGTTCTAGTTACTATCGTCGTCATTGGTGATTTGGAAGTGTCTTGGATAGAGGGTGGTACTTTATCCTTTTCTACATCTGTATCTTTATCGGTGGTATCCGTTTCTGTTGCTATAATCTCTGGTGCTTCCTGTTGATCCCCGATTTCCGTCAATACTCGGTCCGTCTCGTCTGCTATCTCATCGGTTGGGTACCACGGAACATCCTTATCTGGTTCTGTATCCATGATATATGCTCGTAATAACCTATCTCGTATAGCTAACACCGGACCTTGCGAATTTAAGTTTCTCTCTTTTAGTCTATTTTGGACTTCCTGTGGATCTAACTGCTTAATAGTTCTTGCCAACTCTTTAATCTCTTTATTTTTTTTCAATTTATCCATCTTTGTCTTGTGGTCCGACATCTTGATCCGCTAATTGCTTTGCAACGATCTACGGTCTCTCCAAACAAGTACGAAATTCTTCTTTATAATACTTTAACGATTTAATAAAAATCTCTACCACGTCAAAATCTACTTCTGAATTCAAATGAGGGCAGCTATCACTATTTAAGCGCCAAAAAGAAAAGAAAAAAAATTTTCGCAAACGTAAACCGCGCTGACGAAAGGACACGTATGCAATAGAAGTTCCACGATAGGATAAAATAAGTAAAACGTTACTTATTTTAAGTTTGGGGATGTAACAAGGGGTCTCTACGCTAATCTCTCCGTCGAGTGCCAATATAAATAGATATGTATAAATAAATATATGTATATAAATTATGTTACTCTGGAGATTACCGCCTTTTACTTTTACTCTTATTTTACCTAGAAGGGAAAAAAAAATTTGTGCAAATTTTTATTTGCGAAATTGTATTTTTGCTTTATTTCTTCTTGAGTTTCTTGAGTAATATAGATTTTAATTTATCTTGAATCCTTTTATTTATTTCGCTAAACGCAATTCTTCTTGATTGTTTTATGAGTTATTTTTAATTTATTTTTCTTCGCTATTTGCAAATCTTCTTGAGTAAGTAAAAAAAAATTTTATGTAATTCCTTCTTATAAATAAAAAAAAATTTTAAATAAGAAAATTTAAACATGAAAGAAAAAAAAATTCTACTCTTTTGAATCTCTTAATGTGATTCCTAATACTTTAGTTTCGCGAAAAAGAAAGAAAAAGAAAAAAAATTCAATAATAATTAAAAATTAAGAAAAATTTGGTCTTATCTTGAGTAATTCTTTGTCTTGAATTTTATTTTTCTTGAGTAATAATATATTATTTTTCTTGAATAATCAAATTATTTTTCTTGAGTAATTAAATTATTTTTCGTCTTGAATTTTGCTTTTTATTTTTATAATATTTAAGAAAAATCTTCCTGTAAGTTGTAAAATCCGCAAAAAAAAAATCGCTACCGCAAATGTAAAATGGGTATATATATAATTTTGGCACTCGACAGGTTCAATACGATCGTAAAAATCAGTTTGTTTTAGGTAGGAGGGCCCACCCAATATATAAAAGAAGGATATTCCCAATTCTTGCTATACGGATATATATAAATATATTTTATATTCTTTTATATCTGAATATGTATATATATGTATATATATATGAATGCTCTTTTTCTATTTTATGTATTATTTTTATATATATATTCTCTTTAGATATATATGTGCTCTCTCTCTCTCTCTCTTACACCTAACCAATTCTGTCTTATTTTTAACCTCACTTTTTGGACTTTGCACTACCAATTTCAGTATTTTTCTGCCGTTACTTGGCCTTTGAATTGGGCGTCAGTTGTAAGGGTGGTTTTTATTTGGGATATTATAAATATATCTAATTAAATACGAAATAATAATTGGCTTATAATTCCCAAATTCTGAGATTTACCAGCCTACAAAATTAATAATAATCATATAACAAGGGAATGAAATACTCTACCTTTAATATTCTAATCAATTATAGATCACTTCAATAAATAAGTTAACAAATATCTAATTATAGGGAGTAAAATTCACTAAATAAACTTCAAGTAATTTAATTAAAAGAATTTAGGTTAAGTCATAGACAATTTCTTTAAATAAATCTAGATCAAATTAAAATAATAAGAAAAGATTGAAATATATATATTAAATTATAGAAAAAAAAATTATTAGTTTAAACTAGTAAGCAATAATAATAATCTGAATCTATTTAATATTAAAAAAAAAATTGAGTAACGGATGCAACACGTGCTCAATATGTATTTTAGGTTATGTAAGGGTAGGGCTCGAACAGCAGTGCGTATCCCAGATTACGCAATTCTCCAATTGGTGGCACTAGTATCGAGTTTCTTCTGAGTCTTTCTCTCTCTAATCTTCAGTAGGCGTTTTGTAGCAGTGAGGTTATAGCAACGTAATATATATATTTCGTATATATAAATATATCCAGAAACTAAATTACTATGACTTTTGATTTTTAATATATTTAAAATTATTTGCCTTTAATAATTTATTATCTTCGCAATTGTAAGAAAATTAATTCTAAATCAAAGAAAAGTTATCAAAAAGAAATAGTTTTAAAGAGTTTATCAAACAACTATCATTTATTAATTTATCACACGGTTAGAATTTCCACCACTAAAATGAATCTTTAATTAATACTTAGCACCATCTGGCGTACGTGCGATTGCGCAGAACTTATTATGGCTGCTTCCAAATTTAACTTGTAGTTCTGCAGCAGAGTATTACAGCAGATACTTTGCAGCAGACATACGATAGACTTACGAAAGCTAGAGTGTGTTAAAGAGGGATACTCAATGCACGTGTGCATACATCAGAATTGAGTCAGATTCCTTATGCAGGCGTACAGCAGAAACATCCCAACAGACTTGAAGCAGATTTACGGTAGCTAAAGTGCATTCAAGAATATCGCACAATGCACTCATGTATGCGCGAGAATTACGTCAGATTCCTTACGCGGGCGTACAGCAGAAACTTTGCCGCAGACTTACAGCATACTTACGAAAGCTAAAATGCGTTAAAGAGGGATACTCAATGCACTTGTGCATGCATCAGAATTGAGTCAGATTTCTTATGCAGGCGTACAGCAGAAACATCTCAACAGACTTGAAGCAGATTTACGGTAGCTAGAGTGCATTCAAGAATATCGCACAATGCACTCGTGCATGCGCGAGAATTACGTCAGATTCCTTACGCGGGCGTACAGCAGAAACTTTGCCGCAGACTTACAGCATACTTACGAAAGCTAAAATGTGTTAAAGAGGGATGTTCAATGCACTTGTGCATGCATCAGAATTGAGTCAGATTCCTTATGCAGGCGTACAGCAGAAACATCCCAACAGACTTGAAGCAGATTTACGATAGCTAAAGTGCATTCAAGAATATCGCACAATGCACTCATGTATGCGCGAGAATTACGTCAGATTCCTTACGCGGGCGTACAGCAGAAACTTTGCCGCAGACTTACAGCATACTTACGAAAGCTAAAATGCGTTAAAGAGGGATACTCAATGCACTTGTACATGCATCAGAATTGAGTCAGATTCCTTATGCAGGCGTACAGCAGAAACATCCCAACAGACTTGAAGCAGATTTACGGTAGCTAGAGTGCATTCAAGAATATCGCACAATGCACTCGTGCATGCGCGAGAAGTACGTCAGATTCCTTACGCGGGCGTACAGCAGAAACTTTGCTGCAGACTTACAGCATACTTACGAAAGCTAGAGTGCGTTAAAGAGGAATGTTCAATGCACTTGTGCATGCATCAGAATTGAGTCAGATTCCTTATGCAGGCGTACAACAGAAACATCCCAACAGACTTGAAGCAGATTTACGGTAGTTAGAGTGCATTCAAGAATATCGCACAATGCACTCGTGCATGTGCGAGAATTACGTCAGATTCCTTACGCGGGCGTACAGCAGAAACTTTGCCGCAGACTTACAGCATACTTACGAAAGCTAAAATGCGTTAAAGAGGGATACTCAATGCACGTGTGCATGCATCAGAATTGAGTCAGATTTCTCACGCGGGTTAGCAACAGAAACATTGCAATAGGCTTGCAGCAGACTTATCTAGAGTGCAGTTGAAAGGCATAAGTAGTGCAAACATGCGTGCAACAGAATTACTTTGGATTCTTCACGTTGTCGTACAGCAGTAATTTCGCAGCAGACATATCGCAGGGGTGCGTTAAAGAGGCATACTTAATGCATGAGTGCACGTAACAGAATTACGTCAGATTTATCATGCAAACATACGGCGGAACTTTACAGCAGACTTACACCAGAATTTTGTCAGTCAGGATGTCTTCAAGAAGTATGCTTCTTGTACGCGAGCATGCAACAGAATTACTGTTCAGATTTCCCGTGCGAACGTACAGCAGAAACTTTGCAGAAGACTTACAGTACTTATGGCAGTTTGAGTACGGCCAGGAGGCGCGCTGAATGCTCGTGTATGTGCAGCAAAATTACGTCAGATTTCTTACACGAGCGTGCAGCATTAACTTTACTGGAGATTAAAAGAAAACTTACAGTAGCTAGAATGCGGTTAATAAACTCGATCAATACGCTCATCCGTACAGCAGAATCACTTCAGATATGTCAGATGAGCGTATAGCACACACTGCAGCAGATTCATAAGAAATTTACAGCTTTTGGAATCAAGTTAAAAAGGATGCAAAACATGCGTACGTGGAGTAAAGTTACGACAGATTTTTAAATAATGCGTAGAGTAGATACTTTGCTGGTGTGCTGGCAATCAATCAAAGAAGTATCAAAATATTTTATATAAGGCAATAGTGATTTATGAGTGATTAGGACTACAGTAAAATGTGACCATAAACAAAGTTTTTAGTAGGAATATTATTATATTTATTGAACATCAATAATTATTTTTTATAATAATAATAAATAAAGGATATGATGTGTATCCAGGATTACTTTAAAAAATGTGTAAATTTAAATATACATATAATCTAAATAATTTAAATAATGTAACCTAACATATTTAATGAACATAATCTAATACGTTTGAATGATGTAATCTAACATATTCATATATAAAAATCTAATAAATTTATTTCTGATTCTTAAAATGAGGAAAATCAATGTGTATCTTCAAATTCTGCCTCGAGACTTTTCAGATGCTCTAATCTATCTACAAATTCATTTTGTTTTCTTTTCCGGCGACTTTTTTTGTCACGATCTCTCTGCTTGGCGCTTCTGAGGGCTGCTTGCATGGCTGTATTAAAGTCCTCGGTAGTGAAATCTTTTAATTTATCACCTTTTTTAGCAATCGTTTTTAAAGCAACTGAAAAAAAATATGAGTAAGATGTTATTTTGATAGATAAACCTTCATTATACTATATTATGATACAAGTGTTTTAAATGGCGTATTCATTTAAATATGCCATTTAAAAGACGAGTGTCATATACTATTTTATAGCACGTTTGTATGAAATCCGCCACCTAATCATGAATATTTAAGATGCATAAATAAAAGCGAGTTCTATATAAAAATAAGTTATGATTCGATTAATGAACAAAATTATATTTTGAATTATTAAACAGAACTAGATTCTTAAATAATAATCATGAATACTTAAGAAGGGGCCGAACTATCTGTCTTTGTCTAATAGCGTTTTTCATCATTTATGTAAACACTATCCGGTATAAGAAAAAAATAGCAGCCCCCGCTAGATATTAGTATAATAAGTAAATTTTGTAATAACAACCAAATTTTTTTACTGCGTAGTTTTTGAATAATTAGAGACCTACCAAAAAAAAGATAGGTTATATTCTAGATTGATAGTAGGTCTCTAATTAGTCAAAAACTATGCGGTAAAAAATTTGATTGTTATTACAAAATTTACTAATTATACTAATATCTAGCGGGGGCTGCTATTTTTTTCTTGTTATAAAGGATAGTGTTTATATAAATAATGAAAAACGCTATTAGACAGAGACAGATAGTTCGGCCCCTTCTTAAGATGCATAAATAAAAGCGAGTTCTATGTAAAAATAAGTTATGATTCAATAAATAAACAAAATTTTGAATTATTCAATTGAACTAGATTCTTAAGAATTAAATAATAATAGATATAATCGAACATAAATTATACTAATGAATCTATTTTCGTATGCAAAAATATATTGTATTTAAGAAATTCGCCCAGTATCATCATCACAGTAAAAACGATATTATTACGAACACTGAAACTGTATAACGATGAGGTTAAATTTATATTAGTAGTTTAATACTGTTAGTTATAGAGTATACGCAATATGGTAGCTGCATACATATATACGTATAGTATAGTACTATTACTTGTCTGTATGTTCATCATACGTAACGTAAACGTGTCTTCACCGTCTAGTATTAAAATGCGCGCGCACTGCGTATATATAGATGTACTAAACAGTTGTTTAAAACGTGCCAGAATAAGCTACTTGTGCCCGGTTGAAGCATGCGCAGCGAGCGGATTTCAGATACGTAGTGCTATAAAATAATATACATATAACGAACTCTACTGGTTTCATAAATTTCATTTTATTTAATGTTTCTCTAGAGGTAGAAATATATATTTACAATAATCTATTGTTTACCATACCCTATAGGATTTAGCGAATTTCTATTTTAATGGAAATCGAATCTATACATAACTGAGAATAATTGAAAATAATTGTTATTAACTACGAGGTTTGATACATAAATAACAGCTATTTCCAGTTATTTCCAATGATTTCCAGCTATTTACATTTGTTTCCAATTTTATTAAGAAATAATTTTAGATATCAGAAGTACCAATAAGTATTATTTCCAGTTATTTACAGTCAATTTGAGATATTTTCAGTTTTGTAGAAAAATAATTTTCTAACTTTTAAAATTATTTTTCAACTTAAGTTTACATTGCTAGATTGCAGCGCATATATTCTTTTTTTCAAAAATTCTTCAGTGAATCGATATTAGTTAAAATGTAATAAACAATAACTAACATAATGACATAAGTAAATTTATAGCCACCTTTCATGATAAACAGCCCCCATCTGTTACTTAAGGAGGATGGAAACGAATTGTAAATTTAAATCAGAAATACTACTTTTATTGGATTCTTTTTTTCATCGGTTTATTAAGGCTAATACAAAATCACAGCACTGTCAATAATTTTAGTTGAATTGAAGACAAGGAACTACTGCTTAAGAAGAGGCCGAACTATCTGTCTTTGTCTAATTGCGTTTTTCATAATTTATATAAGCACCAGCGGCAGTTCTTTACATTTGATCTAAGTAAAAAAGTTAATGGTGATTTGTCCTTATATAAATATTAATAAACTAATGGAAAAACGAGTACAACGAATTAAGTTTCAGCGATAAAAAATCAGAACTTATTTTTTATATTTTGAGCGGTAGTTCTTTACATATGATCTAACTAAAAAAAGTTGATGGCAATTTGTTTTTATATAAATATTAATAAACAAATGGAAAATGAATCAATCGCAACAGGTTTTAGCGATAAAAAATGCAAACTTTTTTTTTTACATTTTGAGCGGATATGGCCGCTAGTTTTTTATCTTTCATCTAACTGAAATAATGCGTGGACATGAGTTATTATATTATAAACTGTTTTAATAACGGATACAACGAGCAATATATTTGAGAAAATAAATGAAAAATAACTTTTATACAGCTAGAGCGGACTTGGGTACGAGTTCCTTATCTACGATCTAACTAAAAATATTCGTAAAAATGTGTTTTCATATCAGCCTTATAAACCGATGAAAATACGGGTCCGATGAAGGTTGTTTATCATTAGGGGTGGCTATAAATTGAATTTTATTATTATGTTTATTATTATTTATCATATTTCAAATAATATGCAATCACTGAAGAATTTCTAAAAGAATATAAAATGTTAGTTGCTATCCAGCGATGGAATCTTTAGTTTCATCTAGTTATGTATTATTAATCTGATAAAATAGTAGCTACTTACAATAAATTGATTTCGTTAAATTTGTCATATTTAAAAGTAATTTTCGACCAGTATTTTCAGCATGCTCTTTCTCGCTTCTTTCCCAATTGAATTGTACCGCTAGATCATCGCTTATTGAATTTTTAATGTATTGATTAGCGGTCTTTAAAAGGTCAGTTCCACCCCATGTTATGAAATACTTCTTCTGCAAAAATATGTAATCTTCTAAATTATCATTAATTTAAAAAGAATGTTTATATTAATTTATAAACTATTGATATTAGCTCATCGTGAAATTAATTTCATAATTTTTAAAATTATTTCCTATTTTATCTGCCAAATACAGCGTACTTACAGCTTCGTTTTGTTTAGCAGTGTCTTTTTCAAAGGCATGAAATTCCTCCATTGTTTGCATTGGGAAACCCATCGGAGGATCAAGTCTATATTCCTCATTACTTTTATTATTTGTTAATCTAGAAAATATATAAATGAATTATGTATTTTTCAATAATATTCGTGCATTTTATCATATACGATTGATGGGACAGTTAACGAGCCTTTAAGTTAACTGCAGAGACATTTTGTTTCATTAGACAAATTTTATTATTCTTTAAAAGTACTATAGATTATTTATTAAAAGTAAAATACATTTTTTGCAGATAAAACAAATTTACTTAGATGAAAATGAAGAATTATTAATTTATTCGTTAAAGTTATGAAGGTTTTTCGATGCATCAGTTATCGTGGCATCTTTATTATTGCGCTTTCATTACCGAAATTATATGCTTTAATATGGGGTATGGTAACTCACACATCAATCCTATATTTTATTATCTCTACGCTAAGGACGAATTGAAAGAAAAACTAAACAATAGTTAAAATATTTTGCTATATTGTGAATGGAGAAGAACTACAAACTGACTCAACGGACGCATTTCAGCAATTCTCGAGTAAATTTAACTTCCGTGATACAGAGCAATTTTCAGAAATGAAATTTTTGTATTTTTGTAGTATTTAACACATTCATTATAAGTTTCAAGAAAGTTAATAATTTTTAATCATTTACAATTTTCAATAATACCTTTACGATAAAAAAATAATATTTTTTCAACATGTTTTAAATTCTATTTATAAGCAGGTTACATGTCAAAAATGTGCTTTCACTTTTAATTTTTTTCGCAAAGATTTGTAGTTATATGTGCGCAACATTTCTCATTTACTTTAAGGAGATGTAAAACGGACACTACACCTGTACTTATAAATATTAGCTTCCTTTCCATTTTATTGCTGAATTTCCAGAAAAGAAATGCATTAGCTTGTAGTACGTACCATGATGATTATTTAGATAAATTTTCTAATAAATTCATTCATTAGTTTTTAAGATATTTGGATTCTTGTACAAAATTGAAAAATTTCAATAAATAATTTTGGCACCCAAAATTCTCAATAACTAATAAATGAATTTATTTAAAAATTTAACCGAATAATTTTCATAGTACATACTACAAACTAATGCATTTTTTAATTGAAAATTTTGTAATAAAATGTAAAGATAGTGAATATTTATGAGTACAGGTGTAGTGTCCATTTTACATCCCCTTAATTATAGTTATATTTCGAGAAAAGAAGCACAAAAAGTAATGAAACTTAATAAGTTAGAAAAATTACTAAGCAGTATCGTAAAAATAACAAATTATTTTTAATAGTTTACATTGTGAAAATCTTGAATAAAAAGTTTTTTGTAAAACTGATATGAAACGTTAAATCGCAAACTTATAATTTGTATATATTATTGATTCAAAGTCACAAAAATACAAAACTACATCTCTACTGCTTTAAAGAGTAATATTAAACCTATATTGAAATTTATTAGGTTATATATTGCAATTATTAATTTATAATATTATATTATTCAATTTTTTTGAAATAAATAAAAATTCATACGATGTCACATCCTGCAGTTTTACATTAATATATTCCTTGAGGTTTTCCATTAATTCGTTGACTTTCGAATCAACAAAGATTTCCAAATCCAATATTTTTTCAGATATTTTCTTTTCAATAGTGTCAATAATTGTATCATTTAATCTATTTACAATCATTAAAGATAAATCTTCTACATTGTCACGTTTCGGTAAATCATCATTATTTTCTAAAAATAAAAAACGAGACCATGCACTACATTGTGATTTTTATATGTGAGGGTCAAAATAGTATATAAAGTATGAATGTAATAATTATTTTTAAAAAATTAAGTAATAAAAAATTTTAAAAAGAGGTGTCCGTGGCTCCGTCGGCTAAGGCACGTGCCTAGACGGCTAAGCTTCGTTCGTTTTCGAGATAGCGAGTTCAAATCCCCGTCAGATCGAAAAATTATTGGAGGATAACACATGTCAGCCGGTTTTTTCCAGAGCGGGAATTTGCTTGCTGATCGACAAAAAATATAGTATAAAACACGAATTAAAACCTACTGTACTTACTGTTGAATACAGTCGCTAATACCCAATCAGGGAAATGTAACTTTAAATAAATAACTAAAAAAAAAAAATTTGTTTAAACTATATTTGAAACTAATAACAGATTCAGCTCTCCATATTACACTGATAAAAAAAATCTAATTTAAATTAAAACCACCCTTAAATCTACCAACAAAGGAACTCGCATATTTCAATATGACGCGTACTACAATAAAAACGTTTTGCAGTTAAAAAAAAATATATTTAAAATAAATTCTCATTTCTTAGTTCTTAAGTATTCTATCCTTGTTTTTCTTACACTGTTTTCATAAGAAGAACAAAGATAGAATACTTGAGAACTGAGAAATGAGAAATGAGTGACAACTATAAATTCCAGCCTACAGAATAGATTAACTTCATTTTTGCGAACACGTAGAAATGAAAACTACCCTCGCTATAAGGGGATGAAAATCATAGAAATAACTAAAAATTCCTGTTGTTATTTTTTAGAACAACCTTTTATTGAATTGATTTTAGTAAAACCAAATGAATATGAAAGGATAACTGCTAAATATATTAAGTTATTTTTTGCGAACACATAGGTAACCTCTCTATGAGAGGATGAAAATCATAGTAATAACAAAGAATTCCTGTTTTTATTTTTTTCTAAATTTTTTTGATTTTACTAAATCAAATTTATCAAAGAGCAGTTAAGAATATAATAAAAACAGGAAATTTTTGCTATCACTATGATTTTCATCACCTTATAGTGTGGGTAGTTCTCATTTCTGCGTGTTCGTAAAAATAAAAGTTATTTATTTTGCAGTGTTATATTACATATAATTTGGTTTTAGTAAATTAAAATAAGCAGAAGGTTGTTAAATATAAACAGAAAATTTTCGTTAAATCGGGTTTTGTCCCCTTGTATGTAGGGTCATTACTATTATTTTATTCTAGAAGTGGGCGAAAAATAGCACATTCCCGCCCTAGGGTGCAAAATTCGCGCATGAGCCAATATATTAATAGCGTTTCGCTTTGCTTGGACGCAAGTTTGCGCGTACACCCATGCGCCCCTCGCGCACTCCTTTCACATTTCCCACATAAATAAAATAAAAAACAATCAATGTCAAATATACATTTTTTACTGATAGATAATAGTCAGTGATGACTGAATTTTCACCTTATGGACCAAAATAGTAAATTGTGTACCAAGGGCGCAATATAGGGGATTCGGGCCAGAGTGCGAATGAGCACCAGAGCGAAGCGAAGGCGTCATATTCGCAAGAGGGCCGTGAATCCCCTTGCGCCCGTGGTACACATATTGTTTTTTGATCCAAAGGCTGAAGAATTCGATTTTGATGCTTGTCAAGTGGGCGCAAAATAGTACATTTGCGCCTTAGGGCGGGAATGTACTATTTTGCGCCCGCTTGACAAGCATAGAAAATCGAATTTTGCACCCTGAGGGCCAAAAAATAGTATGTGTACCAAGATCGCAAAGGGGATTTGCAGCCCTCGTGCAAATTTGAAGCCTTTGCTACGCTTGGGTACTTATTTTCACTCGGCACGGAATCCTCTATTTTGCGCCCTTGGTATGCAATCTACTATTTAATTGAAAAGATCAATTAGAAAGCGTTTTTATTATAGCTCGGGATGTAATGAATTATGCGAATTCCCTCGGGATTTGATTACGGGTATTTTTACATTTGAATCATATTTTTATTGTTTTATTATCAAAATATAAGGTTCTAAATCCAGTATTAGTTTGAAATATGGGTTTTTTTAATTTTCGTTGTAAAATAATGATGTAAACTTCAGACTCATTTTTTTAACGTTCGGAAAATGATTTGTGAAATATTAAAGTATGGTTGACTTAGATGAAAGTCGGGATAATTTCAAATGACCTTCAATTATAAAAATTATAGTAAATACCTCTTAGAGAATTGTTTGTAGGATTGAATTTATTGACTATATTAGTCAATTTGGTTTTATCTTTCACCAAGTTATTGTCTTTTTCTTTTAAATGTTTTTTGTTTTTTGTAGGATTATTTTTTTGACATTTTTCAGTTTCCACTTCCTCATCTTCTGTGTCAGAGTAACTATTAGTAGAACATTCATCATTTGCATTACTTTCATTATTTTCTTCGCTCTCCTCACCCTCTTCGAAAAACTCTTTCATTCCTTCTAAACTTGTCTTTTTCCTTTTTTTGTTTGTTGTTGGGTCATCACTCTCTGTAGTTTCGTACCTTCTAGGTTTTTTTTTATTACGTTTTGGTTTTATTTGTTCAGCTTCTTGCATTTTTTTTATTACTGTTGAAAAATAATTCCATTAATTATCAATACTTTTATACGGAATCATCGAGATTAACCTTCTTAATACTATATAAAAAATTTTAGATAAATTGGAATGAATTTGAAGTTTGTAACGTCGTAAACAATGAAAATTCAATTTTTTTATAAAATCCTAAATACTGGTTTTAGCATAATCATAAATATTATAAAAAGCAAACGAACAGTTAAAATGATGTCTAGAATCCATTAGAGCTCTAATATTAGATATTTATAACTGACAACTCTATAAACCGTCAGATTTGTAATGCACTGATTTTTAGCACTTCTTCTATAAGTAATAACCTTTTATACTCAATTGGATTATTAATATTATGTTACAATAACCCTAAAAAAATAAAAGTAAAACTGAAAATAACGGCTGTTGGTTAACCCTTTCAGTCACTTATTTATTCTGGAATTGATTTTTTTATACTTATTTGTTATCAATAGTAATTATTTTAAATAGTTATGCTATATAATTATTTTTTCAACCATTGGGTCCTTGAAGAAAGCAGAGAACAAAAACTGCAGAGAAATCGATAACAAACTGGTCATCAACGTTACAAGATCGGTAGTGATTGAGTGGGTCACTAATGTTTCGCTGTGACTGGAAGGGTTAAGTTACTTATTTGCAAGATGATTTTTCTTTAGATGTATTTTTATATTAACTTCATTCTGAAAAGAGGCTAATCTACAAATTGATAAGGCTAGAATTTAAAGAACAAAATTTTCGATAACGCAGAAAATATCAACTTAAGTTACTCATAATTGATGTACACAATGATTTTTTTCAATGTATTTTCATATGATCTTTATTGTAGTATCGAGAAAAAGAGGCAAATCGAGCATTGAAAGAAACGAGAATTTTTTGAAGTACGAAATTCGCGATTTCGCGGAAAATAACGGCTGTTTATGATTTATTAACACGATAATTTTTCGTTCTATTGTATTTTCACACGACCTTTATCTAAACGTTAAAAAAAAGGCTAATAAAAAAATTGAAGAAGATACAATTTTTAGAAGTATGGAATTCTCAATTTTTCGGAAAACAACAGCTGTTGGATCAAGTTCTTTATGATTTATTTGCACGATAATTTCTTATTATAATGTATTTTCACACGATCTTTATTTAAGCATTGAGGAAAAAACGCTTGTCCACCAATTAAAAAAACTAAAATTTTTGAAGTACAAAATTTTCGATTTCGCAAAAATAAACGGCTGTTAGGTTAAGTTTCTTATTATATATTATTATTATTTATGTATTATTATATTAGTTTTATTTTAACGTCATAAGAAAGACTAATCCAACCATCAAAGAAGCTAGAGTTTTTTTAAGTACAAAATTTGCGATTTCGCGGAAAATAACGGCTGTCAGATTAAATTATGATTAATTTACACTATAATTTTTTTTATGTATTTTTATAGGATCTACACAAGCGTCGAGAAAAAAGACTCATTCTCTAAATAAAGCAGCCAGAATTTTTTAAGTACGAAATTCTCAATTTTGTGGAAAATAACTGTTAGGTTAGATTTCTTATGGTTAATTTACACGATAATATTTTTCTCAACGTAATTATGCGACATTTATTTAAATAACAGCTGTTAGGTCAAGTTCATTATGATTAACTTACACAATAATTTTTTTTCGAATGTATTTTCACACGTCCTTCATTCAGGCGTCGAGAAAAAAAACTCATTCATCAATGAAAGAAGCTATAATTTTAAAAGTATAAAATTCTTGATTTCGCCAAAAATAACGGTTATTAGGTTAAGTTCCTTATGATTTATTTGAACGATAGTTTTTTATTTTAATGAATTTTTACATAACTTTTATTTAAGCGTCGAGAAAAAAAGGCTAATCAAACAATTGAAGAAGCTAGAATTTTTTTAAGTACGAAATTCTCGATTTTGCGGAAAACAACGGCTGTTGGATCAAGTACGTTATGATTAATTCACACGATAATTTTTTAAAGATCGATTTTTATATGATTTTTAGTTTGATGTTGAATAAAAAAGGCTAATGGTGGTTCTATTGATTTTCACTTTTCGTAACGTTTTATAAGATTGCGTAAAAAGTTTTCTATAGATTTCAAAAAAATTGTAATATATTACACTTCAGATCTCAATGATTAAAATGGAACTTTGTAAATTATAGCAATCGACCCTTAATTTAGAAATAAAAGAAAAATAATGTCCTTACTCTATATCAATTTAGACGTAAGCATGGAGACACGACAACGCTTACGGCTCACATTGTGTATATAGATATAAATACGTGAAAACGATGTTTATGTAGTAAATACATATGCTTGCCAAAAGCAAGACTTGCTTGCCAAATTTATAGACGCTGCGCACAAACGCTGAACTCAACCAATTTATCTTTCGCATTGTGCGAATTTGTAAGAAACATACTACTTTGCAATGCAAATCACTGAACTAATAAAACTACTTTAAAGATGCTAGAGGTTTCAAGTATTAATTGTCGATTTCGCGTGGTCTTTCAATTTTTAGATTAAGTTTCCTTACTTTGATATATATGAAAAATTATTTTTAGGCGTACATTAGTAACAAATAGTAAATTATTTTAAGACGTAATGTAACATAATATCAATGATTTATTACGAAATTAGCGCATTACCAATCTGATGATTTGTAGAGGTGATAGTTAAAAATACCTAATATTAGAGTTCTAATAGGTTTTAGACGTCATTTTTATTATTTGCTTTTTCTAATAATTATGATTATGCTAAAACTATTATTTACGGATTTAGGAAAGTCGTATTTTTGTTATTAACAAGCTGCAAATTCAGAAATTGAAAGAGATGTTAATGAATGTTAACAAGTTGTTGATACATGCTTCGAGTTAAGGCATGTAGTAGGTTATTCTTTTGCATATTTGATTTAAAACTTTTTCTGAATTGTTGCCTAAGAAATATAAAATTTAAATTTGGTATCAAATTAATTACTAAATACTGTAACACGATAATAAATATATGTACATGTTTCAGTCGTTTGTTGTTAGGCCAAAAATAACATCATTAATTAAGACAATAACTGAATTTAATAATTATATGTTAACATAGTAAAAATTTATCTTTTACGTTAATAATATAAAACAGACTACGTAAACTCTCTTTTTCGTATTCAAAATATTCATTTTTCAAACCCCTTAAATTAGTGTGTAAATTAGTTTTAAGAGCATGACGAAGCTGTCTGCCTTCTAATAATATTTCCAATCCTAACTTATGAATAAACGATGCGTTTAATCGAGTTTTTTTACTACAAAGAAAAAATTTGTAAGATTAAACTCTAGTGCGGACAACCCAAGAAATCCACCAAAATATTATACATACAAAGTTATAATAAAAACTTTCAATGTATCGTATTTTAAGGTTAGGTTTGTCGAGTTTAATATCTAATTTCCAATCAAAGCTCATAAAAAAATAACAAGTCCAAATGATTTTTTATTTTAACAAAAATTATTGTACTAATATAGCTTTAGCGCGGACAAGTCATTGTATTTGTTTAATTTTTTATGAAAAAAGAAGCTTCCAATAAGTTTCTGAAAAGATTAAATGTAATATTACAGGGATGTTATTAGGAAGATTACTTTATATCTTGCAGAAAGCTTCCAGTAAAGTTTTGTGAAAGATTCCATCGAAACCTCCTGCAGCTTTTCACAGAATATTACAGTAAGTATATATTAATGTTCATGAAAGGTTACGAGTAACTTGTTTGGAAGACTCCTTGTAAGCTTCTTGTAAGCTAATTAAAAGTTTCAGGAATATCACATTGAAATCTTTCATGAAAGCTTTGCGAAAGCTAACGCGAAATATTCTGATAGCAGTAAAAGGAACAAACTTTTAATAAGATTAAGTGGAATATTACAGGAATATTTTTGGGAAGATCACGTTAGATCTTGCAAGAAGCTTCCAGAAACTTATCGTGAAAGATTCCTTCTAAACTACCTGCAGCCTTTCAAAGAATATATATTCATAGAATGTTACGAGAAACATATTTGGAAGATCTCTTGTAAGCTTTTTGTAATCTAATCAAGAGTAGACCGGTTTCGCTGTCCTTGTCTAATTGAGTTTTTTTGTTAGGCCGCGATCACATGGTGCAGAATAGACACGCAGAATAGAGCTTGCGTAATAGAAATAGCCAATCAGAGCTATTCTGCAATTTAAAAATTTCGTTTCTGTTCACATAAACGGAACAGAAATTTCGATGTCAATATTTGAAGTTGTTGTTGACTATTAAATGTGGTTATGTTACAAACAATATATTTATTATAGTATATTCGTCATATGAAAGTGAAATATCAATCTTAAAACTCTGAGTTAAATTAAAATATTGATATTTATTTTAATAATGAATGAAGATAATCGTCGAGTAAGTATTTAAAAAAACAAATATATTGTTCGGTTTTACTTATATTTGAAAACTTTATTAGCATATTTATTATTATATTTGAAAACTTTTTATTCTTACAGTATTATAAATGTAAATACTGCGCGTATTGTTTGCCAATGGAGCATTATGACTTTAAATCTCACAGTTGTTTTGCAAATTTAGATCTGAATGCAGAAGCTCTATTTGTAGATGAGAGTAATTGTTTATTTAAAGGTTAATTTTTTTATTCTAAATTCAATCCTATTATATAAATTAGAAACTCATCAAAGCAAAAAATTTATCTTGTTATAGCACCAATCAATGTTAATTCTGAATGTGAACAACAAGTATTTGAAGAAGAACAAAATCTAGGTGAGGAATTCTCTCAAACTGAAACACAGGATAAAGAAAGTTCTACAAAGAAACGAAATAATAAAAATGATAAGGAATGGGCCCCGTTTGATGAAACTTTAATTAATTCTGTAATGGTTAGACCTTGCTTATGGAATCACAAAATTCCTGTAAACCAGAGAGGTCCTCTCAACGTAAATGAAGCTTGGAATCAAGTACAAATTGAATTGGAAGGTGATGCAAAATTTTTATCATTTTTTAACAATAGTTTGTATTTAATTTTATTCTTAATTTATATTAAAATGATGTATATATCATATTTACAGGAAAGTTCACCATAGAGAAAATAAAAGGTCGTTGGAGAAATCTTCGCGATTCGTATAGAAAAGCAAAAAAGAAAGCTGATGCTTACGTTCCTAGTGGCTCTGGAACCTCAGATGCAACTCAATTGACAAATCAAAACTTTCGATTTTATGAACAAATGTCATTTTTGAAGGATGTCATAGTTCCTAGAACGTAAGTTTTTCTTCCTTTTCTTCTTTTTTTCCTAATTATAATTTTGATAATTGAAATTATAATTCTTATAATTATTATTATTACTATTACTATTATTATCATTATTATTATTATTATTATTATTATTATTATTTTCAGTTCTAAAAGTAACCTTTCTAGTACAACTACAGGTGAATTGAGCAATGATGAATCAAGTAATAACAGTTTCAATTTCAACTTGCCTAATGATGATGATGATGAAGATGTAAATATTTCCGAGACTAGCTCCGGAATAGGCAATTCAAGTATTTCTTATTCTAGCAACAGTGGCGTAAATAAACGTTAGCATAAAAAATATGTATATATTTAAATGAATATGAGGCATTTTATGGCTCAGTGAGTAGAGAAATGAGTTTGTAACTCGATGACTCAAGTTCAAATCCCGATTCTGATTGATTGATACGAACACTACTGTTTGTTACATGTGTTTTGTTTACAAAAACACTGAAAGCCTCACTAACGACTCAAATTCAGCAACGTTTAAATAAAATAAAATGAATACAATAAATTTTAGTTTTGTACACGTTATAGGTAAAAAACAATCAAGAGACGCTGCAGAATTTAAAAATGATTTATTTAAAATCTTAGAAGAGAGTTCCAGATGTTGTTGAAGGTTTTCTCATACAACTGGGAGAAATTTTAAGAAAATTGCCTTACAGCAATAGAAGAATTCTTCAATGAAAAATTATGGATGTCGCTTATGAAGCTGAAGAAGAGGCAGGCTTGATATAGATTATTGTTATATTGTTATTATTATTATTTTTTTATTATTGTTATTATTGTTATTATTATTTATATTAATATAAAATTATAATCATTATAATTATCATTATAAAGAAGGTAAATAAAAAAAAATTATAAAAAGTTTATTATTATTCATCATAAATACATTTTTATTCACATGTTTGAATTTATAATTATATATACACAATATCCAATTAACCTTTTAAGGACGGGACTGGTCGATATATCGACCACCAATTTTATCAGGCACTCCACGTGATATATTTTTTCATTTTATGCACAAATATTGTTTAAAAAAAAAGTCGAATTTCAACGTCAAAATCCCCGTCCTTAAAAGGTTAAAAAATCAATATATTTTAAAATTCATTATTCGCAGCCTTATCCCACTGCCACTCAACAGCACCTTCATTAAAAAAATATTTCATGAATGTGTCTCTGTAAGTACTGGAAGTTTTGTTGTTATTGGTATTAAGCACATTTTGATTTTCATTTACTATTCCAAGCGTCAATCTTTCTAAATCTTCGTCATTGTGTTGTAAATATCTCCTATCCTGTGGACGTTTTTGAAGTTCTCGAGTTATAATAAAATTATGTAAACATATTGAGGCCAAAACCATCATCTCAGCTTTAGGAACAAATGTATTGATTGGTCGTCGAAAAATTCTCCAACGTGATGCTGATAATCCAAAAGCGCTCTCAACAACTCTTCTTGCTCTACAATGTCGATAATTATAAACTTTCTTATGTAAATCAAGTTTGGAGCTTTTTGGGTATGGTCTCATTAAATAAGGAGTCAATGGATAAGCTTCATCACCAACTAAAACATACGGTAATTTATATTGCCCCACCATAGAAGGTTTTGGTACATTCAAAGAATCAGCTTCTAATCTGGGTTTCATTGCACTCATCGCAAACACTCCAGCATCACTGCAACGACCTTCTTTACCTACATCCACCAAAATAAAACGATAGTATGCATCACTAACAGCAGTAAGGTTGAAGCTATGAGCTTTTTTGTAATTATAAAAAGAAGAACCACTATGAGGAGGAGCCTGTAAATTAATTTTCAATTAGTACATTCTAAACAAATATGAAATATAATTAGCACATAAAGTTTATATTAATAAATACATACTTCAATGATAATATGTTTTCCATCTATTGCTCCAATACAGTGAGGATAATTCCACATTTCTTCAAAATCTTCAGCAATTTTAATCCACTTTTCTTCATTTGGAATTTCCAAAACTACATTTTTCAATTCCTGCCAAATAGCATCACACACTTCGCGAATAATATGCGAAATTGTGTTTGGAGATACACGAAATGCGTATCCAACTGATCTCAAGCAGTCACCACTTGCTAAATACCTTAAACAAATTTGCAATCTTGTATGAGGAGCAATGGGTTCTCGAACACAAAATTGTTTAGTGATCCTTGGTCCGATTATTGAATAAAGTTCTTCAAAACAATCCACACTCATCCTTAAATAATTGAAATAAAGTGATTGATCAGTAAATTTCAATAATTCAATCAAATTAGAACTGTCTCCTTGAAGAGCCCTCTGCTGTACTGTATAAAGTGGTTTAACCCATACACTCCTATGATTTTTGGTATTTTTGAACATTCGTTCGTGTAACACAAGTAACTTAATCAGAGTCAATCTAATTTTTTCTTTTCGCGATTGCAACATAGTCTTTTTAGTATAAATTAATAAAAGTGCTTTAATACTCTCACGTAACATCATTATTTTACTCTCCATGATTTCAATTTAAGAATGATGAAAATTTAATTTTTATCTTCCAATAAAATAAATTCACTTTAGTATGTAAACTACTTGTGTTCAAAATTCAACTTTAAAAATATTGTTGAAACATTTTCTATTCCGCAAAATATTTTGTCCCCTGTTCACATGGTGCAGAATGAAAATAAAAAATGCGTCGTCAAAATTCAAATTAATAATAAAAATGTTTAAAAAATTGACTGTAATCACTTAATTTTTATTTCGTTTAACTTTTTTTCAAGTGAAATATAAATATTTTCTATTTTAATTTTTTTTATAACGAAAATATGTTTATTAAATATTAATTATTTCGTTATCATAACCCCACTCCATATCATCGAACTTCTCTTTTTACTTCTATTCTGCATCATGTGAACAGGGCACACAATGTCTTATAGAATAGAAAGTTGCAGAATAGCTCTGATTGGCTATTTCTATTACGCAAGCTCTATTCTGCATGTCTATTCTGCACCATGTGATCGCGGCCTTATATTCGAGTATTAATGGCTGTATCTGCAAATCAAGAGTTAAACGCAATATATATTATTGACATCAATATTGGCATATAAGAAAGAAGAATTATACTGCATTTTTTTGAGAAAAGTAAACAACGCGTAAATATCATGAACATAACCTTTTAATTCAGCGGTTCTTACTTTTTTCAAAAACAATGAAATATCATTTTTTCTCCTTGTGTATTAATATTTATAATAATAATGTGCATTACGCTCAACTTGCAGATAAAACCATTAATAGTTGAGTAAATAACATCAAAACACTTAATCAGAAAAGAGTATGGGATCCGGGCTGCTCTTTCAATTTTCTATTATGGAAGCTTCCTAAAATCTTCCATTGAATCTTTCTGAAAGCAAAATGCGCTAGACATTTTAAGCTTCCAGGAAGCTTTCATGGAAGCTTCTCGCCCTTTTTCGTGGAAGCTTCTATGAAGTATTTATTGAACCTTACAGCAATCTTTTCCGAAAGCTTCTCATAATATTCATAAGAGCTTTTATGCTGGCTTCCTAGGAAGCATACCGATTTCTTTCATGGAAGCTTCTTAGAATCTTCCATTGAATCTTTTTAAAAGCAAAATGTGCGGGACAATTGACGTTTACAGAAAGCTTTCATGCAAGCTTTTGTGGAAGCTTGCATAGAAGCTTCTTGCACTTTTTCGTGGAAGCTTCCATTAAGTATTTTTCGAACCTTACAGCAATCTTTCCAAAAAGCTTCTGGTAATATTGATAAAAGATATTATGCTGGTTTTCATGTAAGCTTACCGTTCTCTTCCATGGAAGCTTTCTAGAATCTTCCATTGAATCTCTCTAAAAACAAAGTGCGCGGGACATTTGACGCTTTTGGGAAGCTTCGACGGAAGTTTTCTAGAAGTTTCAGAAATTTTTCTGGAAGATACTTGGAAGCTTCCTGGAAGCTTCTTTGCTGTTTGATGATACTCATGTTGATAATTATATTACTTATAAATACAATGAAGAATTAATAAGAATACATTACGTATTAAGAAATTTAAATCAACTTTTCAATAATAAATGCGGAAAATTAATGAGATCTAAGAAGTGAGAACATTCCATGTTATCTTGATCTTAGAAAAGAATATTTAGAATACAGCTAAAAAGTAAAGTAACTCTGTCATTATGTCTTGTAAGAAGAATACGGAACGAAGATGCAAAATAAACTCATTTACAATCGCCCTCATTTTTGATTATCTGAAGCTAAATTTACTGAGATGATAAGTTATATTAAAAAAGATAGATTTGGCGGCATAATTGAACAACGAAATGTATTAAATTTAAAGAGGCTTATGTTTGTAGTTAGAACAACAGGAATGTACCAGAAAAGAAAGTGAATAAATTTACACAGAAGATATGGTACTTACTTTGAGAAACTTATAGATTTTTTCGACTTCAATAAACAGGAATGAGTCCCTAGGTGGAAGTGTGGCATTTTAAATAAGCATCGCCAAGTAATTTTTCTATGCAAATTATAATTCTGCCTATGAATGTGTATGATTTTAGAATGTAGTAAATTTGTTATGAAAGCTATAATGGAATACAATAAAAATTTGCTTTTGTATATCATTTGCATAAAAAATCTCGATGCTATACTAATAATTTAATTTGTACAAATTCATAATTTTTAGCATATAATTTTTTTGTAAATATTATCCTAAAAATGTAGTAGCGTGCTGATAATATATTCATTTTCATTTTTTTTTGAAACATGAGTTTTAGAAAATTTATGACTCCAACTTGGCATTTTATAACATTTTGCGGTGACGTTGTTTGTAGTAATTAGCTGAACAGAATGACTCAAGTTCTTGCATAAATAAATACCAACCATAGAAGACATTATGGGTTCTTTATAAAAATGTCCAATTTCCTCAAATTTTCTAATCACAAAAAAAATTTTTTTATCGATGGTCACAATGTTTACAATTTTACCAATACATTCGTCTTCCAATTTACAGTAACAATTGCGATCATCTAACTTGAATTTGAATTTTTCAGATTCATAAACTTGAAATTGTTCAGAATTTATTTGCCTTATATCATCAGGAAGTGCCTTAGTTCAGTTGCTTTAAATTTACTATATTTCATTAATGATCTAGGACGTCGTGCGAAGTCATCTGGACAGGTTTCATTCAGTTCTGAATACCGTGCAGATACTTCTTTAAGTAAATGATGACTCAGTTTGGCATTGAATCCAAATTTTCCTGCAAACCATGCATCCAAGCATTTAGTGGTCACGCCAATATAAACGAGATGCATGATCTCGAATGGAACTCTACTTACAAGTCCTATTCCAAGTTTAGACAGAGGACTTTCACCCTTTTGGTGATCTTCATCCAGTTCAGTTGAATATTCTTCATCCGTACGTTTTTCGTGGTCGATACCTTCAAATACCATAACCCTATTTTCATAACGATACCCTTCAACCTTACATTTAGAGCATGGGAACGTTGAATTGTGCCCCTTATGATTTAATACTAAAGCTCTCGCTGGGGCATCAGCGATAAAATTTTTAAAGATGAAAGGGATTCTTTTCTTTTTTACCAGTATCCCTCCTTTTTCTTGTGCTGCTTGAACTTCATCTATAAAATTTTGAAAAAAAGCATTTACATCTGAAGGTTTTTCTGTTCCCTTATATATGCCAGCAATTACAGGCTTGAAATTCTCTATATTGAGAAATCTGTATTGGATTGGCCAAAACTGATTTGGATTACTCCGACTCAAAGACAACCCATCAGTACTCAATTCTATTTCAAGCACAGTGGGAAGCTTTTCATACAAAAGAAGGCTTTGTTGACATGATTGAATAAAGCCAATATGCCAATATACACCGGAACCAACAGGTAATAAATTAATTTTCATACGTCCTGTTTTTAACAAGGTTCTACCATCTTTAGGTAAATCTTGCAAACATTTATGAGTTCGCAGGACTCCTAATAAAGCTGTCGTTTGAATTAGATTAATATTCATGTCTAAACAGCATTTTTGCAACAAACTTTTGAAATTCACAAAATTATCGACATTATTGTCTTGACAATGATTATTTGCAGTCACAGCTTCAATTACATTATATGTGTTCTCTTTTGCACAAGAAATCCTACTAGTAAATTCTTCAAAAATGTGATTGCTTTCTGATCTATTAGAAAAAGAATCAACTGATGTTATATTTACATTATTACTAGGCTGTAGCGAATGTGAGCATTCTGCGGTTTTCTCAGAAATTTCTTCACACACTACAGGACTATGCTCTTTTCCTTCATTTTGGTTTTTGCCTGAATTATTTAAATTTGTTTTTAATCGTTTTCATCTTTTTATCTCTTTAATTCTAGAATATTTCTGCCTTTTTGATAATTTAGAAAATGGTTTACGAACAATCCAATCCATTTTGTTTTGTCAAAAGTCTATAAAGTAAAAAAGATTTCAGTGATATGTTTAAGGACGTTGCCCTGTTAAATAAAATAATGACAGAAATTGCTAAAATTTGGGATTATAATAGTTTAGTGTATTTTGAACTCACACGCGTTTTTTTGATCTACCTTATAATACTAATAACTGAGAAATATAAGGAAAAAAATAGGAGGTTTAACACGTGGTTATATGAGACCACGTTTAAAATCATCAATAAAACCTCTTAGAAATGACACATTCAAGCAATATTTTGATAATAAATAAAAAAATATTCGATGATTTAACCCTTAAAGTTTCAACGCATGTTATAAGGCTTTTCATTAAAATATTCAATAAAACATTGTCAAAATAATACATTTAAGATGAACTTGGCAACATTGTTTTCTATAATAGAAGAAAGAGAGAGAGAGAGAACGATATTCGGCGACATGTCAAAAATGTAGGTTATATATCATTTTACATTCTATATAATAATTTATCAACAAAAATAAAAATATTTTGATTATTCTGAAATCATTTAATAAGGTAAGCATTCATTTCATTATAAAAAATGTAGCATTTTTATTTATAAAAATTTATAAAGCAGTACACATGAATCGGATATATACGGGAATAGTGTATAAATATCTATAGCCTATAATCAAATATGTTTACATTGTGAGGCAAAAAAATGAATAACGCATAATGTTGCCAAGTTTCAACTAAATATCGATAGTTTAGATCACTGCTGAAAAATAATCATGACAGGGCAACATCCTTAAGGGGCCATTACATTCCTACATTACCAACAGCACAGTTTTAAATCAGTTAAAAAAATTATGTTATTGTAAATAGAAAACTTTAGTAACAATATGCTTTATTTGTATATAAAAAAATTATGAATTGAAAAATGAAATGCAATAGGTGGTGGAGGACGATAAACGTAAAAAATTTCTTACAAGAAAACTTATTATTTCATTGTGGCTCAATCGGCTAAGGTGTTGCTTTCGTAACTTTAAAGTCGTGAGTTCGATCTTCAGAACATGAAAAAGCTTCCCCTCTTCTAATAATATTTTTTACACTCTCTACTGAGACAAAACACCTCAAGTGGCCCCCCAAATTTCGTAAATTAGAAAAATCACAAAATAAATACGTAATCGTAAACGTATCATCAATATAGGAACCCCATTTAAAGGATTTTCAAAAATTTTAATTGTAACAAATTTTATTTAACAATGAAACTTTTAGACTATTTTTATTTAAAAATTCATAACTTCCGATAGACTTATGATAATGATTTGAAATTTTATATGCATATAGATGAAAAGCTAACTTTATGAATAGTTAGTGTTAGATTGTTAAATGAATAAATTTTCCTATTTTTTAATAACTTTTTAATAAACAATTAACATTTTTTATATCTTCTCCACGCTCAATCTTAATGTTTTTTAATTCAATAGATTCTTGAATAATTCAAGATTGAAAATGTGAAATAAAATTTCACTGCCTGGTGTTCAATTGTTTAAATTATCGATTTTATGAGTCAACATTATCGTTACCGTTTCTCCTCTTGGTGCGTCGAAACACGTTAACTAACCTTAGAACAATATTTAATTATTCAAATTGATTTCTTTCGAAGCGTAAAATATGGGAAAATAAAGATTTATTTAATTTTATGCAGTTAAGATAATTTGAAGTTTTCACAGCGAAATATATTATTTGTAAAACTATTTTAAGATCATGGGTAACATGAAAATATTTAATTAGAAATAAAAATAAAAGTAACAGAGAAATATGATTGTTTTATCATGCCTGATCAATACTTTAAAAAATAATTAAATAATAGAATATAATAATGTATAAGATGTTTCTTTGCACTTGCAAACGATTTTGAAAATATTTAATTTTAGTTTTCAAGATGGTCCGAGCGAACGAGTGTTGCAATCCTTTAAATAAAACTAAACATAAGTGTGTAAGAAAAAATTTTATTTTAATAACAAATAAGCGAGATGAAAGATTCAAAAATATTATTGGATTGTATGTATGCAATTTTTATGAAAGAGCTATTTAAAAATAGAGAAAAATAGAGAAAAAAAAATAGAGAATGTATGGGGACATAAATATATATATATATATATATATATATATATATATATATATATATATATATATATATATATATACACACGTCCCCGTAGGCCGTATTCGTGTCAGTATGTAAAGAGCATGCTAAATGTGTTTTAGCATCGCATATGTCTCGAAAATATATATATATTTATGTCGTCGTAGGCCGTATTTGGTGGAATACCTATAGACCACGCTAAATTTGTATAGGCATTGCATACGTTCATGCTAATATCTCGACGATATTCTCTCTGTCAATACTCCCTAAGGGAGTATTGACAGATCGAGATATCGCACAGCATGGCCGTATATGACGCGAGTGACATCGATTCGTAGGTTAGTGAAAACAAAAGAATGTCGTTAGATATGTCGATGCTCATACAAATTCATATAAAATCTTAACTTTACAGAATGTTTTGTTTAAAAAAATTTTCAAAGTTAAACAGTTAATAAGTAAAATAAATAAGTAAATAATGACATTATTTACTTTTTTTTAATAAAACATATATCATTAATTTTAAAAAATCATTTTTATAGTTCCTCATACGGCCTACCAACGACATAAACTTATCTACGTAACTTGGGAGTACGAAGGATTCTGAATCCAGGCTTGACTAAAGTGCTTTTCGCTTTAGTAGCAGTTGGTCGAGGGCGCGCGAAGCGCCTATAATATTAACAAACACTTTAGTCTCGCCTGTATTCATCCTTCGTACTCCCAAGTTACGTATATAACTAATACACGTCCCCGAAGGCCGCATTCGTGTCAGTATGTAAAGAGCATGCTAAATGTGTTTTGGCATCGCATATGTCTCAGACGCGCTCCTCGACTCTTAACAAGATTTATATGTCCTCCTGAGATATATTGAGTCTCAATATGTCTCAGTTAAAATCAATATGGCATCACCGATCCTACTATGCTTCGTTCAATATGTCAAAGAGCAATTATATTGAACGTAGGTTAGTGAAAAAAAATGACTTGTGCTTCGACAGCAGCTATACTCATTACAAAATGTCAATCTAAGAAACAAGAAAAAATCAATAAAACTGAAATTAAATTTGATAATTATTGAAAAAAAGATTAATATTTTCAACTTATAAGTTATAGGTCCTCATACGGCCTACTTCGGACATAAAATCATCTATGTCCTTTGAATGTTTATTTAGGTGTAATCTGAATACGGTCAAAGGACATATATATAACTAATATATTTATACAATATTTTATATTTAATAAAATAAATTATTTGAAAATATGAAATATTTATTTGATGCGATTGGAATATTTATATTAATTTAACAAAATATTTGATCCTACGCCCGCACCTAAGGGATTTAACTTAATCAAGCCTTACTTAATCTAACTAAATTTTTTTCTCAGTGTGGGGAACATTGAAATTGCAATTAAAATGTGGACTTATTCGAAATTGTTATTTCATATTTCTGTATCTCAATTTGAAAACGGTGAATCGTATTGAAATTATCATCTATTTATGATTTTTTTTAATCGTGATGAAAATTTAAAAACATTTGCACATTAATAAATTTTTTATGATATAACCTGTGGTAAACGTCCTTAAATATGAATCGATGATAATTATTTTTTATGAAATTTTTTTGGCAGGATTAAGAGGAGGCCGTATAGCTCTGTCCTTGTCTAATCTAAATTTTCGTTATTATTAATAAATTAGATATTTTTATACAAAAGTAAGGACATAGCCCAATAGATTTAAGGACGAGCAAACGATCCTATTCTCTGAAAAAATATAAAATTTTCATTATTTTTCGAGTGAGGTCTGAAACGGAAAAATATAATTGAATTTGATAACTGTTTTTCCGTTTCAGACCTCACTCGAAAAATAATGAAAATTTTATATTTTTTCATAGAATAGGATCGTTTGCTCGTCCTTAAATCTATTGGGCTATGCCCTTACTTTCGTATAAAAATATCTAATTTATTAATAATAACGAAAATTTAAATTAGACAAGGACAGAGCTATACGGCCGCCTCTTAAGGAAATGTGTTGTTTAATGTTTTTTAGGATTATAACTAACATAGATGGTAAACCTTTATAAGATTTTACATATAACTGCCAGACAAACCATGAAGATGTGAAATATAAATTTTAAAATGAGTCAAAAAAATCGATATATAAATACATGAGGATTTTGGTATCAATAACAGACTTTAATAATAAATTTTTCTTTGATTTTAATTCATTTTTGAGTTTATTAAAATTACCATAGTCATATGATCTTCGCAGTAAGGAAGCGAACATCAGATAATCATTAAATAATAAAAATTGAATGAGAACACGGAAATACAAAAATTGATAACTATGTAATTAAGAAGACCGGACTACTAAATATGAAAAGAAATTTTCAACTAATTTAAACAATGTCAAATTTCATAAAGAAATCAACGCTTGGCACCAATATCCCCTTTATTAATATATTTACTAATTATTGGTTAACTTTACGATTATTATTTTTATTTTTTTTTTTAATTATAAATCAAGAAATAACTGTGAATCAAATATTTACCAAGATCATACTGTGAAAACTAATTAAATAAATAATTGTGATCTAGATTGACATGTTAGGTCTGGTTGCTAAGCATGTTAAAATAGATGTTCTAGCTAGATGTAAAATTTCTTAAAAAATTGTACATATTTTTATTACACTTAAATTTATGGTAAAAAATAATTAAAAAATAATATGCAAATACATAAATGACATATGGAATCAAAATAGTATGTTAAAGTTCATGAGGAATTTATAAAAAAACAATTATTTTCAAATAAATTAAAATAAAATCTGAAACACATACAAAATTTAAAAGCCAAGTGAGTAACAAATTGAAAATCGCTTTCTGTCCATGAAAGAAGGAAAAATCAGATAAATATACAATATCCTTTAAAAGTTTCCTAAGAAGTTTTTGAAAACTAAGTTGTAAGTACAAATACATAAGTAAACACAAACACATGTAAGCAAATAAATTATAAAGATTATTTTATTATAAGAAATACTACTGAATCTAAAATAAGAAGCTGAACAATAAAAAGTAATAAAATAATATAAATGACAAAGCAAAAAAAGTAATTAAAATTACTAAAATTAATAAAATCTTCTGCTTTGAAACAAACTTATAAAATATAAAATGATTTTTAATAATAAAAGAGTAATTTAAATTTACTTTCTGAAATAAAAAATTGTAAACTAAACTATTATATTTTTAAAAGATGTTATTACTATGTAAAAACGAGGAAAAAAGAGAGTAAAAAAGAACGTGAGAAGAAAGTATTAGGGTTAGTAATGAATTAAATAAATTTTATTAAGAAAAAAATACTTTTGAATTTCTATTGAAATTGGACTAGGTCAATCAGTATCTTTAAAGATAAATTGAATGATAAACTAAACAAATACAATTACTTTTTCAATGTACTGCTATGAAACCTATAAAACAAAATTATCACTCTTATTATTTAAGTATTTTGTCTCAATTTATTTATAATTACAATGCAAAAAAAGATTATAATAATAAAAAATGAATATAAAATAAATGCAAGACAAGCAAATAATTTAAGGAACACGTAATATTTTATTTAAAGTAAAAGAAAAACTTACCTAAATCTCAAAAAGTCAATAGCACTTTATGGAATACGTTTGTAAAGCAATTCAATATTCCAATAAAAAATTAAACAATTAGATCAGATCAGCTTATCAAATCACAAAATGAGTTAGATTTCTGCAGCAAAACCTGATAAGTAAAAAAAATTTATTACATTAGTTAAATATATATTGGCAAAATATATTGATAAATATAAGAAAGAGAAAGCTGAAGCAAAGATTAACGAAATATGCTATTATATTTAAAGAAAAAAAAATTACTCACATCACACAGTCCAACTTCAATTGAAATTGATGTTGATAATCATACAAAAATAATTGTTTGATTAAAAACTGGCTTAAAATTCTTCGATGGATTCAAGATGAAACTGATTAAGAGGTTATATATTAAACCGATCTCTCACGAAAATTTCTGTAAAATACATTATATATGTTAATTTGTTAATTGAATCATAATGTACGTTGTGCAAACAAATGAACGAGAAATAATTTCGATCGATAAAATTTCAATTCAATTGGGAATTTAAATATAAACGCACATATCATGCTTACACACATTTTTATTTATATGTTAATGGTTCAATAGCATTATAAATAATTTATTTATTTCATAAATTTATTCCGATACATTGTAAAAATTTAGTGTGAAACATGTAGGTTATACTAGCACTCGTATGACAGTGAATTATTTAAAATACTATTTGAACTATTAAAAGAAAAAATATAACAAACTATTTATATTTAAAAAAATTATATATTAAATTTTGTTACCTTAATAAATTTTATTCATAAAATCCTTAGGATACTTTAGTATATAGAATTTAGATTTTCTTCTGAGTTTACAGTCCTTCTGCATTAGAGATCGATCCTGCTTCTTTTGTCCGAAAAGCGTATGAATCATGAGTATACTTCAGAATATACAGTTTACAGAAAACTCAAGTAACAATTGTTATTCAAACCTGATTCTGTCTTTATTCCTCTCATGATAAGGAAAAAATACAGGTGATGCAACCATTACTTGAGTTGGATCTATGAATCCGAGCCTAAAATTTTAGGTATATGAAGATACCAACTTTAAACTAAAACTTTATAAAGTCGATATCAGCGATGCTGACTGTGGTAGCTTCGGAAAAAAAAATTCAAAAATATGCAAAATTTTAAAAAATAAAATAGAATAATAATTTTTACGATTTTATAATCAATAAATAATTAAAAGAACTGAAGTTACTATAGTAGAATTAATTTTTAGGCATTATTTAAGATTTAGTAAAAAATTGAAAAATTTTGTAAAAACATGAATAATTTTTTATACATGTTATTTTAGTGTGATAAACAGTTAGTCATGTTTAATATCGTTATAAATTATTTTCATTTTAACTTTTAATTACTTTGCATTGAAATTAACATTATAAAATGAATAATTATATTAACAATTGAAATACCACTCTATTTTATCGACTCTTGCTGTGTGTGGGACTAATTTACAAGTCATGACTTGAAGAAATTAAGTATATATGCATGGATATAGATATTCCTTAATAAATTGAGATTATCGCTTTAGACTTAAAAAAAAGTAAGTCTTTTTAATTTATTGTAAGTCTTGCGCACGTGCATGTACCATTAGCATCTCGTTAATGCTCTTACGATTGCATAAGATTGCAAATTTCTGCTACGTAGCACTTTGCATACGAGTGCTTATGCACTTTCCGTGTAATTCTACTGCACGCGTGAGTGCACCTAACAACCCTTCTAAAGCTCACTGTAGCTATGTGAAGTCTAACCCAATTCTGCTGCTAGGCATGAGCTGCAATGAACTTATATAATTCTGATACAAGTCTTGTGCATGCACACATGCCATGAGCATATCGTTAATGCACTTGCGATTGCGTAATACTGTTAATTTCTGCTGCGTAGCACTTTGCATGTGGGGGCTTATGCACTTTCCATGCAATTCTACTGAAAGCGTGTGTACACCCAAAGACTCCTCGAATGTTCAACGTAGCTATGAGAAATCTGACCTGATTCTGCTGCTAGAGATCTACTGCAGTGAACGTACGTAATTCTATTGCAAGTCTTCTGCACGCACACGTGTCATGAACACTTCATTAATGCTCTTGCGATTGCTTAAGACTGGAAATTTCTGATAAGTAGTGCCTTGCATACAGGTGCTTATGCACTTTCCGTGTAATTCTACTGCACGCGTGAGTGCACCTAACAACCCTTCTAAAGCTCACTGTAGCTATGTGAAGTCTAACCCAATTCTGCTGCTAGGCATGAGCTGCAATGAACTTATATAATTCTGATACAAGTCTTGTGCATGCACACGTGCCATGAGCATATCGGTAATGCACTTGCGATTGCGTAATACTGCTAATTTCTGCTGCGTAGCACTTTGCATGCAGGGACTTATGCACTTTCCGTGCAATTCTGCTGCACACGTGAGTGCACCTAATGACCCCTCTAAAGTTCAACGTAGCTATGAGAAGTCTGGCGTATATCTGCTACAAGAGATCTGCTGCAGTAAACCTATGTAATTCTATTGCAAGTCTTCTGCATGCACACGCGCCGTGAGCATTTCGTAAATGTAATTGCGATTGCGTAAGACTGATAATTTCTGCTGTGTAGCGCTTTGCATACGGGCATTTATGCACATTTTGTGCAATTCTGCTGCACGCGCCAGTGCATTCCGAGCTCCTCCTAAGTACGCAATTGCCCTGCTGTAAGTTTATTACAAGTCTGCAGCAAGCACCTTATACAATCACCCTACAGCAGAAATATAGTAGAAATCGGAAGTAGGTGGCTTAAGACTTGACGCAATTCACTTGACTTTCAGACAAATTGCGTTAGAATTGCACCAGAATTGCAAAAGGTTTGTTAAAGTTAATAAGAAATGGATAATTTTTTTTATATTCAATAAGACAAAAGTTAAGTAAAAGAAAACTTAAAAAAAAGAAAGTTTCTAGAATTAATTATGAACTATTATTTTAAACTATAAATAATTGAAGTTGCCTTTTCATCAATTATAATCAATAGAAAGAAATATCCTTTATTCACAATCACTTATTAAATTTCTAAATTTCTTCTTAAACTTCGATATTTTAGTTTAGGAATACGAAATGAAATCTCACAATTAATTTTCACCATTCAATTTAATAACAATCTTTGTCTCACTATTTAAATAAAACAGACACTTTAAATTATCGCTACACTACAATGATGACCGCGAATTATTTTTAGGTTAGGGAACCACGTGGCTATTTGTATAGCCTGCCGTGAATTTTCCGCTAGAATCTTCAAGAATCCCGATAAAAAGAGAACTAATTAAATTTCTAATCTCTTAGTTATTAAATAATAGCAGCAAATTCAATTAATGTATACGCTACTATTAATTCGATACGAGAGAGAGAGAATTTATTTTTTCAACTTCGCGCACTATTAGCTTCTTTATCACAATTTAAAAAAAAATTTTTAATACAAATTATACCTTTTTCTACTCGTTGCTACGCTCTATCTCAGCCATCCTTTAATAATCTCTCAATCCAAAGGAACAACCTCAAAACCCCGAAAATCCTTGTACATAATCTATCAAGATGGCTGGTGATCGCTGCTACAAGCCCCTGGTACAATGGCCGGCTTTGGCGACTGATATAAATATCCCCGCGCAACCGAATTTAATTAACAAATAATAAGAGAAATTTAATAACAATAGTCTTTAATTTTTAACAACAACCGAGAGAAACTTAACAATGATAATTAAATAACGATAACTTTAAGAAGTAACAATTAACAAAGTAACAAGTAACAAAGTAGCTTTTAGAAAAAAAATGTTATAAAGTAACTGTGCAGCAAGGCTAACGAAACGATAATGAGGCACGAAGAAGAAGGAAGCGAACGCTGAGCATCAGTGGCTTCCCCTTCTTTATTGCTCTCTTTGTTACTCTTGTTATTTCGTATATACTTTCTTTTTCTATTTCGCAACTCACTAATCAAATAAAGTTCTTTTTATCATCTTCTTCTAGTGTAGTTCGCTACTTGCTAGTCAAATAACAGGATATTTCCTGTTACTAGTGTAGTATTATTACGCTTTACAGGTTACGCCCTCTGCGCGCTTAATTTGATTACATTAATTCTTCATCTCATTACAATAAAAAGTTTCATTTTTTTCATCAAATAATATAAACAAACATTAGTTAGTAATATAAACAATAATTTCTGATTATTCATTATTTTAGGTTCGCTTGAGTCTTTATTCTGTTAACGATTTTCATTTTTAATTATTTCGTACAATTACAAAGTTATTTTATTTGTTTGTACTGTAGCGCCATCTATAAAAATTTACTAAAATGTCTTAACAACAAGTAAATAGAAATTATTATTTAAATTATATTTGAATATCTTGAGTCTTTGCGCGCCACCTATAATATGACTCATTTCAATTCCTATCTGTTAATCTATCATCTCTTTCTATTATAATTAAGTTTTTTATACGTGTGCTATCTTTTTACCATATGCGTTTATCCTACTTTATCGACTTTAATTATTCTCTCACTAGGAGAGTATCACATCTCCGGATCACGGATTTTGCTCTAACTTTGAGATAGGTTTTAAGATGTCAAAATATGGAAAAAGCCAGAGTTATAGACCCCAACGCTCAATATTTCTCTAGTTGAAGGCAATTAAAGAAAATCACTAAAAAAGTTACTAGATTTTAAAACGCTTATAATTCTTTAGCATTAATAGTTAGACGCTTGTAACTATTTTTAAACGAAAGCTACGTTCAAATCCTTTCGAAAAAGCACCTATAGCACATCAAAATATCATTTTTTCCCAAAGTTACAGCGTTATGAAAATTGTACTACATTTTAACATTTATCATTAATTAATATTTTTAAAAGGAAATTCAGCTCAAATTCTTATAACGCTGTAACTTTGAGAAAAATGATATTTTGATATGCTATAGGTGCTTTTTCGAAAGGATTTGAACGTAGCTTTTATTTAAAAACAGTTACAAGCATCTAGCTATTAATGCTAAAGAATTATAAGCGTTTAAAAATCTAGTAACTTTTTTAGTGATTTTCTTCAATTGCCTGCAACTAGAGAAATATTGAGCGTTGGGGTCTATAACTCTGGCTTTTTCCATATTTTGACATCTGAAAACCTATCTCAAAGTTAGAGCAAAATCCGTGATCCGGAGATGTGATACTCTCCTAGTCAGTCTATTTCTATCTATCTCTCTCTCTTTCTACTTTTTGACTAATTCTACGCGAGCGCCACAATAGCATGTTCGCGCGAGCACGTGTTCGTATATATTTTTGCCGTCGGCGCCGTTTCCCCGCCTCCTGGACGTTTAGTAGTGAGAATCGTCTGCTCGAGGCTTTCTGTGTGTCTCGTGAGTATATATGTGCATAGTTGTTTCTTCGTCAGTGCCGTTAGCCGGTAGTCCAACGTACATGGCTACTTGGCAGTAGGTTATGTGATCAGCTGTGTACATCCAGGGCTCAGCACCGAAAACAAGAACACAACAGAATTATTTCTCTGTTGGTTTCTTACGGTGGCCTTGGTTGCTGTCACGAGTGTGGTGATTATTATTTTATGAATTCACACGCTCGCGGAATTATGTATGACTTTTTATTTAACTGGTTTTTTTTTTTTAACAGATAATTATTTTAAATAAATAAAACAAAAAAAAAAATTATTGTGGCGTGAAAATACCACGTCACAATACATAAATGACATTTGTCAAGAAAACCTTATCTGCTTCCTGTCAGTAGAAACGAAGGGGTGTCCACAACCAAACCATGCCCACAACCGAACCTTTTACCCTAGTATATCAGGTAAATATTAATTAATTCTAAGAAATAATTTGCCCAGAATTTATTTATATTGAAATATTACATTATATTTTTGAAAAAATATCAATAATATTTATAAATTAATATTGTTATTTCACAAAGGTCATGCTTCATCGTATGGATTTTATAGTGGACATTTAGTGGGTTTTACCACCCGTTGAAAACGATGCTCTCAGTGTGAACGAGATAGCACTAAAGAACACGACTGCAGAAAATTTTCCTGGGAGTGCTAAATCTATGGAAGCGGATATGGCTATTAAACTTCTTGTTAATAATCCTTTTTTAAAAGAAGCAAATGTAAGAGTTGCTGTTCTTATTGGAGACGACGACTCTTCTTCTATAGCAGCTGTTCGTGCTTATAGTTCAGAGGGAATTATTAAATGGTCTGACTTCAATCACTCTAAAAAATCTTTCACCTCTGCCTTATATATAATGAAAATATCAAAAAAAGTAATAGACTACTTATCAAGATGCTTTTCTCTGTCGATTGAAGAATAAAAATAATGCAGGAAATGTTAGAAGAGATTTGCTAAATGTTGTATCACACGTTTATAGTGAACATCAACAATGTGGAAATTGGTGCAATTTTAAACTATTAGTTTCAAATTACAAACTCAAAAGTCTACCTTATGGTAAACCATTAACAGATGTTTCTCTTCGCACGAAGCTGACAGAGTTATTTTAGCGTTTTGCCAACAATGCTGAAAAAATAGCTCCATGTGCTTCTTTGCAACCTAATGAATCGTTTGATCACACAGTAGCCTCGAAACATCCTAACTCAAAATATTATGCATCATCAGAATCTTTGAATTTTAGAGTAACTGCTGCCGTCTATCAAAAAAGCATCGGTATTAATTATATTTCTATACTTTATGAAAGGATGGGAATTGCTGCCAATGAAATACGCAAAAAATTTAGAGAACAGAAAGAAAATATAAAAAAAAGAAAAATAGAAATATCTAAAACCGTGGAGGCAAAAAAAAGAAGATTTTCAAACAAAAAAGAAAAATCTTTTGAAAATGCTGCTTCGACTAGAAAAGAAGGAATAAGTTACGAATCTGAATGTAGACTTGATGCTATATCTGTGCCAATATCTCAAATATTTCATGCAGGTATATTTTGTTAATATTTTTCACAACTTCAAAAACATGTATGAATTGTTCGAAATTTTTTTAGGTGATAAAGTAGATTATCAAGAAGCGGAAATTGTATTGTTTGATTTAGAAACTACATCTCTTTCAAAAACTGCAGGAATATGTCAGGTTCATTCATGATAAATTATAATTTAATATTTATTAGATTTTATTTATATTTAATTATATTTTTTATATATATAAATATTTTATTTTTTCAAAGATTGCTGCCATTTATGAAAAAACCACTTTTAACCATTATATAATGCCTTCGCAAGGTATAATTGAAGCTGCATCAAAAGTTACAGAATTAACGATAAGAGCAGGCAAATTATATTTACATAATAGATGTCTAGACGTGGAACCACTTGATGTTGTTTTGAAGGAATTCATTGAATTTCTTTCTTGCATGAACAAAAAAATAATTTTAGTTGCTCATAATGGTTTTAGGTATTTTTTGGGAATAGGTAACTTTTTAGAATTGCTTTAACAGAAAGTAAAAAAGAAAGAAAAAGCTTCTCTCAAGAACCTCTAGCAAGTGATTTTTTGAGACCTGATTCCGTTATTGGAGCACACAATGCTTTAGAAGATATTTCAATTCTGCAAAAATAAGTCCATTCTATTAATTTATCAAAGGAAAATTTTAGAAAAGGTGCAAAGAGCGTCCAAGATATTCTGATATTATTAAAATCTAAAGCTGTTTGTGAGAGGAAAAAACCTTCATTAGATGTACTAAAGAATATTTCATTTTATATGAAATTAAAAATTGCTACAGCTGGTATCGATATTGATATGTAACAGAAAACTTACAATCAAAGTGGTGATAGAGGAATAGAAATTTTTTAAGCACAAAATGTAAACGGACGTCCTATTGTTACGAAAAATGAAAAAATAATTTCTAATATTATAAATGAATAGAAAATTATAAATCCACATTTTAATTCTAGTTGAAAATATGAATTTAATAAAAAATATTTCAATTTAAATGAAAACTGTATTTTATTTGTGTTGGTTATTATAATAGAAAACAATTGATATAAATAATAATATAAAAATTTAAATTCTAAAGTTTAATAAGACAATTGTTAAATGATTTGATAAACTAATTATTTTAACCCTACTAGAAAAGTTCGTGTTGATTCTGTACTGATTTAACACTAATATCAGTATGTGGTTCGTACTGCATCAACGTAAAATCAACATGTTATTTACACGGAATTCGTACTAAGCGGACTCTGAAAGTAGTCTCGAAACGCAATGCGAATAAAGTACGAAATTCATACTAATAAAGCACAAATACTAAATAAAATGCGCATAAAATCAGTACTGAATCGGCGAATGAATATTTAAGTGAATATGAAGTAAACTCACTCAGAGCATAATCAGTATAAAATCCGTATGACATTTAGACAATTGTTATGTGAGGTATGCACCAAATATTATTAAAATCAATAGTAGATTCGTAATAAATCTTAGTAAAAAATGTGAAAATTATTAAATCACTAATAAAAATTAAGAATAATATAGTAACCTCAGTACGAATAAAGTACGAAAACCGGACGGACTTAATATAAATTGAAAACCAAATGTATACGCGATCTTTTAACAATACATAGTTGATAAATACTGAAATTACATGGATACTGAACGAATTTTGAAACTGGTGCTCCAATTTCAAAATTCGTACAGTATCCATCTACAAAATTTGTAAAAAAAAACAAAACAGAATCAATGCGAAATGTTCTTAGAATAAGTGCAGAATCAGTACTGAATCTTAATAAAATATGTACAAGATTTAAGATTCTAACGAAGAAAGTTGTATAATGAAATAAGCTCAGTACGAATTCAGCAAGAAAACCGTACGGAATTATTACAAATTGAAAACTAAATGTGTACGCGAACTTTTAACAATGCATAGCTGATAAATACTAAAATTACATAGATTTTGTACGAATTTTAAAACTGGGGCTCCAAAAGGTATAATAAAACCATCCCAATACAGATTCAGTACAAAATTTGTACAGAAATATAACAGAATCAATGCGAAATGTTCTTAAAATAAGTGCAGAATCAGTACTAAATCATGATAGAATATGTACGAGATTTAAGATTTCGATAAAAAAAGTTGTATAATGAAATAGCTCACTAGGAGAGTGTCACACCTCCGGATCACGGATTTTGCTCAAACTTCGGGATAAGTTTTCAGATGATAAAATATGGAAAAAGCTAAAGTTATAGTCATAAATACTCAATATTTCCCTAGTTACAGGCAATTAAAGAAAATCACTAAAAAAGATACTAGATTTTGAAACGCATATAGTTCTTTAGCGTCGATAGCTACAAGCTTGAAACTTTTTTTAAATTAAAGCTGAGCTCAAATCCTTTCGAAACAGTAGTTACAGCATGTCAAAATATTATTTTTTCCCAAAGCTAGAGCGTGATAAACATTAGACCTGATTTTTCTTTTAAAAACATTAATTAATAATAAAAGCTGAAATTAGGTCCAATCCTTATTACGCTCTAGCTTTGGGAAAAAATAATATTTTGACATGCTATAACTACTAATTTGAAAGGATTTGAGCTCAGCTTTAATTTTAATAAAGTTTCAAGCTTGTAGCTATCAATGCTAAAGAACTATATGCGTTTGAAAATCTAGTAACTTTCTTAGTGAGTTTCTTTAATTGCCTGTAACTAGGGAAATATTGAGTATTTATGAATATAACCTTAGCTTTTTCCATATTTTATCATCTGAAAACTTATCCCGAAGTTTGAGCAAAATCCGTGATCCGGAGGTGTGACACTCTCCTAGTCAGTACAAATTCAGCACGAAAACCGTACAGAATTATTAGAAACTGAAAACCAAATGTATACATAATCTTTTAGCAATACATAGTTGATAAATATTAAAATTACATAGATTTTGTACGAATTTGAAAGCTAAGACTCCAGACGGTATAATAATAGCATCCCAATACGGATTCAGTACAAAATTTGTACAGAAAACGAAGCAGAACCAATGCAAAATGTTCTTAGAATAAGTGCAGAATCAGTACTAAATCTTAATGAAATATGTACGAGATTTGAGATTCCGATTAACAAAGTTGTATAATGAACTAACAAGGAGAGTGTCAGGGTATTAGGACGCCGATCCTGCTCAAATTTTGGGAGATGATTTTGGATGTAGAAATATAAAAAAAGCCAAGGTACTAGAGCCTAACGCTCAATATTTCTCTAGTTGCAGGCAAATAAAGAAAATCACTATAAAAATTACTAGATTTTCAAACACTTATAATTCATTAACATTGATAGCTAGAAGCCTAAACCTTTTTTTAACAAAAAGTTGAGCTTAAATCCTTTCGTATTATCACTTATAGCATCTCAAAATATTATTTTTTTCTAAAGTTATAGAGGGATAAAAATTGGACCTGAAATTCGCTTTCATAACATTAATTTTATTTAATTAATAATAAATGCTAAAATTTGTTTTAATTTTTATTCCTCTATAACTTTGGAAAAAAATAATATTTCAGGATACTATAGCTGATAATTTGAAAGGATTTGAGCTCAACTTTCATTTAAAAAAAGGTTCAGGCTTCTAGCTATCAATGCTAATGAATTATAAGCGTTTAAAAATCTTGTAACTTTTATTGTGATTTTCTTTATTTGCCTGTAACTAGAGAAATATTGAGCGTTAGAGTCTAGTACCTTGGCTTTTTTCATATTTCTACATCTAAAATCATCTCCCAAAATTTAAGCAGGATCGGCATCCCAATACCCTGACACTCTCCTTGTAAGCTCAGAACGAATTCAGCACAAAAACTGTACAGAATTATTACGAACTAAAAACTAAACGTATACGCAATCTTTTAACAATACAAAGTTGACAAATACTAAAAATTACATAGATTTTGTACGAATTTTGAAGCTCGGGCTCCAGACGGTATAATAATAGCATCCCAATACAGATTTAGTACAAAATTTGTACAGAAATATAACAGAATCAATGCGAAATGTTTTTAGAATAAGTGCAGAATCAGTACTGAATCTTGCTAATGTATAATGAAATAAGCTCAGTACGAATTCAGCACGAAAATTGTACCCAATTATTACAATCTGAAAACCAAATGTATACGCACTCTATTAACAAAACATATTTGATAAATAATGAGATTACATAAATTCCGTACAAATTTGGAAACTAGGGCTCCAAACGGTATAATAATAGCATTCCAATACGGGTTTAGTACAAAATTAGTACAGAATCAGAACAGAATCAATGCGAAATGTTCTTAGAATAAGTGCAGATTCAGTACTGAATCATAATAAAATGTGTACGTGATTCAAGATTCCAATAAAAAAAGTTGCATAATAAAATAAGCTCAGTACGAATTCTGCACGAAAACCGTACAGAATTATTACAAACAGAAAACCAAATGTATACGCAATCTTTTAACAATACATAGTTGATAAATACTGGAATTACATAGATTTTGTGCGAATTTTAAAACTGGAGCTCCGGACAGTATGATAATAGCATCTCAATACGAATTTAGTACGAAGCTTGTACAGAAACAGGACAGAATCAAAGCGAAACGTTCCTAAAATAAGTGCAGAATCAGTACTGAATCACAATAAAACATGTACACGATTTAAAAAAAGTTGAATAATGAAATTAGCTCAGTACGAATTCAGCACGAAAACCGTACAGAATTAGTACAATTTAAAAATCAAATGTATTCGCAATCTTTAAACAATACATAGTTAATGAATATTAAAATTACATAGATTTTGTACGAATTTTAAAGCTGGGGCTCCAGATGGTATAATAATAGCATCTTAATACAGATATAATAATAAATTTTTACAGATACAGAACAGAATCATTGTGAAATGTGTTAAGAATAAGTGCAGAACCAGTACTAAATTTTAATGAAATATGTACGAGATTTAAGATTTTAATAAAAAAGTTGTATAATGAAATAAACTCAGTACAAATTAAGCACGGAAACCGTACAAAATTATGACGAACTAAAAACAAAATGTATACGCAATCATTTAACAATACATAGTTGATAAATACTTAAATCACATAGATTTTGTATTCAGTACTGAATCTTAATGAAATATGTACGAAATTTAATATTCCGATAAAAAAAATGTATGACAAAAGAATCTCAGTACGAATTCAGCACGAAAACTGTACGGGATTATCACAAACTGAAAACCGAACGTATCTTTTAACGCAATCTTTTAAGAATACATAGTTAATAAATACTAAAATTACATAGAATTTGTACGAATTTTAAAACTGGTGCTCTAGACAGTGTAATAGAAGCATCCCAATACGGATTCAGTACAATATTTGTCCAGATACAGAACAGTATCATTGCGAAATGTTCTTAGAATAAGTGCAGAATCATGACTGAATCTCAATGTAATATGTACGAGATTTAAAATTACGACGATAAGGTTGTATTATGAAGTAAGCTTAGTACGAATTTAGCACGAAAACCGTACGGAATTATTAAAATTTGGAAACCAAATGTATACGCAATCTATCAACAATACATAGTTGATAAATACTGAAATAACATAGATTCTGTATGAATTTGAAAACTAGGGCTCCAGATGGTATAATAATAGCATCTCAATACGGATTCAGTAAAAAATTTTTACAGAAAAAGAACAGATTCAATGCGAAATGTTCTTAGAACAAATGCAGATTCAGTACTGAATTTTAATGAAATATCTACGAGATTTAAGATTTCGATTTTGCATTCATTTTGTCTTGTTTCCGTACAAATTTCATACTGAATTCGTATTGGGATGCTATTATTATTCCGTCTGGAGCCCCAGTTTTAAAAATTCGTACAAAATCTATGTAATTTGAGTATTTATCAACTATGTATTGTTAAAAGATTGCATATACATTTGATTTTTAACTTGTATTAATTCCGTCCGGTTTTCGTACTTAATTCATACTGAGTTTATTTTACTATCCTTAACAGCAGGCCGGAGTAGAACCTGATACCGACCGAGTAACAATTGAGTTGTTTGTTATTTAATCAAGTATTAATCGGTGTATCTTCAAAATAAAGGTTGATCGCAATAGATATTATTATTATGAATATCTATGCACAAGAAAAAAAAATCTACCGATTTGTTTTTGAGAAAAGTAAGGAACGCCGAAGTAAAAGATTATGTTTATAATATTTTCGCGTTCCTTACTTTTCTCAAAAACAAAGCGATAGATTTTTTTTTTCTTGTGCATAAATATTTGTAATAATAATATCTATTGCGCTTAACGGAAGGCCGGAGTAGAACCTGATACCGACCGAGTAACAATTGAGTTGTCTGTTATTTACTCAAGTATTAATCGGTGTATCTTCAAAATAAAGGTTGATCGCAATAGATATTATTATTATGAATATCTATGCACAAGAAAAAAAAAATCTACCGATTTGTTTTTGAGAAAAGTAAGGAACGCCGAAGTAAAAGATTATGTTTATAATATTTTCACGTTCCTTACTTTTCTCAAAAACAAAGCGATAGATTTTTTTTTCTTGTGCATAAATATTTGTAATAATAATATCTATTGCGCTTAACCTTCAATTTGCAGATACATCGATTAATACTTGAGTAAATAACAAAAATGCCAATTAGACAAGGACAGCGAATCCGGCCTGCTCTTAACCTTCAATTTGCAGATACACCGATTAATACTTGAGTAAATAACAAAAATGCCAATTAGACAAGGACAGCAAATCCGACCTGCTCTTAATTTTTTTTAGTGATTTAAAAATTTGTACATATTTTACTTACTAGGAGAGGACCTCTTGTTTGGGTCACGGATCTTGCTGTAACTTGCGGATATGTTTTTATTCATAAAATCATGAAGAAAGCCGCGAGCATTCGGTCTAACGCTTGATCATTCTAAGATTATGAACTATTTTTTTCGATTTCTTTGAAAAATCATTGTTTATAATATTGAATATTACTCTCCAATGGGAGCTTCCAAGTTTATTCTGCAAAATTCTAGTAAAAGTTGAGATTAAATCCTTTTGATTAAAAAAAAAAGAAGTGTCCAAAAAGTTTAACTCGTTCAAAAGTTATAGAAAAATGAAAAACACGAAAAAAATCAGCACAATAATTTTATGAAAATTTAAGTTTAATTTTATGATAATTTTTATAACGATTCTTATTTTCCCGTAACTTTTGAACGGGTTAAGCTTTTTGAACACGTTTTCTTTTTAATTAAAAAGATTAAATTTTAACTTTTACTGAAATTTTACAGAATGAACTTACAAGCTTACATTGAGGAGTAATATTCAATATTATAAATAATGATTTTCCAAAGAAATTGAACAAAATAGCTCATAATCTTGGAATGATCGAGCGTTAGACCGAATGCTCGTGGCCTTTTCCATGATTTTATGTATAAAAACATATCCATAAGTTACAGCAAGATCCGTGACCCATACAAGGAGTCCTCTCCTTGCAAGATTTATTACAAATATACTATTTATTTTAATAATATGTGGTTCATACTTTGCATAACAATTGTCTAAATGGCATACTGACTTTATACTGATTATGCTCTAATTGAGTTCACTTAATATTCACCTAAATATGCATTCGCAGATTCAGTACTGATTTTATACGTATTTTATTTAGTATTTGTGCTTCATTAGTATGAATTTCGTATTTTATTCGCATTGCGTTTTGAGACTACTTTCAGAGTTTGCTTAGTACAAATTCCGTGTAAATGCCATGTTGATTTTACGTTAATGCAGTACGAATAACATACTGATATCAGTGTAAAATCAATACAGAATCAACACGAACTTTTCTATTAGGGAATGTTTGTATTAATGATTATTTTGGTTCTAATTCCAATTTTTTTACTATCTTTATATTTATACATATAGTATTTATAAATTTTTTCAAAAGATTTCATTAAATAATAAAAGTGTAAAATTTCAAATGTTTAAATCGAGCCCCCGGATCGTACAACTCGCCGAGCGCTCGAACGCAAGGAAGAGTATTGCCTGCAGGGCTGATTTTTTGAAAAATTCTAATTTCAATTATGATAATAGAATTTTATGGAGAATTTTATTGTGCATCTTTTTTATAAATAAAAAAAATTTCTAATTATTTTAGTTTTCAAGTTATTGAAGAAAAATCACGTTTTTGTAGCGAAAAATTTTAATCGCTTTTTTCACTTCAACCTGCCGTATCTTCACCGAATTTTAATATTTCTTGCTGAAATTTTCACACGATATACTTTAAGCCATTGTACGAGCAATAAAGCATTTACAAAGTTTTAAAAAACATGAGAAGGTCATGTATCGAATTTTCTTAAAATTTTTTTTAAAATCTTAGATGCATTTGTTTAATTAAAAAAAGTGTGTGAGGAAGTTTCGAGTACGGAAAACTTTCACCGACAAAATACAGGTGATTTCTGATCATCATTTGTTTTTGCAGCACATGATAATAGTGTTCACATGTTAATTTATAATAATATAATAAAAACAATATATTTTTATTATGAACTACTTTGATGTGAATAATATTAACATGTGCTGCATAAACAAATGACAATCAGCTGTATTTTGTCGGTGGTGCGACTCTCTTGCTCTAAGCCGCGAATACGGCATCGTTTTACTCAATTTTGTAAATCACTCTCTTTTTTTTCTATAATAGTTAAAGGTCTGAATCTTTCTGGAAAAACTTCCTTAATATTTAATTAAACTTTTCTTCGCTGAAAGTTTTCCGTACTCGAAACTTCCTTACACACTTTTTTTAATTGAACAAATGCATTTGAGATTAAAAAAAAAAGTTTAAGAAAATTCGATACATGACCTTCTCATGTTTTTTAAAACTTCAGGAATGCTTTATTGCTCGTACAATGGCTTAAAGTATATTGTGTGAAAATTTCAGCAAGAAATATTAAAATTCGGCGAAGATACGGCAGGTTAAAGTGAAAAAAGCGATTAAAATTTTTCGCTACAAAAACGTGATTTTTCTTCAATGACTTGAAAACTAAAATAATCAGAAATTTTTTTTATTTATAAAAAAGATGCGCAATAAAATTCTCTACAAAAATCTATTATCAAAATTGAAATTAGAATTTTTCAAAAAATCAGCCCTGCAGGCAATACTTTTCCTCGCGTTCGAGCGCTCGGCGAGTTGTACGATCCGAGGGCTCATATTGTACGAAACATAAATATTCATACATTGCAATGTTGCCAAGTCTATAAAAACGACTTGATTGTTTGCTAATAATTTATTCCTAATTTTCTATAATCAATATCTATTTCAAACGTACGGCAATTTTATTATTTTTTCATATGGATAAAAAATACGAAATTTCACGATTTTACTAAATATAACTTTATTATATCTATCTTATCTTTAAATTAATGAATTTGGCATTCTAAATGAACAAAGTAAACATTTTCTATTTAATCTTATGTAAATTATTAACATTTTTAAATATTAATTTCTTGTTAGAACAATCGGGTATCACATCTTTTTTTACAGTTTCTAGCGATCAATATTTATGATATAAGATTAAATTTGTGGATGAATCTTATAATTTGTTCGACACTGATACTACATTAAAACACAGCATTAAACGTTTCAAACTAATCAACACTCAAAGTCTTAGCAATAGTTAATAAAATTATTATTGACTCTACATCTATTTACTTTAAACTTATAAGTTTCAATATAAGATTTTCTTGTTACATTTACGAAAACAGAATATAAGTAAATGTTGAGTGTAAAAATAACTCGCAATTTCATCTACCGGTACAGAGTTGCGATTTTATACCCAACTCCTTGCGGACCTGTAGAAATTTGCGAAAGGATTTGACTCTTGACCTTCGAGCATATTATATACTACTGGAGGAAGCCTCCGAATGGCAGCAAGCGTTACAAGGCGAAGAGAGAGAGAGCCTCTATTTTGGTACGTGCTGTCTCTCTCTAGCCTGATTTGATTGGCTGCTTCTGTTCCCCACTAAGAAAGTGAGAGAGAGATAGCACGTACCAAAATAGAGGCTTTCTCTCTCTTCGCTTTGTAACGCAGTTAATAGCTGGGAGGCTTCCTCCAGTAGTATATGCTCGAAGCTCTTGACACGATATTTCATGTTAAATTAGACTTTATTATTAAAGAAGTGGCCAAAGAATGCCGTACAATGATTCGGCTTCAATCTGCTTGAGCGTCGATCGAGCCGCTGTGGCCGCAGTTCTCCCCTACTGCTAAGTACACTGAAAAAAAAACCCGAAGCCAGCGCTGCGAAGTTACTCTGAGCGCTTGCATGCGAACAACATTTGAAGCGAGTGATTACAGGAAATCGTAATACATGAATACATAACCATGTTGCTGTAAATAATTACGACTTTCCGTGTAAACGATTACGCTAATCCGAGCAGAGCGCCACGACTGTTTTGCGAGCTCGCTTGCTTCGACTCTTCGGCATCGGACGTGCAGAAAGCCGAGACCAAGCACAGCGGCAGAGCTACGAGCTCGCTCTCTTCGACTCTGAGGCATCTCGCATGCAGAAAGTCGAGACCAAGGGCAACGACAGAGTTATGAGCTCGCTTAATTATCGTATATATTAACGTACCGAAAGCGAAGCCAAGCACTCCAAACATTCATAATTTACATTTAAAAAAAGCAAAATTTCTTTTTCTTTTCTTTTTTTGTAACTTTTAACACTTTATGTAAAGTATATTTTATTTAAGTAAAATTCTTTAATATTATAAAAATTAAATTTAATTCCATAAAATTTTTTGGAAAATTTTTCTTAAATTAAAAATTGATAAGGTATTATACTTTTACGATTATTTGCGTGAGTATATTAATGTAATAATGTAAATTTATAATTTTGATTTATTTTTAAAACCTTATTTGTGCAGTTATTAGTGCTTCTTTTATACCTTAGAATTGATGTTAAATTTATTTTAATCATTCGTATTTTTTTATATTCAAACTCAGATAATTCAAAGTAATTTACAAAAAATTTCTGTAGATATTTATAAGAAGTCATTTATTAAGTTATTCTTTATAAACTATATGATTGTATTGTTACAAATTTTGTATACGAATGCTGTTCGCTTGGTGTAAGAAGGAAGATAATATCTACACATTCACAAAAATTATTTCCATATGGGATAGTAAGGAAAAAAGTAAAGTCGTCTGCTACACACCTTAAAACTTTCATTATATAAAAAGTATTGATTAAATTATATTGAATCTTTTTAGAAAATACATAAAATAGTTCTATAAAGGTTTAGTAATCAAAAAAAGAACACAAAAATCTTGTAAAATAAAAAATTTTTTTTTAATCGCGAGGCTAAACACGAAAATTGAACGTATATAAGGTTTGGAGCGCTTAATCGTTTCACCTACTTGCCATCAGGGGCGCTTCCGCGCTCCTTAATTAGTACTTCGTTTAGTTGTATTCAAAAAATTTGATAGTATTGAAGTTTTTTCCTGTTAGAAGCCATAGTTATTTACCGTGTGATAGAGATTTCAGTTTAATCAAAAGGAAATGGAATAATATTGACAGAATTCATGATTTTTGCAAAATTACAAAAATAATAATTTGTAGTAGTAATCATACAGATAAGTTCTAAGTTCAAATTGTGAAAGCAAATAACATTGTAGATAATAAATCGTGATGGTCAGAGTATTATAAGAAAAATGTTATTTCAATGGAAACAAAAAGTAGAAATATAAAGAAACCTGATTAGTTTAAATTTCATATTCATAATTATGCTCATTGCGTTTATAGTTTGGATATGCCAGGAGCACTTACTGCATACAACTTAATTTATGAAGCAGTAAAACATACTTTTTCAGCAAGAAAGCGTAAAAAGACTAGCTTGGAACTGCCTCCTGATTCTGCGTATAAAGTTGGATATATACCAATAAAAAGATAATGAATAATAGAAAATTAAAAAAAATTACAAAATTACATACCAGAAAAACACTTATCCTATTTTAATACTCTTTTTAATTGGCCTACCACCGAGACAAATGAAAGAGATGAAGACTGAGAAGCTTGAATGATGACTGAGTGAATTTACTATTATCTGTTTATGTATCAATGTTTATAACTTTTCCAAATGCTTTTGTTATTGAAGTTTTTTTGTTGAAATGTTATCATTCATTGTATTATTTATGTACAATTGGGTCCTCGCATGAAAAATTATTTTTAAATCCATTATATCCGTCAGGTGGAACACAAAAAAAAGTGCTTTGGCGGAATGCTTTCTCATGTAGCTTTTTGAGTTTCATTAATTTTTTTATATTTATTTAAATGTGATTTCAATATAAAAAAATTATCTAACATTAATATTTATTTATAAATTTGTACTTTAAAAGAAAGATGACAACGAAATTTCTAATCGTAACCACGCTAAGAAAGAAGATAAATGAAAAATAAAAATTTGTATGATAATTTTCAAAGTTCTCTTAAATTAAAACTGCACTGAGAAAATTAGTTTTCCAAAACTTGTTTTCTTCAGACAGTAGCAAATAACTTGCATACAAATTTTGAAGCAAATCTATCAAATGGTTTTCGTAAAATAGAAAAAAAATTGAAAAAAAAATTGTTTTTTAATTTTAAAATTGCTATAAAATTAATAGCATGCCAAAAAAATCAGTTTTCCAATGTTTTTATTATTTTAACAGTAGCAAATAATTACTGTACAAATTTTTAAACGAATTCCTAGAGTAGTTTTGTTATGTCCGGTCACCTTAAATAGGTTTACTCGGACATGTGTTTGTTTGGGATATTTCTTGTTGGTATTGTTAAATATTTTTTGGTTTTTAAAAGACTGCGGGATAGAGGAGCTTAATCGCTTACCTTGTCTTAACTGCTGGCTGCGTGGTCGAAAGCAAAGGAGTTTATCTACTTAATAAACTTTACACTGAAGGGCGCAGTGCTCCTCTCTGGTTGCCCGTTTGTTAATTATTTAGGAACTGGATTAATGGCACTTATGTTCGCAGAGATTATTTTTGTATATTTTTGTAAATGATATTTTATTTTATTTTATTACAAATGTTGTACAAGCTATTGATAAGTGAATCGCGCAGATTTACAATAATAAATCGGAAGAAACCTCGTTAGTATTTTTATTTATTTTTATTTGAAAATAAAATAGGAAATATTCTTTTTATTAACACACTTTTTCCCCTAGCAGTAAGTTGTATAAAAATCGCGTTTTTATTGGGCTGACTTGTTAAAATAAGCGCGCGACTAAATTAAGTTATTTCGCTTGTAATTAAATTTAAGAAGGAAATAAAGCGCGAGTTGCAAGTTTTTATTGTTACGATTTTACACTTGATTTATGTGCAAGTCGAAAAAGGTGTTACCCTTGCGAGGTCTAACTGCGGACTGACTTATTAAAATTATTTTTCTCTGCAAAAAAGGTACAAATCTAGAAATAAAATGCAAGTTTGTCAAAATTTAATAGAGTCCCATTGGTCAGTTCGGCCGTGAGAAACTCTTTAAAATCTCACATTCGGTGACAGAAGATATCTTCTTATCACGCCTAAAAATGCTGAGGTAGCGTATACGGCGCGCGAACTTACTGCTTTTCTCTTAAGACTATTACAAGAAATTAAATTTATTTTTTAATACAGTATATTCCTTATTACTAAAAGATTCATTTATTTATCTACTTATATGTATTTATTAATGTTATTTAGGGAGAGAACTGCAAATAAATATGTTTATATGCATGCATAATGTATATGCGTATATATAATTATATATACGTACGCACATTTATATGTATAACAATTTACAAAAAAAAATTAAGATGAAAAATGATTTTTCGTACATCCGTGATTATGCGGATGTAACAACCCCACCGTAAAAACAAAGCAATAAGATTTTAATTGTTTTGCTTTGGGGTTCCCAACAGTTTGAGCTCGATGTCTCGGATGGTTTTTCTTGATGGTGGCATAGAGTTAGATCTGCTGAGTCCTCTTCTTGGCGGATTCAATGATTCCGTTGACCCGGTGGCTGTTCCGTGTTCTGATGTTTTATCCTTCTCTGTACGTTCGGGCTTGGCCAGGCTCGTAAGCAAATGTGTTATCGATCCGAAAATGGCTCCCAGGAGTTTTGTACTCCATCCATATACCGTGTATAGAGTGTATCCGCGGATTATGGTGTCGAAGATTAGTTTGATTACTTGGCATAACAGGATAATCATTAATATTCCTGCCGAGATTTGGCCAAATTTTTGAAACCCGTTCCACATTTTGTTAAGTGTGGATTCCATCATTGTTTCCATTTCTTCTGGCGTCAACAGGTTGTTAAACTTTACAGAGCGCGTCCTTGCTTCTCTGTCGTTAAGCCGTCTCGCTATTGCTTCTAGCATCGCAGGCTTTTCGGCTGGAAAGATCGAATGTTCGCGTAGATTTTGCAGGTCTTCCGGTGTGTATATTCCATTTTCCAAGACTTCTGAGATGCTGGCGTGTTTCCAGGTCGGTTGGACAAATGGTTTTAGGGTTTGCGGTAGGTTTACCTCCGTTGCTGTAAGGTGAATCTTAAACCATTTCTCGCTGATTTTGAAGATACTTGGTATGAGTGTGTTGCAATCTCTAACTGTTCCTATTTGTGCTAGCACCTTGCTGATAGGTTTGGCGAAGTACGCTTCGTCATCGCAAGTCACTGGTACTTCGTAGTAGCATTGTTCTGTTTTTCTTATTTTGCAGGATCGTGGTACACATTGAATTATGTGGGCGACTTCTCCTGCTGCTATGGCTAAATAACCTTGCTTCTTCATAACTTTCATGGCAAAAAGGTCTGGATTTGAGAACGCCAGAGGTAGAGCATTTTCTATGATTTGCTTCTCCAATATACATCGGTGCAGGACTATGTCACGATATAGTGATCCTAGTTGTTTATCGAGATGTCTTCCGAGATTCATTATTTTTGCGTTAAAATATGTAGTAAGGATGATATCTGGTACCTCCAAGCTTTTTCGGGTGGTGAATGATTTGCCTCTTGTGGTTTCCAAAATAAATAGTTCTGTTTGATCCGTTTTAATTAATTTATATCCGCATAGCATTTCTTCTCCAATTTTGGTTAGACCAAAATTTATCTTCCCAGTTGAATTACCAAAGTAGATAACAGGAGCGTTCGAATTGTTATCAACCATACGTGTCCCTAAACCTTCATATAGGATGGTGAATTCATCGAACTTACATGTGGATCCCATTACTGGGGTCCAGAAAATGCAGCTTTCTTCCTCATCAATGCATCTACCGCTGGTGTAGCTGCATCGAGTTCCGGTGCTTAGGATCACCATATTCTTTTTTTTGTCTACGGTGACCTCGTAGTCTGTTGCTTTGATCTCCAGCTTCGCAGTTACGACTACCTTTTCGTATTCATATCCATTATCATTGTAAGTTGTACCCTCACAATATCCTTCTATTGGTCGCGTTCACCAATAGATTATTTATTACGGAGCGTCCATATTTATATTGGCCATATCTAACGAGATCTTCGCATGCTTCTCTCGTTGCCAACTCCATGAATGTGGTAGAGCCTCCGTTTACTTTTGAGTTGTGCGAATGCATACCGCAATACGTAATTTCTTGCTCTACCTTTATTCTACATTGGTAAGCTCGGACCTTGAAATATTGAGTATGTTGTAGCAGCTGGAGGTATATTTCTTCTTCAGCAGGTTCTGCGTCGGATAGCACGCAGTCTTCGACTTCTGTAAGTGCTATAGTTGTTATGTTGGGGGTGGCAGATCCGCATTCATATGTCGTAAAAGTGATGGCGACTCGAATATAAGTGTACAAAAAGAACATTAATTTGCAGTTCATCCTCCTATAACAAAGAGAAATAACTTAAGATTACTCGCAGACTCATTATACTGATACAGGTATGGTTATTATGTTGCGTAGTTACAGTTGATTGAGATTATAAGCATTTGTACCCAATTACTAAGATAAATTTTTAAAGATGCGTGTATAAGTAAAGTGAATTCATCAACTTGCTTAAGTTTGTTTATTCGTTATTACATCCAAAGAAAAGAAAAATTTGGATATGCATACGTATCACAAGCAAAGAAATCGGATAAAAAAAAATAAATAATACGCAGATTTACGTTAATTATCGTTATGTGTATTCACTTTAAGAAATCTTTAGTCAAATGTAGAGTTCTGATCATTATCGATCGAGCTTTCAGATCTTAGTTTCGTTAAGCGCAATTTATTTGGGTGTACAATTTTAGTAGTGTTTTTAAAAGAAATTTTAATATTTCTACCATTTTCTAATATCTCAAGAATTCTATGTGGCCCGGTAAACTGCGGTTGAAATTTTCCCTTTCTAGGTTCTATTAATAACATTACGTGGTCATTAACCTTAAAATAACACGGGTTTAACTTTATTATTATTATTATTATTTTACTTTATTTTTATTCTTTGGAACGTCTTTTTGCGTTATTTAGATTTTCTTTAGCTAATTCGTGTATTTCTAACAATTTTGATCTTAATCTAGTCAAATAGTCATAATAAGTATCGGTAGTATTTTCCCCCAATACCGCCCTCGCTGATGGAACGCGAGCTATCTTCCCATATACGCATTCGTATGGGGTGAGCTTCGTCCCTTCATGAACGCTGGTATTGTAGGAAAATGTCGCACATTCACACCATTCGTCCCATTGTCGTATATTTGATACATAGTTCATTAACCATTCCTTTAACGAGTGATGCATTCGCTCAATAGATCCATTGGATTGAGGGTGAAATGCGGTGGTAGTACATGTTTTAATTTTACACATTTTCGCGACGTTTTTCATTAATGAACTGATAAAATTTGCACCTTGATCCGTCAGGACTATCCTTGGTGACCCATGAATAAAAACAAATCGTTTTAGAAAAGCATCGGCAATTGCCGTTGACGTAGTGGAATCTAAAGGGACAGCTATACAAAATTTTGTTAGCAAATCTTGCATCGTCAAAATGTACATGTTCCCATTTCTGGTCCTATCCAATGGACCTACGATATCTAACAAAATTTTTTCGAAGCTAGAACCCGGTGTGTCTGTTAACACCATAGGTTGCCTAACCTTATTTCTAACTAGTTTATTTAGTTGACAAGTGCGACAAGCGTTGAGAAAATTTTGGATTCCCGCTTTCATATTTGGCCAAAAATAGTGTTGTCTAACTCGGTTATATGTCTTTGTTATACCTTTATGACCGTTTATTGGTGATTCGTGAATTTCGCGTATAATTTGTTCACGCAGATCTACTTCTGGTATTTGTATCAAGTTTTTACAGATTATTATCTTAGTTTGAGAATCTGAAAATATATCTTTCAACAGATCGACAATTTCACTCCACGTGATATCGTCTATCTGTTCTGTTTTTGAAATTCTCAAGGATACCAGAGACGTTGTTTGGCATACGTCTAGCAGTGAAAAAATAGCATCCTTGAAAATTTCTCTATCTGTTTGTATATGCAGATTTTCTTTAATTGGCAAAGCTATCAGAATCTTTTTGTCATTTTCAATGACTTTTGCTCTTGCAAGGACAATATCTTGCAGGGGCGGAAGTCTTTGTTCTTGTTGCAGAAAAAGTGCTCCTGAGTCGAGAGGTTGATTTTTTTGTGTTATGAAATAGGTCAGATTGTCTTTTGCCATGAGAAAGTTATCTCTCGTTTCGATTATATTTCGTGATGGTCGAGGTCGATTTGATTCGTCCCGACCTATCTCATACTCAACAGATAGAGGAGCTTCATTCGCCCTGGACGGATTTGAATGTAATTCGTCCCTGAGCGATTGATGATCCTCAGAAATATTTGTATTTTCATTCATAGCATCGTCAGTCACGTGAGCGTCTTCGGGTGGTTTATTTGCTGTAGCTTCTAAAGATTCCTTAAGGATGTCTAGCGTCCGTGACAGTTCGTCGGCTGGCAGTTTATATCTGTCTTGCTCGATTTTAGTCAATTTTACGCTTGTTAGTATACTGTCGAAGGGTATCTTATCGTCATAGTCAAAAGAATATATATGTTCGTCTCCGTCTTGACGCGTTAACCATCGTATAGATATTACTTTATTATTTGATTTAATGTACTGTTTGCTTTGGCACAAATAAAAACTGTTCTTTCTGTTTCTTACTGCTAGGAAGTCATTCTTTTTAAACAGTGTCTCGGTTGCGATTGACTCTAAAGCGTTTATTTTATAGACCGGTTTACACGTATTTTCCTCGGAAGTTATCTTAACGATTTCTTTAGTTTCCGATTCGCGTATATTTTGCACTTCGTTATCCGGAGGGTTACGTGATAGCGCGTCGGCGACGAAATTAATTTTTCCTGGAAGATATCTGATTGTGAAGTCAAATTTGTCTCTTAATTCAAAATACCATTTTTTTAATTTAGATGTACAGTCCTTTATTTTGTGCAGCCAAACGAGAGGTTGGTGGTCAGTTATAAAGGTGAAATGTCGGCCAATCAGACAATAGTCGAATTGATCGCCGCAAAATCGCATTGCGAGTAGTTCCTTTTTGATAGTGCTATAATTCATCTCGGTTTTTGTAAGCAATCGGCTTGCGTAAGCTACAGGTAAATCTGAATTTTCCTTCTTTTGAGATAGGACACCACCGACTGCGTAGTCTGAGGCGTCTGTTGTTACAAAGAATTCCTCTTCGAAGTTTGGATGTTGCAAAATTAGTTCATTAATTAGGCAGTTTTTGAGCGTTTCAAAAGCTATTTCCTGTTCATCTGACCAATTGAAAGCTACTGCTTTCTTCAAAAGGTTTGTCAATGGCTTTGCGATCGTTGCAAAATTTGGGATGAAACGTCGATAATATCCGCACAGACCAAGAAATTGGCGTATTCCCTTGACATTTCGTGGACGAGGGAATTTTTCGACAGCTTGGGTCTTATTTGGGTCTGGTCTCATGCCTTTATGACTAATCTCGTGACCAAGAAATGTCACTGATGTTTCGTAAAATTGGCACTTTAAGGGATTTAATTTTAGGTTAGATTTCCTTAAAGTCTCTGTGAATTCCAGAAATAATTCGTCTAGATCGTTTAGATTTTCCGCAAATAGTATGACGTCATCAATATATCCTAGCTTTCCTTTTCCTTTCGAGCTTAGATCTAACGGTTTATGCCCTAATATTTTATTGGTTAATTCTTGAAAAGTACTTGCCGCTGTTCGAATTCCGAAAGGCATTCTTTTGAAGTGAAAGTGACCATAAGGAGTAGAAAAGGCTGTTTTCTCTCGGTCTTCTTCTCTAATCATCACCTGATGGAAACCTGAATACATATCCACGACGATAAAATAGCGAGCTCCGCCGAGCTGCTCGACTAAATTCGTAATATATGGGATTGGATGTGGATATGGCTTGATTTTTTCATTTAATTTTCGGAAATCGACTACGACTCTCCACTGTGGCTTCCCTTCAATATCGTCTTTCTTTTTGACAACCCAGAGAGGACTGTTAAAAGGCGATTCACTTCTTTCGACTATATCTGATTCTAACAATTTACTTATTTGCTCGTAAACAACTTCTTGCAATTTTTGAGGTATTGGATACTGTCTTACGTTAACTGGTTCTTCGTCGTAGGTTTCGATTTTATGTTCGATTATGTTAGTGGCAGAAAGGGGTTCTCCTTTCAAATGAAAAACATCAGCAGTTTTTTCAATGAGCTTCTGCAGCCTTGCTTCGTTTTCTTCCGCTATATGGTTTTTAGGTATGTCGTTTAATATACATTCTGTTCTGTTTTTGACATTAGCATTGTATACTCGCTCAAAATTTTTGTGTTTTGAACTTCGATTATCCTTTTTATATGGCTTGACGTAGAATTCAGTGACAGTATTTATGTCTAAGATAGTTCTGTTGATGAATGGTTCTATATCAGAGTAATTTACATAAGTTTCTATTGGTTGATTCACCTGATCTATTTCGATATAGTCCAGCAAATTTGCACCTGGAAGGAAATCTCGAATTATTATATCTTCTTCAGCGGTTTCTGTGCTTTCGTTATCTGATATTTAAATTTCCCCTTTTGTTAGACTTGTGCTTACCGTGTTGCGCGGAGCTTCTTCGGGCTTAGCATAAGTCTTGTAGGTGCTATGTCGCACATTGTCATCGTCGCTTACCGTGTTGCGCGGGGCGTTTTCGGGCTTTGCGTACGATGGTTTTGGATTTCGGCCAGGGGATTCGATTAGATTTGCGATAGAGTTTGGAGCGTCATCGTCTACCGTGTCGCGCGAAGCATTTTCGGACTCAACGCATGACGTTGCAGAATTGGGTAACACCTGCACAGGAACCTTAGATTTAGGAATTATATTTTCTTGAATTTGAAGGTCTTCTTCGGAAGATGAGCAAATAGTACTGTCTGAGTAGCGTCTCTGAAAGACTCGATCGTATTCTTCACCATATTCGAAAGTAATTAAGTCATTGATTAGTTCATCGGCTGACCTCGTATCATCTACATTGGCCTGCATAGAAATAAGAGAAGGTGCTTGGTTCGTGACGTTAACTTCTTTTATATCTTCTGTATCCATGAAGAGAGTGCTATCTTTGTCTATAAAAATTTTCTCGTTACGATGCTGATAATATTTCTGTGTTGGTTCTAGAATTAGCGGTGTTATTTTTAGGTCAATATCAAAGATATTGGTATTGAATACTTCTATGTCAACGTAGCCTCCGTCGTTGATTGCTATGATATTTCCTGCCACTATGCCTTTTTCGTTAAATTTTATTTTCCTGATATAGCCATATTCATCTTCTGGGTTATTCAACGGGAAACGTTCAGTTGCGGTTGCTAGAGCAGGTATTCTTTTAATGTCTTTTAAATTTACGAAAGGCAAGGTTTTGTCCTCGAAAATTAGTGCCTTTCGATAGAAATCGAGGCTTGCACCGTGCTGCTCACAGAAGTTTGAACCTATAATTGCTTCTGTTTTCATCGGACAATCATTGGCGACTATAATGACCTCTGTTGGGGATCCATATATGTCAATGACCCATGTACCAATCGAAGGTATATCGGTTCCCGATATTCCTCTTAACAATGGTCGGTTTGATTCGTTAACCATTACGTCTCCGTTAAAAATGCCTATTTTGGCTATATTGGGCTGCGCACCTGAATCAACCATAGCTTTAACGAAATTATGTAGAAATTGTGGGGATTCTACGATGACGATTGGCGTTGTTTCTTCTAAGTTGACGGTGTAGATGTAAGTTCTGTTACAATCGCGTTCACTGGACGCGTTTTCTCGGTTGCAGCTCCAGGAGCGCCCTTCGCTGGAGCGTTCGTCTCGTTTTTTTGTTGATCCTCTTTGACCCATTTTAATTTACGGCATTCTTCCTTTACATGACCTCTGTTTTTGCAATAGGCACATATTTTTATCTGGTAATTGTTATTATGACTTTTGCTTCTGTCATTTGATTGGTTGTTGGTCTGGTTGTATCTCCCCTGATTAGATGTGGCTGCTCGTGGCACATCCGGTTTTACAGCTGCTGCTTCGTTCGTATCTCGTCTATTTTCATAGAGATTCTTATTTCTTTCGTTAATCTTATATCCATGCTTCAAGTTGTTCCTATCAATCTGCTTATCTACCGCGATGGCGTCGTCGAATACTTCGTTCAGAGTTAAGTTTGCTGGGTTTTTAAGCCTTTGCCTAAATTCCGGCGGTAAGCCGTCTCGAAATCCTTCGATTATATCTCCTTCGATTTCAGAAAGTTCGTCACGAGTTAATTCATTGCTGATATCGAAACGTTTTTGATCGATAATAGCTTCTTTAAGGTCAACGATTCGTGTAATAAAATTAAGCAGTGACTCGTTCCTTCCCTCATAAATTTGATCAAGTTTACCTCTTAGATTGTTTAGAGTTTCTGTAGGGGCAAAAACGGATTTTAGTTTATCGACGAATTCGTCCAATGTTCCGAAATTATTGTGCTCGAACGCGATATACGCTTTGTCTTCGAGTTTATTTTTCACTAACTTTATTAACTCTCTCTCAAGGTGCTGAGGAACTATTTGAGTTGCGCGTTTGCATGCTCTGACAAAAGGTATTAAGTTTGTTCCGTCAAATTTTGGTATGCTGTTCAAGGCCTCCTTTATGTAAATGCTTGGTGGCACAGTCCAGGAATTCTGTGGTTCTGCTAGGTTAATATGAGGTCTTGATGCTGGGTCTGGTGGTAATGTCTGCTGTGCTTGCGGTACTGGGGACGTTGAGCGAGTTGTACGCATTCGATCTATGTCATGGCGCATTTTTGCTAATTGAGTTAGCACGTCCTCTGTCGACTCCTCGGTTTCGTCTATTGGCTTTAACCTCAAATTCGTTTTATTTTGAGATCCCAAATCTATTTTATTAGCTTGTGCTAAGGGAAAATTTGATACACTAGAGGCAGTGTCTGATATAGTAATTTCAAGATTTTCGCGTCGTTCTCTTTCTTTTTCGAGTTCCTTTTCAAGCATTTGAACGCGTTCCTTTTCTACATTTAACGAGTTCATCGCGTCCTGCTTTAACCGTTCTGCCTCACTTAGGACTTCCTTCTCACGATTCCCTAGCGCTTGTTCTAAATCCTTAATTCTTTGTTCGCGTTCTTTTAAGTTGTTAGCATATAGTCTTAACTCCTCTTCGGTGAGCGGCAAATCTTTGTCGTTAATTCCTCCGGTAGCCATTTTATAAGATATTTAAAATCTAGGCTATTAAAAAAAAAATTGACTATCGCTTGTGCAATTATTATTATAAATTGTTATTTATATATATAAAGATTGATTTCTTAGGTTAATTTTGAGAAAAAGGAGAAGAAAAAGAAATTTTAAATAAAATGCTCCTTACTTATAGAAGAAAGGAAACACGATATAAGAAAATTTTTTTCAATCGATAGTAATTAGATTATTTTCCGACTGCATATGTTGACCGGCTTGGTCAACTTGCAAGGGCGATAGCAGAGCTGGTGCGGGTTGTAGTTCTTCGAGACTCAAATCGATTACAACGCGCTGCTGTTGCGGTTGTTGTATCCGGGGGGGAGTTATTAAATATTTAGCTGGCGTGTCGATTACGTATGGGTTAACGACTAGACCTCTTTTTGGGCCGATTTTCTTTCTCGGTAGTAGAAATTGTGGCTCTAGATCAATGTCGTTTTCTTTGACCCACCCTATAAACCGCGCTCTGGCCTCTCCTTGCAGACTTAGCTTATCTGCTGTTTGCCTTATCTTAGGGCCAAGGCCTCTCCTTTTATTATCTGTCATTTACTGGAGAAATAAAGAGGAAAAAAAAAAAAAAAACCAAAAAGAAAAAAAAATGATTATTTGAAGAGAGGAAGAAAAGAAAAAAGAAGAGGAGAAGGAAAAAAAATATTTATTTGAAAAAGTTGCTCCAACACCTAATTGTCTCTTTTCTCTTTCCAAGTCTTTTGCCGCTGTTAAGCGATAAAAGAGAACTAGCACTATATGCCGTGAGGCTCAATAGATACAAGCCCAAAATTGAAAATAAACTTTCAGATATAGGGTCAACTTGTTTCTTCCCTTTTTTATTTTCTTCGAAGGTTGAGCCCTTCGTGCTGTTAAGCACAAACGGCGAATTGCAAGTCTTATGCCGTGAGGCTCAAGACCTACAAGACCCTCAAGAAATAAAACGTTATGATTGAAAAAAAAAAAAAAATTTTTTCCTTACTCTCCACCAGAAATTTTTAAATGCTGTTAAGCGTGAAAAAATAATTTACGAGCTTTATGCCGTGAGGCTCAAAAACTGTAAACCCTGTCAGAGAGAGAGAGAGAAAGAAAGAAAAAAAAAAAGAAAGAAGAGAAACAAAAAACATAAAAAAAATGAAAAAAGAGAGAAAAAAAAACAACGAAAAAAAAACATTAATTTTTAACTTATTTAGTGCAGAATTATATTTGCAAAAAATAAAAATGGTTCACTTCATATTAACATAAGAAAAAAAAAAGTAGCAAAGGAAAAATTAAAAGTAAATGTATAAGCGTTAGTTTAATCTTACGCCTTGCGTTAGATAAGCTGATTGACTGAGTTTTTATTTTAGCTATTTGTAAGGTAAAGTTTGTTACTTCAGAAAAATGTTAGTTATAGAAACAGGAAAAAGTAAAGTATTTACTTTTACTTAATGTTAGATTTATTGATTTGTTTGTTAATTTATGTATAAATAAATAAGAATTGAAATAAATGTTCTATGCTCATCTAAAGCAAGTATTTTGTCTAGTTATCTAGCGTTTCCCTGCGATAGAGAACGTTTTGAACAATTTATTTAGTATTCTTTCTTTTTCTTTATTTATCCTTTTCCAAATTATTGATTTATAAATAAATTAATATCTTAAACACTGGTTCTGCGCTCATCTAAGACAAGTATTTTGTCTTGCGTTTCCCTGTGATAGAGAACGCTTCGAATATTTGGTTTTCGAGTAATTAATTTATAAACAAATCAAGAATTGAAAATATTAGTTCTACGTTCATCTAAAGCAAGTATTTTGTCTAGTTACCTAGCGTTTCCCTGCGATAGAGAACGTTTTGAACAATGTATTTCAAATAAGAAAGGCGTTATTAGATTTTATTTTTGATTTATCAACTTATAAATAGGTTAACAGATCGAAAAATCTTTACTCTATGCTCATCTAAAACAAGTATTTTGTCTAATATTATTTAGCGTTTCCCTGTGATAGAGAGCATTTCGAGTGTAATTAATTAGTATAAAAAGCAGTAATAAAAAAAAAAAATTGTTAGTGTTTATTAGTTATTTGACAAGAAATATCCCACCGTCGCTGTCACCATTTGTTATGTCCGGTCACCTTAAATAGGTTTACTCGGACATGTGTTTGTTTGGGATATTTCTTGTTGGTATTGTTAAATATTTTTTGGTTTTTAAAAGACTGCGGGATAGAGGAGCTTAATCGCTTACCTTGTCTTAACTGCTGGCTGCGTGGTCGAAAGCAAAGGAGTTTATCTACTTAATAAACTTTACACTGAAGGGCGCAGTGCTCCTCTCTGGTTGCCCGTTTGTTAATTATTTAGGAACTGGATTAATGGCACTTATGTTCGCAGAGATTATTTTTGTATATTTTTGGAAATGATATTTATTTTATTTTATTACAAATGTTGTACAAGCTATTGATAAGTGAATCGCGCAGATTTACAATAATAAATCGGAAGAAACCTCGTTAGTATTTTTATTTATTTTTATTTGAAAATAAAATAGGAAATATTCTTTTTATTAACACACTTTTTCCCCTAGCAGTAAGTTGTATAAAAATCGCGTTTTTATTGGGCTGACTTGTTAAAATAAGCGCGCGACTAAATTAAGTTATTTCGCTTGTAATTAAATTTAAGAAGGAAATAAAGCGCGAGTTGCAAGTTTTTATTGTTACGATTTTACACTTGATTTATGTGCAAGTCGAAAAAGGTGTTACCCTTGCGAGGTCTAACTGCGGACTGACTTATTAAAATTATTTTTCTCTGCAAAAAAGGTACAAATCTAGAAATAAAATGCAAGTTTGTCAAAATTTAATAGAGTCCCATTGGTCAGTTCGGCCGTGAGAAACTCTTTAAAATCTCACATTCGGTGACACAAGATATCTTCTTATCACGCCTAAAAATGCTGAGGTAGCGTATACGGCGCGCGAACTTACTGCTTTTCTCTTAAGACTATTACAAGAAATTAAATTTATTTTTTAATACAGTATATTCCTTATTACTAAAAGATTCATTTATTTATCTACTTATATGTATTTATTAATGTTATTTAGGGAGAGAACTGCAAATAAATATGTTTATATGCATGCATAATGTATATGCGTATATATAATTATATTTACGTACGCACATTTATATGTATAACAATTTACAAAAAAAAATTAAGATGAAAAATGATTTTTCGTACATCCGTGATTATGCGGATGTAACAGTTTACGTAAGACCCAAAAAAAATAAAAAATTTTTTTTTTAAATTTTCAAAATTCTCTTAAATTAAAACTGCGCTAAGAAAATAAGTTTTCTAAAGCTTGTTTTATTAAGGCAATAACGAATAATTTGCATAATTATTTTAGAGCAAATCTAACGAATGGTTTTTGTGTAATATAAAAAAAATGAAAAATAAACATTTTTTCAAAAATTTTCAAAATGCTCTAAAATTAAAACTGCGCCAAAGAAATGAGTTTTCCAAAGCTAATTGTCCCCGACAATAGCAAATAACTTGCATACAAATTTTGGAGCAAATCTATCGAATGGTTTTCATAAAATAAAAGAAAAATGAAGAAAAAATTTTTTTTTCAAAATTTTCAAATTGCTCTAAAATTAAAAGTGCGCTAAGAAAATCAGTTAGTAAAAGTTTTTCTTCTTTTGGCAGTCGTAAATAATGTCCATACAAATTTTCGAGAAAATTCTTTGAGTGGTTTACGTAAAATATCAAAAAAATGAAAAATCAAAATTTTTATAAAATTCTTAAAATGGCTCTAAAAAAATGAGCTAAGATCAATTTTCAATAGCTTCCCCCCAAGTTAGACAAAAAAATAAATTGCATGCAAAATTTGAAGCAAACCCATCGAGTAGTTCTCGAGATATTTTTGGCATACTGAATTCAATCAAACACACACACACACATACATACAGACATTTTCTAGAAACCACTTTTTTCGACTCCCTGAGTTCAAATATGTACAAATTAATGAGAAAATAGAAAAAAAAATTTTTTATCGATACAATGCTTCCTCTATGAGAAAGCAATAAAGGACACGTATTTTTTCTTTTACCGAAAAAATGAAAACTCAAAGAGATAGAGGCAGTTAAAATTATAAGTGACGTTACATTATTATAATAATGTGACGTCATGTATCATGGCGCTATATCCATATATATCGAAATTGCATTAACTTACAACGACTATAACTTTTGCAATTCATCATATTTAAAAAAACGCTGCGAAGTGCTTTGGCGGAATGCTTCCTCATAGAGCTCTTTGAGTTTCATTAATTTTATTATATTTATTTAAACGTGATTTTAATATAAAAAAATTGTCTAACATTAGTATTTACTCATATTGTACTTTATAAATTTTGAATATATATGCTAGCAATTGCCTTTTCAACACATTTATAATGTATTTCAAAGCATCAAGTAATACAAAAAACTGCAATAAATTTGATCTATTCAAAGAATGATATAATGTAGTAATAGAAAGAACGATGAAAACGAAATTTTTAATCGTAACCACGCTAAGAAAGAAGATAAATGAAAAATAAAAATTTTTATGAAAATTTTCAAAATGCTGTTAAATTAAAACTGCGCTGAGAAAATTAGTTTTCCAAAGCTTGTTTTCTTCAGAAATAAATTGCATACAAATTTTGGAGCAAATCTATCGAATGGTAGTGCGCTAAGAAAATTAGTTTTCAAAAGTTTTTCTTCTGTTAGCAGTCAAAAGTAAGTTTCAAACAAATTTTTAAGCAAATTCATCGAGTAGTTTACGTAAAATACAAAAAAAATTAAAAAAAATTTTTATGAAAATTTTCAAAATGCTCTTAAATTCAAACTACACTGAAAAAATTAGTTTTCCAAAGCTTGTTCTCTTCAGACAGTAGTAAATAACTTGCATACAAATTTTGAAGCAAATCTATTGAATGGTTTTCGTAAAATAGAAAAAAAAAATAAAATAAAAATTTTTTAAAAAATTTTAAAAATGCTTTGAAAATTTAAATTGTATGGAAAATTTGAAGTAAATTCATCAAGTAGTTTTTAAGATTTTATTGGCTTAATAAATAGAAACATTTTTTTCAAAAATTTCAAAATGCTCTAAAATTAAAACTAAGCTAAGAAAATCAGTTTTTAGAAATTTATTTTATTTGGGCAATCGCAAATAATTTCGATGCAAATTTTGAAGCAAATTCATCGAGTAGTGAACAAAAAAAATAAAAAAATGAAAAATATAAATTTTTTTTTTTGAAACAACTCTAAAATTAAAACTACGCTAGAAGAACCAAGTATCAATAGTTTCCCAGCAAGTTAGACAGAAAAATAAATTCCATGCAAAATTAGAAGCAAATCCATCGAGTAGTTTTCCAGATAAAATTTACTAACTGACATCACACACATACACACACACACATACGCACGCGCACACACACACACACACACACACGCACTCACGCATACACACACACACACGCACACACACACACACACACACACACACACACACTAACACACATACACACAAACACACACACACACAGACACAGACATTTTCAAGAAACCACTTTTTTAAACTCCCTGAGTTCCAATATGTACAAATTAATGAAAAAATAGAAAAAAAAATTTTTATTGATACAATGCTTTCTCTATGAAAAAAAAACAGGTTTCTTATTTTTTCGTATTCTATCTGACGGATACAATACATTTTTTCATGCTAAGACTCAATTATGCATAATAAAGCTTTTTTTCAAGTTATACTAGTAAAAATCAAAATGCATTTAATAAATAATTAAATTAACCCATCAAAAAATTACATTTATACAGGTTATGCAATAAGGGACCAAAGTCAATAATGCATTTTTTATGGAAATTAGAAAATTATATTTCGTACGACTGAAATTTCATTGGCTTCTTAAAGGAAATAGTAATTGACATGTTAAAGCCAATATAAAAAAAAACTGCAAAGCGATAGAGTTGCTACGTGGTTTTTTGTGTGTTTCTCAAAAACTCTAAAATTTACTTAGGTCCCTTTTTGCACAACGCGATTTATATGTAGCAAGTTTTTTTTATAGAACTTAATAATAGAAGACGCGATTTTTGCAAATTTTAGTCACTTTAAAATCTCGTATCTTGGTCATTTTTTAACCTTTTACGGTGATTTAAAATAATTAGTATTTTGAAATAATTTCATGAAATATTTCAAGAAATAATACGTTGAAATGATTAAAAAAAAACTTAAAAAGATAACCGTACTCTTTTAAAAAAAATTTATAAAATAATACACAGAAAGATTACAAAGTAATTACAAAAATAATACCAAAAAGAAATCGAAAGTTAAGATATGAAATATTACATGAATCCTTACTGAAAGGACTTTTTAAAAAGAAATAAGAATTAATTCAGAAATCTTTCGACGATTCCAATCATAAAATAATTTAGAAAAATTTCCGGGATGATCTGAGGTATTCTTTCATCAAATCATTTCAAGATTCTTTCAAAAAGCTTTCATGTAATAACTCATGCAATGTTTTAGTAAAGTCACACGAAATCTTACATGAATCTATTTTGAAATCTTTTTGAAATATTTCATGAAATAACTTATGATGAGAATAAAAAAAAACATGCAATGTTTTGGTAAAGTCGCACCCGCACAGCATGAATTAATGTCGAAATAACTTCATTAAATATTTCATGAAATAATAAGTTGAAATGATTCAAAAAAGAACTAAGGAAATTATTTTAAAAAGAATTTATGAAATAATACATAAAAACATCATAAAGTGATTCTAAAAATATTTCCAGAAAAGAAAAAAGAGTCATAGTATGAAATATTACATGAATTCTTGCTAAAAGGACTTTGAAAAGACTTTTCATAAGGAAACAAGAAACAACTCAGAAATCTTCCCCCGATTCCAATCATAGAATTATTTAGAAAGATTTTGAGTATTATCAAAGTATTTTTTTACAAAATGATTTCAAGGTTCTTTCGGAATGCTTTCATGTAATATTTCATAAAATGTTTTGGTAAACTCTCGCATAATATTGCATGAAATAATTTGAAAATCTTTTGAAAATTATTCACATAATAACTGGAAATACGAAAAGTTATCATATGAATTCTCGCAGGGGGCTGCTCTAGTACATTGCATAACGCTGTATTACAAAGACAGAAGATATAAAATCAATGTGCCGAACAAAGATAGTACTATATAGTTTATCACTCTGGAGTAACCCCTCTGGAAACACTTTAAGAGGAGGTCACGTATCTCTGTCCTTTTCTAATCAAAGAAATGATTTTTTTACAAAAACTAATAACTTTATCAAAAAATGAAGAGAAAGCCGCATCTTGTATCAAAAAAAGCAATATCTCCTTTAATAAGAAAAAATTAATTTTATTGCTTCGTTTTCAAGAAAACCTTGAAAAACTTAAATCATAGAGGTTAGGGTGGACAATTTGAGTTTTCAAGGTTTTCTTGAGAACGAAGCAATAAAATTAATTTTTTCTTATCAAAGAAAATATTGCTTTTTTTGATACAAGATGCGGCTTTCTCTTAATTTTTTGATAAAGTTATTAGTCTTTGTAAAAAAATCATTCTTTGATTAGAAAAGGACAGAGATACGCGACCTCCTCTTAAAAGGATTTTTGTAAGGAAAAAAAAATATTACAGAAATCTCCTTACGATTCCAATCATAGAATTATTCCAAAAGATTTTGTGGATTATCTAAAGTATTTTTTTACAAAATCATTTCAAGGTTCTTTCGAAAAGCTTTTATGCAATATTTCATAAAAACTTTTACTGGACTCTCACGAAATATTCCCTCACAGTATGAATTAATCTTATAATACTTTCATGAAATAATACGTTGAAATCATTTAGCAAGAACCTTAAAAGATAACAAGATTATTTTAAAAAGAATTTATGGAATAATACATAAAAACATCATAGAGTGATTACAAAATAATTTCTAAAAAAAAGATCAAAAGTCATGATATGAAATATTACATGGAACCTTGCTCAAAAGACTTTGAAAGGACTTTTTGTAAGAAAATAAGAAACATTACATGAATCTTCTTACGACTTTAATGATAAAATTATTTAAATATATTTTCGAGATTATTATGTTACAAAATCATTTCAAGGTTCTTTCGGAAAGCGGAAAGAAGGATAATAACTTTTGGTAATAAAAATGCAATTATTCATTTAAAATTAAAATTATAATATTAAAACTGAAAATTCAAATCTTGAACTCGGAGACGAAATGATTTACCCATCTAATCCCACAGCATAAATGAATCTTGAAATAATTTCAAGAAATATTTTATAAAATAATTCATTGAAATAATTGGAAAAAAACTTTGAAATAAATCAAACTTATTTCCAAAACAGTTTATAAAATAATACATAAGAAAATGAATAATGACTTCACAAAGATTACGAAAAAAAACCAAAATGCTGAAAGGACTTTGAAAGGAATTTTTGAAAGAAAACGTGAATCATAACAGAATCATTTAAAAATATTTTCAGGATTAATTTATAATTTATCCGCTTGATGGCGATTGTTGAATTTTACGTTCCTTACTTTTCTCTTAACGCTTACTTCCTTACTCTCGCAAGCGGTAAGAGTGCTTGCGATGTCTCTGTTATAATAACTGCGTTTTTAATAACTGTGTAACCATTATTTGTAATCCGACACGGAGAAAAATAAAAAATAACTTTATAACACTTGGGGTGTAAAATGGTCATTTCATTTTGTGCCCGTAAAGCAGTGCATAAAATGACCATTTTACGCCCCAAGTGTTATAAAATAGTATATGCACCGTGTGCGCAATGTACTTTCGCACTCGCCGCGAAAGTACATTTTGCGCCCTTGGTGCATAAGGTACTATTAGTTATAGATAGTATTAAAAATTACTATATTTTATAAGAGAGCTGGGACATTTCTGCATTATGACGATTTTTATTACATTTATAACAAATATTACTATAAGATTTGATAAGGTTGGCAACACATCATTTGAGAAATGAAATTATATCTTATTAGAAAAATTGCTATGTTACATAGTAAAAATTATACTATAGTAAAATTTGATATGACAGAGTAAAAATATTTAATATCTTATGTTGGAATTAATGTTATAAAAATAATAAATTTTATTATGAATATAATAAATTTTACTTTTTCAAATAATAATGTTGAGTCGATGATTTGTAAATTTGTTTCTTACCTTGAAATTTTCTACCAAATTGAAAGTATAGTTCTGTAACATATGTAGACGATTCAAAATTTTATGAGTAACATGTCATGATGGCACAGTCGGTAACGTTCACGCTTTTCGTTCTCGATAGGCCGTGAGGTGAGCTTAAAAATACGTGTCATAGGACACGGAATCCAGTTAACCTTTTGAACACAGCTCGTTTTGAATATAAGTAATCAAGTAATGTATGTTTGGCAGCGTGTTGATGGGGCGTTAAGTCGCGGCATCATGTGAAAGTCGACGAAAATCGTATGTATCGATGTATGATAAGAAACCGGATGAAATGTAATTGGTTATTACTTTCTTGTAGGTAGATATAAAAAAAAATATGCCAGACACATGGGGTGGCTCCGTTCCCGCCAGACCACCCCTAACATGACTATTTAGGCGATTTCTTAGGATTATAGGAAACCAGCTGGTTTTTTTAGCATAGCTTGTTTTTTTAATATATTTTACAGAAACGTTTATGCCAGACGCGTAGGGTGGGCCCTAGTGTATGCCAGACTGGCTTAAAGTGAGCCATTTGCCAACTTTTGTAGGATCATAGGAAACCACTTGTTTTTTTTTAAATATTATATTTTAACGGCATGTCGGAGCTGCAGCAATCGAGTTTTGCTTTTTTTATTTTATCAATATCTTTTTAAATTCTTAAATTAAACAAATATAATGACTTGTCCGCACTAAAGCTATATTTATACAGTAATTTTTGTTAAAATAAAAAATCATTTGGACTTGTTATTTTTTTATGAGCTTGGATTGGAAATTAGATATCAAACTCGACAAACCTAACCTTAAAATACGACATATTGAAAGTTTTTATTATAACTTTGTATGTATAAGATTTTGGTAGATTTCTTAAGTTGTCCGCACTAGAGTTTAATCTCACAAACTTTTTCTTTGTAGCAAAGAAACTCAATTAAACGCATCGTTTATTCATAAGTTATGATTGGAAATATTATTAGAAGGCGGACAGCTTCGTCATGCTCTTAATTGTCTTTTGCAAATATAAAAATGCTAGATACATATATTGGAGCTTTTGTTATTGGGATGATGTTTTCGATTTTCAGAGAATGTCCAAAAATACGTAGCAAATACGGAAACGGAGGGAAAAGTGCAAAACTATTAACAATGTTTAAGTGTAGCAAAAATATTAAAATAAAATAGTTATTAAATATAATAAATCATTTAATTTCTTATATAAAATAAAAACTTAATATAATAAATCAAAAGATAAAAGTTATTTATTACCAAGTATTAAATTATCTTTTCCCTGTTAAAAATGACCTCTGCAGGATATCCAGGTGGATATCACTCTGATTTTCATTCACCTGGATGTAGCTAAAATCCATTTGGATATTTTTTACGAAAACTTGTAATTAGGCATTATAAGCATCTGAATAACATAATAAAACGCTGCCAAGTGCTTTGGCGGAATGCTTTCTCATAGAGCTCTTTGAGTTTCATTAATTTTTTTATATTTATTTAAATGTGATTTTAATATTAAAAAATTGTCTAACATTAATATTTACTCATATTGTACTTTATAAATTTCGAACATATATGCTAGCTGTTTGCTTTTTCAACATTTATAATTTATTTTAAATCATCAAGTAATACAAAAAAATTTGTTCTATTGGAAAAACGATACAGTTCATGTTTATAGCAACTTTACAACAAATTGCTTTCAACATTAAAAGAGATTTTTTAACTAAATTTTAAATAGGTAAATGCCAATAAATGTGCATATTGGCATGATGTTGGTACTCTTTCTGTATCACTAAAATTATAATTCAATAAGGTTAATTTGAATGTTAACCACTACATTTTATCCAATGAAATACAAGTATTATCATCGATAACATTATATCCTATAAATGTTACAAAACCTTTTCTGACTTATTAAAATATAATTGAAAAATTCATTTTTTAATATATAGTTACGTTTTCACGTTAATGATTTATTATCTTGTGGATATCTTTTTATCACGACGAAGCTTAGTAAATCCAAGTTTTCAATTTTAGTGACGGTGATTAAATTAACAAGATGATAATTAAAATAAACTGATAGATTTATTATTACGTTAATCGCGAGAAAGAGAAATGTATTATAGATATATTTGAGTGAGCGTTTTTTTACTTGTTCAACTTCGTAATTATTAATATCTGTAATTTTTTCTTCTTCTTCTTCTAATTTTCTTCTTCTTCTTCAAATATTTTTTCCATTTATTAAAAAACAATTTAATTTATAATATTTAATAATGATTATATTTAAATACTTTATCGAATGTAATAATACAAGTCAACATCTAAATCAGTAGTACTATTATAAATTTTCAAGAGTAACTCAGAAATCAAAAGAAGTGATCAAAAAGCTACGCTAATGAAATTATTTTTTTTAAACTTGGTTTATAAAGACAGTAGCAAATAACTTGTATACAAATTTTAAAGCAATTCTATCGAGTACTTTACGTAAAATGGAAAATAACTGAAATATGAAAATTTTTTAAGAAAATTTTTAAAATTTTCTAAAATGAAAACTACGCTAAAAAGATCGGTTTATAAAAGTTATCCTTCTTTTGGCAGATGCAAATTATTCCCATGGAAATCTCAAAGCAAATTCATCAATTAACTTACGTAAAATACAAAAAAAAAATTAAAAATCGAAAATTTTTTTTAAATTCTTAAAATGGCTCTATAAAAAAAAATACACTATGAATACAAATTTTCAGTAGCTTCCCGCCTAGTTATACAAAAACATAGATGGTATACAAAATTTGAAGCAAATCCATCGAGTAATTTTCGAGATCCAACTGGTTAAATGAATAACATTTTCTTTTCAAAATTTCTTTTTCAAAATTTTAAAAATGCTCTAAAATTAAAACTACACTATTGTTACATCCGCATAATCACGGATGTACGAAAAATCATTTTTCATCTTAATTTTTTTTTTGTAAATTGTTATACATATAAATGTGCGCACGCATATATAATTATATATACGCATATACATTATGCATGCATATAAACATATAAACATATTTATTTGCAGTTCTCTCCCTAAATAACATTAATAAATACATATAAGTAGATAAATAAATGAATCTTTTAGTAATAAGGAATATACTGTATTAAAAAATAAATTTAATTTCTTGTAATAGTCTTAAGAGAAAAGCAGTAAGTTCGCGCGCCGTATACGCTACCTCAGCATTTTTAGGCGTGATAAGAAGATATCTTCTGTCACCGAATGTGAGATTTTAAAGAGTTTCTCACGGCCGAACTGACCAATGGGACTCTTTTAAATTTTGACAAACTTGCATTTTATTTCTAGATTTGTACCTTTCTTGCAGAGAAAAATAATTTTAATAAGTCAGTCTGCAGTCAGTTCCCCCGAGTAACAGTACAAGCAAAAGAGAGAACCTCAATAAAAAAAAACTTGTAAACTCGCGCCGAATTCTACTACGCTAATAGTTTTTTTGTTGCTTCTTAAATTGATTTCTTTTACGTAAAAAGGAAATCAAGCAACGCAAGTTCGGAACGCGCTTAGATCAACAAGTTATTTTCTTTTTCGCCGGTTTATCTCTCAATATACGCGACTTACTGTGTTTAAAATATTTCTGCAAAATTTAATTGCAAAGTGCCAATAATAAATAAAAAAGGAGAATTTTAACATAAAAAAGGAACTGCGCGACTCACCTCTTTTACGATTAAATTAAATAAAACAAATATAAATCTCCAACATTCTGTACGTAAATAATAAACCAATCTACGGAGAAAAAGGACATTTTTTTGAAAATTTTTCGTAGCTGCGCGATTGAACTTACAGCTTACTAATCAATTTAACAATAAGAATAAATAAACAAATTGCGCAAATAATCAAAAATTATAATTAAAAAAATATTCGCTAGTAATCGCACAATCGACTTGTTTATGAACTGTAAATCAAAGTTTTATGAATATAATTATAAAATATATTTTTCGAATAGTGCTAGTGAAAAAGTTCAACTCAATAAATAGATTTTAATTAACTGGTTCTTGGTCATAATTTATTTAACAACCCAACCAACTACAAGCAGGCAACCAGAGGGGAGCACCACGCCACATTTCAACACTAATCAACAAAAATTTAAGTTATCTACGACCACGCAGCCAACCCATAAAAAGGTAGGTGATTCGGCTCCTCTACCCTGCATACGAGACAAGAAAAATCTCACGATTGAATATAACGTCCGAGTAAACCTATTTAAGGTGACCGGACATAACACTATAAAAATCAATTTTTGAAAATTTCCCTTCTTTTGGCAGTCGCAAATAATTTCCCTGCAATTTTTAGAATAAATCTATCGAGTACTTTACGTAGAATAAAAAAAAATAAGAAAAGAAGAATCGAAATTTTTTTTAAATCTTTGAAATTCTCTAAAATTGTAACCACACTAAGAAAATTAGTTTTTAAAAGCTTATTTTTTTCAGACAATAGCGAATTGATTGTATAAAAATTTTGAAGAAAATTTATAGTATGGTTAACGCAAAAAAGAAAATAAATGAAAAATAAAAATTTTTTTTTAAATTTTCAAAGTGCTCTAAAATTAAAACTGCGCTGAGAAAATTAGTTTTCCAAAGCTTGTTTTCTTCAGACAGTAGCGAATTAATTGCATACAAATTTTGGAGCAAATCTATTAAATGGTTTTCGTAAAATAGAAAAAAATTAAAAATAAAAATTTTTTTAAAAATTTTAAAAATGCTCTAAAATTAAAAGTGCGCTAAGAAAATTAGTTTACAAAATTTTTTATACTTTTGGCAGTCAAAATTAAGTTCCTAACAAATTTTCGAACAAATTCTTCGAGCAGTTTACGTAAAATACGAGATTAATGAAAAATCGAAATTTATTTAAAATTCTTAAAATGATTCTAAAAAAAAACTACGCTCAGAAAACCAATTCTCAATAGCTTCCGCACCAATTCATCAAAAAATTGAATTGTATGGAAAATTTGAAGTAAATCCATCGAGTAGTTTCTAAGATTTTATTGGCTTAATAAATAGAAACATTTTTTTTTAAATTTCAAAATGCTCAAAAATTAAAACTAAGCTAAGAAAATCAGTTTTTAAAAATTTATTTTATCCGGGCAATCACAAATAAATTCCATGCAAATTTTGAAGCAAATTCATCGAGTAGTAAACAAAAAAAAAAACAAAAAACGAAAAATCGAATTTTTTTTTTTTTTTTTTTAAACTTTAAAATGAAAACTACGCTAGAAGAACCAGTTATCAATAGCTTCCCGGCAAGTTAGTCACAAAACTAAATTCTATGCAAAATTAGAAGCAAATCCATTGAGTAGTTCTCGAGATACAGTTTACTAACTGAATTCATACATCCACACACACACACACACACACACATGCATACAGACATTTTCTGGAAACAACTTTTTGCGACTCACCGAGTTCAAATATGTACAAATTAATGAAAAAATAGAAAAAAAATTTTTTTATTGATACAATGCTTTCTCTATGAGAAAGCAATACTACCAATAAAAAAAAATTGAAAATTTTACCAAAATTAAAATTCTCCAGGAGGATTATTCTCTTGGATATCCAGTTGGCTTAATAAAATCGTAAAATTAAGAAGTAATTTTATCAAATAATTTACTGAAAAGCATACTTTATAATTTTTCGATTTTATTAATCCAACTGGATATCCAAGAGGATAATCCTCCTAGATAATTTTACTTTGAATAAAATTTTCAATTTTTTTTATTTGTAGTATTATTGTTATACAAATGCTTGTAATCCCTAATGATTAGTTTTCGTAAAAAAATATCCAAATGGATTTTAGCGGTATCTAGGTGAATGAAGATCAGAGTGATATCCAACTCCATCAGAGTGATATCCACCTGGATATCCAAGTGGATAATTCACCTGGATATCCAGCTGGTTATTTTCAACAGGGTTGAAATTTTCCACTCATGGACTATCAGGTAAAATATAGGTCCCCTATTAATTGACGGTCAAAAATTTTCGAGTATAGACCTTATCTTATGTATATGGGTAAATCTTTCATAATGTTAAAATTTCACCTGCAACAAATTAAAAAAAAAAAAAATACAGGCACACGTATAAAACTAATTTTCTCTGAATGTTGACGTATTATAATGAAAAAAAGAATCGTGTTACTCACTTTTAAGGGTAGTCTTTTTAACAAACATCAAAAGACAGATTTTCGAGTAAATTTTTCATAGTGTTAAAATTTACTTTCAATAAATTAAAAAAAATTGAAGACACATGTATCAAATTTATTTTTTTTAAATGTTGATATATTAAAATGATAATAAAAGAAAAAATCGCATTACTCACTTTTGAAGATAGCTTTTTTTAATATAAGACATTTAAATATATTCATTATTATCACACCCAGGTATAATATTTTACATATCTCAGATCAGTTTTTTAAGTATTTTGGGCTATAATAGATCATTTTCCATTGAGCTTTTTCATTTTTACATGTTTAATATGTTACAGAAAATATTTAAATACGCAATTTACATTAATAATTACAAAATTTTTTGTAATAAATAAAATATGCCAGAAATGCCAATTTTTTTGGAAAATTCATTTTTGGCGATTCGGGTATTAAAATTGAGTGATATTAGTTACCCAATGGCTTTTGGGATTCCTGATTACAAATCATAAGTGAGTGGAATATCAATTTATTTTTGCTAAAATTGTCAATCTTAGGGTATGAAATTTGACATGGATTTGTATATGATTTGTATAGATATGTTTTCGAATAAAACTACTTATATTCCTTTTAACCAAATATTTTAGTTTATTTAATAAATATTAAATCTAAAAATTTTAAATTTAAAATCTAGAAACTGCAGTGATGATTCAACTCAACGTTCTAGGTGTAAGCTATTAAATACATACTAAAACTGAGCTTTTTAAAGTTTAAACTCTTTAGAATTAAAACATTGATAGAAACTAGGTAATCGATGTAAATTTGGAAAATTTAATAGCCGGGAAAAATTCAATGATTTCCAGAATACTCGAAATAATACTTCAAAAGCAACTTAAAGATTACATTGAGTATTATAAAATAGTAAATTACAAAGTTCACAACAGAGAAAAGGTGAATCAAAGCTTAGGTTTTCATATTAGTGGATAAAAACCTATTTTCAAAAGTGAGTCACGTTTTTTAAGTATAATTTCAAACGAACAAAGAACTTTATCTACACTAGGCACACGTTCCTAATAAAAAAATTTCTCTTTGTAATTCTAAATATTACCTTTTGATGTAGTTTAAAATGTCACCGCTGAATAGTCTTTTTTACAGCATCGTATTTTCCAGAAAAAAGTAAAATATATAAATTTTTGGTAACATTTTAATAACCTTTCAGAAAGTACTTTTGTTAACAGGCACACACCCATGCTCTTGATTTTCCAAAAGTATGTGTATAGATAAAGCTTTGGTGTGAATTTCAAATCAAAAAAGCAGTAGTCATTTTTTTTATAGCGGTAATTTATCATTTTACATGGCCTGGTAACATTTAAATTTCAAAAAAAAACCTCTTTTCCCCATCCGCCATAAAATGACACGTCTAATTATCATTAAAAATATAACAAAATTAGTTTCTAATAACTCAATAAATCAGTGAACATTTGCTAACAAGATGTGCTATCTCATATTTAGGAGAAATGATGCAGTAACATGATTTTTAAAAGTATGAAAGAATTACCCATATATTGTGTTCATCTCTTACCCGATTTAAAAAGAATACGAGGGGAATCAGTATACATCTGTGATTGTATGAAGCTACAACCCATTACACTGAGAACTAAAAATCTAGCTACAAGACTTATGAGTACCATAGTACGCGCGCCGTAAAAGGGATTAGTGGCTAATCCCTTGGGCGCATTGAGAACGCACAAGAGCGCGATAGCAGCGCCCTTGATGAATGTAAAGGGAAAACTCGTGCGTATGTTTAGTGGTTGAACTCTTTTGGCTTGAAGGGCAGACTTTTCGGCTCACAGCGTCGACCTTTAAAAAGGCTTGTTACTGGTCTTGAGTGGGGGGAAATAGCTGAGCGAATAACTTCTCAGTGTAGTTATCCAGCCATGTTAGTAAATACTGAGAGTGATATTCAAAATAAATTGTGTGTGATCTGCGTTAATGATATTTTTTTTGTAATGTATAAAATAATATAATTTTTTAATTTTGTATAAAAAATAAATTTTTCTTTACACTTTCCTTAAAGCATGAAAGTAGTATAGTGTAGCTGTACACACGTACAAACGAGTTCATATATGCATATGGACTGTTAAAAATAATTTGAATAACTGAAAAAACTTCTTATATTATATTAAAGTGAAACCACTTTTTTCTCTGTTTCTCCGGTTCTCTGGTTCTCCGCATTTTTTAAATGTGTCTTTCTTGGGCCTTATATTTTCTCGGGCCTTATATTTACTTGGGCCTTTTATTTTCTTAGGCCTTTTATTTTCTTGGGCCTTATATTTTGTTGGGTCTTATATTTTCTTGGGCCTTATATTTTCTTGGGCATTATAATTTTCTTGGGCCTTGTAATTTTCTTGGGCCTTGTAATTTTTTGGGCCTAATATTTTTTTGGACTCAATATTTTTTTGGGCCCAATATTTTTTCGGTCTCTATATTTTTTGGGCCTTATTTTTTTTGGGCCTTATATTTTTTTGGGCCTTATACTTTATTGAGCCTTATATTTTCTTGGGCCTTATAATTTTTTGGGCCTTATATTTTATTGAGCCTTATATTTTCTTGGGCCTTATATTTTTTTGGGCCTTATATTTTATTGAGCCTTATACTTTCTTGGGCCTTATATTTTTTTGGGCCATATAACTTTTTGGATTCAATATTTTTTTGGGCCCAATATTTTTTCGGTCTCTATATTTTTTGGGCCTTATTTTTTTGGGCCTTATATTTTATTTAGCCTTATATTTTCTCGGGCCTTATAATTTTTTGGGCCTTATATTTTATTGAGCCTTATATTTTCTTGGGCCTTATATTTTTTGGGCCTTATATTTTATTGAGCCTTATACTTTCTTGGGCCTTATATTTTTTCGGGCCTTATAATTTTTTGGCTCAATATTTTTTTGGGCCCAATATTTTTTCGGTCTCTATATTTTTTGGGCCTTATATTTTCTTGGGCCCTAATTTTTTTTGGGCCCAATATTTTTTCGGTCTCTATATTTTTTAGGACTTACATTTTCTTGGGCCTTAATTTTTTTGGGCCTTAATTTTTTTTGGGCCCTATATTTTATTGAGCCCAATACTCTCTTGGGCCTTATATTTTTTTGGGCCTTATAATTTTTTGGACTTAATATTTTTTTGGGCCTAATATTTTTTCGGTCTCTATATTTTTTGGGCCTTATATTTTCTTGGGCTTAATATTTTTTTGATTCCTACATTTTTATGATCAATATGTTTTCTTACGTAGCGTTTCATCCAAGCCTGTGTACTTTTACATTGGATTCTTCAGTGGAGCGTATTTTTATAATGTTTTATACAGGCTCCGCTCCAGACACTACAATATTTTTTTTTATTTCAAATGCAATGTTTTAACGTTTCATTCTTACACGAGACATTACAAATCTAATAGCGCATCTCCCTATGCAGCTGACTTAACAGCAAATCCTCATATGCAGCTGATTAAACAGCGCATCCCAATATGCAGCCGATTCAACAGCGCATCCCCATATGCAGCCGATTCAACAGCGCATCCCAATATGCAGCCGATTCAACAGCGCATCCCAATATGCAGCCGATTTAACAGTGCATTCCCTAATGTAGTCGATTTAATAGCGTATCCTCGTATGCAGCCGATTCAACAGCACGTTTCCTTAGGCAACCGATTTAACAGCGCGTCCCTTATACAGCTGATTCAACATCATATTAAACTATTTTGAAAGCGTCAGTTGATATTTATTTTTATCAAATATTATATATTTTATTATATTTCGAGTTCAACTATTAACACAATCTAAAACATAAATATAAAATACATATTGACATATTCTTTATAATATCTCTTTATAAACAATGTTTCTTGTATATATTGCGTTCTGATCATTTTTATTTTCTCCGTTGACAATAGCGTAGTCACCTTAAAATAATTTTAAATTGTTTTTAAATTATGTCCTTGAAAGAGCAACATATAATTGCCCATGACTGAAAACTGGTGACGGCAAATAAACACCAACTTTTTCATAAGATTGTCCTTGTGATTTATTAATAGTCATTGCAAATCCTAATCTAATAGGAAACTGTTTTCGTTGCATATTGAATGGAATCTCTTCCGTAGATGGAGATAAATTTATTCTTGGAATAAGAACTAATTTGACTTTGTTTTGATCAGTTGCTAATTCCGCTTGAATGGAATATTTAAGCATTTTTTTTACTATCAACCTTTTCCATTACAAAGTCCCTTATCGACATTTAAATTTCTTAAAAGTATAATGATAGCCCCTACTTCTAAATGTAATTTATGTGGTGGAAGTCCATTGGGAGTTGACTTATTTAAAAATTCTGTAGGTAACATAATATCTAAATTTTCTTTGTTATCATCTTCAGCAGTATCAATACTCAAATATTCCGAAATTCGCAGATTTTCATTTAACTTCATTTGCTTAAAATTTTGCCATAATAAACTAAATTTAACTGAATTTTCAATAATGTTCATACGGCTACCATGTCATACAATTGGTAATGTTTGCCTGAAATCTCCTGATATAATTACAGTTTTACCACCGAAGGGATTGTTTACATTACATAAATCTTGAAAAAGACGATCAACCGCTTCAAATGCAAATTTTGAAGTCATGGATATTTCATCCCAAATAATTATTTGTGTTTCATTTAATTGTTTGTCTTCTGCAGAATTAGGCTTAACATTACAAGTTGTACAATCTGTTATATTTAACGGTAGTTTGAATGTTGTATGCACGGTTTTTCCATCGACTAATGAATTTGCTGCTATACCTGTCGAAGCTACATATAAATAATGTATGGTATGATATTTAAAATTAGCCATTAAAACGTTAAGTAAATAACTTTTTCCACTTCCACCCGATCTATCTATAAAAATATATTTTTCTTTGCTTTGGTTGTTTAAACTTTTTAGTGTAGAGTCGAATATTTGCCTTTGTTTATTATTTAAAGAATTTATTTTCATTTCTAATTCATTAAGAATATAATTATTATGATTTAAAATTGTTTCATTATTATCTTCTTCTATAAATGTACTTATGTTCGGTAAATTAAAATCGTTTAATGAAAATCCATTGACTTGTAAATTATTTTTAACAACATTGAATGCAAGATTTTCACCTAAATTTTTTTCGTATCTAGGGTGGTAAAATTTATCTTTATATTTTTCATATAAATCTCGTGCACTTATAGGATTATCAAAAACGCAAATAAAAGCAAATAATTCACAAAGAGCATAAGGGAATTCTGTTAAAAATGCTTCTTCCAAGCATCTATTCAATTCTTTATCTTCATTAATTAATTGTCTTGCCTTAGCTGCCTCATAAAACGAATTGTACATCACATCATCAACAGTACGCAGAGCTTCAAAAGACGTGGCTCCTTTAACATGTAATAGTAATAACCTAATAAAATATCTTTTGGACTTACTAAGTACATTCTACAGAGTATTGGTCTTCTTTTTTTTTCTTTTATTCCACTTTTTGAGTTTTTTATCAAATGTATAAAAATTTGGTATTTCTGAATATAAGTAATTTCGTGCTTCGAAATCTTTTCTATTCAATTCAAAATATGCTGTAAATGTTGTTCCTACATTTTTTTGCATGATCATTTCTTCTTTTCCTTCTTTGAAAAATACGTTTTGTCGATTTTCTTCATGAACGCTTAGACGTTTTATAGTATGTGGAATAACATGTAAAGGATATTCTAATAATCTGTGCATTGCTTCAGGTGGACATAAATATCGCGTATTAATGTATTGTTTGATTTCGTCATATTCATAATTAACATTTTCACTATTGTCATTTTCAAAAGTGTCTTTATTTTCTGATCTAAAATCAACATTTACTTGATGTATTTTAATGTATGCACAATCATGACCTTCATAACAGTATTTGAAGAAAAATTTAATGCATTGTACAGTGGAACAAACTTCTACGTTTATGTGTGCATTAAATTTCAATAATAAGTAAGGGTTATGAGGAACAACGAATCTATTATCTGCAATTCTTTCTGTAAATTTATTTTTAAAAATAATTTCGACACCATCATTTTTGCGTTTGTATAGTGGATACCCATTTGATTTAAATGTTGTTGTATTATTAAATTTTTTTGGAAAATTTTTCGTACATTGTTTCGTATTTTTATCCATACACAGACAATTTATATTTTGCATACCACAGGGACCGTGTATCATAAATGGTTTAACAATACTATACAATTTTGGATAAATATCTCTATTTGGGATTTCTGCACTTATTATTTTATCAACTTTCTCGGGAATGTCAAATTTATCATTTTTATCTAAGAATAACAACATATGCATATGTGGTAATCCTCGTTTTTGAAATTCAATTACATAACTATATGCAATACATTTTCCTAATATTTCCTTTTTTATTACTGGATTTTTGAATTCTTCTACTTTTTGATGAAATACTTTTGTTATAATATCTAGTCTATCTATTGCATTATCATAAATTTCCAAGTTCTCAGTTATTTCTTTCCAATGTGGGTTACAGGTCATAGTTACAAAAAGGTCAGGTTTACCATGATAATTTACAAGTGTTATCGAATCAATGTAATTTTGTTTTAAAAATCGTGGACTTCCTGTAAAGTTTCATGGTAATATTACCATTTTTCCAATTTTTGAATAATCTAATTCTTTTTTGTTATGTAAATAGTCCATAAAACCTTTGTAACAATCACTTCTTAATACGTTTTGGTTTTTTCGTATGAAATATAATCTGGAGGTTTCAACTTTTACAAATGCATCAACAATGAACTGTTGAGATAATTTTCCTGAATTAAGAAATGGATTAAATTCATTTCTAGCACTAAATTTATAATTATGAAATTGAAAATTTTTAATATTAGATTTTCCAAATTTATTTTTCATATTTGACATCCATCCGAAACCACCATTAGGATGAATAAGCGAATATGTCATAGGATCTGTGTATTTGCTAATTGTTAGTATACTAATTGGTTTATCAGACTTAGGGTAAATGACAATATCACGTTCAATAGGAGGCATATCGTCTTCTCCAACGTATACTATTGCTACTTCATTACAGCTTGGTAGATTATATCTATTTTTATCGAAATTATTATTGCGGACAATGGGCATAGTAACAGTTTTCAGAAGACAATTGATTTTTGCACATCGTTGTAGTTCTTCTTCTCCTGCTTCATGCATCATTTTATTGGCTTTAGCATGAGGGTTAATATCTCTTATTAAGTTATCTAAATGTTTTAATAATGTTAAGTTTGTATTAAACTTATGTCGTTCAATCGTTGCCATTTCATTATCTAAAATATATAATTGTCCATATTTACGTGCTTCATCTTTATAAGGATGTAACGCATATACATTATGGTAAATTTGTCTATATATTCTAATAACGTGTGGTCCTTTACCCGGCAATGTATCAAAATTGGCATCAAAACTTGCAAATGCTAAAGCATTATTGTACAACCTAACATTTCGTCGAAAATCAATACTTTTTTCCGTAAATTCAGTTGCTTAAAACATTAATCGTTCTGGGTAAGGTGGATTTTCTAACAATTCTACTTTACCTTCATGACAACAATTGGAGAAATCGTTACTTCTAGTATATTAAAAAGCAAAATGTTGCGCATCACAATAAACACATATATTCGTCATGGAACCAATGTAATTTTCAGATATGAGATTTTCATCGAAATATATATTTGCCATACAACCAATCAGTTTCAAATTAATTTTTTCAGTTAATATTTTTTCATTTAATTTCTTTAATTTTTTTTCTACTTTGCCCTTCATTGTTTTATCAATAACTTCGTTTAATACAATATTATGATTGTTATTATGATTATTATTATTCTAATTTTCATTATAATTATTATTTTCAATTTTTAATCGTTTACACTTAATATTTTATAATTTTTCTTCATATTTTTTGGTTGTTTTTCTTTAATTTTTATATAAGCTTCTTTCTTACGTAAAGCCTTATTCGCACGTATTTGTTACAATTTATCAGTACTCATTGTTTCCTTGAATTGCCATTTTGTTATCTTAGTATTTTCTAATTTCTGTTCATATTTATTTAGTTGTCCTTTTTTCATTTTCATATAATCTTTTTTCTTACGTAAAGTTTCTTGAACACGTCTTAGTTATAATTTATCATTACTTTTTTGTTTCTCGCATTTCCATAATAATGTCTTTTTCTGAAATTTTTTTACATTTATGTGATTCTTCTGTTACCATTTTCCTATTAACGGGATGTCGGAGCTGCATCACTTGAGTTTTCCTTTTTTTATTATATCAGTATCTTTTAAAATTAATAAATTAAACAAATATAATGACTTGTCCGTACTAAAGCTATATTAATACAATAATTTTTGTCAAAATAAAAAATCATTTGGACTTGCTATTTTTTTATGAGCTTGGATTGGAAATTAGATATCAAACTTGATAGACCTAACTTTAAAATACGATACATTGAAAGTTTTTATTATAACTTTATATGTCTAATATTTTGGTGGATTTCTTGAGTTGTCCGCACTGGAGTATAATCTTACAAATTTTTACTTTGTAGCAAAAAAACTTGATTAAACGCATCGTTTATTCATAAGTTAGGATTGGAAATATTATTAGAAGGCGGGCAGCTTCATCAAGCTCTTAAGTTCTGTTACAAATAAAGTTTCTTTTTCATCTATTTCTTTTGATTCTTTTTTTCCTTCATTCAATTTAATCTCAACTGTCCCAATTTTATTATCGTTATAATTTAAGTGGATGTCATCGATTCCCATTATATCATTATCTGGTTTTAAAAATTTCTATCTGAAATGTCATTGTCAATTTCCATCAAAATTGTTTCATGATTCAAATTCTTTTGTTTACGATACATTTCCATTATCTTTTTTTGCTCTGGCAATAAATGCATTTGTGAATTTTTTTTATAATATTTCAATCTCGGCGAAATCTAAATCAAATGGTATTCGATTAAGACCTTGCTCATGACAAAAACTCCTTTTTATCATATCCGATGGATTATCGTAATTAATTTTTGCATTATTATAATTTTGTAAAACTGGAAACATTTTTATTTTTTGCGTTTTAAAAATTCTTTATAAACGTAATCGCATTTGAGAAACATTATATCTTAAACAACATGGACCTAAATTATAAAGTACTGCAACAGCAAAAACCATTGCAAAAACGCTACAATCATAATTATTCGTTTGTACTGTTTCGAATACTGTGCTTAGTTCTGATTTGTTTGGAAATAATCTGTTTATATAAATCTTATGCTCATCTTGTAAATATATAAGATTCAAACTGTCATATATATGAATTACCTTATTATTATAATACACACGAATCCGGTGACTCTTTTCTAAATTTTCGGTAAATAATAACTGTATAAATTCTCCATCAATCAGTACTGAATTAACATATTGTGGTCTCTGAATTAGTAAAGTTAATTGCATGTCAAATGAGGTGCACTGGTTTGAAATGTTAATAAATTCTAATATATAAATATCAGTTAACATGAAAGCAATTTGACTATACAATCCCTGTCTTTTAAGAATCAATTCATCTTCCTCAGTCAAAACCATTATTGAAAATGAAAATTCTCTTAAGAATTTTCATTCATTTTTAATGAACTTTTTTCAAAGATATTCACAAAAGTATTGCTTTCATATTAACTCATTTAATTTACTGCCTTATTACTTTAAAAGCTGAAAAATTGAAGAAATTATGAAAAATGCTATGAATTAATTGTTGTATGATAAATAAATAATAGTGAAATTTGTAAAAATAATATATTGATAAAAAATGATTATTTTCGGCAATTATTTATATATATATATATATATATATATATATATATATATATATATATGGGTCAATCTACGTCAAACGGATAATGGCTCTGTCCAAAATTGTAGATCACCAAAAAAATCGTATATAAGCTCAAAATTTTCGTCTTACACTCTACTTTCTCTTGCAATGTGGCGATTTAACAAAATCCAAAATGGCGGCTCCAATATGGCGGCTCAAACCTAGAGATATCATAAAAAATTTTCAAAAATTGATTTTAATTTATTCAAATCAGATCTTACATATTTTTTTACATCAGAAATCAATTCAGCGTTTAATTTTACATAGGAATATAGTATTGCACTAGAGGTAAAATGAATTTACAATGTCATCGGAAGGTCATATCGGGAAATCATAGTTATTTCTCAAATTTCTCATTGATCAATGTTGATTAGTGAGAAAATAAAGATACTGATAGATAACTCGAGTTACTGAATTTAAATCTGATGTCCGCTTAACCCTACAAGATCTGTATGAAAGTTATTTAAAGGTCCAATCGCGAATATCTTTTATTATTTGATAACATTAGAACACCTTCAAGTTTAACGTGTCGCTGAATCCGTAACCGGGGTCTGTTGGAGTGTCAGACGACGTAATTACATAAAAATTAATCAAATATTGACTAAAAAAAAATTTTTGTTCTCCAAGAAACCACAGTTTGAAACGAATTTTTCTGTAATTACGTCGTTTGACACTCCAACAGGTCTCGGATTCGGATCCAGCATCACGTAAAACTTATAGGTGTCTTAATCTTATCAAATAATAGAAGATATTCGCGATTTGATCTTCAAATGACCTTGATGAAGACTGGTAGGGTTAAACGGATATCAGATTTGGATTCAGTGACTCGAGTTACCTATCAGTATCTTCATTTTCTTACTAATCAACGTTTATCAATGATTAATTCGAGAAATAACTATTGTATCGCGATATGACCTTCAGGTAATATTGTAAAATTTTTTTACTTTGAGTGCAATACTATATTCCTATGTAAAATTAAACGCTGAATTGATTTCTGATGTAAAAAAATATGTAAGATCTGATTTGAATGAATCAAAATTAATTTTTGAAAATTTTTTATGAAATTTCTAGGTTTGAGTTGCTATATTAAGGCCGCCATTTTGGATTTTTCAAAATCGCCACATTGCAAAAGAAAGTAGAGTGTAAGACGAAAATTTTGAGTTTATGCACGACTTTTTTAGTGATCTACAATTTTGGACAGAGCCATTATCCGTTTAACGTGGATTGACCCATATATATATATATATATATATATATATATATATATGGGACGATTCACGTCAACTCACCTAACAAAAAAATAGAATTCGTCGAAAATCTGTGAAAATGTTCTATTTGATACCCAAAATATACAAAAAAAATTTTAGAGGTCCAGGTCAAAGGGGTCAGGATTTAAACGTGATGGAATTTTTCGAATTTTCCAAATTTTTTGCTAAATAAATATTTTAATGAATTTTTCCCTCAAAAACTATCAATTTTTCGCTAAAACTTAATTAAATACTTTTTCTTGGAGATTAGATGCAGAATTCACCTGAATTTTTGCAAATTATAATATACTGATTTTTATGCTTCCTTGATCGATTTAAACATACTATTTAGTGTATCTAAAAATCGAGCAGGTTAAATTGGCTTTTTAAAGTCTTATTTTTTTGTTTTTTCATGAGGAAAGAATATACGAAGCCTCCAATTGGGCAGCCTTCTCAAAGTTACTTAATTCTGCAAAAAAGTCTGAATAAATCGTTATTTTGGATCAATGATGAGATTCGTGATTTTTTTTCTGAAAAAGTATTGATATTTGGGACAAATGTATGAAAATGTTTTTTATTGGAAATCATGTGCAAAATATGAACATATTTTTACAAATTGTAATTTAAGACATTATGAACCATATATACTAAAAATTTAACAAAAAATAAATTTTTAAATTTCAAAATTCTATTTATAATTTGTGATGTTTAGCAAATAATGGTTTACAAAAATTTACATACATTTGACATACAATTTCCAATAAAAAACATATTTATACATTTGTCCCAAAAATCTATACTTTTTCAGAAAAAAAATCACGAATCTCATCATTGATCCAAAATAACGATTTATTCAGACTTTTTTGCAGAATTAAGTAACTTTGAGAAGGCTGCCCAACTGGAGGCTTCGTATATTTTTTCCTTATAAAAAAACAAAAAAAATAAGACTTTAAAAAGCCAATTTAACCTGCTCGATTTTTAGATACACTAAATAGTATGTTTCAATCGATCAAGTAAGCATAAAAATCAGTATATTATAATTTGCAAAAATTCAGGTGAATTCTACATCTAATTTCCAAGAAAAAGTATTTAATTAAGTTTTAACGAAAAATTGATAGTTTTTGAGGAAAAAATTCATTAAAATATTTATTTAGCAAAAAATTTGGAAAATTCGAAAAATTCCATCACGTTTAAATCCTGACACCTTTGACCTGGACCTCTAAAATTTTTTTTGTATATTTTGGGTATCAAATAGAACATTTTCACAGATCTTCGACGAATTCTATTTTTTTGTTAGGTGAGTTGACGTGAAACGTCCCATATATATATATATATATATATATATATATATATATATATATATATATATGGGACATTTTACACCAACTGGAAGAGCAAAAAAATAAAAATCGCTGAAACTCTGAGAATATATTCTGTCTGTTACTCAAAATGTGTAAAAAAATATTCAAGGATTTAGATTTGAAGGACCAAGAGCCATAGATCCTTGAGATTTGGTAATTTTCAAAATTTTTGGAAAAGTACCAACTTTATGATTTTTTTCCTGAAAATCTTAATGTTTTAGAGAGAAATTCATGAGAAATTCTTCTTGTTCTAAATAAAGTTAGCATTATTTTTTACAGAGCTAAATTTTGAAGTTTTCTATTGGTTCTTACAAGTATTACATGGTAATTGAAATTACTCATTGTCTGCTACTTTAGAAATTGCTTTTCGAGGGCTTATTTTCTTCTATTTTTCATCACCTTAGAAATAAATTTTTGACTGTGTAAGAAAGAGCCACCAATAAGAAGTTATAACAGTTTAAAATATATATTTTCATGTCTAATTTATTTTTAATATAAAAATTAATCATACATGATAATATATATTTTAAATTGTTTAACTCCTTATTGATGGCTCTGACTCACATGATCAAAAATTACATATAAGAACCAATAGAAAACTTCAAAATTCAGGTCTGTAAAGAATCATGCTAACTCTGCTTTTCATTAACAACAAGAAGTATTCTCATGAATTTCTCTCTAAAATATTAGGATTTTTAGGAAAAAAAATGATCAAGTTGGGACTTTTCCAAAAATTTTGAAAAATTTCCAAATTTCAAGAATCTATGGCTCTTGATCCTCCCAATCTAAATCCTTGAAAATTTTTTTACACATTTTGAGTATCAGGCAGGATATATTCCCAGAGTTTCAGAGATTTTTATTTTTCTGCTCTTCCAATTAGTTTGAAATGTTCCACATATATATATATATATATATATATATATATATATATTTATACATTAAAAAAAGTTTGTTGTAAAAAGAACTAAAATCAAAATTATTTTGAATTACTTTTAATAATTGTATTCTTCAATTTATTTACAGTTATTTATGGTTATTTGCAGTATTTACATTTAAATAATGTATAAATAATAATAAACAACCCACAAAGAGAGAGATAGTGGCATGTTGGGGCGCGATAAGGGGGGGTAGAGGGGGAGAGGGGCGGTGCCCCCCATTTAAACGAATTAATATGTAAATAAAAAAAATACAATTCATAAAAATATTATTTTTTTGCATTGCCAACAACTTTAATTAAGAAGCTATCACACGACTGATTCGTACATAGATACTTGTACACGTTCTTGCGTGTTTCGATACAAAATAAGTAAATAAGTAAATAAGTAAAAAAATTAAGATTTTGACAGAAATTTTGAATAAATAATGAAATAATTAAATATTTTCTTGTTTTTCTCAATACAATATTAACTAATGTGGTTAAAATATAGTAAAATTTTACAAATTTTCTGATCATTAAAAGATTAAAATTGTTTTATACTAAGATTTTACAAACCATCTAATGCCAGCATGGAATATTTATAGGAACTTCCTGGAATATTGACACGGAAGATTTGTAATATTTTAGAAATCTTCCATGGAATATTCCTGTAATATTCGTATGTCCTTGATTCTTCCTACATTGGAATATTCCATGGAATATTGCTGGAAGATTCTAAGAATATTTCATTGGAAGATCTAGGACATCTCAGATCTTTTATTGAAATATTTCAGGAATCTTGCAGGAATATTTCATAAAATATTGAAAATTTCCGGAATATGGGGACGGTAGATTTGAAACATTTTATGAACCTTTCATGAAATATAAACGAAAGATCTAAAGAATCTTTCATGGAATATGCACGAAAGATTTAAAGAATTTTTTATGAAATATTCCATGACATATTTCTGGAAGATTTTAGAAATCCATCGTAAAATATTCCGTGGAATATTTATGGAAGATTCGCAGACTATTGGCACGGAAGATTTGGAATATTTCAGGAATCTTCCGTGAAATATTCCTGTAATATTCGTGTGTCCTTGCTTCTTCCTACATTGAAATAATCCATGGAATATTTTCGAGAGATTTCAAGAATATAAAAATGGAAGGTTTGGATAATCTCTCGTCTTTCATGAAATTTTCCTGGAAGATTTTTGGAAAATGTGAAATGCTGTGAAGGGATGGTATATATATTATATAATAACACATTACACTTATACATCAATACATATACGCATACATATTTCAATATTTCAAAAAAGTTTTCGAACATTCCTTTGAAATATTCCTGAAATATTCCTGAAAGCTTTCAATGGAAAATTCCAGTAGAATATTCTGAAACATTCCGTGAAGACTTTCAATAATCTGCATGAAAGGTTCCATTGAAATATTCCAGTGGAATAATTCGAAATATTTCAGTGAAATCTTCCATGCTATGTGAGAACCATTATTTATTTCTAGCCTAACGCTTTTTTATTGTTATTTACAGTTTTTAATATTTTCTTATAATCATTTGTTTATTCGCAGCATTATTCTACTTTTACAAAATAATTTTCATACAAGGTGATAAAATATTTTACTATAAGATAATATATATATATATATATATATATATATATATATATATGTTTCATTTCACAAAAAAATTTCAACATCAAAACTAATTCTCTAACGTAAAGAATAAATAATTAAATTGGTATAATTTTGAAATTTTGATATGGGAATACTATTTATAAATAACTTTTTAATAATTTTGAATAATGGTAAATGTTTTAAATAACTTGTGGTATTGAATACTAATTAAATTTAGTTTTAACATGAAGTTAATTATTTAGGTTGGAAATGTATTCAATAAAATAATATAACAATTTATAAGTTATCTCTTAATTTTTTAAACTTTTTATTCATAGTTGACAATTATATTGAATATATGATTCTCATTTTAATAGTTTTCATATGATATTATGTGAATTTTATAAATATAAATTATTTAAGGAGATGTAAAATGGACAGCACACTTCCACCCATAAATATTGATTATATTTCCATTGTATTTTAAAATTTTGAATAAATAGATGCATTAACATACAGTATGTATCACGAAGATTATTCAGTTAAATTTTTACATAAATCTATTCATTAGTTATTGAGAAGTTTGGGTTCCAATATTATTTACTAAAATTTTTCCATTTAGAATCAGGAATTTAAATATCTTGAAAACTAATGATTGGAATAATTTAAAAATTCAAATAAATAATCATCACGAGATATACTACAAGTTAATACATTCCTTTTATGGAAATTCAGCAATAGAATGGAAAGATAGTTAATTTTTTCATCTTCTTATGGTAAAATATAATCAAACTTTGACAACAAATTTAACATATTGAAATAATTGTACTTTCAATCATTTTTATTATATTTAATACAAATTATAGAGTGATATTACGGAATATTATTTCTTTCCACATTCATAATAAATGTTTCGCAAATAATAAGTAACTTTTCTTTTGAAATGTTTACTTTTTTAGGGGGAATTCTACTTCTATCTAGACAGTTCATACATATAAATGCATAATTATAGACATAATCAGAAACATTTATTCATATTTTATATATTGTCCTATCTTTATAATTGACTATTAAAAAAATTTAATATCTAATAAATAATTTTTTTAAATTGTATTTCATAAAATTTATGTTCAAACGATATTAAAAAAAATATTTTTATATCATGTAATTATAATTTTTCAAATGAGGTAATTTGATATTTTTTAAAAATTAATGTTTCTCTTATTAAAAATATTATTGCTTCAATGAAATGAATTGCTAACAATTTTCATATAAATCACAATTCATTTAAATATAAACACGTGTACAAATAAAAATGTAATTAAGGTTAAATGTATGTTATTTATAAAAAATTGTTAACAAGTAACTTTTTAAATAATATATTTTTATGAAAACTAATTTAAGTACCTCATTCTCTGAATGATAACTAAATACAATTTTAATTTAATAAATTTAGTTATACAATTATAAATATATAATATTTATATAACTGTTCATCAAATAAAATTATTATTTTTTTAATATATATATATATATTAAAAAATAATTATTACAATAGATTGTAGTTAAACAAAAATGTTTATTTTAATAATTATAGCGTTGAAATTTATTTTGATGAAAATGTTATTTGATTGACATTTACAGTATTATTTTAACTATTTTTGAAAAGTTACTTGTCATCAATACAAAAATATTTAATTTTCCAAATTAATAATCTATTAATATCAAGAATTTTCTAAAAATTATAATATTTATGATATGCGAACCTTACTTGTGATACATACACTTTGTAATATTTGTATCTCATTGAATTTTTATATTAGATGCAAAAAGGATTGTTAAGTAATTGCAAATAGTTATTTTTTTATTCCGAAATATTCGAATCTAAAATTAACTAAAATATTGTATTTTAATCTTATGATTTTTTCTATTTAAATTTCGTATTTCATATATATAAAATACATTTGTGAAGACATCTTTATTATAAATCAACACGAATTTTTTTTAAGCATGTTTCACTTATAAATTAATTTCATAATTCAAATTTATGGTCATATATTGAAGTCTGGAAATTATAGTTGTAACTCAGTACCCAGTTCTCAGTTTATTTACATCAAATATCTTACTATCTTTGTTTTTCTAATGGAAGTAGAGTGAGAAATAGTCATTTAAAATAAATTATACGCTTTTTTATTTTAAGCACATGTGTACATATATTTTTCTATTATGTTTCATCAAATTATTTTCAATTTTATTCAGTACTCAAAATTCAATTAATTAATTCTTACTTACTTAAAATTAGTCATTTACACATAATAATATAATAAAAGAAAATTCAACTAAGCGACGTTAGGAGCGAAAAACTTCAATATAATTAATACCTGTTAACGTAAAACCCAATAAATTGTGTAACGATTTTCAACAGTTGATAAATATAATGTAAATCATATAATATATATATGGCTGATACCATTCAGATTCATGCAGGCCGTCACTGATCGAATTTTTTTTTCTTCTAAGTAATAAAAATACCTTCTATTATATATAAAGATAAAATTTACCTCGTAGAACGCTCAAAAAATTTTTTTTTTTTTACTACAGCAATTCTAGTGTTGGATGTAAAGACGAAAATTCAAAAATTGAAAATGAACCTCTACTTTTAAATGACTATAGCTCCGTCAATTTTTAACCTTTTCGAGCGTTCTTTTAACAAAAGTGTGCGGAATTTTGTCTAGTTTTAAATGCAATCTCGATTTTTGTAATACAATTTGATCTCACTGAGTTATTTACGAAAAACCGAAAAAAGTGATTTTTTTCAAACACGATTTTATCAAAAACTATATTTTTTTTTTTTGAAATTTTTATATGATTTTATACATAAAAAATACTAACTTTTAGGGTAGGTGAGAATATGCGATTTTGCCTTATTTTTTTTAACAGATTTTTAAACGTTTTTTTTATATTTTCGATTTCAAAACATTGATACCATGGCGCATTGTACTATTTTTCCAACTTTACGTGTTCTTACAACTATTTTTATGCTTTTATTTATTAATATATCAAAAATATCAACAATAATCTTTAAAATAAACCCCGGATCGAATATTTTGATCAATTAGAACCAAAGTTATGACGATTTAAAGTTTAAAAAAAAATGCTGAAACTTTAAATAAATATGATATTTACATTGAGGAAACGCAATTTTCGTTAAAGATTAAAATCTGAAGATATAAATTTTTTAATTTAAAAAAAAAGTTATTTTGATGAAAGAATATATAACCATTTATCCTCTTTTTATGGTACATTATTATAATAAAAATTTTTTTTGTTGAAGAAGATAATTTTTTTATCAGTTTGAATTTCGCGCCTAGAATTTGAATTTATTTTGTAGGGAGTTGACGCATGTCACTACTAGGTGGCGATGATTCGTTCTTTGCATTCTCATCAACGACTTGACGCGTTTAAAAATATAAGAAAAGGAAGATAAAAAATAAAGTTGTTTAAGAAAAATTATTTTTTTCGATCTGTCATTGAACAGAATATCAATAATGGCATCACTGATTGTTAAAATGAAGTGCAAGGATTTAAAAGAGAGGCACAAAAAAGTTGTTTATGATTGCTCCAAAAGTCCGCTTAGAGAATTAGGTGATCTAACGGAGTCTTTGAAGCGCTTGTATTCAAATACTTCTTTCTCTAGAGAAGATAAAGTATGCCCTTCGTGTTACAAAATATTATTAGATGATGTAAAAAATGCGCATATTTTATCGACTTCAAGCAGTTAACAATCTTCGGAAGATTTTATTCATAGTTAGGCTGTGGTAGAACAGCTCAACGAGACTTCAAGTAATTTGAAATTAAACATTTCACCAATTAAAATCCCTCAAAGTATCAATATCAAAATGCGAGAATCTTATGCTCTCCGAAAAAGAAAACAAATGAACGATGCATTTGATTCACAAATAGCAAGTAAAATGATGAAAGTCTACGATATAACGGATTTGCCCGCATTGAATGAAAATAATGAATGTAAAACAAATGATAAATGGCTTGAGAATATTAAAATTGCATTAGATAATTGTTCAAATTTTCTTGAGAAAGTGCGATTGTTGAGTATTATACCAAGTGATATTTCCAAAGATTATTTATTATCAGTTTCACCAAATGTAACTATTTATATGATTGATCAAGCACGATCATTGGTAAATAACAAAAAAATTTACAAGCAGTCTGAGAACTAGTGTGGCCATTCTTTGGATAGTGAAATTTTAATAAAAGTAAAGGATTATTATCTGAATGATGATTTTAATTGTTCTCGTCAAAGTGCGAATAAAAGCGACACAGTATCTATCAAAGAAAATCGTATAAAAACTAAAAAAGTCAAACGCTTTCTTACGCGAAGTATGAAACAAATATATCAATTATTTAAAGACGAAAATCCTGAAATGAAAACAAAAATTGGTAAATCAACATTCTTCGCTTTAAGACCGAAGTGGGTTATACCACATCCATCCACTGATTCGTGTCTTTGCGTTTACTGCGAGAATCTTAAACTTATGTTAGATGCTTTGAATAATTATATAAAAAGGGAATAAACAAGACATTGCAGATTTGGAATTGAAAATATGTTCTTCACTTTTTTGTTCAAAAGATGATATGAAATGTGTACTAAGAGAATGTAAAGAATGTCCTATTGGAGATTCTATTGATTTACAAGTAATTTCTTTGACAGAAGAAGATTTATATGAAGAAATAATTTATGGTGTTTGGGAAAAATCAAATTTACTGAATAAAACTAGCACAATTAAAAATTTCTTAATAGAGTTAAGAGAGCGCGCTCTCACTGTAAGAGCTCATAAATTGGTCAAAGAAATTCAACGTATAGCAATTAAAGAGGTTAAACTTTTAGCGAAAAATAATGACTTCCAATTAGCTATTCATGTCGATCTTGCAGAAAATTGGACAGTTCTGCTTCAAAATGAAATCCAAAGCTATCATTGGAGTAAAAATCAAGTATCAATATTTACGTCGGTATGCTATTTTGGAAATGATAAAACAGTCAGTTATGTAACCGTCTCTGACGATATTAAACATGATTCGTCTCATGCCCTAATGGCTGTAAATTTAATTATCGATAACTTAAAACGAAAACATATTGCGCAAGATCTTGATGAAATCATAACCATTTCCGATGGAGCTGCCAGTCATTTTAAAAATAGATATCAATTCTATGAGCTTCAAAACTCAAAAGTAAACAGAAAATGGCTTTTTTCTGCAACAGGTCACGGTAAAGGCGCTTGTGACGGTATTGGTGGTTTAGTTAAACATAATGTTACCACGCATAATCTGTCCAAGAGGAGTGCAGATTTTATTAGAAACGCTGAAAATTTCGCCACTCACGTATCAAAATATACTCCGTCGATTAACATTCTTGTTATCCGCAAGGATGAGTTAGAAGTTTTTCGACTGACAAAAAAATTGGAATGGTTAGGAAATGCAAAAGAAATTAAAGGTATTTAAAAGATTCACTGTTGGAAAAGTGAACGAAACCAAATCTACACTGCCAAAACTTCGAGACACGAGTGGCAAGAAGTAAATTGAAAGGTTTTATTCAAATTCGGATTTTTTTATTCACATTAGTTTTCAATTTATTAGTGTTCTGTCTCAATTGTATCGCATATTATTTGTTCATTGAAAATGACCAAATAATATATTTTAGTATTTAAAAAACTCACCTTTTCAAAATTCAAATTCAAAATTCAAAATTCAAAATTCAAAATTCAAATTCAAAATTCAAAATTCAAAGTAAATATATTTATTTAAAGTTTCAGCATTTTTTTTTAAACTTTAAATCGTCATAAATTTGGTTCTAATTGATCAAAATATTCGATCCGGGGTTTATTTTAAAGATTATTGTTGATATTTTTGATATATTAATAAATAAAAGCATAAAAATAGTTGTAAGAACACGTAAAGTTGGAAAAATAGTACAATGCGCCATGGTATCAATGTTTTAAAATCGAAAATATAAAAAAAACGTTTAAAAATCTGTTAAAAAAAAATAAGGCAAAATCGCATATTCTTACCTACCCTTAAAGTTAGTATTTTTTATGTATAAAATCATATAAAAATTTCAAAAAAAAAAAAAATATAGTTTTTGAGAAAATCGTGTTTGAAAAAAATCACTTTTTTTCGGTTTTTCGTAAATAACTCAATGAGATCAAATTGTATTACAAAAATCGAGATTGCATTTAAAACTAGACAAAATTCCGCACACTTTTGTTAAAAGAACGCTCGAAAAGGTTAAAAATTGACGGAGCTATAGTCATTTAAAAGTAGAGGTTCATTTTCAATTTTTGAATTTTCGTCTTTACATCCAACACTAGAATTGCTGTAGTAAAAAAAAAAAAATTTTTTAAGCGTTCTACGAGGTAAATTTTATCTTTATATATAATAGAAGGTATTTTTATTACTTAGAAGAAAAAAAAATTCGATCAGTGACGGCCTGCATGAATCTGAATGGTATTATTATACATTTTTTGAGCAATTGTCATATTTAAAAGTTCTATTGATTTTACTATATTTATACTAAAATAAATTTTTAATCCGCTACATCTGTTAACATTAATTCTGCAATTTGAATATCTGGTAAAAATTTATATATCATAGCAGCTAGAGAAAATTTTGTATGATATGTGCCTATTCCATTAACATGCATAAATGCATGGAATATGCTTCACTGATTTTTCCTTTATTAATTTGTTTTTAAAGGATATATGAATAATTTAGGATCAACTTTTAATGTTAACAAATCTTATCTATGTGCAAGTACTTTATTTAGATTAATGTTTGTATAAAATGTTCAACTTTGTCGATAATCATCTATATTTTTTCATTTAATAAAATAGTAATAATGAATATTAGAAGAATGTTATTAAGTGAAGTACTATAAATGGTTATAGAAAAAGTAAACATGTTATATATGAATATTATTCAAGATAAAGTACTTACACATAGATTATAATTATTATCATTAAAAACAAATTGTTGTCGATTGATTGAAACTTTACCATTTTCAGTGACAGCAATCGATGCTGCCAAAGTGTTCAAATAAATCAAATTGAATGTAAATTTTTAGTAGATACTTCAAGAGTATTGGTTAGAATGTAGATAATAGATTATTTAGATTAAAATTAGCAAACATAAATTTATTTCAGTTATTAATAAAAGATGGGTTATTTTAACTTTGGTAATATTATCATTTAATTAAATATATGTTTATAGAAGATAACAAATGTGAATTGGAATTTAAAATAAATGCAAGCTTTTTTTATGAACATAATAAAAAAATTTGAATTTAAATAATAAAAAGGTTCTTCTGTCATATTGATCTATTAATACTTTTTAACATTTCATCTTATCTAATGGAATGTGTATAATTTTCAATTTTATTTTCATGGTATTGTATATCAAATGTTTGAAATTATAATTATTTATCACGTATATTTGACCAAAAATGAAAATTATCTGCAAAATCTCAATCACACAAGATCAACTAGAATTGTATGAAGAAAAAATTTTATTGAAATGCTAAACAACCAGAAAAGTATAATAATCGAGTTGATCTTTGCTCTATTATAATTACTTTACAACATATGGTAAAAGTTAAAATTACATTTATTTAGATTGTCTTTTTATTTAAATTTTTAAATCAAGTCCATTTTTTACTTTTGTGCTTACATTTATTTTTTATTATAAACAATTTATTTAATAATATAATTTTTAAACACAAAATTAATTTTATATCAGTCAAGTTTATTTTTATTTTGTATTTTTAACCGACTTCAAAAAGGAGAAGGTTCTCAATTCGAATGAATTTTTTTTTTTTTTTTTTATGTCTGTTACCTTATAACTCCGTCATTTCTTAACCGATTCGAAAAAACTTTTTCTTATCTGATAGAGGATGTCTGCAGGAAGGTCCCATATGTGTCCTATAATTATTGGGCCAATATTCGGTTTGTATGACTCAATTATCAAATTAAGAAAAAAACCGGGTGTTTTGTTTTCTCATTTAGCTCCCTTATACTACGCTTACCTGAGCTTGAATATGTATACATGCACACATAACGACACTGTGCTGTTGAGCCTTCTTTCTTTCCTGCTATATATTGCTTGGTGGTGTACTAATGCATGCGTTATGAATTAATAATGAGAGTTTAATGTAATTAGTGGGTACCTATATTTGCGTTTTTAGTAAGGGGATTCACTAGAAGATAGAAAATAAAAATTTTTTAACAAAAACAAACAATTTAAAAAATTTTTAATAAATTAAAACCGACTTTAAAAGTATCGAATAAAAACAAAATTTTTTACAAAAAATAAGATTTTAAAAACATTGCACTAAAAAATGACAAATAAAAAATTTTTAACAAAAAAAAAAACCGACTTCAAAAAATGCACTGAAAAGTAACAAATAATTTATTATCTTTAGAAATCATACAAATGATTGGTAAAATACAATTTTAGAAGTCGGCGTCTAATTCTAAATCTGTGGTGCGTAAGCAGAACGACTTAGTCCATTTTTTCAAAAATAACGTTCACATTCATTGTTCAAAAATAACGTTTACATTTATTGTTAAAAAATAACGTTTACATTCATTGAGGAATTAGACGCCGACTTCTAAAATTGTATCTTACCAATTATTTGTATGATTTCTTAAGATAATAAATTATTTGTTACTTTTCAGTGCATTTTTTGAAGTCGGTTTTTTTTTTTGTTAAAAATTTTTTATATTACAAAATTATATATTGAATATTAGAAAATTATTTCATTAAACATTATAACAAAATAATACTAAGATAATTATTTAACATCAAGATTTCTAAGTAATTACACATAATTAAAAATGTATGTTTTTTAAATTAAAATTATTGACTGAATTGTAATTATTTTCAAATGATTTTCAATATCCTTATATAAATTCATGCTTTTTTCGTTTTTATATACTTCTTCACTTCAATTTGAAAAAAAACATACATTAGAAGCTAATAGAATATGTATAAAATTTCCAATAAAAGAAATACACCAAAAGTATAAAAGTACACAGAGATAAAAATATATTTTCAATGAAAGAAATTTGTATTTCTTTTTCCTAATTGAAAATTGACCTTTCCCGATTTTAACGATTGTTTTAAGTATACACGTGCGTTTTTTGTTATAATAGAGTAGAATGAAGAACTTTGTAAATTTCTCGAATGATAATAAGAATAAATTTTTCTCGAATATAGAGCCTTACAAATTCATCAGAGGCACTATTGCACTATAGGGGTAGGATAGGTAGGAATGAGGTAAATTCCAATTTTGATATTATGATTAAATTGTTTGAAATCTCTTATTATTCAATTAGATTACGGTAAATAGATTATGAAATTCTAATCAATAAAATTTTTATACCTATATTACAGTAGTGCCTTTGACGGAAGAATTATCCTGCGTTTTATATTTGTGTTACAAGGAACACGAACAAACTAAACATCAATGCTTGATTACAGCTTATATTATTATATTTTTCTATTATTATATTTTTCGAATATCGGTCGATAAATTTTTAAATTTAAATATTTTTTATATTTACATTGTTTAAATTCATTTATTTTTACCACAGCACTTAATTCCACACGCGCGGTACGCGCGTTAATGAACTTCTAGTTATTTTAAAACGGAATATGGAAGATAAACATGTATCGTTTTAATCCTTGAATATCACGAATTTAAATAATAATTATTAGTAATTTTAACGAGTTATATATTATATAAATAATTCTATATTTAATAATTTTCAATTTTAGTAACAGAAAAAGCCGCACGAGAAGAGATTATCAATTACACTTTCTGCGAAATATTGCCCTTGAATCGAGTAGGTGAAAGATCAGTCTTAATACCAAAAAAAAGGCAGTAAGCATCGCAAATTTATGCTCTTACTTCATAATATAATAGAACCAACATTGGTCCCTAAAATTCAAGCTATAGTACTAATTGAAATTATATCGTCACTCTTTTTTTAAGTACCTAAATTAGAATTTTTGATTTAGAACCTATTTTAACAATACTTTCTTTTCTCCGTGCAATTGTTAGTTCTAGTAAACGTCAAATACTGTTTTCGATTATTTCATGGTTCGTGATTGAAACACGTGATTAAAAAGAAAAAATTCCTATTATATTTTTTCATTGATTCAAATGCAATTTAATAGAACAAATTCTTAATTCATCATGATATAATTTGTATTTAAACAATTTTTTGTAACTTTAATTAATCTTTTTTATAAAAATAGGAAAATTTAATTTAGTACGAAACTACAATATCACAATTCATAAGTTGCATCGATTCTTTTTTATTTTAAAATTGGCTAATTTATACATAATAATATAATACATGAAAATTCAAGCGAGTGACGTTAGGTGCGAGGTATTTTTTACTAGTATTAATATTATTAATTTGACATAGAAATGTTTTTTCATGCATGAATTTTCATTTATTTTGTAAATGAATTTTTATTTATTTTTAAATGAATTTTCATTTTTTTGCGATTAAAAAAAACTTGTACTAAGTTGGCAAATGGCTCACTTTAAGCCAGTCTGGCATACACTAGGGTCCACCCTACGCGTCTGGCATAAACGTTTCTGTACAATATATTAAAGAAAGAAGCTATGCTAAAAAACCAGCGGGTTTCCTATAATCCTAAGAAATCGCTTAAATAGTCATGTTAGGGGTGGTCTGGCGGGAACGGAACCACCCCATGTGTCTGGCATATTTTTTTTTATATCTACCTACAAGAAAGTAATAACCAATTACATTTCATCCGGTTTCTTATCATACATCGATACATACGATTTTCGTCGACTTTCACATGATGCCGCGACTTAAGGGCAGGCCGAACTCTCTGTCTTCGTCTAATAGTGTTTTCCATCTTTTATATCAAAACCATCGGTTTTAACAGAAAAAAAATAGCAGCCCCCGCTAGATATTAATATAATGAGTAAATTTTATAATCATAACGATTTAATTTCATCGCGTAATTTTTGAGTATGATTTGACCTACCAAAATTTTATAAAAGAAGACAGATTGTATTTGCGGCAGTTCGTAGGTCAAATCATACTCAAAAATTACGCGATAAAATTATTTCGTTATGATTATAAAATTTACTTATTATATTAATATTTAGCGGGGGCTACTATTTTTTTCTTATTAAAACTGGTGGTGTTCATATAAAAGATGAAAAACACTATTAGACAGAGACAGATAGTTCGGCCTCCTCTTAACGCCCCATTTACACGCTATCAGATATACATTACTCGATTACTTATATTCAAAACGAGCTGTGTTCAAAAGGTCAACTGGTTTCCTATGACACGTATTTTTAAGCTCGCCCCACAGCCCACGAGGTACCCGGTTTCAACTCCACTTCATATCAGTTTTTTTTCAAAGGTAATTTATTTCAAAAGAAATGAATTAATAAAAATATTATAAAAAAATAAAATACAATTTTTTTCTACGTATCTGTTTTCACAAATTTCATTATGTGACATAGTAATTTTTATTATAACGCAGCAATATCCCACTCTTCCTTTACAATATAGTAATTTTTAATACAATCTATAATTATATTTACTATAGGATTTTTCTCCGTGTATAAATAATTATATCATTATATATATTCATATGTACGTAAATTGTAATTGTTCCTTAAATAATACACGAGAGAATAAAGTTTCTACAAAATCCTTTCAACCGAAGATGTATGAAAAGATTTATAAATTATTACCAAAAGAATTCATGAATCCTTTCAAAATTCTTCCGTTGAAAGAGTTCTGTAATAATTCTATGTCCGGGGTATATTCTTTTTAGAAATAATAAAATGAAATATTCTAGAAATAATTCATATCATTCTTACAGAATCCTTTCAACGGAAGATGCATGAAAAGATTTATAAATTATTACCAAAAGGATTCATGAATCCTCACAGACTTCTTTCATTGAAACAATTTTGTAATATTGTGTGAATTTTTTATAAAAGATTTTATTGTATTATTTTTAAAAGAATAATACCCCAAACATAGAATTATTTCAGAATCCTTACAATGAAACATTTTTGAAAGATATCTATCCTTACATGTATCCTTTCAGAATCTTTTCAGAATTAATTCATACTGTATGGGGTATCTATATTTGAAGCTAAAGACATTCCTTTTTTTAGAATCCGAAAAAACCTATATAATTTAAAATGTCACATCTATTCAAAAATAAGTAGTTCACGAAAAAACTTCTCTTTTTTTCTAGCCCGATAAAGCTGAAACTATGCTTTATTCTCAATTGCAAGCATTTTAATTGATGCTAAAAACAGTCGAAAAAATATGTTTTTTTTTACCTTTATAAGTTAATATGTCGGTAAAAAAAAATTTTTGGGCTGCGAATTTGCTTAAGTTCGTAATTTTAATAGCACATCAATATACTAAAATTTTTAAAAAATCCGTGACCTCCCGGCATCCACTTTTTCAAAAAAGTACTAGAATGTCCTATATATCTCCTCTTTGTTGTAAACAAGGAGGATAATTAACATGATTCTTTACAGACCTAAATTTTTAAGTTTTCTGATTAGTTCTTATTGAAATTACTTAACGGCATGTCGGAGCTGCAGCAATCGAGTTTTGCTTTTTTTATTTTATTGATATCTTTTTAAATTCTTAAATTAAACAAATATAATGACTTGTCCGCACTAAAGTTATATTAGTACAATAATTTTTGTTAAAATAAAAAATCATTTGGACTTGTTATTTTTTTATGAGCTTGGATTGGAAATTAGATATCAAACTCGACAAACCTAACCTTAAAATACGATATATTGAAAGTTTTTATTATAACTTTGTATGTATAATGTTTTGGTGGTTTTCTTGAGTTGTCCGCACTAGAGTTTAATCTTACAAATTTTTTCTTTATAGCAAAAAAACTCAATTAATCGCATCGTTTATTCATAAGTTAAGATTGGAAATATTATTAGAAGGCGGACAGCTTCGTCATGCTCTTAATGTTTGCCAGTTCAGAAATTGTTTTTAGAAGGCTTATTTTCTTCCATTTTACATGAACTTAAAAAAAATGAATTGGCATTTTGAAATATAGATTTTTTCGGATTCTAAAAAGAGGAATGTCTTTGACTTCAAATATAGATACAAAATTTTTTAAATCACTATAGAAGGTTAAAAAATGACCGAGATATGAAATTTTGAACTGACTGCAATTTGAAAAAAACGCGTTTTTTTAATTTTTAAGTACTGTAAAAAAATCCCTACATATGAATCGCGTTGTGCAAAAAGGAACCTAAGTCAATTTTGGCGTTTTTAGTAGATAAGCTATACCGATTCGAATTCATACCGATTTTAATTCACCTGAATTAGAATTGATATGAATTCGAATCGGTATAAAGGTGGGGGGCCAGTTCTAATTCACCTGAAGTAGAGGTGAAGTAGAATTACCTTAGGATTTTTTTTTGAGCAAAATCGGTATAGAGGTGGGGGAACCAGTTTGAATTCACCTCGGTATGAATTCGAATCGGTATGGAGGTGGGGGGACCAGTTCGAATTCACCTGAAGTAGAAATGCAGAAACAAGTTGGAGTGGGGAGATTGATTCTAATTCATGTGAAGCAGAATTATTTGTCCATTATCTACTTAGTTAAAAACTTATAGCTTTTTATATTTTATATCCTTAGATGGCATTTGTGATTTATATTTTTCATAGCACTCTTTCCATGTTGTTTTCTCATCCTTCACCTTTTTATCAGGTGGAAGAAGAGGAGTGTACTCTGAACAATTTTGAGTGGTATGACTTGGAGTCTGTCCCATGATGAAATGAATGTGAATCACGATGTGTTAGCTTTTTATAGGAAGTGATGGAAGCCCCAACCTTCGCCCCCATCTGTGAGGTACAACCAAGAATCGCCACTTGTGAACCTCTTACTCCGAGAAGTGCACCCGTGACTCGTATACCTCTCCGTTAACTTCCAAGCGCTTATGCCAAGGAGAACTCGAGACCTTTTCCGTTGTCATCATCTAAATACTTCACAAACAACTTAAAATTTTTAATGGCCTTTTGCAACTCGAGGTAAAACTCCTTATTCTCCTGTAAGGCTCTGCATGCGCGAGATGGAATAAAAATGCGCCATTCGTGATCTAAAGTTGCCATCAATCTAAACTTATCCTTACATTTAACTGGTCTAAACTCACTCACATAATAAGTCTGATCTTTCTTTAAGGGGAATATATTCCCAATGGCACGATGGACGCGTCCACGAGCTGCCTCGTTGAATTTATCAAGATCCATATTTCTTTGATAAAGAATTCTAACTTTACTTAGAATTCTTTATCAAAGCAGAGTCTGATAAATGAATGACTCGATCTGCTTCGGGAGTTCTCTTAAGTAGCGGTTGAGCCTTGACTACTGCGCAGATCTCCCCCTGCATAGGATGACATTAAACAAAAACTTTGTTTTTAGGAAGTGGTGAGAGCCGCAACCATCGCCCTCCACCTGTGAGATACATCCATTAAGCATTATCTCTCCTTTTTACTTCCTATGGTAGCATAAATCAACTTATTTATTTTTAGTAAAGTATTTTTTCATAAGTCTGACATTGTGCAGAGCACAACGAGCTTTGTATGTATCATTGTGATTAGGGCAAACAGCCACAAGCTTTATTTTATCAGTTGGTGGAAAACCCATTTCTGTGACGTCATAAACTTTAAACTTGAAGCGTTCTAGCCATTTTTTTCTTATGCTACCCACGACAAAAATTTTGGTCGCATCATGTAAGGCTTCTCTAAGAATATTGCCTACGTCAGTATAGGGAATGGTACCAGAGTTCCATGACAAACCATGATAGTAATATTTCAACCACGTATTTTGTTCTATGTACTCGTCCGAAAGTCTACGCCAGGAATATGGTTTGTTGAAAAAAAGTACCAGAGGTTCGGTATCATCGTTGAGCGGCATTAGAGCCAACTCTTTGAGAATATAGTCATCACCAGACTGTTTGAAACCCTGCATATCCACCAAGTACTCCATGCTGATAACTTTTTTTACAGTTCTGATTCACTGTCGGTATTTGCACGAGTGTCTTCCCAGTCCATAACCCAATCACTAAAATCACTGAAATACAACTTTTGTATTAATTTAACGTTATTAACAGCACATGTATTTTTATACATGCAATTATGATGTGAACAAGAGACTGTTTTAGTTAGCCGTTGATCAAAATGGTGAATACCCAGTTCACTAATATCCACAACTTTAAAATCAAACTTCTCTAACCACTCTTTTTTTACTTTACCAATCACAAAAACTTGTGTAGCGTTCTGCAGAGTTTGTCGAAGAATTTTTTCTATTTCAGTATACTCATGATCTCCAGAATTCCAAGCTAGTCCATGATAGCAAAGCTCGAGCCAGAGATTTTCACGCTTGTATTTCATAGTTAACTTTTTCCATGGAAAAGGTGGTTTGAAAAGATGTACTGTAGGTTTAGCCGATTCAACGAGAGGAACAGCAGCCAACTCTTTTAAAACAAATTCTTTACCTGGCTTTTTAAAACCTTGTAAGTTCACTGCATATTCCATCTTGTTAAAGAATGAGATCCCAGCTCGCACTCGCTTTCTTATATCCTACTATCCCCACTCCTTTGCAGACTATCCCCACTCCTTTAGACTAATTTTCTAACATCACCGCTTATGGCGTTGTATTCTATGATTCTATCATGTAAGATTAGACAGTAAGCTGAAGTTCCAACTGGAATGTTTTGTTTGGTCTCGAATTCAAGACGAACATCAACTGGAGCACTCTTCAGAGAATCATTTTGTTTTGAACAATCGATGACTATCAGTGGCATGTGATTGATATAATCTGATTTTTTCAGCATTGGCTCGGACTCCTTCCCATAGTATGCATTTTGGAAATTAGCGTACATATCGTATAATATTGCATACTGATTATTGACAATATCAAGATTCATATTTCCGTAAGGATAGTATGTACAATTGAGAAATAGTTTTACATTGCTCAAATTACAGTGATCAAACTGACTAGCGTTAGCAGTTTTTTGTCCTTTTCGATTTGTCTGAAAACCAAGAATAATAAAACGAGGCTTCTCCAGCTGATTAGATGTTTTGACTGTCCATACATGTCTCGTTGATGCCGGTAATAATGGATATTCGTATAATTCCCAGGAACGAAAACTCATTGAGATAGGTTTATTTTTCTCGATTTGTCGAAGCATGCGAATTTTACATTCATTGGATAACTGTATGTGAGGCATAAGCCACTCGATCCTTAAAAGATCAATTTTGAAATCTTCGTAAGCATTAGTAGCATCCGGTGTTTGTATTACTGCGTTAATATCGTTCCTGGATCTCGTAAGGATAAGTTCATGTTTAAGAGCATGACGAAGCTGTCCGCCTTCTAATAATATTTCCAATCTTAACTTAAGAATAAACGATGCGTTTAATTGAGTTTTTTTGCTATAAAGAAAAAATTTGTAAGATTAAACTCTAGTGCGGACAACTCAAGAAAACCACCAAAATATTATACATACAAAGTTATAATAAAAACTTTCAATATATCGTATTTTAAGGTTAGGTTTGTCGAGTTTGATATCTAATTTCCAATCCAAGCTCATAAAAAAATAACAAGTCCAAATGATTTTTTATTTTAACAAAAATTATTGTACTAATATAACTTTAGTGCGGACAAGTCATTATATTTGTTTAATTTAAGAATTTAAAAAGATATCGATAAAATAAAAAAAGCAAAACTCGATTGGTGCAGCTCCGACATGCCGTTAACACTGACTATGATTTTGCGATAATCTTCGGCAAAGCCTAAAATCATGTATGAAAATATCAAAATAGCCATTGTTATTAATGATCTTCTGAGTTTCCGTTATATCAATGCAGCCAGCATTTTCTATAATCAAACTCTGACTAGGGTTGAGTGATACCCAACCCTTCATAACGGTGGTCAATCCAACATTCTTACAGCGATCGATCTCTATAGCATTATTTTCTTAGCGAACTTCCTCGAATAGATAACAGATACCATTATTAACTAAGTTAGTTCTTGTTAAAGCAGTACCATCTTGTTGAGTTAATTTTCCCACTATGTGCAGAGAACTCCGCGAAGGCAAAAGATTTAAATCTTGATGTTGAATTGATATGCGAATTTCATCGCTATTATTGAAATTTGATGAGGTGTAAGGCTGGTACGCGTGCACCTCACAGTGAGCTATTGACTCATCCAATGTTACTCCTGCCCTTATGTTTAAAATTTCCTCCATTTCTTTGAAAACAGCAAAAAATTAAGCACGTAATTTTCCACCAGGAGCTCTTATTTTTAAGCCTTGGCTTTTCAAAAACTGAATGTTCAGCCGTGTTAATACTTTGACTTGTCGATGACGACTGATGTTCGAATGCCATCTTGATTTACTATTATATACCCTTTGTTATTTTTATTGTTATAAACCACTCCCATTTTTTATACTGATTTAATATGTAATCTAACTGTAATAGTTTCTCTACGAAAGTTTATTAAATTCCCGTCTTGATCGACTATGCGCACTTGTAAATGATCTATGCTCTTGACGACGACTGGAAGGTAAATGATTTGTGACGGCACTTCAATGATCTTATATCCTGGTGGGGCAGCAGGAAAGAATTCATGTATCGTGTGCACTCGTTGACCGTTTATATAGGCACCAGAGACGATATTGCACTCGACTCGAAGAGCGTTGACCTTGAGAATAGCTACAGGTAAATCTGAATGATTCGTGACGTCAGCAGGAAGTACACGTTTTGCAAAGCCTAATAAAGGTCCTATCCAATGTTCTGGTCGAAAATCAATCGGATGATTGCATTTTATTTCACTACGAAGTGTATTATTGTTTGGTTTAATACTGATTGAGATACTTTTTGTCGTCAATGTTTCACTGAGATAGTTCTCTATATCCTCAATTTCATAACTACCAATCGGTAAAACAATTTCTTCCTGTCCAACGTGGAATAGATTACTACCCTTGTCGATATTAGGTATAGAATTGAATGTCATGAAAGCAACTAATCCGAGAACATAATTCTTGTCAGGCGAAAGTTCAATTGGTGGAAAATACTGTTCTTCCAGTACAGACGATGTACCCGAAAGACTCAAAGTCAATGAATCTACCATGATTGTTGAACACATAATGAACAAATACTCATCATTCTTTTCTTTATATATCAAGAGTATTACTCAAGAATCTTAGACAAAGATGACCACAATTAAAAGTATCAAAGTCTTGATACCTCTCAGGATTGTACTTGATGTTGTCTACTCTCAGATATGTCATTAAATCCAAAGGAGGTTGAAGATCACCGAAGCTATCGAAATACACAACATCGTTTCCTCGTTTGCGATATGCTACCCAATGCGTTCCAGGTCCATCTGCATCATCGAGATTAACAATAGCTGATTCTCTATAGTGCGGTCCATTAATAGGTATAGCGATCCTCATAAATACTCCTCGAAGATTTGAGATTTTTAGGATTTTTGCATACTTGATGAGATCAGCATCGGTGAGTGCTCTTTGAGGTAATTTTACTTTGAGGATCTTTTTTTTTTTTTTAAAGAATTCTTTGGTTTTATACGAAGACCAAGACCAGTTTTATATGGTTTCAAGTAAAGGCCTTTACCAAGAGCTATTTCTTCCATCTTTATATTATGTCTCTTATTTTCTTCTAATTGTTGTTGAGCAGCTTTGGAATCGTTTACCGCTTTAGCGATTCCAGCGGCACCTCCAGCTATACCACCAACAGCACTCAAACCTGCAAAGATTGGTATAAGAAATGGTAAGAAACCTCCTACTTTCTTTGGAACTGGTAAAGTACGTGGAATTTTTACATTCTTTTTACCACCTGCTTTTTCAACAGCATTACGTGCACCTTTTAGAGCTGACAGAATGGCTTTTCGAGCACATTTAGTAGGAACAATTGATTTTGATGCAGCCTTTACTATTGTATTGAAAGTAGTAGTAGAAGGCTTCCTCCTCCTCCTCTTACCCTTCTTCTTCATGCCCATTCCGAATTTAGACTTTACTTTCATAATGTTTTTAATTGCAAATGCAGCTGCTTTCTCTCCAAAGCTAGCGTCTTTTGATGAAATCCTTTGATTAGCTTTTTCTGCTAAAATTCTATCAGAAGCGTTTCTAGCTTCTACGTTTTCACGATTCTGTGAATAAGCAATGTCGTGCTCTTTACAAGCTCTATCGAGAGGATTAATTCCTGGATCACCTCTAGCTAAATGTTTAGCTAATCTTGTACCGGGTCCACAGTATTGGTAGCCGGGTATATGAAGTTCGATTGGAAGACTATTAAGAAGCTTGTTGACAAAACCGCGACCACGTCGTCGTTGTCTGTATATGATCATCACACTTCGAAGACTAAATGAAGACTGAGGGATTGGGTATAAAAGCCCTGTATTTATAGCTGGTTAAGCATTCGTACGTTAGACGTGCTGTCATAATGAATTTTAAAGAACAATCCGTTAAGCTACCGATAGAAAATTTTGACACTATCGTGGAGCATGAGAAGAAATTAAAGAGGCATGGAGACTTACTTCCAAACAGTATTCAAGCTGTATTTTGCGGTCCATCAAATTGTGGTAAAACCAATAGTCTCTTAGCACTAATAACGCATCCTAATGGTCTCAGGTTTGAAAACGTTTATGTTTACTCCAAGTCTTTGAATCAACCAAAGTACAAGTTTTTGAAGGACCTCCTAGAGCCTTTAGAAGGTGTACAATACTTTCCCTTTAGTGAGCACGAATCTGTTGTAGCCCCTGATAATGCGCTTCCAAATTCTGTCATGATTTTTGATGATGTAGCCTGTGAAAAACAAGATAATATCAGAGCTTACTTCTGTATGGGTAGACACAAAGATGTTGATTGTTTCTATCTCTGTCAATCTTATGCTCGAATTCCAAAACATCTAGTCAGAGACAATGTCAATTTGTTGGTGATTTTTCGTCAAGATGACGTCAATTTGAGACACTTATACGATGATCACGTCAATTCAGACATGACTTACGCGCAATTCAAAGAATTGTGCTCTAAGTGTTGGACTGATGATAAATACGGATTTTTGATGATCGACAAAGATAGTTCAATCAATTCTGGTAGATATAGAAAAGGCTTTGATTGTTTTGCTATAAATATAGCGCGCACATAGTCCTAAGAAAACAATTCATCATTGTACGCTGAAGCGTCAACATGGCTGACATTCGACGAAAGAAAGATGTTCTACATCAACTTGTGCAAGCACGCAATGCAGTTAAACGAAAATATAACTTGCTGAAGTTTGGAAAAGAGAATATTGAAAGAGCATTTGGAGACATTCAAACCTATCGTTGATCCTCTTCAGAAACTCGTTGCTACTACTGAGAAAAATAATGATTTTATACGTGACATAGCAAAAAATAAAAAAAAAAAAGTCATAAAAAACAATGATACTTATTCCTCCTTCTTGCAGCCTTCTTCTCCTTCCTCTTCATCCATTGATGATGATGCTATAGATACGTCATTAAACGATACTATTCGACAAGTTGATACGGAATTTGAATCAGCTACAAGTGAGCAGGAATTAGAAAAAAAAGAAGATTATTTATTGCTTGATAATAAATACATTCATATGCTCAATGAGGATCAATCAAAACAATTGGATAAAGTTTATGGAGTACGCAAGGAAGGTAATAGTTACTTAATTGGTGACTCACCTCTATTTTTCGAAGATAAAAACATTCGTATAGAAGATCAAAAATATCCAAAAACTAAAGGATTGTTAGAATTGTTAATTACGAAAAATCCCGATAGAGGTCAGATAAACACCAATGATATGCAAAATTACAAGAAGATTCTCGAAACTACTAATGCTCACAAACGACGCTACAGAAGTGATGAGACTATTCGTACGCACAAAAGTAAGAAATTCGATAGTATCATTAGTCCTTTACTTTCATTGAAAAAAAGAGGAGGATCGTTACCTCGATATAAAATTGCAAGAAGAGATACGAGAATGGATTACATATACTGGGATGATCCAAATGAACTCGTTGATAGACTTCGATTACTCATTGCTGAAAGAGAAGCTGGAAACCCTAGCCATACAAATGAGATACATTCAATTATAGAAGAGTCACGTGAAGGAGGCTATATATATTGAGGTGTAGACACCTATACCATGCATTATCAAAATGAGCGCCGATGTATTCGGACGTAATCTCAAACGAAGTGAGGGTAGTCGAGGACCTCCGGGTATTGGCTATAAACTCACAAAAGATGAACAATACGATATGGAAAATAAGAGGCTTTGTAATCTCGCATCACCTAATCAACTCAATGAAGCTGTAAATTTAGATACTTTACAGCGTATCGTACGTTTGGAAGTTCAAAAATTATTAGATTCAATATCTAGTTTGAGAAGTGATCTCAATAACCTAGATAAAATTGTAGAGGTGCATAGAGACAAGCTAGATAAGAAATTCATACAAAGCCAGTTGGAGCTTGAGACTATAAAAGGAGGCATTATCTCTGTTAGTGCAAAACAGTCAATCGATAACCATCGATGGAACAACGTCATAGACTTGTAGAAGAGCTTTACAAGCCAGCACGTCGTAATTATCCTCGTCGAAAGTTCGATGTGCGAGGTTTGGATGAGACTTGGCAAGCTGATTTGGTAGAGATGCAACCTTATTCTCGAGAAAACAAAGGCTACAAATACATGCTTACAGTTATGGATGTTTTTTCAAAATACGCCTGGGCTGTTCCAGTAAAACAAAAAACTGGTATGGATGTTTCTGCTGCTATGAAGTCTGTATTGAGAAAAGGTAGAGTGCCTAAGAATCTTCACACCGACCGAGGCGTTCTATAATACCAATTTCCAGAATCTCATGCAACAATATAAAATCAATCTCTACTCGACGTATAGTAATCTCAAGGCGTCTATTTGCGAACGCTTTAATCGTACGCTCAAAAACAAAATGTGGAAACAGTTTAGTTTACGTGGTAACTACAAGTGGATTGATATTATCCCCAATTTGATTGACAAGTACAATGATGAGAAGCATCGGACTATTAATATGAAACCGAAAGATGTTACAGCTGAAAACGAAGCTGAAGTTCTTCGACGATTCAAGAGTAATGCTAATTTAATAGAAAAGAAACCAAAGTTCAAAGTTGGTGATAAAGTACGAGTAAGCAAGTTGAAACAAGTATTCGAAAAAGGATACACACCCAACTGGTCTACTGAAATATTTACTGTACACCGAGTTCGAAAAACAAAACCAGTTACTTTTCTCTTGCAGGATTACAAAGATCAACCAATAGCTGGAGGTTTTTATGAACAAGAATTACAAAGTGTCGAATATCCTGATTACTATCTTGTAGAGAAGATTCTTAGAAGACGCGGAAATGAAGTATTAGTGAAGTGGCTTGGTTTCGACAATACTCACAATAGTTGGATTAATAAAGCAGATGCTCAATAAGTATTTTGTAATTAATTTATAAAGAATAAAAACTTACTAATAATTCAACGTAATCATGTATCGAACACAGCAAAACCGTCTTGAAAGTTTTAAAAATTGGCCTTCGAGTTTTTTAAAACCTGAAGATTTAGCTGCAGCAGGATTCTACTACACTGATGAAATAGATAAAGTCCGTTGCTTTGAATGTTCTACAGAAATCTGTAGATGGGAAATTGATGACAATTCATTATTGGAGCACAAAAAGTGGAATGGCCGTTGCCGCTTCATCCGAGGTATACCTTGTCGGAATGATTCTGTTGAAGAAAATACCAATAGATGTAAAATTTGTCTTGATAATGAAGTAGAAGTCACATTTATACCCTGTGGACACTGTTGTAGTTGTTCTCATTGTTCATCCATTGTTCAAAAATGTGTAACTTGTAGAAAAGTTATTAATCAAAGAATGCGAATTTACATATCATAATTATTTGAGAAAAATGTATTTAATAATGTATATTACTAATTTAAAATAAAATAAACACGTTTTGAAATTAAACATTAAATTTATTATCATACTATATTTTATTTATACACATCTTCGTAATTATATACATATATATATATATATATATATATATATATATATATATATATATATATATTAATTATAAATACTTATTACTTGTCATAAACACTTATTATAAACACTTATTATGAACACTTATTATAAACACTTATTATAAACACTTATATAAAGTCACTAAGCATTTGAAAATTCAATGATATGACCTCCTTTGTATGTTATGAAAAGTTTGAGTTTATTTGCAGCACTCTGCATTTCTTCTAAAAACTTTTCATCTTTTTCAAACATTTCGCATATTTTCTTAGGTAGAAAAATTTGGATTTCATTACCCAGTTCTGCCACAGTCTTCGACCCATATCGAGTATTCACTCGTTTTAATTTCGTTACCATGTACAGAGTATCTTGACTCAATTCAGTCAATTTTTTTGTTGGGAGGAATTCTCCTCTAGCGATGGCGTTTAATTTTGAAATGTCCATTTTATCTATAACAAAAAAAAAGTTCCTGGTTAAGAATAGAAGAAATTTCAATTTAAGTACTATTAATACTATATTAATACTGTATCAATGCTGTATTAATACTGTATTGATACTATATTAAAACTATATTGAAACTATATTGAAACTATATTAATACTATATTGATACTTTATTAACACTTCATTTAAATACTATTAAATCACTTAAAAACTTTTTCCATAATTCTATTGAAGACTAAATTATTATCAAAAGAAATTAAAACTAACCTTAATTTAAGAATCGCTGGTAAATTCAAAGTCTCGATCTTTTGCTACTACCTGCTGCTTCTTCGCTTGTTGACTGATGAGTTCTTTTGAAGACTTGTTGATTATCTCTTGAGGAGGCTGCGAACTGAATGATGCTAGGCCGCTCATGCAGCTGCTCATATAGGGATCTCCCCATTTCAGCAGCAGGAACTTCTCCCACCACAAGTCTCGGCGGCTCGGCTGCGGCTACCCCCACTTCAGGTCTCGGCGGCTTGGTAGCTGCTTCCCCCACTTCTGGACTTGGCGGCTTTGCCAAGTAATGACCCCAAGGAAGAGTGTCCGTAGTTTCTGACTGCAGATATCGTTTGTCGTCATAGGCACTGAGAGCGATCTTCGTTTTCTTCTCAGTGTACAGTTGGTGATTGCGAAATCTTATGTTTCGCTGTTGACGAACCTTGATCTCTTTCGTTTTCAAACAATCGATGTAGTCGTCGAAACAGATCGTCGCTTTGACTACGGAACTCTTCACTCCCTTGGCTTTTTTTATCGGCTTCTGATTTTCGACTCTGACGCTGTACATTTTACTCCTCAGTCCAACGAATTCCAGCATGATGTTTCCATTGCATTCATCCTTCATTAAACCAACAATTTTCTTGTTGGCCGGAGGAATGTCGAATTGGTTAGGCTGTGGGTAGTCTGAGGTGTCGAACTCATGGATGTCCCGTCTCATTATCTTGTACATATCGATGTTGGTCATTTCATACACCAAGCTATCAGTATCGGTGTACAATAACTTACAATTGGCTCCATTGTTTGCTACGTTGTCCAGCATATAGTCATAATGGAAGCGGTATACAAGAGTTTTGGACAAATCCAGTACAGAGAGCCCGATGTAGATGGGTTTCCTGATACAAATCTCTGTTCGTAAGAGCTGAATAGCCACAAGATTTTCATCAAAGATTGCACAACTACTAAAGTTAGGCCTGGCAATGAGCGCCTCTGCACCATAGCGTCCTTTCCATTTACTGACGAGCTTGATGTCCACATGTTTTCGCTCGTTCTCCATGGTTTTTCCATAAACAGCGTTGTTGAAGAGTTTGAAGAGCATCTTCTCGAACTCATTTTTAGCATTTTTTCTCTTCTCGCTGTTCAAGTCGATGTACTTTTTGAGCCATCGACTTTGATCAAATTGAAGAGCTCGATGGATTTTCTTTAGACGTAATCCATGGAGTAATGCCTGCTTCAATGCACGATAATGAAGCACGTAACGCTGCTTATCGTGCAAAGTTGTCATCAATTTCGTCTGTTTGGAATCTGGAGGTGCTCTGTGCTCAGCACAAAATGGCATATCCTTGTGTTTGTCGTGAAGAGATTGAGGATATTCCAAGTCCACTTCCAATATGTAACCGAATGGATAGTCATCAGGAATATCGAAGAAATCATATCTATCCAGGTTATCCACCCATCTGAAGCCACCAGATGGTAATGGTTCAGTCATGGCCCAACCATACAAGTTATTGACGTCGTAATACATCAAATATTTTTAATCTTCGTTGGGATTATAATCTTGTCCCATGTACGGATTATTTGCTTTGCCATAGCGATTGCAACACTGACTGATTCCACCTCGTATACCTCGTTCAATAAACATAAGCATGTCGATATCAGTCAGAAGTTCTAATTTTACCTGAGTATACTTTAACATCGCATCCCACGTCAATCTAGGAGTAGTGTAATAGTGGGCAGGATCCAAGTCATATGCCTCGAGACAATTTTTTCTAAAATTCTCAAAGACTTCAGCTAGAAGCAAAACATCTGTTTTGAGATACAAATCAGAGTACTGTCCAAGTGTTTGAATATTGAATGTCTGCCAAACTTGTTTTGCATGTTCATAATCTTCATCACTGATGTGGGCCTCGTATAAGCTGCTGTAAAAGCTCTCCTTTGATGGAAGTTCAATTTCTTCCAGCTTGTCCAACGAGCTAACGTAGTCATACGGAAAGACACCTTTTCTTTTTAAAAGCATGATTTGATCTGTAGTAAATCCATCAATTTGCTGGAAAACTCGATCTACTATGTTATATTTTTCCAAGTATGACGATAACTTGTCCAGCGATGAAGCCATAAACCGAAACGAATCAATAAAGCGCAAATTAATATCAGTTCCTTCCACAAACTTTGTAAAAGATATATATCTTTCCTTCGTTTGTGGAAGAAGCGACACTCATCCTGGGAAACAAGTAGCGATCTCTTTTATGAAAATATGCGCATCATAACCACTTAGGTTATGAAAGATCACTGGCATCATGCGTGAATCTTGATATTTGATGTTGCATTCGTTGTGCGCAGGTCCTCTGTATTCTCCAGTGAGATGGCAGTGATCTCTAACTTTCTTTTCTCCAGGAGTAAAAGACTTCTGACAAATATGACACAAGCGAGCACTATTGAATTTGAACTTTTCCATCATTGTTAAATCTCTCATTGGCTTCGGATTTTTATACATATCTTGTAATTTTACAGCTAACACGTGAAGATTTTTCACGAATCACTTGGCTGGTATTTCATCTAGTTGTTCGCTTCGTCTGTAGCTTTTGTATTCCGATAGTGTCATCATAGTTACACTTTACGAAATATCCAACACTATAAGCCTCGTGTAACTGATAGGTAAGTTTTTGATTTTCTATTGGTTGAAGCAAGCATTCAAAATCTGCATAAACCACGAACAGCACAGGGATATTGTTCGTAAAATTTTTAAATTGTAATACACTATCCCTTTTATCAGGAAGAGTAACCTTGCATTTATTAAGATTCTCACAATCAATTACATGTGCTGCTAATTTTTCAATTGTTTTAAAATAATGCAAACATCGATCGCAAATGTGTGATTGATGTCCATATGCACTCAATTGTTTTCCTACCAATCGAGAAAGATTTTTTATCCAAACGTAGTGGTGCTTGTAGTCAATGTTGTCAAAAGAATCGTTATGCTGTTCTTCTTCTTCTTCGTTTTCATCGACATAGAACTTCTCGACTAGAAGAAGATTCACGTGCTTATTCTTCTTGCAGGTTGTAACATGTCGAGGTAAAACAACAAACTTATTTCCTGTCTTTTTCAAAAAATAAACGTTTACGGAAATATCATTTTGTTTTTCAAACTTTCCAACATCTTTTGGATCCACAGGAAACTCTATTCCTCTAAAATTTAATTAATTTTTATATTGCTCGTATGACGAAACTCTATGAGCATTTTGTTGTGCTGGATGTAAAGCTGACAGAATAGCCCACTCAAAACATTGATCATCTTTATTCTCAACATTTATACAAGCTCTCTTCTTCTTAATGAAATCAGGCACTTCAACATAAGAATTACTTCCTCTCATGGGATTCAATTTATTGATGTTAACGACTAAATTTAGTATTACGCGCAGAGACCAGCCTGATTCCTGTTCTGCGAATTCTCCCATATCATTCCTAATGGGCTGCTCAACGTTCAATGAGAACCATTCATTAAGATTAGTTGTAGAATATATATCAGCAGTCTTTGTATTAAAATACTTTATATCATAAGTCTCTAATTCATCTTTAATAATCACAAACTCAGCTGCTAACGTTGTATTTACTTTTAAAGCGGGATGTTCTTCAAGAGACTTATTAACTTGCGCGATCAATTCACGTTTAGCATCTTTTAAAAACCGTTGAATGTCCAGATGCTTATGATTGGTAATAACACCAGTTTTAATCCGGTTCTCGAACGCGCTGTCAACATCTTCCCAACTGACTCTTGGGTTATTGTCAGAAGAAGTAGCAGCGCCGGAAGCAACACCATAACCAACGATTGCACCACGATGAGTCTTCAATAACTGCAAAACGCTCTTTATCAGAGCTACAGCAGCTTGTAGTTTCTGCTTATCCGCGACAGCTAAATTCGTTGAATGACTTAACAAATTAGCGTTCTCCAGAGCCGTATTACCAAGATCAAGACATCTGCGTATATCCTCAGCATCAGCTTGACCAGCCATCGTATGCTGATACGATTCGAACAGCAAACGTGCTGTATACTTGAAGTACTCTGCGGTAGCCATGATGCTTGAGGATGGAACTCTTCGAAGATGATGATTCGCGATGAACTGAATTGCTCTCCCGAAAAGACTTCTTTATATAGGCGAAAAATCGAGTAAAATGGTGGGGAAAACTCGAGGGTGAGGGAGAGGGGGAAACGCTACAGGATTTTACCACCACCCTTATCCTAAACAATGCGAGCTGATTTTTCGTGTATAAAAGGAAGTGAACCTAGTTGCAACAATCAGTCTCTTGGTTAGCTTCAGTTCACAAGGATCTCCAGAAAGATGAAATACGTCGTAGATTTTCAAGGATTCAAAGTCTCGTTGAACGAGTTTATTTTTAAAGAGGTGACAATCATCCCCCTTGAAGAAGATGCTATGCCATCAGTATTTCTTTTTAAACCGCCCCATCCATGGAATAATCTACTGGAGAAAAATAAGAGTGAAAACCGTTGGCTGAAGCTTAATTTCCACGGGCTTCAATGGAGTTCAGGCGATATCTCTTACCAAGATCTCGGTCGCACTCTACGCTCAATTCTTTTCGAAGCAGAAGTTTTTGTTAAGGGAGTAGAAAAAACAAAGTGGCTGCAGAGATTTTACCTAATAGGTTAGTATTTATAAATCATATAACGCAATTAACTCTTATATTCACCTAAAAACTTGTGTTATCAGGTCAGTTCATAATGTGGAAGAACTGGGATGTCCTTCGTTTCAAAAACTGATGCTACCTGAAGATTTTGTTTTTGATTGCACACATCATTTTGAAACTTCCAGAAATGTGTGCGCATATAAAAATGTAATTAAATTAAAAAATTGGCTTTTGTTAAATCAACGGTTCGAAGATACAATAAATTCTATGTATAATTAATTTTTTTTCTTTTAATAAATCAATCAAACACATTAAACCCACACTGGAGAGGTAGAGAGCCACATGGTTGGTTGGTTGTACCTCACAGATGAGAGCGTTGGTTGGGGCTCTCATCATTTCCCTTAAAAATAAGATTTTTTTTTTCTATTGTGTTCGAAAATTATTTTTAATAAATAAATAATTTAAATTTAAAAAGGAAAAATTTGTTAGTGTTCATTTTACCTTTTCAAGTATAAATGTGTATAATGTGTGTAGTCAAGTATAAAAAATTAAAAAAAAAAGAAAGATATTCATAACTGAAAAGTCTATATATATTATTAATAAACTATTTATATTTTTAGATTAAATTTAAAAAATATAAAAATATTAAATATAAAAGAGTATCTCAAATATTCAAAGAAAAAAAGAAAAAAAAAATTAAGCTCAAATACATATTATCGCAAAAAGAAATACATTTTTTTTAAATCACACTAGCTTCTTTTTTTTGACATTGATATGAAAACTTATAAAAATTTTAGAGCTCTATTTCATTGGTTAAAAAATCAGGGAAGTAAATAACACCGAACACCAATTAACTCAAATTATATAAAAATTACAATTTCTAAGTTAGATCATGATTTTTTTCCTAATATAGATTATTTTAAGTTCAATCCTATTACATTAAACTATTTTATACTCAAATATCTTTAACAAACAATTAATATTCAGATTTTCTTTAATACGTTCATTTATAAAATTTTCACCTCTGTTGAACTATACTAATATTATTATTAACTAGTTCATATTCATATGTTTGTTATGCTTCATAAATTAAAAAAAGGGTTCTGAGATTAATTTTTCACAAATTTTTTTTTTTATTTTACCTTCTCCATGCACATGCATATTTAACAAAATATATAGGTCTAAAGAACGTAATTTTCATGTGAATTATCTTTTGCTATGACGATTAATAAATTACGTGGACAAACGTTTGATAATATAATTATTGTTTTCAGGAACTGAACACGGTTAAAAACAATTGTGTAGTCTGTTAACTTTTATTTTCTGTTACTTAATTGTCTGTTGAAGTAACAAATAAGGATGTGACGATTTAACAGACTTTATGTCAGTTGATTCTGAAAATGTCCGTAACAAACGACTAAAACAGATAGTCCAGGGGCAAACTACATAAGTCTTGGTCGATCGAGGTCCTCAATTCTACCCAGGTTTTTTTTTATGTATTTTTGACCTGCTGAATCCGAATTTTTTGGGTAGAATGTCTGAAAATGGCGCATTTAATAATTATTAACAATTTTCATAAACAAATTATAAAAATGCACTTAAAAAAAAATTTTATCATATTTTTTAGTTCATTTTGAGTAAAAAAGGTTCTCATGAACATATGTCTAAAATGCACTGAATCGTCAGAAAACAAATTGCAAAGTTTGAAAAAACGCGATTTTTTATAAATACGGTCGCTAACTACTGTAATCTTTAAGTTTATGTTTTAACAAACAATTTAAGCTATTGTGAGTTAAAATGAAATCAGTAGAAGCTGAGCTATAGGCTGTCAAAGTTTTGAAAAATCGCGTTTTTTCAAACTGCGATTTTTTTTTGCCGATTCAGTTCATTTTAGCAATATGTTCATGAGAACCTTTTTTACTCAAAATGACCTAAAAAATATCATAATTTTTTTTTTTTTCGAAAAAACGTATTATTATAATTTGTTTATAAAAATTGTTAATAATTAACAAAATATATAGGTCTAAAATGTTGAGGTATACAAGTTCACAGAAATGAATGATAATAAGCTTTAAAATTATTTTCTTTTTCATTTATTAATTATGACAAACTAATATTCTAATTACCAAATCATTAACCCTCTTAGTTTTAGAGATACGACAGATAGCTAAAAGTCAAAGTCTACGAGTCAGTCCAAATTACTAAAAAAGATATTAAGGAACTAGAAACTGATTAATTATGCTTTTTCTACATATGTTTAATATAAATAATTATTTGCAATGAGATTTAACTATGTTTCAAGTTTAAACAAAGATACATAGAAGTTTATGAACTTTATACATTATAATAAAAAAATTTATATTTGAGCTATTCAATCTATTTATTAAAATATATGACTTACAAGATTGTATAACTATCCAGGATATTTTAAATTTAAAACATAGTTAAATCTCATTGCAAATAATTATTTTATATTAAACATATGTAGAAAAAGCATAATTAATCAGTTTCTAGTTCCTTAATGTCTTTTTTTAGTAATTTGGACTGACTCGTAGATTTTGACTTTTAGCTATCTGTTGTATCTCTAAAACTAAGAGAGTTATAGATTTGGTAATTAGAATGTAAGTTAGTTATGCTTAATAAATGAAAAAGAAAACAGTTTTATAGCTTATTGTCTATTATTTCTTACACTGTAAACTTGCGTACCCCAACATTTTAGACCTATATATATTTTGTTGAATGTATACAAGTACGCTGAGAAGGTAAAAATAAAAATTTGTTAGAAATTAGTCTCAGAAACACCTACTTTTTCATTTATTAAGCATAACTAACTTACATTCTAATTACCAAATCTATAACTCTCTTAGTTTTAGAGATACAACAGATAGCTAAAAGTCAAAATCTACGAGTCAGTCCAAATTACTAAAAAAGATATTAAAGAACTAGAAACTGATTAATTATGCTTTATTAAATATGTTTAAACATAAAACAGTTGAATAGAATAAGATTTAACTATTTTTAAGGTTAAAAAGATATACAAAAGTTTATGAACTTAATACATTTATAATAAAAAGTTTATATTGAAGCTATTCAATCTATGTATTAAAATATATGACTTACAACTTTATATAGCTATCCAGAACTCTTTAAACTTAAGAATAGTTGAATCTTATTCTATTCAACTGTTTTATGTTTAAACATATTTAATAAAGCATAATTAATCAGTTTCTAGTTCCTTAATATCTTTTTTAGTAATTTGAACTGACTCGTAGATTTTGACTTTTAGCTATCTATTGTATCTCTAAAACTAAGAAAGTTACAAATTTGAGAATAAGAATATTAGTTTGTCATGCTTAATGAATAAAAAAGAAAACAGTTTTATAGCTTATTGTCAATTATTTCTTACACTGTAAAATGCTGGACTTCTATCTTTATTACTTTTAGAGATATGACTGGTTATAAAGTGGCTTCGACTGGTCCAAATTACTAAAAATTTGTTTTATTATACTTTTAAATGTGTTTAGTATAAAATAATCATATCCAATAAGATTTAACTATTTCTTATGTTAAAAACAATATACATTGATGTTTACTAAGTTTATACATTATATTAAAAGATTGCATAGCTTTGATGAACATCATTTATTATAATGAATAAACTTAATAAACATCAATGTATATTGTTTTTAACATAAGAAATAGTTGAATCTAATTAGATATAATTATTTTATGCTGAACATTTTTATTATCTAATAGCTATTTTTTTTAACTGATATAGACCAAGATATGAAATTTCACATATAACTTTTATGCTTAATGAATCTTGAAGTAGGTGTTTCTTACATTCATTTTTATTTCATTATAGATTTTAAGCTTAAGTGGTTTTTAGCAAAAATTAATATGAAGTAAATAAACGACTAAAAAAACCTCCTTTAAGATTCATTAAGCATAAAAGTTATAAGTGAAATTTTATATCTTGGTCTCTATCAGTTTTAGAAAACTGATAGAAAATATTAAACATGATTTTTTCTTTTCTTACCTTTTAAAAATCCTAACCTCTAAATTGAAAAAAAATGTATAAAATAGATATTTTTTTTTAACTTGATAAATAAAAAATTAAAATTTAATAAAAATTTAAAATAGAGGTTATGATTTAACACACACACAGAATAAGGACAAGGTTTAGGATTTTTTTTCTTCTTTTCTTTTTCAAATATTTTTACCTTGTTAAAATAATAATTTGTAACGTTTTTAAATAAATCCTGAAAAGGACTGATTTTGAATCAAAATATATATATATATATATATATACACACACACGTACACACACACACATTGAATATCAAAGAGAGAAAAAGAGATAGATATGAAAAAAAAATAGAACTCACTCATGTACAGTTTGTTCTCACGTTTAAAATATCCTTCTTAAAAAAATGATGAGCCGCCATGTTGAAGCATCTAAAGATCGAATCCTGATTGGTCGATATAGAATAGGCGCCAAAAATTAAATTTTAAAGAGTTTAGATTTTTTAAATAAATAAAAATTAATTTCTAGGCATTGTTTTTTAAATATAATAGAAGTAACTCAATTAAAATAGAATAAGAATATTTTATTTTTTAAACCAAGCAATATTATTTATGTATATAACCAATGTATAGTTTAATGATAAAATATATAACTATGAGCACAAGCAAGGTGACTACCTTTTATTTAAAAATTCCAGTAAAATTGTAAAGACATCAAATAATATAACAATTCAGATAAGTAATTTATTCCTTTATTGCATAAGTATTGCTTAATGCAGGTACAATATGTATATATTTTTAATTGTTTTTCATTTAAAAATAAGTATAGTAACAGCAATTAATGAAGGTTTGAGGTTATGAAGGTTTGAGGTTATGAAAGTTTTATTATTCTATATTTCTATTACTCAGATTAAAAATCATCAAAGTACCAAAAAAAGTAATATATTTAACTAATGTTTTAAAGATAAATTTATGCACATTTTAATAAAAAAATAAGGTTAGAATGAATCAAGATCAAAATTTACTGATAACAATGGATGATACAATTGACGAACAAACTGTATGTCTATTTTTAATGAAAATTTAAAGAATCTACTTATACGAGTGTGCTATTTCATAATATACAATACTATTTAGTTAAACTTATTATATTAAATATTAATACATAAATAAATAGAAGTATAAAATGTGTGTTTTCAGTAAATGTAGTTTGAAAATAATTTGCACACTGATAAAAGTATGACTACGATAGGCAGCTTTGTTATAGATTAACATATAAAATTTGTATTACAGTTGACGAACAAGCTATATGTCTATTTTTAATGAAAATTTGAATAATTTACTTATTCATTTTATATAAGTGTGCTATTTTATGATATACTGATGAATTAATATTTAATATAATGTATTTAACTGAATAGTTTGCTTATACGAGTGAGTTATTTTATTATATACATTACTATTTAACTAAATATTAATACATGAAATTAAAAATGGAAAAACAATTTATGTTTTAATGAATAAAGCTTAAAAATAATTAACATGCTGATAAAATTATAACTATAGTAAGCATCCTTTTTATATATTTGTATATATAAAATTTGCATTACAGTTGACAAACAAGCCATATGACTATATTTTCAATAAAAATTTGAATATTTACTAATATAGGTGTGTTATATTTTATAATATAAAATGAATTAATATTTAATATAATATATTTAACTGATTAGTTTACTTATACATATGGATTATTTTATAATATACAGACATAAGCTGAAATAACTTGGGCGCCTATGCACTTTCTACTCAACTGTAGTTATTTGAGCTATCAGACCTGAGTTTCAGTCTGAAAAAAAATCAGATTTAAATGTAATTGATAATTTTTTGTTATTATAATATTAACTAATAAAACTTCTTTTTAGCTTAAATATACATTAAATAAAAAAGTTTGATCCATGAATAGTTTTAAAAACCCTTATCTGATGCTTAAAATCCTTTTGATTAGTTAAAAACTTGATTTTGTTTATTCAATAACACTATTTAAAATAAAATAATGTTGTATGTGTATCATGTCTTAAGATTTATGAGTTATAAATATATTTTAATACACTTCTACTTTCTCATAAAGAAAACATTGTATCAATAAAAAAATTTGTTCTATTTTTTTGTTAATTTGTACATATTCAGACTCGTGGAAAAAAGTGGTTTCCACCCTGTTAAAAAAAATCAGGCGAGAAATCACCTGATTTCTTAGGTGATTTATCATGCCAAAATCTCATTTAATGATCTCTCACCTGATTTTTTTTTGTAGGGCAGAAAATTTCTGTATGTATGTGTGTGTGTACGTACTCATTACGTCAATTAGATCTCGAAAAGTACTCGACAGATTTCCTTCAAATTTTGCATACAATTTATTTTTTTGTCTAACTGGTACGGAAGCTATTGAAAACTGGTTTTCTTGGCATAGTTTTAATTTTAGAACAATTCAAAACATTTTTTTTCAATTCTAATTTTTAATTTTTTTTTGTATTTTACTTTAAGTACTCGATGGATTTGCTCTAAAATTTGCTTGAAAATTATTTGAGACTACCAAAAGAAAAACTTCTGAAAACTGATGGGTGGGGCTCGAACATTAGAATGTTTTTTATTTAATTAACATTTATTTAGAAGTTCATATAAATTATGTGCATATCGAGACTCTTCATTCATTCATTTTAGAAGTTTTAATTTTAGATAATTTTGTAAAATTTGAAGAAAAAAAATTCATTTTTCTTTTATTTTACGTAAATTACTCTATAGATTTGCCCCAAAATTCGCATGCAAGTTATCCGCTATTGTCGGAAGAAAAAATTTTTAAAAACTAATTTTCTTAGCGCAGTTTTAATTTTAGAGCATTTTGAAAATTTTGAAAAAATTTTTATTTGAAACTACTTTTTTCGACTCCCGGAGTCTAAATATGTACAAATTAACGAAAAAATAGAAAAATTTTTTCACCGATACAATAATTTTTCTTTGAGAAAGCAAAATGAAATCAAAATACTCTAACACAATGAGCTCTATGAGAAAGCATTACACCAAAGCACTTGGCAGCATTTTTGTAAATGCTTAAGTTCAAATAAATGTAATAGATATATTTATTATTACCTATAATGCGGTTATGAAGTAGCTAAGTAAAGTCATTTATTTAATAGTCATTAAATATATAAAGATGAAAAAGATGCTTTTGTAATTTTAAATAATGAGGGATTTTTAAACTCTTATTACCAATAATAGTATTTAAAAATTTAATTTACTGCAATATTTAATTTAATTTAATGCTATCCAAACTAAAGATGTAACGCATATAATAATTAGTAAAAACAATTTTATATGAATGAGTTGAAACAAAATTTAATGCAAGTAAAAAATAAAATGTTTTTTCTGTGAAAAACTTTTTGATTCTTTATTGCAAAATTTATATTATTTTCATACATTATTTTAAAACTCGGAAATTGATAGTGATGAAAATCATTAATGAATCAGATGAAATGTTTCTTCTAGAATATTTAAATTCTTTTAATCCTTCCAGTAAATTACATAAAGAGAAAAATTTATTGTAATGCTTATAAGAAATATAAGTAAATAAAGGTTCATGCAATAGTGCGAGATTGCAAATTTTAGAATTTTCTAATCATTTATTAAAATGTAAAATTTTGACGGGTGGTATAAGATAATATTTTTCCAAACCGTAGTAGATTATATTGTGAAAATGAATATTCCTTTTACATTTAAAAGAACGTAATTTTCATGTGAATTATCTTTTGCTATGACGATTAATAAATTACGTGGACAAACGTTTGATAATATAATTATTGTTTTCAGGAACTGAACACGGTTAAAAACAATTGTGTAGTCTGTTAACTTTTATTTTCTGTTACTTAATTGTCTGTTGAAGTAACAAATAAGGATGTGACGATTTAACAGACTTTATGTCAGTTGATTCTGAAAATGTCCGTAACAAACGACTAAAACAGATAGTCCAGGGGCAAACTACATAAGTCTTGGTCGATCGAGGTCCTCAATTCTACCCAGGTTTTTTTTTATGTATTTTTGACCTGCTGAATCCGAATTTTTTGGGTAGAATGTCTGAAAATGGCGCATTTAATAATTATTAACAATTTTCATAAACAAATTATAAAAATGCACTTAAAAAAAAATTTTATCATATTTTTTTAGTTCATTTTGAGTAAAAAAGGTTCTCATGAACATATGTCTAAAATGCACTGAATCGTCAGAAAACAAATTGCAAAGTTTGAAAAAACGCGATTTTTTATAAATACGGTCGCTAACTACTGTAATCTTTAAGTTTATGTTTTAACAAACAATTTAAGCTATTGTGAGTTAAAATGAAATCAGTAGAAGCTGAGCTATAGGCTGTCAAAGTTTTGAAAAATCGCGTTTTTTCAAACTGCGATTTTTTTGCCGATTCAGTTCATTTTAGCAATATGTTCATGAGAACCTTTTTTACTCAAAATGACCTAAAAAATATCATAATTTTTTTTTTTCGAAAAAACGTATTATTATAATTTGTTTATAAAAATTGTTAATAATTATTAAAATTATATCATTGTAAATGCCACGAAAGCTATTCATTAGACAACGAATATCATATTATAAACGAATATAATATTGTATAAGATATAATAAAAAACGTTCTTTCTAATATTTCTTGAGTTCTTGTACATTTATTAATTTAAACGTGAATTTAATAAAATAAAACTATATATAAAACGTGTATGTATGTGTACGGAAAACAAGACCAAAAAAAGTTTTAGTACATTGACAGACAATGTCTGTAATTTATAAGTAAAATTTTAACAGACATTTGTTTGTTAAATCCTTTAAAGACATTTTGTTTGTTAAAGTAACACACATTTTTGTCTATTAACTGGTTTTAACAGACTTTGTCTTTGATATTTCTAACTGTGAATAAACTAATAGCAGCAGCTGTTTCAATTTTTCTTTATTTCTATAAGAGAAAAAACAACTTTTCTCCTCTATTTTTTAGAGAGGCCACTTCAGGTGCTAAAACATAAAATTTAATAACAACTGATAACAGTTTCTTAATGATTAAAAATTTCTAAATTCATCAACAATACATTAAAAAAACATCACCTAAAACAATACATTTTAGGCGTAACAATAAAAATAAAAAATGAAACTTACAAGTATTAAACATGTGGTATTACATAACTATTTTTGTTTTATAAAAATATATAATAATAGATATTTCTATTAATAATAAAAATTTTCGCAATCTAATATGCGTCGTCATGATCTACGTGACATTATGAAGTGAAGCGTGTAGCTGCAAAGGTGGCTATCTCTATTTTTTCCGAATTCATTTTTATTGCATTTTCGTATACAGAACATTAAAATTTATCATGAAAAAATCATATAGGACCAAAATATAGGTATAGTCTTTTTTTATGGAATGAAAAAAATATGGTGTATTGCAAAATACACTGACTTTTAACGGGAATCCTCATACCGACAGAGAGTTCTACCTTATCTACATTTAAATTATTAATTTTAATAAAAATTTAACTATTCATGACTGAAATTCGTAGGAGAGGCACATTCTCAACATGCCAAAGAATTTATTGCAACGTTAAAAGACAATATAAGGGTAAAAATAAAGGCGAAAACTGCTTAATACGATTAACTTTTCAATGTAGTTATGAATAATCGTATTATGCAGTTTTTGTCTTCACTTTCACTTTTATTCTGTCTTTTGACGTTGCAATAAATTCTTTAGAATGTTAAGAATGTGCCTCTTCTATGAATTTTAGTCAAAAATAGTTAAATTTTTATTATAATGCATAATTCAAATGTAGATAAGGTAGATCTCTGTGCGGGTATGAGGACACCCCTTAAGTATAAGTACAGCAGAAAATGTTATTTCTTGAAAAAAATTTTTTTGGAGATAACTACTTTTGCAGCTATACGCTTCAAGTATAAGTTATTCCAACGAATATAGACGCTGATAGAAGCGTACTCTTAAATGGGAAATTTCTGCCAAAAATGAGTTGATTCTGTTACCCAGCTACTTGGGGACGCCATCAAATCCCATGTATTTTTATATCTATATATATCATATATATAGCACATTTTTCATATGTATAGATATACAAACAATGTTGAAGTGTTACCCAGGCTTTCGGACGAAAAATGTAACCCAGAAGAATCCTTCTATAAGCGTCTATCTTCTTTGATTATACAAATCTTTAACATAGGTAATTTAGGTGAGTTACGTATGTACAAAGTGACTAGCAAGTGTTTTCTTTTATGTACTTGGTATTTGATTCAAGATTTTGACTCACATGAATGAATTTGATTTAATTATATTCAATCTAATTTAACAATTATTGCAAATAATTAAATGTTTTATTGTAAATAATTTATTCTTGAAACCGTTTTATCAAAAAAATTAATTTCTTTTTAATAATTCAACTATGTATTTATTATATAAGTTGTTTAATTTTTCAGTGTCGTGTATAATTGCAATTTTCATATTTTTTAATATGTATCATTTCTGATAGCAATCTTTTTTGATAGTTGCATTCAATGTCTAATATGTTTGAGGTTCCTATGTTTGTATCAAAGCTATGGCTAGAATTTTTACAGTGTGTAACCAACGCAGATTTGTCTCTATTATGTTTCAAATTACTTATATGTTGTAAATAAAGAAAAATTGAAACAGATACTGCTATTAGTTTATTCAGTTGCTTAAAAAAAATTTTAGCTGTTGTTAGCTGCTTAAAAGAATAATATAATTATTGATTGATGAAGAGAAGTTTTTGATCATGGTCAGTTGTATGCTACGGTATCTAGAGTTTGATCTTATATCCTACATGCCAAAAAACTAATATAAATATTGAAAATTATGTATGTAAAAAATTATATTAAAAATTTCTTTTAATTTAATTTTTTTATTTTTTGATGACATATTAAAGGCACTTCGTACTGTTTGATTTTAAGGTTCATAATTTTAGTTTTTATCTAAAATTAATTTTTGATAGATGACCACTCATCATTTTTTTAAAAACAATAAAATTGCTACTAAAATAATTTCGTTTATTAAAATTACTTATCATGTTTATAGATGTTATTATATCCATAGTTGACCCTGGAGTATAAATTTGTTGCGCGCTTCGCGCGCATGAATGTAACTAGTGTCCTAAAAAGGACATTATTGAATATGATGATGATACATGAGTGAGAGAGAGAAAAAGAAAGCGTCTCGCATTGCGAACAGCGTTCAAAAATCGCATGCAAAACTAGAAAAAAAAAATCATATAAAGAAAAAGAATAGAACACACGTGCACAACACTACACTACACTTTGAAATTTTTTTTTGTTAGAGACTTCATACGTCTTGGTTTTTTAATTGAAACTGCCTCATGATGTTGCTTAAACGCTGCTGTTGAAAGTCAAAGCCTACAGATGTAAAAGCAGCTATATTTATCAATTTTCACACAGCTTCACCGCGTGACTCAAAGATTTGACGCGAATAATTTCTTCTTTGCGACTCGAGCTGCGTTGTTTGTAAGCGAAAAAGACTCTTATGTATATCTAGTTGTTCCTACGATTTGCAATCCTAAAAAGGACAACAAATTAATTAAAAAAAAATATATACATAAGAGTTTCTTTAAAAAAAAAGAGAGAGAAAATAGTTTTACATAACGAGCGCGTTCGAAAATCGTATATGCATGAAGAACGAAAAAGAAAAGTCTTGCATTACGAGCGCGTTCAATAATCGTATATGTAAGACTAAAAGAAAAAAAAATTATAAAAGTTGCACGTGCGACTTGTTAACTGACCGTTTAGTTTCCATTGCACGGAAACTGTCTCGCGATACCGACGAAACGCCGCTCTTCAAAAGACTGAGCGTACGGGCGTGAAAGCACCTATATTTGAAGCCTTTCACGCAGCTGCTCCGCACGCGACTTACAGATTGATGCGAATAACCCCCTCCTAACAACTCGAGTGGCGCAGTGTGTTTATTCTATTCCTTCTCCCACTCTTTCTAACTTGCCAACGTCGCGCGTATGAATACACGTTGCTTGAGCGTGGAAAATCATTCTTTCGACTTCTACAGTCTCTAGAAACATGGATCAGGAGTTGGAAGAGCTTCAACCATTCAGTCCGAGGACTTTGAACTTTTTGGAAGAAGGCCTAGGAGAATTTCAACCGCTTTTTCTGGATAAAATACTGATGTTGCCGTTGGAATTCGATCTTCAAGATGATGTGGACTTTGAGGTGCTGCAACCACTGAAGCTTTCACCACAGCCAGTGCCACCATTACGAAGACCAAAGTCGCCAATCAATGTTGGTCAAGCCATGGAAATGGACATTGAGATTTCTGACACCGAGACACCTAATCTGATTTACAATCCTTTCACTCAAAGGTACGAGATTTTGGAGGAAGGAAAAGAAGAGAAGGAAGAGGAAGAGGAGAAAGAGGAGGAGGAGGAGGAGGAAGAGGAAGAGGAAGAGGAAGAGGAAGAGGAAGAAGAAGAGGTGGATATAGAAATGATGTCACCGAACTTTTCTCCTGTTGAAAAGACCATAGACATCATCAATATTTCTTCATCACCAGAAGTTATATTCGAGAGGATTACTTCAACTCCAATAAAAAAGAGGAAACGATACGAATCATGCTTACGCAAAGTAAAGCGTAAGCTAAATTACACAATCTAAGTAATTAAAACAATCGGCCCTTTTCAGGGCCACAATAACGCGCTCAGCCCCTTAGGGATCATGGAATTCACAATCGGCCCTTTTCAGGGCCACAAATATTTAAAACGTTGGAACAGACATCTGTTCTTAAATATATATATATTAATTCTTTTTTATTTATTTTTTATGTTTAATATTTTTTATTTTCAGGTTTTTTTTTATATTTAATAATTTTTTCATTTTCAGCATTTTTAATATATTTCATAAATTATTTAGGCATTAATAATTATTTGTTGTAAATATATGTATTTATTGTAAACATAAATATATTTATTTACAATAAATAATTATCAATACCTAAATAATTTATAAAATATATTAGATCTTCCCAATTCTACTTCAGGTGAATTCGAACTGGTCCCCCCACCTCTATACCGATTCGAATTCATACCGAGGTGAATTCAAACTGGTTCCCCCACCTCTATACCGATTTTGCTCAAAAAAATCCTAAGCTAATTCTACTTCATCTCTACTTCAGGTGAATTCAAACTGGCCCCCCACCTATATACCGATTCGAATTCATATCAATTCTAATTCAGGTGAATTAGAATCGGTATGAATTCGAATCGGTATAGCTTATCTACTGTTTTTGAGAAACACGCAAAAAAAATACGTAGCAAGTAGCGGCTTGCAGTTTTTTATATTGGCTATAACATGTCAAATACTACTCTCTCTAAGAAATCAATGAAATTTTAGTCGTACGAAATATAATTTTCTAATTCCCATAAAAAATAAATCATGGACTTTGGTCCCTTATTACATAATCTGTATGAATTTAATTTTCTGATGGGTTAATTTAATTATATATTTAATGCAATTTAATTGTTTAGCTATTATAACTTGAGAAAAATGCTTTATTATGCATGATTGTATATAAATAATACAATAAATGTCAACAAATTTAACAAAAAAACTTGAATAACATGAAAATTTAGAAAAATTATAAACATTCATTCATAAACAGATAAAAGTAAATTCACTCACTAGGAAAGTGTCACACCTCCGGATCACGAATTTTGCTCAAACTTCGGGATAAGTTTTCAGATGATAAAATATGGAAAAAGCTAAAGTCATCGTCATAAATACTCATTATTTCCCTAGTTACAGGCAATTAAAGGAAATCACTAAAAAAGTTACGAGATTTTTAAACGCATATAGTTCTTTAGCATTGATAGCTACAAGCTTGAAACTTTTTTTAAATTAAAGCTGAGCTCAAATCCTTTCGAATTAGTAGTTATAGCATCCCGAAATATTATTTTTTCCCAAAGTTAGAGCGTGATAAACATTGGACCTGATTTTTCTTTTAAAAACATTAATTAATAATAAAAGCTGAAATTAGGTCCAATTCTTATTACGCTCTAACTTTGGGACAAAAAAAAATTTTCACATGCTATAACTACTAATTCAAAAGGATTTGAGCTCAGCTTTAATTTAAAAAAAGTTTCAAGCTTGTAGCTATCGACGCTAAATAACTATATGTGTTTAAAAATCTAGTAACTTTTTTAGTAATTTTCTATAATTGCCTGTAACTAGGGAAATATTGAGTATTTATGACTATAACTTTAGCTTTTTCCATATTTTATCATCTGAAAACTTATCCCGAAGTTTGAGCAAAATCCGTGATCCGGAGGTGTGACACACTCCTAGTCAGTCATCATTCAAGCTTCTCAGTCTTCATCTCTTGCATCTATCTCGGTGGTAGGCCAATTCAAAAGAGTATTAAAATAGGATAGGTGTTTTTCTGGTGTGTGATTTTGTAATTTCTTTAAATCTTCTATTTTCGATCTTTTTATTGGTATACCCACCGTTAATGGATTCTTTCCGAATGTTTTGAAATCCTGAACTTTCATTGGACCATTTTGTTGCTTTCTTTGTTTCTATTGGAACATTTTGAAAAATTCGGAAAGAATCAATTAACGTTGGGTGTACATATTCGACTTTATACACAGAATAAGGCGGCAGTTCCAAGGTAGTCTTTGTACGCTTTCTTGCTGAAAATATATGTTTTACTGCTTCATAAATAAAGTTATGTGCAATAAGTGCTCCTGACATATCCAAACTATAAACGCAATGAGCATAATCATGAATGTGAAATTGAACCTTATCAGATTTCTTTATATTTCTACTTTTTGTTTCCATTGAACTAATATATTTTTTATCATACTCTGGCCATTACGATTTATAATCTACAATGTTCTTAGCTTTTACAATTTGAACTTAGAACTTATCTACATTATTACTACTACAAATTATTATTTTTGGAATTTTTCCAAAATCATGAATTCTGTCAGTTTTATTCCATTTCCTTTTGATTAAACTAAAATCCCTATCACACGGTAAATAACTATGACCTCTAACAGAAAAAAACTGTTCAATTTTGTCAAATCTTTTAAATTCAACCAAACAAAGTAATAATTAACATAGGTAGTAATTTTAGTTCTGTCCCGAACAATTATTGCAATATAAATAAAAAATTTTGATGTCACTCAATAATTTATTTTTCACATAATTTACAAGAAAAGAAATTTATTTGGTCCTTCATTTCCTTCTTCTTTATTATAAATATATAATTTTGATTTATTGATATTAAGATTGTGAATGCAAAATACATTTATCTTAATTTTATTCAAATAATATGAATCTTGCACTGGGACTTCAGGTGAGTCTGCATTTTGCATATAATCGAATGCTAATAAAGCCAATATCACCCTCGTAGAAAATGAAACGCTTTTTTTTATCATTTTATGGCTATTTCCTTAAAGTAAAGAGCAGAAAATGGGAATGTTTGGTGTCCATTATTCGAAGTAATATGAAACGTTTCTTTAACCTTTATAGTGCTTAATAATGCTGATAAAATGTCAACATCAAATGGACACTTTTGAGGATAATAATGTTGATTTTAGAAACACGAAAAATACTCATAATTAAATCTTTATTGAGGTGGATCATCCGTTCCCAATGATATTTTGTAAACCTAAAAGTTTTTGACGAAACTTTACTATAATAATCTTGAAATACCCATCTTTTCATTGGTATAATAAAAACATAAGGTAAACCATCAAAATTTCAAATAATCAATGTCTGAAAAAAAGATATTATACACACGCGTAAATAGAAAAAATCATGATTCATGCATAAAGTTGATTATAACTTTTTTGTTACTTAAAAGTTTTTGATAAAAAAAGTATGGAAGACAGACGATTTAATAACGATTATAATATGATCGAGGAAAAAGGGAGTAAACGATGTAAATAAAGAGAAATTAAGTGTAAAAGTTGAAAATATTTGATTAACGTAGAATCGAGTAAATCAGCTGGTATATACTGCGCGTGCGTGATAATCCTAAGACGCTTAGAGTGCATGTATACATATTACAAAGTCCGCTGTATAGTGCCGTATATAAGTAAATAATCACAAGGGGCTTTTCAAGAAAAAAAAAATTTTTCTACGCATTTACTTATGCAATGATTTTTGTTTTTAAAATAATAATAGTTATAATTGAGACATATAAAGTGTATTAATTTATAAAAATTTGCAATAATGCAAATACCATCAAGGAACCCAAAACATGATACGGTCTTACATGCATGATCCACCTTAAGAGCAGGCCGCATATCTCTGTCCTTTTCTAATCGAAGAATTAATTTTTTCGCAAAAATTAATAATTGTAGCAAAAATTAAAGAGATGGCTCCATCTTGTATCATAAAAAGCAATATTTTCTTTAATGAGGAAAAATTATTTTCATCGATTCGTTTTGAAGAAAACCTTAAAAAACCTAAAAAATAGAGGTTAGGATGGACAATTCAGTTTTTCAAAGTTTTCTTAAAAATGAAGGGATAAAAATAATTTTTCCTCATAAAAGAAAATATTGCTTTTTATTATACGAGATTGAACTTTTTTCTTATTTTTTGCTACAATCATTTGGTTTTGCAGGAAAATGAATTTTTTGTTAGGAAAGGATATATGACCTGCTCTTAAAAGGAGAATTCATGTTCTATATTTTTAATTATATCAACGAATATAGACGCTTATAGAAGTGTACTGCTTAAATAAATGAAGTTTCTCAAGCTCTGGAGGATATGCCGATTAGTAATGTCCTCCAACCACTTGATGGCGTTGTCTCTTGTCCTCCAATATATATACAGATATTCCTCAGGGCTGTAGTAATCTACAACAGACCGGCCTTGCGACCCCGAGGTACCCTAGCTTCTATATATATATATATATATATATATATATATATATATATATATATATATATACATATATAAATATAAATGTAATGTAAATGTAAATGTAAATTTCAGAGCGTAATAAGTTGTAGCATAATTGTTTAGTTTTTTGTGGGGACTCGCCCCACAGTTAATAATTCATTTTAAATTTCGAGCGTAACGATAGGAGAAAGTATTCCTGTATAATATTGATTTTATACCTCGTCGAAAAATATATGTAATAAATGTAATATATTCTTGTATCTTCTTACATATGCCAATTTTTAATAGTGTAATGGCTGTGTAATATATTTTAGTGGCCAATAAAAAGAAATAATAATAATAATATATACAGATATATTAAATGTATTGCAAAATCATAATATTATATTTTGATTTCTACAACAATTTAGTTAATAAAATAATCCCTGCAAAAAAATATCTATAAATATAGCTAAAAATATAGCTAAAAATATAGGTAAAAATACAGCTACATTGTGTATTATAGCTGTACTCATGTTTTTTTAGCTGTATATCTATGAGAAATATAGCTACATTTTTAGCTATATTTTTACCTATTTTTATAGGTACAATCCCTATTTTAGCTCATTATAGCTAGAAATATAGCTAAAAATCCAGCTATATTTCTCATAGATATACAGCTAAAAAAACACATGAATATAGCCATAATACACATCAATATAGCTGTATTTTCTTTAACTATATTTTTAGCTATATTTATAGATGTTTTTTTGACCGGGATGGTTAGAAAAAATGAAATTTATATTTATTTAATAAATAATGAATTAAAGTCGCAAAGTAAATCAAAATTTGTAAAAATATTATAATTTTATACGATGATATTTAATTATGGAAATAGCTGTTAATGCGCGTGAAGAGCTTCACAGTTGTCATTCGGTCTCACGTGTTTTTGCATTAAAGAGAATTTGTTTTGTAACATAACGTATTTTTTATTTATGTGTAACGGGTTTTTTATTTCTAATAATTCAATGATTCGATTTTCAGTAAGTCGGGTAGATAATTGTGTGTTTATATAATGGAAAAATGGGACGTATGCTCGTACGAAGGTTGTAAAAACTCGAAAGCTCAAAATCCAACGAAAAGTTTTCATCGTTTTCCGAAGGACGAAAGGTGGAAATTTATTTAATAAAAAATTCTTATGAACAATAAATAATGTCATAGTATTTATTATGATTTTTGTTACATTTTATTAATTAAAATTTTTTTCAAAATGCTCTAACATTTAAAGTACGTTAAGGAAATAAGTTTAAAAACGTATTCTTTTTTTTGTTAGTTGCAAATAATTTCCATGCAAATTTTATAACAAATCAATCGACTATCTTATGTAACATAAAAAAAATTAAAAATTTTTAAAATTGCTCTAAAATTGAAAGTGAGAAAACCAATTTTCAATAGCTTCTGCAACAGTTAGACAAAAAAATAAATCGTATGCAGAATTTCAAGCAAATCCATCGAGTAATTTTCAAGATCTAATTAACTAAATAAATACACACATACACATACAGACATTTTGTAGGAACCACTTTTTTCGACTCCCTGAATCGAAATATGCATAAATTAAAGGAAAAATAGAAAAAAAATCACTTGTTGCGTCACAACACAAATTTATGTAAAAATCTAATACGATGATGAGCGGCAGCACTTACAGTCGCCTGTTCTCACCTCCCTTAAGTCAACTCATAGACGAAAGGGGGGAGAGAACAGGGAGACTTTTCAAGTGCCGCGGAAAAAATAGTTAGTATCAAGCGTGACCTCGCCTAGAGCGGTTTATTCATTTTCGAGTGCAATCGGTTCTCTTCTCGAAAACATCTAGTTTTCTTCTTCAAAAGCGATCAGTGCTTTAAGGGGACGCTGTATCTCTCTATCCTTTTCTAATTGAAAAATGTAAGTTTTTTGAAAATCTAGTGATTATTGATAGAAATTAAAGGTTGTCCGCTACTTGTTTAGTAAAAAGTAATATTTTCTCTGATGAGGACCAATTAATTTTGTTGCTTTTTTTTCAAGTAAAGTTTGACATACTTACAAAATCCTAAGTAAGGCTAGAGAATACGTTATTTAAGTATGTCAAACTTTACTTGAAAAAAAAGCAATAAAATTAGTTGGTCCTCATCAGAGAAAATATTAATTTTTACTAAACAAGTAGCGGACAACCCTTAATTTCTATCAATAATAACTAGTTTTCCCAAAAATTTACATTTTTTAATTAGAAAAGGATAGAGAGATACAGCGTCCTCTTAAGGTACGGAAGATTTCCGTACAGCGACGAACGGTCGATTGCGAATCAACGCATCACCTTCGCCCACCAAAGCCGCGGCTATACAAATTTTCATTGTGCCTTTTTCTTCTTACATTTTTGCGTGCGTGCGTGCGAATAAAAATATAATCGTGCGGCAAATAGCGTGTAAAGTTGTAGGGAATAAATCAAGGTTTTTTTATGCCACATGGCTTTTTCCCTTTATATTTGTGTATTTATTGAGTGAATCCTTTCCCGATAAATAAAGTGTAAATTTTAGATAAATCAATTAAAACAAAGCAACTACAACCGCAAGGTTAGTTGCTTTATATCAGTAGATTCATTTAATTTCTCTTTTGCAAAATAATAGATCTTTGTGTGTAAAAATTAGTGGTAAAGTCAAATACAGTGTAAACTTAAATTTAATTCAATTAAAAGGTTCAAGGCTAAAGTAAAATTAAGTGTCAATTCATTTTCATTCAAACAAGGGTAAATTCAAAATAAGATTAGTTAGGGAATTTCATGATTAGATAAAAATTCAAAGGAAAAGAATCACGTTCTTTTCTTTCTAAATCGTCCAACAAATAGTTAAAAAATTCGTTGGAAAAAGACTACGCGTCTTTTCATCACTTTATCGATGCAATGATTTCTCTATGAGAAAGTAAAATAAATTACATTTATAATTATTTAATCATAGTATACTAAAGTATTTAGAAAATTGACTTTTATTACAGATCTCAAAAATTTTATTACAAATTTTGATACTACCCATATGGAAAAAATTTTTGGATATAATTGTAAATAACTGTTAATAACTGTAAATAAATGTAAATAAATGTAAATAACTGTAAATAACTGTAGAAAAGTGTTAAAAAATGTGGGAATTGAGACATAAATAACAGTTATTTACAATTATTTACAATTATTTACTGTTATTTACACTTATTTACAGTTATTAACTGTTATTTACACTTATTAACTGTTATTTACACTTATTTGCAGTTATTTATATTTATTTACAGTTATTTACATTTATTCACTTTTTTCACAATTATTTACAGTTATTTACGATTATTTATAGTTTTTTACAATTATTTGCAGTTATTTAAATTTTCGAAAATTATCACAAATTTATTCAATAATTTTATATATAGGCGAAAATTTTTAAAAATGTGAATAACTGTAAATAATTGTAAAAAACTATGGGAAATTGTAAATAGTTGTAAATAATTATAAATAACTGTAAAAAACTGTAAATAACTGTAAATAACTATAAATAATTGTAAATAATTATTAATAACATTAAATTATCCACTAATTCAAAAATTTTTGAAAATGTAAATAACTGTAAATAATTATGAATAACTGTAAATAATTATGAATAATTGTAAATAATTATAAAAAACTGTAAATAATTGTAAATAATTGTAAATAACTGTAAATAACAGTTAATAACAGTTAATAACTGTAAATAACTGTAAATAATAGTAATTAATAATAAATAATAGTAAATAACTGTAAATAACTATTATTTATGTCTCAATTCCTACATTTTTTAACAGTTATTTACAATTATTTACTATTATTTACAGTTTTTCATATAAATTATTTTCATATGGGTATACTCATAAACCTATAAGTTAAAAAAATTAAATTACATCTAATATACGCATATATTATTTTGCGTAGAAAATATAAAATTAATATTTAAAAAGAAAACCTATATTTTGATGTGTTTTAAAAAATCAGAAAAATATCTCCTATCAGTTGTAAACATCTATGTGCTGGACAGTATTAATTTTAATTTTACTCTTTCAATTTCACAAGTATTTAAAACAATTTATTAAATTCAATTAAATTTTAATTAATTTATTTTATTTAATGAATTTGAATTGAAAACCCGAATCTTTTGAAATATAATGAATCAATATATTGCATTTTTATTATGTACACATATATTATGTTAGGGTAAAAAAATGAAAATTTATATTCCTAAAATAAGTGTATGTAGTTTCATTTTATAAAATCGAAAAAATTTCAGTTTATACTAATTTATTGGGCAGTATTTATTTTGAAATTATAACGAGAAAAATGAACATTCCATGTATATATGGCAAGTAATTTATTTTTATAGTGATTAATATATATAAATTCAAAATAATATTGATAAATAACACTTTTTTAATATTAATTTTGTTGGGCAACAATCTCTATAAAAAAAAATCATTTTTTGAATTTAAATATACATGGTGGACCATTTTAATCTACCCAGCCAGATATCTCAGTTTTTTTGCACGCTACGAAAAAAATGACCAAGACAAAGATTGTTTAAAAAAATAGGGGTCGTCGATTGGTGCTGTCAGATTCGACCTTGAAATCAATTTTCAAGGTTAATTGAAGCTCAAATCTTCTTATGGAAGCCTATATTTTTCAACCAGGATTCTGAAAAAGCGGAATATTTTACGTTCGAAACCATATTTGAAGAATTTTTTTTTACTGGATCTCAAATGTTGATTACAAGGGGAAACCAAAGTTTGTCAGTCAATCCTACGACCACGTAAACTGAAACTACATTTAGGCTAGTCTTCTTGAATCAAAGGCGGACAATTAAGTCACCACTTCCATGACCTGAAGCTAGTAACTAATCCGAGGGTCGGTAGCCAACCGGGCCACCATGCAGAAGTTTATTTTTCGTCTTGATTCCTGTAGTTTGATCTTTCTAAAACCTTACTCTTAGCGTCACCCAGAAACAACGGCGTGGACGTAGTAAGGACTGTTTTGTTGGGGGTCTTGATTAGCGTGAGTCCCCTTGCCTCTAACGATGCCACCCACTCGGGTCAGTCAACCACGAATCAATTGTTCGAAAGTGCGGATATTTTCTTGTAGGCATAAGCGTAAACGACTTTGGAAGTGGCCTACATTATTAAGTAAAGTTTGCCTGGGGATGACAGTGCAAGCCCAATGAATGCGTTCCATCATGTCTTCTCTAGATATGAACCTCTGCGCATGAACGACATTTTTCAGGTAGCTCCATAAATAATAATCAGGGGGTGTAAGGTCAGATGAGATAGAAGGCCAATTTATTGATCAACCTTGACTGATCTATCTTCCAGGGTAACGGGTATTTAAAAATTGCCTAATAATTCTTGCATATTGTGGTGCCGTACCATCCTGTCAAAACCACATTCTTTGTCATGTTTCTATATTTTTTTTTCTTTTTTCTATATCAACATTTTCAAGAAGTTCTGGCAAGTGATATCTCAACAATGCCAAGTAGCGGTGTTGGTTGACATTTTCTTCAAAGAAGTAGGGTTCAATTAGGTACCCATTGATGATCCCACACTAGACCATCAAGGTCCAGCAACGTTGATGATCTACAGCTCTGAACCAACGTGGATTCTGATCTGCCCAATAATGGCAGTTATGTTGATTCAACGCTCCAGTACTATAAAATTGAGATTCATCCGAGAAAAGCACATAATTGAAAAAATTTGGATCGTTCCGGATGATGCCTAATGCCCATAGACAAAATTCTATTCGCATTTGAAAGTGTACTGGTCTTAACTCTTGAACCAGCACTATGTGGTAGGCATGATATCTAAGATTATTCAGAATTTTCAATGCTGTTCTTCTCGGTACACCCAATTTTCTTTCAATTTGTCGAGAGCTAATGTCAGGCTCAAGATGAACAGCAGCTAGAACCGCTGCTACACGAGGATAGTTCTCATCGTATTGGCGACGCCTGCGTTGCCGATGAAGATGTCCTCGACGAGCTCTGGCTACCAGATGTGTTACGGTTCTGTGGTTGGGATGTCTTCTATTCGGGAACCATGCAGCGTACAGTCTTGCTGCTTGACGTGCATTATTTCTGCATTCTCCAAGAATTAAAATTATGTCGACTATTTCATTAGGGAAATAATTAGCCATCCTCGGACTTGATTTGTTTATTCAAGTGTTTAATTTTAATACTTTATAGCGCACGCGGTTATTAAAATTTATCAATTTTGAAGCTAGCAGATGGGCGCACAGTGGAAATTTTCCGAGGTCAACGAGGATGGAAACTTAGTTGCTAGCGAACAAATTTTACTTGTCCAACTGTTTGCTCGTCGTAATACATTTGAACGCCAAGGAACGTAAGGTCAGATGAGGTAGAAAGTCAATGTACTAGACCACCTTAACCGACTTGAAATTTATGTGGGTCAAAGTAGTAATTATTAGCCAAATTGAGGCAAGCGGGGACCGTGAATAAAACTTACGAGCCTAGCTTAAATTTCAACTCTCAAAGTGGTCTGGGTACCAAATTACAGCTCTTTGAATTTAAAAAAATACACTGCTTTTGAACCTTTTCCTTCCAATTTTCAAGTGTTCACCAACAGCGAACACTTGCTCCGAGAACTTCCGTCTTTTCTTCTACTTTTTGAAGAAAAATTCTTCAATTGCGTCAGAATCACTCAAATTCATTCACGGTGATATACGAATCACGTAAAATAGCGTTTTGAGGCGTTATTCAATTGAACTCTAGACTGCAGATCCACTTTTTCAGTTTTTTTTTTAACGGGTATTTTTTTCATTTTAAAAGGCCTCCAATTATCATCGTCCATGCCATTGTTTCTGGGTGACGCTAAGAGTAAGGTTTTGGAAAGCTCAAACTACAGAAATCAAGACGAAAAATAAACTTCTGCATGGTGGCCCGGTTGGCTACTGACCCTCGGATTAGTTACTAGCTTCAGATCATGTAAGTGGTGACTTAATTGTCCGCCTTTGGTTCAAGAAGACTAGCCTAAATGTGGTTTCAGTTTACGTGGTCGTAGGATTGACTGACTGACTTTGGTTTCCCCTAGTAATCAACATTTAAGATCCAGCAAAAAAAATTCTTATCATAGTATAATAGTTCTTCAAATAAGGTTTCAAACGTAAAATTTTCCGCTCTTTCAGAATCCGGGTTGAAAAATATAGGTTTTCATAAGAAAAACGCGATTTGTGCTTCAATTAACCTTGAAAATTGATTTTAAGATCAAATTGACTACACCAATTGATGTCCCCTATTTTTCTGATCAACCTTTGTCTTGATCATTTTTCCCGTAGCGTGCAAAAAAACTGAGACATCCAGCTGGGTAGATTAAAATGGCCCACCGTGTATACTTTTTTTAGAACGATATTTAATGCATAAAATAAAAAAATTGTCGAAAAACACTTAGTGATTTTAATTAACCTTATGTATTCTAATCGACAACATAAAATTATCAGACTTCTAAAATATCTCAATAACACAGAAAAACCTTTTCAACGCTGAATAAGGTAACCTCTGATGGATATAATAAGAGTTTGCTGTTATCGTAAAAGACGATTCTAAGCACCGTTTTTTTCAATTCCAACATCGCGAAAAAGAGTCCTTGTTTTGTACTCTTTTTTTCATATGCGTAAATTCTTAAATCATAAACTACGTATCTTATGTAATCTGTTACATAGTAAATTATCATTTTAAACATTAATTAGTAAAAACAACAACAATAATAAATACAATTAATGTATGTAAAATTTTGGAATAATTTAATTCATTCACTAATAAAAATTTTTAATTTGAAATAATAATAAACTAATAATAAAATTAATTTTTATAATAAATTATTCAAAACTTAGCAATTTAAAACCATGAGTATAAAAATTAAAATTTATTATATTTATTCTATTATACATTGCATTTATAAAAGAGATGTCATATCTAACATTTAAGAGGAGGTCACGTTTCTCCGTCCTTTAAACCTTGTAAAACCAAATTGTTTGCCGTAACCTCTATGTCTTAAGTTTTTCAAGGTTTTCTTGAAAACAGAGCGTTAAAATCAATTCTTTCTTATCAATTAAAATATTGCTTTTTTTAAAACGAGATGCGGCTTTTTCTTTATTTTTTGCAAATACCGTGGAATAATAGTTTGTGTAAATAAATCGATTCTTTGATTATAAGCGGGCGAAATGAAGCTTGAACCGACTAACTTATTTTTGCATTTCTAATGCACCAAACCTTTTTCATTCGATTTCGTATATTTTTCAGAGTAGAAATATATTTTTTTTATATTTTTCCGAGTGGGCCGGTAATTATTATAAACAAAAAACTTGTAAAAAAATGTAAATGCATGAAATTGATTCGGACAAAGCTTTTCAATGTGTTTCATTAAAATAAACACTTTTCGTAAAGTGGAGTATACCTTAAAAATGCTTTTTTTCCGAGTTATTCGCGATTTTATGACATAAAAATGCCAAAATTCGTAATTTTTGCGATTTTTTTCTCGAAAACTACTAAATGGATTGCAATTTTGCTGATAGCATTATAATCTTTACAATTTCAATTATAAGTGCGAATTTTATGACGACAACAAATAGTTTCTTTCATGCCTAAAACGAGATCCGAAATATCTCTCTCAACTTGTATAGCACAGAGCGTTTACGATAAAGGTTATGGTTGCAACTACTCAGGGACACACATCGTGCGCGTATCTTTCAAAAATTTTTTTTTATACATATGTAATTATACGTGTGAGTAACTTAATGAATAAATATAAATTTAATATTATTTAATATCACGAAAATAAGTAAATAATAATTTCTAGCAATTTATAATTGAGGGCGTGGAAACGAAAAGGGCTTATAGCCAATGTTATTTGAATGGGCTATAAGCCCTTTTCGTTTCCAGGCCCTCAATTATATATTTCGTAGAAAAAGAATAAAAAAATTAAATACGATTTTTATTATAGATTTTAATCAAAATATAACAATTATTTGAATATTTTGTTTAATAATAGTCAGATTTGTAATTGTATAACGTTATTTCGCTATCTTTACACAATCTTTTTTAACTTTGACACGATTGTTTGAGTTACATGCTTCCATTCCATAATATTTGCCATTTTATATCGTAAAAATGCCAAAATTCATAATATTTGTGATTTTTTCTCAAAAACTACTGAATGGATTACAATTTTGCCCACAACATTCTAATCTTCAAGATTTTTATTATAAGTGCAAGTACATGTAACTAGGACAGTTGTGTCAATGTTAAAAGATTGTATCGAAGATGACGAAATAAACTTTTTAATTAGAGATTCTGATATAATTAATCAAAATATTGGAATAATTGATAAAGAAAACTGCACTAAAAAAAATTCTTTGAATTCAAGTAAATTGGTTTACTTGAAATTCATTTACTTGTATCAAGTAAATTGTATCTTAAATTAAGTAAAAATTTGTTGAATCAAATAAATATTTATTTGAATATTTAATCAGGATTTACTTGAAAATATTTACTTCAAACAAGTAAATTAGTAATTTAAATTTAGAATATTTATTTAGATATAAAAAATTATTTACATGAATCAAAAAAACATATTTGTTTAAATTTAAAAAATCACTTTTAAATAAAATTAATAAATATTTATTTCAAAGTAAACGGCTAAATTACTTAATAATATTTATTATAAACAAATAAATCATTTAGTTAAATGTGATTCGTAGGATTATTAATAAATAAATAATTTATTTGAATCAAATAAATATTTATTTAAATATTAGATCTGGATTTCCTGGAAAATATTTACTTCAAACAAGTAAATTAGTAATTTAAATATAATATATTTATTTAAATATAAAAAATCATTTACTTAAATAAAAAAAAAATATTTGTTTAAATTGAAGAAGACACTGTTAAATAAATATTTACTTTAATTAAATAAGTTCAACTTTGAATGAAAAAAAAAGATATTTACTTCAAATAAATAAGAGTCAACATAAGAAATTTACTAAATTAAAATAAATACTTACTAAAAACAAATAAATATTTACTAAACTAAACAGAAATTTCAAATAAATTATTTACTTGATCCCAATAAACCAATGTATTAATATCAGTTTCTTTGTATCAAGTAAATATTATCTAAAATGAAATAAAACGCTATTAAAATTAATAAATACCCTGGTAGAAAATTGAACATGTCAGAATTTCTAGTCAACGAAAGTTAAAATGATACTTATCTAGAAATTCTAGAAATTCTTTGAACAAAATTTTTAAATAAGTGTTATTTTAACTTACCATTGACCAGAAATTCTGCCCAAAATATGTTCAATTTTCTACCAGGGTATTTATTTCAAAGTAAACGGTTAAATTATCTAATAATATTTATTATGAACAAATAAATTATTTAGTTAAATGTAGTGCATAGGATTATTAATAAATAATTTATTTGAATCAAATAAAATAATTTGTTCAAAATCAATAAACTATTAATAAATATACATTTAGTTAAATTAAATAAATTTAAATAAATTTAAATGAATTCAAAATAAGTATAAGTATAATAAATTATTTACTTAAGGTGGCTCAAGCGATTTTTCCTAAAATTGTGAAACCATCCAAAATTTGTATTAAAATATTCTTTATATCGTAATATTTCGATATTTATTTTGAAAAATAGAGGTTGACGAAGTATTTTTAAAGAAAAAGATGTTTTAATAATTGTAATTAGTACATGTGCTCTAATGGGACTGAATCATAAATTAGGTTTTACGTTAATATAAAAAAGTACAAGTTTAAAATTATACACTTATAGTTTGTTTCACAAAGATCATTTTTCAAGAAGAAAAAAAGGACTTGACGAAGAAATACAAGAGAAAATAAATCTAAAAGAATGCGAAATAGAATTTGCTACACATTATGGCAGCATCTGCGCATGCACGTCAGATACAGACGCCATACGTAAAGCTAACGTGCGTTCAGAGTGCTTGTAACCAACAAAACAGCAGGGACGTACCAAAGTAAAACTTGTAATGAGAAACAAAACAAAAAATTTTTTTTCTTTTTTATTACTTTTGATTACTTAAAATTGTTTTCTTATCATAAGAAATAATCAATAATACTATTTAATTAGTTATAATAGCTCTATCAATAAAAACATTTTGATGTCGCAGACAGGGCCCCGCTTGATACGGCACCAAGCGCTTGAGCCACCTTAAATCAAGAAAAATGATTTTTTGAAATATGATGAATCACTAACATATATGTTTATTTCAATTAAATAAACATTTATTTAAGGGGATGTAATAGGGTATATGATTTCTACATAGTTACCGACATCACAGTTTTCCAAATATTTTATCTTTATTCAAAAATTTTCAGAAATATCTCTATATTAGGCTCTTTATTAGTAGAAATGGAAGACTGTAATATAGAGATATTTTTAAAAATCTTTGATTAAGAACCAATAACTTGGAAAACTGTAATGTCGGTATTTCACATCCCCTTAAGTGTATCAAACATTAGAAATTACTATTTATTTAACTTAACGGCAGGCCGGAGTAGAACCTGATACCGACCGAGTAACAATTGAGTTGTTTGTTATTTACTCAAGTATTAATCGGTGTATCTTCAAAATAAAGGTTGATCGCAATAGATATTATTATTATGAATATCTATGCACAAGAAAAAAAAAATCTACTGATTTGTTTTTGAGAAAAGTAAGGAACGCCGAAGTAAAAGATTATGTTTATAATATTTTCGCGTTCCTTACTTTTCTCAAAAACAAAGCGATAGATTTTTTTTTTCTTGTGCATAAATATTTGTAATAATAATATCTATTGCGCTTAACCTTCAATTTGCAGATACACCGATTAATACTTGAGTAAATAACAAAAATGCCAATTAGACAAGGACAGCGAATCCGGCCTGCTCTTAAATAAAGATTATCTTGTAGTATTTCTAACTTCGAAAGATTAGTTTTATTGTAGTATTATTAAATATCATTTTGTATTAAATAAATTGTATTAAAACCAATAAATTGTACAGATTTATTCATTTGATTTAAAATAATATTTTATAAAAACAAGATAAATATTCATTTCAATTTAGTATAATTTACTTAAAAATAATGAATGGTTTATTTGAATCAAGAAAACTGATTTACTTAAATTTGGACACAAGTAAAATATGTATAATTTCTTAAATCAAAGAATTATTTAATTGGATTAAGATCAAGTTTCTTTGAATAAACAAACTATTTCTTAAATTTTAGTAAATAGTTTTAAAACCAAACACTTTTTCTTTTGATTAAATAAATGTTTTTCTTGAATTCGAACTATTAATTTAGTTTTAATAATTGATACCTGTAAAATTCTATACTTAATAAAACAAATACTAATAAATCCAAGAAATTATTATATTCATTTAATGCACCCTATACAGAAAAAAAATTTGTTTGATTCAAATAAATATATTTATTCAATTTTTATTTATTTGAATTGAATAACTAATTATTTGTTGTACGATACAATAAATATGATAGAAGTCATTTTAGGAATAACTATTTATTAATAATACATGATATTAAAACACGGATTAAAATTATTTTAATTAATAAAAAATTTAATTAATCATTTTTAGATTAATTCCAAATGAAAAAAAAAATTTGCATGTTGGGATCGAACTTGGGATCTTTAGTTTTGACGATTTCGATAAAGAAAAGTTTTTTAATTCAAATAATTCATTTACTTAAATCAACAAATTCTAATTAGTTCAATGATTCGATGATGTTACCGCTTGGTGGCGTCGTTATATTTTCTGAATCTCACAAGTGCAGGGAGGACTTCTAGTTTGATATATAAGGAAACTAAGAAGTGAATATAATAATAAAATTGTAATGCGAGCGAAATCTTTGTCATACACTGAAAGAAATTTTGGTAGGTTGTTTTCCATTTTCTGTGTAAGTAGCACTCTTATGAATAAAAGAATGCACACATCTGATTTTTGGATATCAGATATCCAAAATGAGAGCTGAAACATCTAAATTTAATGGAAGGCCGGTTTTTACTAAATGAGAAGTCCAATTGTCTTATAAAATAATATTTTTTGAGTGACATTTTCGAAAATAAGATTAATTGGAATAATACAATTATTAAATGTATACCCTAGTGGAAATATAAAATGTGTATTACTGTTTGAAATTGTTTAAAATTATTTAAAACTGTTTACAATAATTTGCAACTGTTCAAAAATGTTCAAAATAGTTTATAAGTGTGAAATTTGGGAAATTTTGAATAGTTTTAAACAGTTTAAACAGTTCAGATTATTTTGAAACTAAAGTGAACATTTTCTTGTATATATTAATACATACGAAAAAATTTTCACAATCACAAAATTATTGAACACTGAAATCATTTCAAAACTGTTTATAAGTGTTGAAAACAGTTTAAAACTATTAAAACTATTTAAAACTATTTAAGTTAATGAAAAAAAGTTCATATTAATAAATTGTTTTGAAATATTTTGAATTTTATAAAAAAAATTAATAACTTTCAAAACTAAAAAGTTCAAAATTATTAAAAACTGTTTGAAATAAATTCGAGCTTTTCAAAACTGTTTAAGACTGTTTAAAATGTCCCAAATTTTACACATATAAACTGTTTTATATAGTTTTGAACAGTTTTAAACATTTTATATTTCCGCTAACAATCCCGTTTCAAATTTGTTATTATTATTAAGTTTTATTTTGACTTCATACACTGAAAAAAAAATTTAGTTGGATTAAGTAAGGCTTAATTGAATCAATGAAATCCCTTAGGTGCGGGCGGCACATAAAATATTTTGTTACATTAACACAAATATTTTAATTGAGTCAAATAAATATTTCATTTTTTAAAATAAATATTTGATTCTACTAAACATCACAAATATTGGTTGAATAAAATTAATTTATTGTTTTAAAAAAATTTTTTATTAATTCAAATGCATATTTGTTTTTCTAATTGCTTATTTCATTATATCAATATGCATATAGTAACTGAATCAAATAATATTTTGTATTTTCAAATAAATATTTGACTTACTAAATGTCGCGAAGATTGATTCAATAAAATTAATTCATTGTTTTAACAAAAAAAATTATCAATTAAAATATCCATTTGTTTTTCTAATTAATTATTTCATCATTTTAATACTATATTGAAATTAAATTAGTTCAATATTTTATATTTTCAAATAAAAGTTTAATTTATTGAATATTGCAAAAATTGATTTAATAAAATTAATTGATTGTTTAAAAAAAAAATTCATCGCATCAAAAGTATATTTAATTAAATTAATCATGTATTTTATTTTCCGCACTTAAAATCAAATCCATTTAATATCGTAAATATTGATTTAATAAAATTAATTCATTGTTTTTATACAATATTTAAGTAATTCAAACAAAATTTTGTCTTTTAATTAATAATTTCATCACATTAATTCTAATTTAAACATTAAGATTTTTTGATCTACACAAATATGTTTTTGAATTTATGAATTATTTTTTTAAAGTAATAAAATATTTTGTTTTACCAATTAAATAAAATAATAGTCTATTTGAATAAAAATCCATCCACCAAAATTGAAGTCCATTAGAATATTAAGTTTTGTTAATCAAAACAAATATTACTCGCCATTGATAAATTATTCGGTTTCACAAATGAAATTTTTCTTCAAAGTAAAGAAATATTTAATTAATTCGATTTATAGATATTTTAATCGAACAAATACTGTCTTTAATCAACAGTATTTGCTTTCAGTGATTTATATTTATTTATCAACATCAATGAATTGATGACTCTTATTAAAGGACAGGTGAATATAATTACATTTATTTATATGATAAAGAATAACAATTATTATCATACTAACATTAGTATGCTTTATACAGTGATCGCACACGCAGTAAATCTAACATAAATTTCACTCGCATTACAATTTACGTATTATCTTGGATTTTTAACTTCCTTTATATCAACTTGGAGGCCCTCTTACCGCTTGCGAGATCGAAAATTAACGACGCCACCAAGCGGTAGTATCATCAAACCATCGAACTAAATGATTTTGTTAAAACAATAAATGTTTCTGTTAGATCAAATATGTTTTATTTGAATGAAATAAATTATGTAGTTGAATCAAATAGTGGATTTACTTGATTTTGACAAGTATTTAATCAGATTTCTCTGTAATTTTTAATAACTTTAGTACTTATTGTAACGGTTATTTTGCCCGTTACAAAAAAAGAATTAGCTTTTAATTTAATGTGAACTTTAGCTAAGTCCTTAAATTTTACTATATGCAGAGTTGCTGAAATTTGTAAGAATTTCACTAAATATTATACAGCGAACTCCGATTGTGCTAGCTAATCAATCCTATTGATAAACGACAAAATCATATCTGATATACTTGTCGCTTGCTGCACGCACTGCGTCTCTCTCTCTCTCTCTCTCTCTCTCTCTCTCACTTACCCGATCGAGAGACGCGTGGCCGGTAGCGCAGTTTTCCTTCGTGAGGCAGGTTTCAAAATACGTTATATTAAAATATATGATATTACGAAATTAAATAATTTATAACTGCTCACAAGGACCGCGGAGGCGTCGGAGTAAGCAACGGTAAATATATTTACGTTTTTCTAACCTCAAAATCGCAACTTCTTTTCTCATTTTCGGCTCTCAGAACGTAAAATTCATTACGTTACTTGGACAAAAAGGCTTTTTAACGAAACTCGTTACAAACCTCGCCTTCGGCTCGGCTTGTAATCTTCTCGTTTCGTAAAAAAAGCCTATCTGTCCACGGAACGTAATGTACTATTCTATGTTATATATAGTCAGGCAATATAAATTGATTGAAAGCACGATTTAATAGAAAAGAAAATTAATTTATTATAAGACAAAAATATAAATGTAATAAAGATAGAGTATGAATTAATCGAGAATAAAATAATATAATATATGAAATGTAATGTACGCATCTAATGAGAGAGTGAGCAAAGGGAGAGCGCGTCGCGAACTAAACAGAACTCGCTTATGACGCTGGTCGATTATATAACCGATGATACAATTCACCCGAACAAGTATCTCTCGAGGAAGACACACTTGGGTATCGCACTGTATATAATACTTACAGTAACGCGCTGGCCAGCTTACACTAATTACCTACGTGCACGTAGACGCCGCTCGCTCGTTACCGTAGCTTCTCCCCTGTACGTAACCAATACGTAGATGCTCTAGACTAGGTCGGTGGAATACGTCTCTTCCCGATCTTTGAATTCTGCTGAGCTCTGCCAACGCGGTTGCCTGGACGTAGATCGGTGGAATCCTATACACGCCGATCAACGTATTTGCTGGCACTTAATGGCTGACCGCTAAGACGCGCGAAAAGCGGTCAAGCAAAACTCTACAGAAAGAATTTCTGAGAGTGGCAACTTGCAAATATAATATAATACGCTAGTCGATATAAACTAACGACTTTTATTTAAGACAATGTTTCGCGTTATCAATTGCGAAGTTAGTCTAACGTATTATACGACTACGTGGCGAAATCTCTAAAGGAGCACAGCGCGGCTTAGGTTTCGTGCTAACGCAACGGTAGCCGGAAACTCTCTGAAGCGCCTCGCGGCCGGCGAGCTTCTCTCTCGCGTGCTGGTCGTCAAGATACGCACTTCTTTACTCGTCTTAGACGAGATATATGACCGAGCGTTGATCCTATTTTAATACCTAAGCGCGCAAGATAAACACGGTAGAATACCGTTACAATATTTTGCTAAGTTATTCACTTAGCAAGACACGTATTTGAAACATGAGTTTGTTTGAGTATAAAGGATAATAACTTATAAAAAAAAATATTTTTCAATAATATTAAATATTAATTTTGACATTATATTTCATTCGATTTAATAAATATGTTATTAAATAATAATTGATTGTTTTAATAAATATTTCATTAAAATAATCAAATAATTATTTAATCGATCTGATAAAGAAATTAATTAATACAACAAAATATTTAATTGTAACATAAATAATAAAATATTTAATTGTTAAAAATAATAATTAATTCAATTAATCACCGATTTCATAGACGCAATATAATTAAATAATAAAAGTAATAAAATAATTTTATAGAACAAAATAAATCAAATATTTGAATCAATTAAAAATTGAATTAATTTAATGCATCCAATTAATTATAATATAGCAATGAAATTATTTGATTAAAAGACAATGAGATATTTCATAGAATCAATCATATATTTCAAAAAGAGAAAAAACGCATTCATCAAAGCAACTAAATATTGAATTAAAATGATTAGGTATTTCATTGACCAGTGAAATAATTTAATATAAGTCATACAATATTTAATTGAAACAATGAAATATCTTTTTGTTACTATTCAAAATTTATTGAAAGAATAAAACAATAATCTTGACATTATTAAATATTTCATTAATATAATTAAATATATTATTGAACAGTAAAGTAATTTAATAGAGGTGACATAATAATTAATTGAATCAATGTAATATATTCTTCTTTTAATCAAAATTTGATAAAAAAAATAGAATAAATACGTTAGAATTAGTAAACATTTAATTAAGATAATTAAATATATTATTAAACATTAAAGTAATTTAGTAGAAGTATTATAATATTTAATGGAATTAGTGAAATATATTCTTATGTCAATCATAACTTGATAGAATTAATAGAATAAATATATTCGGTTTAATAAATATTTCATTGAGATAATCAAATATATTATTGAACATTAAAGTAATTTTATGGAAGTGTTAATATAATATTTAATTGAATCAATGAAATATATTCTTGTTTCAATAACAACTTGATAGAAATAATAGAATAAATTTATTTGGTTTGATAAATATTTTATCAAGGTAATCAAATATATTATTAAACATTAAAGTAATTTAATGAAAGTGGTAATATAATATTTATTTAAATCAGTGAAATATATACTTATGTCAATCAAAACTTGATAGAATTAACAGAATAAATATATTCGGTTTAATAAATATTTCATTGAGATAATCAAATATATTATTGAACATTAAAGTAATTTTATGGAAGTGTTAATATAATATTTAATTGAATCAATGAAATATATTCTTGTTTCAATAACAACTTGATAGAAATAATAGAATAAATATATTTGGTTTGATAAATATTTTATCAAGGTAATCAAATATATTATTAAACATTAAAGTAATTTAATGAAAGTGGTAATATAATATTTATTCAAATCAGTGAAATTTATTCTTGTTTCAATAACTACTCGATAGAAATAATAAAATAAATATATTTGGTTTAATAAATATTTCATTAAGATAATCAAATATATTATTAAACATTAAAGTTATTTAATGGGAGTGTTAATACAATATTTAATTAAATCAGTGAAATATATTCTTATTTCAATAACAACTTGATAGAAATAATAAAATAAATATATTTAACTTAATAAATATTTCAATAAGATAATCAAATATATTATTAAACATTAAGGCAACTTCGGATTTTAGGTTAGGTTTTATTTTTGAGTTTACAAATTACTCTTTCAATATGTAAAATTTTTCAGATTTTTTAATTTTCCACCATTCTACGGATTATAATAAATGGTGGAGAATTAAAAAATTCAAAAAATTTTAGAAACTGAAAGAGTAATTTGTAAACTACAAAATGAAATCGAACCGAACTTCCGTGATCGCCTTAAAGTAATCTGATAGAAGTGTTAATATAAAATATAATTAAATCAGTGAAATATATTCTTGTTTTAATAACAACTTGATAGAAATAATAGAATAAATATATTCGGTTTAATAAATATATCTTTAAAAAAAATTTAATATCTGATTTTACCTTGCACCTTTCTTGACTTTAAAAAAATAATTTATTGATTTTCTTTTTGTAAATTCATTGAAATTGGATTTGTTGATTTTAAGGAACCTATTTCTTTAAATTAATTGTAATTTTTATTGAAATGCTGATCAAATTTTATGTGTTATATACAACAAAATATTTTTTTTATACAATCACATATATTATTAATTAAATGACAATGTTATTAACTTAGTGAAGCATTTATTTACAATATAAGCTTATTTAACTTACTCGGATGACCGTTAATTCAAGCAAATATTATATTGATGATTGATCAATACTTTTTTATTGTTATTAAAGATTTTGTTAATTTAACAAACGATTCACTAAAATAAATATTTAATTACTGTAAAAAAATATATAGATAATTTACAAACATATTATATTGTTACAAATAAATATTTTATAAAATTTTATTAGCTGCCTTAATGAAGTTGATTTGATTAAATCAATCAAATAATTTTACCAAAACAATAAATTTTTTTTTATTTTAAAAAAATATTTATTTTTTTTTTAACTTAGGTATCAATTTTTTAACCGACTTCAAAAAGGAGGAGGTTCTCAATTCGACTGAATTTTTTTTTTTTTTTTTTTAATGTCTGTTACCTCATAACTCCGACATTTCTTAACCGATTCGAAAAAACTTTTTCTTATCTGATATAGAATGTCTGCAGGAAGGACCCATACGTGTCCTATAATTATTGGGCCAATATTCGGTTTGTATGACCCAATTATCAAATTAAGAAAAAAACCGGGTGTTTTGTTTTCTCATTTACCTCCCTTATACTTCACCTTCTCTCTCTCTCTCTCTCTCTCTCTCTCTCTCTCTCTCTCTCTCTCTCTCTCTCTCTCTCTCTCTCTCTCTCTCTCTCTCTCTCTCTCTCTCTCTCTCTCTCACCTGAGCTTGAATATGTATACATGCACACATAACGACACTGTGCTGTTGAGCCTTCTTTCTCTTCTGCTATATATTGTTCGGTGGTGTACTAATGCATGCGTATGAATTAATAATGAAAGTTTAATGTAATTAGTGGGTCTACCTATGTTTGCGTTTTTATTAAGGGGATTCACTAGAAGATAGAAAATAAAAATTTTTTAACAAAAACAAACAATTTAAAAAATTTTTAATAAATAAAAATCGACTTTAAAAGTATCGAATAAAAACAAAATTTTTTACAAAAAATAAGATTTTAAAAACATTGCACTAAAAATAACAGATAAAAAATTTTTAACAAAAAAAAAACCGACTTCAAAAAATGCACTGAAAAGTAACAAATAATTTATTATCTTTAGAAATCATACAAATAATTGGTAAAATACAATTTTAGAAGTCGGCGTCTAATTCTAAATCTGTGGTGCGTAAGCAGAACGACTTAGTCCATTTTTTTAAAAATAACGTTCACATTCATTGTTAAAAAATAACGTTTACATTTATTGTTAAAAAATAACGTTTACATTCATTGAGGAATTAGACGCCGACTTCTAAAATTGTATTTTACCAATTATTTGTATGATTTCTAAAGATAATAAATTATTTGTTACTTTTCAGTGCATTTTTTGAAGTCGGTTTTTTTTTGTTAAAAATTTTTTATTTTATCCCAACTAAATATTTCAGTGATTTAATAACCTTGCATATTACTTTAATCAAAATTAATTTTTATCAACAAAATATTTAATAACTAAATTTATTTCATTGACTCAACTCAATTTTTTTCTCAGTGTATGAAAAATAGTGATAAGTCAAAGGCAACTTTATCAAATAATTTTAAATTTCCAAAAGACTTTTAATTTGAATTACTAAGCTGACTTTAGCACTACGTACCAAAACATAAACGGCGTACACACTCATTACTTCAGGATGGCTGATTTCTCAAATTGGATATCTCATTTCCGAAAATGAGAATTCAGACTTTTGAATTAAAAGAAATGCAGCCATGTATATTTTTTTGATACCAACGATCCAAAATTTCTATCAGTGTATCTACGATGTTTGCGATAGTTGTATAGAGCGTATTAATGTTAAGGTCTTATTATGATTGATATATATATATATATATATATATATATATATATATATATATATATATTTATATATATGTGTGTGTGTGTACATACAAATACATAATGTCATAAGATTCATCCGTTCTCTCTCTAGAAAGTTGGTCATCATCAAAAATTGTAATCACTGTAATTGAATACTGTGTTAGAAATTAATTAAAATATAAAAATTAAATAAATATTTTTTTTGAAGAAATATTTGTTCAGTGCAAACAAATATTTATTTGAATCAACTAAATATTTTGTTAATTGAAAGAAATATAAATATTTTATTAAGATAACTAAATAATTTATTTGGTATAGACAAATTGTTAGTTTTATGCAGAGTTATTAAAGGATGCAGTGGATATTTATTGTTTAAAGTGGATATAACTTTATTCAATGTGTCTACAACTTGTGCTCTCAAAAGTATATACAGGAAGTTATACCTTAGGTTTCTTTTTAATATAATACATAGTTTTGAATATAGAGCGCGTTACATGATTATGGCGGTTGATTTAAATATAATTTTCGTTTACTCTAACACCCTCCCATAAACGTAAATCTTCTTTCTTGAGACTTGATTGATTAAATCCTAAATTACTCACACAATTTTCGTGGATTATTGGAGATAAACTTTTGGTGAATATATCTGCCGTCATCTGCTTAGTGGGTACATATTGCACTTCGATTATTCTATCCTTGCACATCTCTCTTATATAATGATAGCGTATGCTAATATGTTTAGTTTTAGAGTGCTGCACTGGATTTTTAGATAATTTTAATGCTCCTTGGTTATCACAGTACAATATTATAGTCTGATTTTCTACTGGCCAATTTTTTATATCAAGTAATAAATTTCTTAAATAAGTTGCTTCCTTGGCTGCTTCTGATAGTGCGATGTACTCAGCTTGCGTGGTAGATAAAGCTATACACTTTTGTTTACGTGATTCCCAAATCACTGATGCGCCAGCTAGTTTGAATACATAGCCCGAACGGGAAATTCTGTTGGTGATATCACCAGCCCAATCAGCATCAACATAGGCGAATAATTGTTTCTTTTGCTGCTCATAAGTCAATGCATAATTTCTCGTGCCCTTAAGATAGCGTAAGACTCTTTTAGCTGCAGCCCAGTGAGATAATCTAGGGTCATTATTAAAACGACTTAACTCACTTATTGCATACGAAATATCGGGTCTTGTACCGCTGGATAAATACAAAAGGGATCCAATCAACCTTCTATAAAGGTTTTGATCTACTTTTGGTTGATTTTCATCTGCAACTAGTTTTATATTTGTTTCTAAAGGCGTTCTAGTAGGTTTAGCCTCTTCCATTCTGAATTTTACCAAAATATCGTTGATGAATTTTTCTTGCTTAAGAGGAGGTCACGTATCTCTGTTCTTTTCTAATTAAAGAATCGAGTTTTTCACAGAAACTAATAGCTTTAGCAAAAAATGAAGAGAAAGCCGCATCTCATATCAAAAAAAGCAATATTTTCTTTTATAAGAAAGATTTAATTTTATTGCTTCGTTTTGAAGAAAACCTTGAAAAACTTAAATCATAGAGGTTAGGGTGGACAATTTCGTTTTTCAAGGTTTTCTTGAGAACGAAGCAATAAAATTAGTTCTTTCTCATCAAAGAAAATATTGCTTTTTTTTTTATACAAGATGCGGCTTTCTCTTCGTTTTTTGCTAAAGTTAGTAGTTTTTGTAAAAAAATCATTTCTTTGATTAGAAAAGGACAGAGATACGTGACCTCCTCTTAATTTCAAAAATATGATTTTGTACATCTTGATTGAATTCTAAACCTAAAAAATATCTTATTAAGCCCAAATCTCGAATACGGAATTCCGTCATTTGATTTTGCTTGAATTCTTCAAACAATTCAACAGAGTTTGTAGCAATGTTGAGATCATCAACATATATGGCTAAGAGGAGTATTTTATCTTCTTGCTTCATGTAATATAGACATTCTTCAATTTTCGATTTTTGAAGTCCAAAGACTCTTAATTGTTCATCAAGTCTTATGTTCCATTGTCTACCTGATTGTTTCAGGCCGTACAAGGCTCTTCGTCTTTCTATAGATCCGTCCGAATTATATTTCGTTTTAAGAACCCATCTTGATCCTATAAGTTTTTTATCCTTGGGTTTTGGTACTAAGTCCCATGCTCCTGCATTTACTAACTCATTATATTCAGTTTCGAGTGCTAACCTCCATTCTTCACTGTCTTCACCAGTGATAGCTTCTTGTAAAGTGGGCTCTAAAGGATCTGTGTGTATTAATTGTGCAAATTCAATTTGCTTGGGTATTAAGCTATATACCTTTTTAGGTCTTCCTGCCTTACCGCTCTTTACTGATTTGGGCCTTCCTGGACCTCTCTTTAAATTTTCAAGTTGTGGTGTGACTGAAATAGACGGTTCTTCTTTTTTATTTGAATGCGAAGGTTGCTTATCTTTTTGGTCTTCGAAACTTTCATCAATTGATTCATATTCTTCTTCGCTTTGCTCGCTTAAGAGATTATCATCTTGATGTATATCTTGAGAATCTAGGTTGACATCAATATGTTCATTAAGGATGTTTCCTTTTATATTAACTGGTACTTCATCTAAAAAACGAACATCTCTGCTTTTGAGTATTTTTTGTAATTCTATGTTCCAAAGTCTATATGCTTTTGATTCTTGGCAATATCCTACCAATATGCACAGATTAGAACGTACATCAAATTTGCCTTTGTTTGGCCTTTTATCCAAAGCATATACTTGGGATCCAAATACTCTTAGATGCTTGACATTAGGCTTTTTGTCGTACCATGATTCGTAAGGAGTTGCGTTTTCTAAGTGCTTAGTTGGGCATCGATTTCTTAAATAACAAGCTGTGTTTACAGCTTCAGCCCAAAAGCGATTGGTTAAATCAGCCTGTATAAGCATGCATCTATCGCTTGATTCCTAAGCAATCTAATTCAGCTGAGAAAACTTTTCCAAGATATTCAAGCCCGTTGTCACTGCGTAACGTTTTTATTTTATATCCATGTAACGTTTCAGCATAATTTTTAAATAATATGAATGCATCCTTTACTTTATCCTTACTTGATAAGAAATGGACCTCAGTATATCTTGAGAAATCATCTATAAAGGTTGCAAAGTATCTTGTTCCACCGATTGATTTTTCTCTCATGGGTCCACAGACATCTGAGTGGATCAGCTCCAGTGGTCGAGTACTCTTCCGATCACTTGCCTTTGGTAATGGAGTTGCTGTTTGTTTGCCCTTAATACAAATTTCGCAATCCTTTATTTTTTCGAATGATTTTACATTCAAGCCATTTACCATATCTTTAGTGATTAAGGATTTTAAATCAGTAATGTTTAGATGGCCAAATCTGTAGTGCCATTTTAAGAATTGGTTTTCTTGTACAATTGTTACATTACTTTGTTCATAGATTGGACTCACGATGAATAAATCTCCTTTACGTTGTCCTTCTAGAACCAATTTTACATTTTTATTATAAATCATGGCTTTATTTTTCACAAAAACAACTTTATTATCATTGTCTACTATTTTAGCGACTGAAATTAAATTCATTTTTAGGTTAGGTACACAAAGTGCATTATCTAATCTTATAGTTTTTAGATTTTCACCGTATGTTACATTAAATGCTACGGTTCCTTTACCTGTTACGACTGTGCGCTTATCGGTGGCTAACCTCACATTTTGATCATCAGTGGGTTGTATACTGCGGAAATTACCTTGGTCATGGCACATATGCGACGTTGCGCCGCTGTCGATGCACCGAGTATTATCTGTAGTTCTCTCTACATTCAAGGCTGTCACAAACGCGGAGCATTCTTCCGACGGTGTTTCATCAGCTGACTCAAAATCTTGTGTCTGACTCTCGTAGATAAAGAAGGCTTCTTCTTGTATGGTTGATGTAGACTGCTTGTTTGATTTTTTTGACCAACAGTTAGCTGCCTTGTGTCCTAATTTGTGGCAAAAATTACATTTGTATTTTTTAAAATTTTCATTTTTATTTTCATTTTTCTGAAAATTTATAATTTTGCTACTATCGCTCTTATCATAGCTTCGACAATTTTTATTGTTTACATATAGGGCTCCAGACGCCTCTATTTTCGGTTGTGAATTTAACCTTAAATTCTCTTCATCGAGAAGTTTTATTTTTATAACCTCTGGTTTAGGTAACTCATCACGTGCTTCTACCGCGCACCGAAAATTGTCGTACGTGTCAGGTATGCTATACAGTAGTAAGATCGCGACTATATCATCAGCTACTTTTAAACCCATTTCATTTAGCTTGTCGACAATCCCAAATAACTTGTTAAAATGAACAGACATACCTTCATTTTCTTTCATTTTTATAAACAGCAATTGCTTTAGTAGCGTTGCCTTACGTGCCGGTCATTTTGACTCGTACACTTCTTTCAGCCTGTTCCATACCTCGTGCGACGTGTTGCAGTCCTTTATATGGCATAGTTCTGTTGTGCCCATGGCCAAGATGATATCTGAGCGTGCCTTCAAGTCGTGTTTGTCCCACGCAGGTTGTTCAGCTTCAGATGTAGGTCTTGTCATTGCACCGCTAGCATAGCTCCAGCCATCATTTTTGATAAGTATGGCTTGCATTTGAATTTTCCATGTATCGAAATTATTCTTCGATAATTTATCAATATGCACACTAAGGCCTGATGCCATATTTTTTATTTTTCTCCTTTTTATATATATATATGTACTGCAGCGTAAGCTTGTACACAAAGAAATCTTTAAGAAAAAAACTTTTAGTTATACTCTGCCACGTGCACGTATAGAAGTTAGGTTAACTTTTGGCTTTCGATAACTTTTGAGCACTCAGTTTGCCTTTTCAGCTTAAACACAAAAACCACAATTCTCTTGACGATCCTGGGGCCATAACCTGTTAGTTTTATGCAGAGTTATTAAAGGATGCAGTGGATATTTATTGTTTAAAGTAGATATAACTTTATTCAATGTGTCTACAACTTGTGCTCTCAAAAGTATATACAGGAAGTTATACAAGGAGGTTTCTTTTTAATATAATACATAGTTTTGAATATAGAGCGCGTTACATGATTATGGCGGTTGATTTAAATATAATTTTTGTTTATTCTAACACAAATAATTTGCAATTTAAATAAATAAACATTTTTGTAATAAAAAAATTATTATTTTGATTCAATCTTTGCATCTTTTAAAATAAGAAAATATTTATTTAATTTGAATAAATATTTTTGAAATGAAGAGATGATTGAGTTGATTCAGTATATCAATTTTCGATTTGAAAATATATTTATTTGATTCAAAAAAATATTTTTAAATCCAAGAGATTATTATTTTGATTCAATCTTTGTATCTTTTGAAATAAGAAAATATTTATTTAATTCAAGTGAATATTTTTGAAATCAAGAGATGATTCTGTTGATTTAGTATATCCATCTCTTGATTTAAAAATATATTTATTTAATTCAAATAAATATTTTTAAATCCAAGAAACTAATTTTTTGATTTAATGTTTTGTTTCTTTGAATAAAATAAAGATTTTTTTAAACTAAGTAATATTGCTAGTTAAATTTAGAATTAATTTACTCCAATTAAAAAAAATCATTACTGATTTTAAGTATATATTTACTTTAAACAAAAAAATATAATTCTTTAAATTAAGTAATTCATTTACTTATATTTATTAAGAGGAGGTCACGTATCTCTGTCCTTTTCTAATCAAAGAATTGATTTTTTTTACAGAAACTAATAACTTTAGCAAAAAATGAAGCGAAAGCCGCATCTCGTAATAAAAAAAGCAATATTTTCTTTAATAAGAAAGAATTAATTTTATTGCTTCGTTTTCAAGAAAACCTTGAAAAACTTAAATCATAGAGGTTAGGGTGGACAATTTGGTTTTTCAAGGTTTTCTTGAGAACGAAGCAATAAAATTAATTTTTTGTTATCAAAGAAAATATTGCTTTGTTTGATACACGATGCGGCTTTCTCTTCATTTTTTGATAAATTTGTTAGTTTTTGTAAAAAAATCATATCTTCGATTAGAAAAGGACAGAGATACGTGACTTCCTCTTAAATGTTTATTTGGCACTATACAAGTAAACCATTTACTTGGTTCAAAGAAATTTTACTTAGATTTAACGAATTTTTTTTTCAGTGTGTGTATAATCAAAATTAGATTGTTATATTTTTAATAAAAACTATAATTAAAAGCATAATTGATTTTTTGATTTTGTAACGAAATATATAATTATATTCGTGATATTAAATAATATTAAATTTATATTTATTTATTAATTTCCTCATATGTATAATTAAATACGTATATAAAAAAGATTTTAAAAGATATGCGCGCGATGCGTGTCCCTGCATAGTCGCAACCATGACCTTTATCGTAAACGCTCTGTGCTATACGAGTTGAGAGAGATATTTCGGACCTTGTTTTGGGCATAAAAGAAATTATTTGTTGTCGTCATAAAATTCGCACTTATATTTAAAATTTTAAAGATTATTATGCTATCGGCAAAATTGCACTCCATTTAGTAGTTTTCGAGAAAAAAAATCGCGAAAATTACGAATTTTGGCATTTTTATGTCATAAAATCGCGAATAACTCGGAAAAAAGCATTTTTAAGGTATACTCCACTCCACGAAAAGTGTTTATTTTAATGAAACACATTGAAAAACTTTGTCAGAATCAATTTCATGCATTTACATTTTTTTACAAGTTTTTTGTTTATAATAATTACCGGCCCACTCGGAAAAATTGAAAAAAAAAAAAATTCTACTCGGAAAAATATACGAAATCGAATGAAAAAGGTTTGGTGCATTAGAAATGCAAAACAAAGTTAGTCGATAAATTGCATTTCTAAGCGTTATTTTAGGGGTGAACTGCCAGTCTATTAGAAAAGGACAGATATTCTCAACCTGTTTTTAAATGTTATTGGCGATACTCACATTTGGTGCCAAGGTTCAGCACAATAACATGTAAGACGTTGACTTCACGGTGTTGAAACGTGACTTCCAATGCACGCAGATCATTTTTCATGGTAACTTTAAAAATACAAAAATTGCTCATGTGAGGACCAAAAAAACGGGTGCCGGCTATATCTTTTGCGTATCGACATCGCGTTTTATTAGACTTGTCATTTTAGGGACATTATCTTACGGTAAAAAGGTTTTTATGTGAAATTACGTAAACATTTTATTACATTTAAATTTTGACTTTTATTAATTAAAAAATCAAATGTAACGATTCCTTTTTTCATTTCAAACGAATACTTAATTTGATTTTTCTTGTACTATCAATTTTTCATGTATACTTAAATTTATATTTTGTATTAAAAAGGTAGAGGGTTTCAAATATAATCCATCATATTAAACGGATTACATAAAAAGTTATAAAAAAATTCAATATAATCCAAATGAAAAACATACTTTAATATTTATAGAGGTTTGATTTATTTTTTAAAATATCTTTATGACGAGATTACAATTATAAAAGTTATATAACATTTTATATTGTTTGTATTTAATTTTATCTTAACAAATTAATCTTAATAAATTAACACAAACACTTTGCTACTGATTGAGCAATGTTTTATTCTTAATTTTTGTCTTTTCTTCGGAATCCATCGAAGTAACTTTTGATGTGAATTATTAATAGACTGTGAAAAATATATTATTAAAATTGAGATAAAAGTGACGGAAGCTCATTTCATAAACCTTATTCAATAGAATTTAATAATTTGATTTTTAATATTATTTCAAGTTTTTATACATTCATGTATGAAAATTGATATAAAAATTGTCAGAATAATAATTAAAAATTCCAATGTAATTTTTTTAAATTCAATAAACTATGTATAAAATTTAAAAAATTATATTGAACATGATTTATAAACACTTTTTTTTTAATTGAATATTTTCTTAATTTTAATGCATTCTTTTATTAATATCAATAAAAAAATATCAGAATAGTAATTGAAAATTTTATTGTAAGTTTATTAAATTTAATATAATATAATTAAGATTAAGAAATTTTACCATATATATTTTTTTGAAATAAATGATTAAAATTAATATAAAGTGCATACTAGCATAACAACTGCTGTATCCAGCGTACGCAAAGCGAGAGTAAGCCAGTGTGCTCACTAGGCTTATTCTCTTATGTGAGAGAGAGAGCAAGCACGGCTCTTCGAGACTTGGAGAGCGAGCTTTTCATATGCTGTGAGCTCCCCTTTTCCTGCGACGTGAAGATGCGCGTGTAGCGGCCGAACTCGGTACTACTACGCTTAATAGTAGTATTTATTCAGTTCAATAATAATTTCATCATCATGGAATACTAATACATCTTTAATTATAATATTCAAGTTTAATAATTATATGGCTAAACTTCAGTAACCATCCCCTATAAGAATATTCAGCATAAGAAATGGTTGATGGTCATAATTATGACTAAAAAATTAATCATAATCATGGCCGAAGAATGAGTCATAATTATGACCATAATTATGCTAAACAATCAAAAAACATACAAAATAACCTTAAAATGCTTGCCAATAAATCATTGATCTAATCTTATTCAACTTATAACCTCTCCCAACCTTTATCCTGAAAAAAGATAGCACAAAGTGCTCATGTACAAGGAAAAGGATAAAGGGAAAAGGTTATTTTTAAGCTAGACCCGTTTTTGGTGTAGACGCCATGCTACAACCAGTCCGGGGTCTCTATGCTTGTGAGTTTTTACTAAATAAATGCCTCTTATAAGCCAGCGAGCATAAAGACTTATAGTCTTATAAGAGCCTAATCATTTACTTTAACTTTGACTCGTTAAGATTTAACTGCTTGTCAACAGCTAATAATTATAACAGGTAAATTCAAATTAGTAAACGCGTGATTTGAATTTAAGTACTTCATGTACATTCACTCAAAGACACTTTATTGAAAATACTACTTATCAATTTTTCATTAACTGTAAGATAAGTTAATATTAAATAAGATTTTGCACACTTGATAAATTCACCAATTAAATACACGTGAATTTAACATTTACTTTAATTTACTAAATTAACCCTTTATTTTAAGTTAAAGAAGGTTTACTCTGTTATTACTGCTACTGGTACGGAGCTGGTGGTTATCCAGCTCCTCGCGGACCTGCAGAATAATCAGAAAAAAGATAGGAGCGAACAAAAGAATTATATTTAAAATCAACTTTATTTAAAACAGGGTAGCCAAAAAGTGCCGTACAAAGATTCGGCTTCGATCTGCTTAAGCGTCGATCAAGCCGCCGCGGCCGCAATCCTCTCCTACTACTAAGTAGAAGGGATACATTTACATATCTTACATTATACTATTACAGGTGCGCTTAGATGTGTGCTAGCGTACGTCACTTTATAGGCGTGGATCGGCGCACATCTAAGCGCGTACATATATTCTTATTAATATCCATCTCGCGCGCTGATATTCTTTCCAATTGCTACGTCGCGCCGACGCATACGATAGACATAGACTTTTAACGCGATGATTTGAATTTAAGAGAGAATAAGATTATTGCTAATTATCTTTTATTTTATTCTTTTTTCTCACTTATTCTCTCTCAAATTCTCTTTAAATTCTTTATATTATAAATATAATATAAGTGAGGTCACAAACTATTTATATTGAAATAGTAAATTTTTAAAACGAAATAAATACAATCCTTCAAGAGTTGAACTAATATTTTAAGCATATCAACAAATGAAGAAAATAGTTGTTATTTCATAAGTATTATTTTTTATTTTCATAAGATTATTTTGTATTATTATTTTATTCTTCATTCTTATATTAAATATAACATAAAATAAAGTTTCTTTGAGTAAAATGTCATTTTTAACCTTTATTCATTATTACATTAACCTAATAACTTCATCATAAAGGCTTTTCTTCATAGATGTTCCTCGTTACATGTTACTCGTTACTTGTACCTCATTTAAAAATTTTGTTGTCCGACGCCTATTGACTTTATGATCTATGGCATTGATGGACTCATTTACGCATATGTTTTTTTCTGTCGTAGATCATAAAGTCAATAGACATCGGACAACAAAAATTTTTAAATGAGGTACGAGGAACGAGTAACATGTAACGAGGAACATCTATGAAGAAAAGCCTTAATCATGAGCATAATCATGATCAGAATTATGCTCATAATTATGTCTCTATAGTCCACCTATACTTTGTTATCCCTTCAGCATAATTATAGATATAATTATGGCAATAATTATGATCATAATTATGTCGCCGGGTAACAAGATTTATCGATACAATATGCGACATAAATTGCTCATTCGGCATCAAATATGGTATCCCTGCTATGAAAAAGCTGCTGATAAACATGCTGATAAACAAGCTGATGAACGATCTAATAAATCAGCTGATATATCAGCTGATAAATCAGATGCTGATTTGTCCACTAATAGCAGCTGATATATCAGTTGATATATTAGCTGATTTATCAGCAGATTTTTCATAAAATATTTTTTTACTAAATAATAAATCATAAATTATATTATACATACGAAAGAATATATATTTATATTTTTATAAGTTATAAAATTCTATTTTTTTTATGTTTGAAAATATATTGATTAGAAATTTAAATAAAAAGTGAATTTATGTTAAATACACTGAGAGAAATTTCGTTAAATTTACAATGCTATATAGAAATTTTTATTTCTCTACTTGATAAACATCATGTAAAAAAACGTTACAAATTTTTTTAGCTGGTTACTGATTTCCATTTTATGCACAGCAATTTATTTACATCAAGATACAAATATTATTAGAGTCGATTTTTAGATACAAGGAATTATTTTATATTGACTTTACTACCTTCGCTGTGAATTAATAAGAACCTATATACATATAACTAAATATAAACGTAAAGAGTTGGGCAGAAATTTTAATACATCAGTCTCCAGGATTATGTGCTGGTATTGTTTTCTCTTATTTGAGAATCAACCTGTGCATGCGCAAGGGATATTTTTACAAGAAATTATAGAATTTGTACAATGTATATGACAAAAATTAATACCTGAACTAGTAAAAATTTACAGGTATTATTGAAAAAATTAAAACATTCAAAATTTTATTATCTTGGCATTGTAATTATTTCAAGATTGTTTTGTAAACATATTTTGTAGCATAATAAATTTAACGTGATTGAAAAGTTTACAAAGCTACATCGTAAAAATGTACTATGATACTTGTAATATTGCATATAAAATTTCTCTCAATAGTAGATAAGCTATAGGCATACAGGATCACCTACATTCTGGATAACCCCCTGTCTCCTCAAAGTGATCGAGAATCCGACGTGTGTATAAGCCCATAAGAGTATCCCCTTCTTCGAGCGATTTTTTGAAAATCAATTTTTATTCACGCTCTCCCTTCCCTACTCCATGTGATCGAGAATCCGACGTATGTATAAGTCCATAAGAGTATCCCCTTCTTAGAGCGATTTTTTGGATTTCAGTTTTTATTCACACCCTCCCTTCCCTACTCCATATGATCGAGAATTCGCCGTGTGTATAAGCATATAAGAGTAGCCCTTTCTCCAAGTGATTTTTTGAATTTCAGTATTTTTATTCACGCCCACCCTTCCCTACTCCATGTGATTTAAAACCCAATGTGTGTATAAATATATGAGAGTTGCCTCTTCTTTGTTTAATTTGTAGGTGGTCCCATACAGTAGGGAGTCCCAAGATGTTTTTTTCTTTTAAGAGATTTATGATTACTATTGTATGTTTTTCTTTTTCCATTTCTATGACTTTTTTTTAAGCCACCTGCTTCTGATCAATAGAATATATTCCATTTGGTCACTTTCACAACACTTTACTATTCAAAGTCACTTGTTTTCATTTTGTGGGAAAGAGACCTTTTTTCCTTTTCGTAAAAAAATGTTTTTTTTTTACTGAAAAAAAGAAGCCTTTTTCAGTTCTTTTTTCATGTTTATAGTCTTACGACTTTTTTTTTCTTTCAAAACATCTATTTCTTGAAAATTTAAAACTCTTATTGTGCTCACTTTCTACCTACCGAAAAACCTTACGCTTGCTAGTGTCCCTTCCACTTTCGCTTCCCCGCAGCGCCGCTCGATCGGCACGGTCAGTGTCCTGAAAATTGACTCTGATTGCTCCGATCACCTTAACGCAATCGGCGCTTCACATAACGTTGAAGAATGCATGCAGCGCTTAAATTTTTGAGTGCAGGTATACACAGAAAATCCTAAATACCATAAATCACTGATCTAACAATAGCAAGCATGTAATAATTGTGGCTGGCAATCGCTTTTCAGTCTCAGCATTGTTTTACCTTTGCATGTTTTTTTTCTTTTTTCATCTCTATGACAGTTTTTTAAGCCATCTGCTTCTGATCGATGGATATTTTCCCTTTGGTCACTTTCACAATACTTTACTATTCAAAGTCACTTGTTTTCATTTTGTGGAAAAAAGACCTTTTTTTTTCCTTTTTGTAAAAATATGTTTTCTTTTACTGAGAAAAGAAGCCTTTTTTGTTTTCTGTGTTTATAATCTTACAATCTTTTTTCTTTCAAAACATCTATTTCTGTGAAAATTGAAACTTTTATTGTACCCATTCTACACCCATGTATCAAGTTGAAAAAATAAGGTTATTGGTAAACTTTTTTCTTTTCAGAAAAGGTTTTCTTGACAGATTTATATTTTTGAAAGTCACCTGTTATTTTATTTTATTTATTTTTTGAGAAAAGAGGCCTTTTACTCTTTTCCTTAAACGATAGGGTAAGTGTATGAGTTATCGTGCCTTTAAGGTTAAGGCAGACACATTTCCGTCAATTAAACAAATCTCATTATTTTTAAAAAGTTTTATAAACTGTTTATTTAAAGTAAAGCACATTATCTACGAATAAAACAAATTCTCCAAGTGAAAATTTAAAAACTATTAATTTGCTGATTGAATTTACAAAGTTTATGCAATGTGTCAGTTTATCGTGTGTCGTCTGCTTACCATATGAATGCATACTTTTATTATCGTGCTTTGATTATCGACATCGCATGCTTTAACATAGGGCACGATAACCGGGGAGGGCACGTTAACTCCCACACTTACCCTATATTGGTTATTTAATTTTGAGGACGAAGCCCTTTGTGAATGCATTTTTTTTAGATTGAAGAGAGGGCGTGGAAAATACTCGGAGCATTGTCAAAAAATTTTTTTCTGCAGGTAGGTAATTTTTGTAAATTTTTTTGTATAAATACCGTGGCGCATGCAATGTTTAGTATTCAATCATCTCTCAAACTTCTTAAAGTTTAGTATTAGATTGGAGTTAAGATATTTTTTTTTAATGACGAATAACAAAATGAAATGAAGTAATAGCCTGAAAGTAATGCGGGAACGCATTCAGTGGCTTATAAAAAATGGTTTATTATTATTACTAATGCTAGACCATGTTAGTTGGGCAATGGATGCAATCAAAAGTTGTAAGTACATTAATTTATTGTTTTTTTAATAATTATTTTTCTTTTTTTATTTATTTTTGTATTTTTTATAGTTTAAACTTTTTTTCTTGTTTTAGTGCCACCGCCACCGGTAAGCGCATCAATGCAGCAGCTGTTTAAGGGGATGGAAACCCCTAGAGAAAGCCCAAGCCCTAAACCTAACCGCTCTTTGAAAAGAAAGCGCACTTCGAGGGTCAGGACTTCCAGCTCGAGTTTGAGTTCTAGTTCGAGTTTGAATGACACCTCATGGACTTGCTCTTTTTGCCATTCAGAGAAATAAAAAAAAATCATCAAGGAAGTCCACAACGCAGAAGATAAAATTTTTTTTATTCATCACATTATTAAAAAGATTAAATTTTGCTTCCGATAGATTCTTGAAATTACATTTTTTAACAGTGTAGAGAAAATATAAAAATATTAATTACTTTTTCTGTTTTAGAAACAAACAAGGATGCAAGTACTCCTCTTCAGAAGAACTCGCCACAACCTGGACCTTCAGGACTTCACATAGGTAAGTAAAAAAAAAAAAAAAAAATAAAAATAAAATATTTAATTTTTTTTTTTTTCTGTTTCAGCAACAAATAAGGATGAAACTGCTTTTGTTCAAGAGAACTCTTCGAAAGCTGGACCTTCAGGTCATCACATGGGTAAGTGTTAAAACCAAACGAAAAAATAAGTTTATCTACAAAATCAAGTTCATTTTACTATTTATTTAACATTTCTTTGCTATTTTATATTAAATGTCTATTTTTTTAACTATATTATTATGCGTGTATTTTATTATAACTCTGTGATACCACTTTCTCATACGCATTTTGTATATTTCTACAAATAAAAACTAATATATGTATATATATATTTCTATAACTAATGAAAATTTTTTTATTTCTTTGTCAGAGGTGAAGAGCAACGCTTCTCTTCAGAAGAATAGACCTGCTCCTCCAAGGCGAAATTTGTTGCGGCTAATCAGCAATGTGACTATTATAGATTGGATAAATGTATATTTATTAAAAAAATTTTATAACTAGCGATAGTGAAATTGTAAAATTTTAATGAAAAAAAAATTATATTAATAAAAATTTAAGTTTTAATAAAAAAATAAATAAGATTTCATAATATCTGAGTTTAAACCCATTTATTTCACAAGCCTTCCTTAAAAAAATATAATATAATCTATTTATAAAATTTTTGTTTTTCCTTAAATATGCTCATTATAATTAAAAATAATAGTTGGTTTGAAAATAATAAATTCAGCAAATAAATCATTTATAAAATTTTTATTTTTAAAATCTATCACATACAATTATTTTTTCTTTTTAGTAATACTATTTAATAAGATAATAATAAATAAAAAAATTTATTCATTTGCAAAATATAAGCATGTACACTTCATTTTTTTGTTTTGTTTAGAATAATTATCAACTTCATCTTTATCATTAATATTTAAGTAATTTCATAGCCATGCTCGTATAGCAATCGCATTATTAACTGCGCACACGGGGCTTTTTCTTCTTATACAGAAAACGTGGTTCAAGCAGAAGTAGCGCTTATCACTTATTATTTCTTCTAATGCTGGACAGCCGAAATCTCCAACATTTGAAATTGACCTGTGAATAAAATAAACAGAATAATTAAACTACAATATAAAAGTATGAAAAAAGTATTAAAAAGTATGAAAAAAGAATTAAAAAGTACTAAAAAAGTAATAAGAATTATGAAAAAAGTATGAATAGTATAAAAAAGTATAAAAGAAAGTATTAAAAAGTATAAAAAAGTATACAAAAGTATAAAAAGTATTAAGAAAATGAATAATTTGATGTAACGGTTATTTTGCCCGTTACAAAAAAGAATTAGTTATTAATTTAATATTATTTTTACTAATTCATAAAATTTAGTTAATTGTAGAGTTACCGAAAACTCATAAGAAAATACTTATATATATTACGCGGCAAACTCTATTGGTGCTAGTTAGTCAAACTTATATTGACTAGCAACAAGAATTTATTCTAGATACTCGTCGCTGAGCGTCTCTCTCTCTTACCTGATCGAGAGACGCGATGCCGCTAGCACAGTTCTCCTTATTTTTATGAGGTTTAACTCTCCTAGTTAAACCTATTCAATACCTTATATAAAAAATATATATATTTTACTATAATGAAAATAAGGACCGCGGCGGCGTCAGGGTAAGCAACAGGTACAGGCTTTATATATAATATCCACATGCAAATAAATGCAAATAAATAGGATAAAATCTTTACATTTAACTTGAATTTATTATAAAGTAATATACAAAGAAAATAATTTAAGTTTAAGCAATGAACTAAGAGTAATAGTTAATATAATAATAATTGGATTAAAAGAAAGACACTTTAGAAAAAGATAGCTATAGGGAAGGACGCGACGTGAACTAAAATATCTTATATGTTCGAACGCACGCCTATTCCTTTCACACTAATTTTTTCGAGGTAAGAAATTTCTAGTTGACAAAATCTTACAAATGACTTACAGTAACGCGTGGAAGCTTCCTAACATGTGTTGTGAGAATCAACCGATGTTGGCCAACGCAGAGACTATACGCTGCACTCTGATCGCTGAGCTCGTAGAAGTCAGCCAGAAAGGGAAATGATTTCCGGATCGCTGAGGCCCGTATTAAACAGCCAAGACCAATTGTACACTACCAGAGTCTGATGCCAGCGTTTCCTTATAGCAGCGATCTCCTTTTTACACAAAACCATATAGCGGGTCTACACCAACGTATTAAGTCAAAACTTGAATAAGGCCGCAAGAATATGGCCACGATGCGTGCTTGCAGACCGCTAGATAATGTCTGCCCCACAGAGCAGGAATGTATATAAGCCAACGTGTGCGCTTATGAACTGCCGGAAATGTTCTAACGCGCCTCGTGGCTTTCTTGCTCCTCGCGCGCGTGCTGCTCATCGAGTTACGTGTTTCTTGACGTAACTTATACGAGGTATATGACCAAGCGCATGTCATTTGATTTTACCTTAGCACGCAAGATTCGAACACGGTAGAATACCATGACATTGAATATAAAAAATTTAAATATATTTTGACTTACACACTTGGTAAAAGATTTTTCAACCATTGCACTTTCTGCTCTCCTTTGACGAATAATTTTTTGATTTCTTGCGAGCAGATTTGGAAAACTCGTTGTAGACGATGATATGGAATATCTTCAGAGTTTCATGCTATACCGTGATGGAACCTTTCCACCCACTGAGCCATGCATTTTTCTTCAGTATTTAGTTTCTCCCATGTAATTGGAGATTTGAAAACATAGACTGTAGGTAAAGCTGTTTTTCTAAAATTGAGGAAACTAACTTCTTTAAAAATAAAAGAATCCTCTGATATTCTTTGAAAGCCTTGAATATCACATATATAAAAGCTTTCTTCTCCCGCAGACTGCATGATATAATTTTTTAGCAGTATATAGTAATCACGAATTCTAGCCATCTCGTAGCGTTGGATATTTCAGTATGAATTAATATCGGGAAATGAGAATAGAAAATTTTCAAATCGTAAGTTTATGACAAGCAATTCCCCCTCTTACTTTTTTAAGATTGGACGATGGAAAATAGGTCAGTTTTCACTGGTTAAACTAAAAGATGATAGTAACTCCGCCTCTAACTTTTTAAGAGTGGACGATGGAAAATTGCTCAACCCTCATTGGTTGAAACTAAGAAATGATTTTGATAAATTAAAAAAGGTAAAAAATTTATCCCTACCCGTGAAAACCTTTCTTTTTTTTAAAAAAAACTTGCACTCCGTTTTACTATTTGTTAGTTAATTGAATTTTTCATCTCTCCTTATGTTAACTTTACCTTTAAAAAGGACTGAAGTTTTCTGGATGAGCATACTTCGTCAGAGGAGTCGTGAGCGTACATAGTCATCGGGACTATTTAAAAAGAAAAAAAAATGTCTACAATTAATTTCTTTGAACGTCTTGTGCAACTACTCCGTTATACTTTACAAAATGTGTAACGTCAAAATGTTAAGAATTTAATAGCAAGATTGGTAAAGTTGAATTTTATAGTTAATTTTCGTGTTATTACTGGATCTTACCTTATTACTTTCTTACTAGAATATATATATATATGTATAACGATTCTTCTTTAAACAATAAATTTTAAGTAAGCAGCAAAAGAATGAAACCAATCTTGCCTTCTTCTGGTAAAGTTAGTATACTCGCCGACTTTATGACTCAGCAATATCCGTTGGGTTCGTTTTTGAAGTTACATAAAATTTCTTTTGATAACTTTATATTTTAGACAGCACATATAAGCATGCAACATAACATTTAATTTAAGACCCACATAAAATTTACATAAGGCGGTGTGTGAAATAAACAACACTAGATTTTATTTTGAGATGGTCATGTATATGACATCTTTTGAAAAATGGTTCTCATTTATTTTTATTTTAATACATAATTCGTCGTTTTATATGTGTATCTATCAATCAATCTAACAAAAAATTTCTATTACTGATTTGTTATATAAAAATTTTATCACTTGAAACTTTAACTAAAATCTCTTAACAAAAATCTCAAATAGAATATTTAAACTGAATAAGAAAAAAAATGAATAAAGCTTTAAAGTGAAAAAGAATTTAAAAAAATATTATCTTTTAATTGTATTTAAAAAGAAAAAAACAATTCTCGATTCTTCTTGGCTTTATGATTAATTGGCTACATCGCTAAATTCCAATATAAATAGGTCGTGCTTATTGTTTGCTGAGGACATAACCTGTAACAAAAAAATAGCCTTAATCCCTGGTGTACGATAACCGGTGCATCACTAGGCATAAAATGCTCGTGGTGTCCACTGGATAAGGGCTTTTCAGCACCCTTTTACATCCATCACCATCAGGCTTTTGTGCAATGCGCAGCGGTTCTATGAAAACATAAAACTACCACTCGGGGCTTTTCGGCCGAAGGCCTAGTCTTTCCCCTTATTAGTACAAAAGAAATATAATTTTGTTAATTATTCTGGTTAGTATACACTCACTGTGTTAACACTGACTCTATTTCTATTGATTGATTATTTCAAGTAATCCTGCAAAAAGATAACTTATACGCAGGATTACTTATTGAATAAAAACAAAACAAAAAAAAATTATATGAATTCAATCTCCGTCGCGGAAAAAAAAAATCTTAAGTCTTTATTAGTTTCTAATTACTCTACACTTGCTTAAATATATAATTTATTCAAAGAGCAAGGAAATGAGCTAAAGAAACTTAAGAGAAACAGATAGAATAATCCTGTCTCTTTCTTACTGTGTAGCAAAGAAAACTTTAGTTGACTCTATTACAATTAATACTTTTAGACGGTACGAAAAAGAATGAGAACGAGATCCTCGCGCTCCGTGAGCCCGAGCTCACTGATCCCCTCTTCTTCAATTGGTTATCTAGATAATCTAACTCATCTAGGCTGTCATGTAGATATGCACAGAGACCTCTTTGTACTTGTTCCTAGCGTATCTGGATACCCCCATCTACATACTGCATTAGATAATACTATTTTACTATGAACTTCTTTTAAGATGTTAATTTACTCATAGAAATTTCATTATCTTGTATAAAAAAAATTATATAATATAATTATCCTATTTCCTTGTTAAAATTTATCATTTAATTTAATTAACTATGTTTTTAAGTCTTTGCACGTAATTAGATATTCTGAAAGCCCCGTCTACGCTAGAGATTCAAAATGAGTTTAAATTGTATATTTGTTTATAATAATTACTATATAAACTAATTAATTTAAGTTCTTAAAATTCTCTCATAATCAAAAATAATGCTCATATTGAATAATTTCTTTAATAACCCCTTTTTTATTAAGTTATACGGTCAAAAAAAATTGATTGAATTAAGTGTAATGTTGTATCAACGCGTTAGCATCACGTCTCTTTGCCTCTCTCTTACCCATTATGAAAGACAAGGAGCGCTGCGTCACGTCTCTTTGCCTCTCTCTTACCCATTATGAAAGACAAGGAGCGCTGCGCTTCACACCGGGCCCCTCGGCGAATGAGATTCGAACACGCGGACCGGCCAACGGCGGGCTTTTCGTTTAAATTTGAATTATTGTTACAATTTAAAAATTTAAATATTTTATTGAAAATCTTTTTATGGAAAATTCCGTTATCTATTTTTCAATACTTTTTTATAAAAAATAAATTTTTCTAATTACTGTATATATTTTTTTTTCTTCAAACTATATTAATATTATTCTACATTACCGACCGAATCTAATTAAAAATTTTTCTATTCATTTTAATAATTCAAATGCAATTGGGACTCGTTGCAAATGTAAATGAACTGAACAATACCGATCTCCATTATTGGATAGATATGTGCAATGGTAGTTTAGAGAAATTAAATGAAAAAATTGTCAATTCTGATCTTACAAGAGGAGAAAAGCAGAGATGTCAAACTTGTGTGTTACATCTTTTGGTATTCAAGTTCAATTTAAACATCATCTTCAACGAGGAGGTGGTCTGCAATCTGAAGAAACAGAAGTTTCTGTTGAAAGGCGAGATGTGCAGTCAGCTTTCGAAAATAGAATTAGAACTGGCGTAGTGATAAATATAAATCATGTGGATATTTTAAGTTTTTTAAACGATGCCCAAAAACTCTTTAAAGTACATGCACAGTCATGCTTAGAAGAATATAGTGCTCTGAAAGTGAATTCGGATTTCATCGCTGAATTTTCCATACAGAAAAGTAGTGAAGAATTAACAGATATTAAATATTTTACAACCACAAGTGCTTCAATTTTCATGTCAACGGATCTAAAAAGTATTATAAGTCTGAGTATAAATATAAAAAAATATTCTCCGATCAAGGGCAGCTCGTACATTCTTCTACCACCATTTATACAAAATAAAAAGCATGTGTCAATGTTCGTAACAATGACAATCAATAATTCAAGTATGCTATCCTCTCAGCAATATATCCAAGTGAAACTAATACTAATAGAGTTAATCAATATAGCAAGCATGAGAACAAGTTGAAATTTGATAACATAGAATTTCCAGTGACACTTAAAAATGTTCCAAAATTTGAAAAACTGAATAATATTTCAGTAAATGTATACATGTTAAAGAAGTTTGGACAAATGTTTGAAGTATCACCTTGCCACATTACATCGGAAAGAAAGGAAAAGCATGTCAATCTACTCATCATCTAAGACTTTTACATCGATGAGTATGAAAAAGATAATTATTCTGATGATAGGAGTTTACCTAACTACCACTAAGTTTGGACAAAAAACATGTCTTGTCTCTTGAGATCTCAACTATCTAAGACACATGTAATTCATTCCATTGTGAAAGATGTTTACAAGTCTTTTATAATGAAGAAAGATTGCAAGTTCATGAAAATGATTGTAAAAATTTGAATTATTGTCGAATTAATCTAACTGACTTTCAGAACAACATTCTGAAATTTGAAGATTATTATAAGAGAAAAAGAGTTCCTTTTATTATGCTGATTTTGAATGTTTACTGAAGCCTACAATGAATGAGACTGCCTTCCAACTTCATGAAGCATATAGCATAGGATATTATATAAAATGTAACTTTGATGACAGCTTATCTGTTCATAAGTCATATAGAAAAAATGTCGAAGATGGACAGACTCCTGCACAATGGTTTGTTCAAGAATTAAAATCAATCAGTGAGGAAATTGATAAACTCTACAAGAATCTGAAACCATTAAGACTTACGGATTTAGAAGAATTATCTTTTCAGAGGTCAACCATTTATCACATATGCCGATAACTAATCCGTGATGAAGAACTCGCAGGACGAGATCACTGTCATCTCACAGGACGGTAAGATATTAATTATAGTTATATTCCAATGAAAAAAATTTACTTTATCATGCAAATTTTTTAAAAATATCTAATTTTTACATTAGTTTCAGAGGTGCAGCGTATAATTTATGTAATTTAAATTATAAGTATTCAAAATTTATTTCTGTGGTTTTTTATAACCTTAATTACGATACACACTTCATTTTGAAAGAGATAGCCACATCTTCATTGATGAGAGGACGAGTTACGCTATTGCCACATAGTTAGGAAAAATATATTTCTTTTACAAAATACATAGATGGCAGTGACCTAAGTTTTAGATTCATAGATTCTTGGCATTTTCTTCCTTCGTCATTAGAAAAGCTTGCATAATACTTGGAAAATGTGCCGATATTGATAAAAAAGCTTCGAACTGATGGATTTACAGATGAGAAAGTTGATTTTCTCAAACGCAAAGGTATATTTCCATATGATTTTGTAAATGTATTGGATAAATTATTAGTTACAAAATTGCCAGAGAAAAATCAGTTTTATAACCAACTCACCGATTCTTATATTGCTGATTAAGACTATATGCATGTTATTCAAGTCTGGAGTAAGTTCAATATAAGGACATTGGGCGAGTATTCGGATTTATACTTAAAAACAGATGTTTTACTATTGGCAGATGTATTTGAAAGTTTTCGAGAAACATCTCTCAAAGCTTACGGTTTATGTCCAGCTCACTTTTATACGTCTCCAGGCTTAACATATTCAGCAGCGCTAAAAATGACAAAGGTAGAACTGAAGCTTCTTACAGATATAGATATGTTGATGTTCATTGAAGCAGGTATTCGGGGAAGAATAAGTCAATACTGTAATCATTATGCCAAGACGAACAATCCATATATGGGCTCTTTATATGATGAAAAACAGAAAATGAAAACACTTATGTACTTTGATATTAGTAATCTTTATAGATGGGCAGTGTTTCAATATTTGCCAGTCAGAAAATTCAAATGGGTAGTATATGAGACGAATTCAAACTTTCACAATGCACCGCCAGATTCAGATATTGGATATATTGCTGAAATAGATTTGGAGTATCCTGAGAAAATACACGATGAACATCGAGATTTTCCATTCTGCGCAGAGCATAGTGCGCCACATGGCTCGAAACAAAAGAAACTTCTCACTCACTTTGAAGAACAAGGGGAGGTATGTTATTTACTATCGAACACTTAGACAAGTGTTGGAAAATGGGCTTCGACTGAAAAAAATGCATAGAATTTTAAGTTTTGAGCAAAAGGCATGGCTCAAACCTTATGTGGAATTGAATACTCAAAAAAGAATGCAGGCAATAAACGAATTTAAAAAACTTTTTTATAAATTGTTAATCAATGCTGTCTATGGAAAGTGTATTGAGCGGTCGAGAGCGGTCTCGAGTTGATATCCGATTGGTAAATGAATTCATCGGTAGATATAGAGCAGAAGCACGCATAGCTCTACGTTATTTTCACAGCTGTGCTATTTTTTATGAGAATTTGGTTGCCATTCAAATGAAGAGAACGAGCATCACTATCAAGAAACCAATTGATGTTGGATTCTGCATTTTAGGATTATCAAAATCATTAGTTTATCATTTTTATTATTCGTATATGAAAAAGCGAGTTGGAGACAAATGCAAATTTTGTATACTGATACTGATAGTCTCATATACGAAGTTGAGGACGTTTACATGTACAAAATAATGAAAGAGGACATACATAAATTTGATACTTCTGATTATGAAGAAAATAATCCGTTCGAAATTCCTCGAGTTAATAAGAAAGTTTCTGGTTTGATTGAAGACCAATGTAATGGTAAGATAATGACAGAATTTATAGGATTACGAAGCAAAATTTATAGTATTTCAATCGATGGAGGAGAAGTTATAAAGAAAGCCAAAGGTATAAAGTCCAGTGTTGTTAAAAAATCAATCACTTTTGAGGATTACTGAAGCTGTCTTTAGGATCTCACTATTATATACCGTAAACAGTGCAATATCCGTTCAAAATTGCATACTGTGCATACTGAAAAACAGAGAAAAATTGCTCTAAGTCCTCACGATGATAAGAGATTTTTATTGCCTGATAGTACATATACTTCACCTTGGGGACATTATAAAATTGAAGAAATACAGATGGCGCAAGCTGCACTTAAAGTAGAGAGGGAATATGCAAGCAAAATGGCTGCTGCAAAAAAAGAAAAAGAGCGAGAGGTAGAAATGAGGAGGGGAGATACACGAGTGGAGATGGGTGCTGCAGGGAATGAAAGAGAGAGGGAAAGCGAGAGAAGGGATGAAGTAACCAATGAAAATAGTGCAAAGCAAGTGGGGATAACACTTTATGAAGGCGAGCAAATTATCATTGAGTATCTTCGAGCATATACTACTGGAGGAAGCCTCCGAATGACAGCAAGCGTTACAAGGCGAAGAGAGAGAAAGCCTCTATTTTGGTACGTGCTGTCTCTCTCTAGCCTGATTTGATTGGCTGCTTTTGTTCCCCACTAAGAAAGTGAAAGAGAGATAGCACGTACCAAAATAGAGGCTTTCTCTCTCTTCGCCTTGTAACGCAGTTAATAGCTGGGAGACTTCCTCCAGTATTATATGCTCGAAGTTGAGTATGATGTGTTAGAGGAGTTCATGAATGACTGGCATCCAATAATGGAGGGGGCAAGTTCCCAGGAAGGAGAAAGAAAGGATATATTACGAGTAGCAATGGAAAGGGCAGACATCGAAGTGGGGAATGGGCTATATCAACCAACGGGCCAGGATGAGGAGCGCATTTAAGTAATCGAAGAGCTTGAAGGCGATCAACCTTGCACAAAGAAATCTAAAATCGACTAACTTTTTAAGTAAGTTACAATTTATTTCTTACCAAAACAAAAAAAATTATTTTTTTTACAATCTCTGTGATAATGCAAATAAACTCCGTTTGATTGCAATATACCTGGGAGGATCTTCTCTTAAATTCGATTGGGCTTAAAATAAATAAAATATACTCATCAAATTATTTTTCAAACTATTTATTGTAAATTGTACATAATAAGAACACATGAAAAAATGAAAATTATTAAACATTATACAATTGTTTTTATTTATCACCACCACTTAGAATTATTATATTTATATTGAATCATAAAAAGAAAATTTCAATAATAAAAATATATATATACATAACTTAAATTAATGAACATAATAAAATTAAATTTTTTCTTTTTTATTTATTACACTAAAATATGTTGTAAAATACATCTTATTCAAATAATCTCATTTTTATCCATCCAACTATTATGCTTGCTACTTAAACTTAACCACTTAACATATACACGTTTACCACTTTTCTTTAAAACTTTTTCTACCGAATAAATTTCTGGATACTTAGTTTTTGAATTTCCGTTTTATAAAAGCCGCCAGAGACGGGTTCATCATAACAATCTTTGACGTGGTAAGTTATAGGAGTGGTTTTAACAACTGTTGTTATTGTGAAAATTTCAGTTGACCAATTTGGTGTATTACCTTTTTTAAAAACTTGTTTTATCTTACTTATTCGGACTTTATCTCCTACTTTGAATTTGGATTTTTTCACAGGACTTCATTCATTTGGGTAATTTTTCTTGATTTCTTTTTCATTTATTTTCGTAACGTTTTCAGGCTCGATTCCTATTGTCCGATGTTTTCTCGAATTGTATTCACTAACTCAGGCAGAATATCCAACCATTTATAACTTCCTTGTTTGCTGAATTCTAACTACATTGCATTTTTTAAAGTTCTATTAAAGCGCTCACATATGCTTGCATGAAGATTACTATGTGAAGAATAGTGATTTATCTTATACTTTTTCATAAGATTCTGGAAGTTTGAATCGTAGAATTCTTTTCCTTGGTCAGTTTGTATTCGATGGCACCCGTCCTTGTTCTAATATTGACTTCATGGCTAGAGTAACATCATTGCCACTCTTCGATTTGACTGGTACAGCCCATGCATACTTTAAAAATATATCTATAACAGTTAGTAAGTAGCAAAAACCTTTGTTTTCCTTAAAATAAGGTATCATTTCTACAAGGTCAGCCTTCCAAGTCTCATCTAATCCGTGTTTGTCATATTTTCTTCTCTTGCACCTGCGACGTGCTGACTTGTGTAGCTCTTCAACTACTCTTTGACGTTCCACCTTAAACTTCAACTTTAGCAATATCCGATTGTCTATTCATTTCTTTAATTATATTTTCAATACTTGCAAAATTTCGTTGAGTCACATCATAGAGATAAGTTAATTTTTCGTCTATTTTTTCCTTATATATTTTAACTTTATTCTCATATTCTTGTATAGCTTTAGAAACTTTTATAATTTCAGAAGATAAGTAATCAACTTCTTTCTGTAGGATATTATTTAGTGAATTCAAACTAATCGCATCATTTGGATGATTAGCCTCTCCAATATTACAAAGCCGCTTATTTTCTAAATCAAAATTACCATCTGATGTAAAATTGAATCCAATACCTCGAGGACCACGACTCACTTGCAAGCCCTCAAGTTTTCTTCCAAACACATTGAGACTCATGTTACTACTATTGATTTTAAAATTGTGTACGTCAATATATATGTCCAGCTTCACGTAGTTCCTCTATAATTGATTGGATTCCATTGTTGTGATTATTATTTCCAGCAGATCGTTCGGCTATTAATAATCGTAGTCTCTCGACAAGCTCGATTAGATCATACCAGTAGACTAGATCTATGGAAGTATTCTTTTTTGCTATTTTATATTTAGGTATGAGACCTCCTCCGCTGGTAGACCTTCTACTGCGATCACTGCGGAACATTGGTGCTATGATTTTTGAATATTTTCTACTCTTTGAAGAGCGTATATTCTCACTTTTGCTATGTCTTTTTCTATGGGCATTTGTTGCTTCCAGGATAATGTGATAGTTCTGGCGATCTGTTGTACTTGAAAGATTATCATCTGGTTCTTTTTTGAAAAGCGATTCCATTAGACCACTGTTTTTAGGAAAACTTAAATCTTTCACTTTTATTATTTTATGATCAAATTGAATTTGTGAATCACCCATCATGTATACCCCGCTGACTTTTCTCACTTCGTATATGTTATTGATTTTGCTGCGGCTTCCAGTTAACATTGATAAAAAGTCTGTCGGTTCAGTTTCTTTATGCACAGATACAAATAGTGAATATATAGATTTAAATGATGACTTTGCAGAATTGAATGATGAATTCATCATTGTGCTATTTATCGGAGAAAAATCATCGCCATTAGAAGCGTTATTATTAAACGCCGAACCTGAGTCATTATTATCGTTTATAGTATAACTTGATTCGTCGAATCTCAATCTTTTTTTTGTCGATTTTCTGTTACTGTCTATAGCCGAAATTTGATTAGGACGTGACACAGTTTCAGTTGTCGAATCGACAAGCTTTTCAAGTGGTGTTATAACTGGTTTTAAAGTATCACCAATAACCTTTTCAAAATCATCTCTCTCCTTTTTTAACAAAGAGTATTTTTTTTTATAGCCTCACGTGCTCGTAAGAGCTCGCTAAGAACATTTTTTCTTTCTTAAAGTCAGGCATGCTGACAAGATGCTGTCTACAATCAAACTGCAAAGATTAAGATTTATACTTCCTTTTTAATGGCAAAACAATCAAATCCTTTTCTATATCTACCATCATTAATTGCTCTATCTTTGTCAATAACAACAAATCCATACTTGTCATTCTTCCAGCATTCAGTACAAAGATTTCGAAATTCATTTGAAGTTAAGTCGGTATTCACATAATCTTCATAGATATGTTTAAGATTAACATCATCTTGACGATAAATCACCATCAAATTAATATTGTCCCTGATGAGATGTTTCGGTATATGAGCATATGACTGACATGGATGAAAGCTATCTACACTTTTGTGTCTCCCCATCCAGAAATAAGCTCTGACGTTATCCCGCTTCTCACAAGCCATATCATGAAAAATCATAATTCAATTAGGTAAGGCTTCATCTGGAGACACTGAAGATGCATGTTCACTAAACGGTAGATATGATATACCTTCAATTGGTTCTAAAACTTTTTGAAGAAATTGGTATTTCGGTTGATTTAAGGAGTTAGAGTATACATACAAATTCTCGAATCTAAGACTACTAGGGTGTGTCATTAGAGCCAATAAACTATTAGTTTTTCCACAGTTCGATAGGCCACAGAATACTGCTCGTATATTATCTGGAAGTAACTCTCCGTGTCGCTTTTTTCTTTTCGTTTTCTCAAAATCAAAGTTGGCGACGGGAAGTTTGACATTTTGCTCAGTAAAATCTATGTTCACGTAACAAAGTCAAATCTAAGATTGAACTTTTCAAAATATAAACGCTTTTTTATATTTTGATCATCAGTTGTTAATCAGCACTCGAAGAGAGATGCTCGTACACAAATCACAGAAGCACCCTAAGGGTAAAGGGTTACTTGATAAAGTAATCAATAACTTACCTATTGAAATGCATATTCCTGGATATCAATATTGTGGTCCCGGAAAAAAACTGAAAAAGCGTCTAAAAAGAAGTGATACAGGTATTAATCCACTTGATCAAACATGCAAAGAACATGACATATCTTATTCTGATAAAAATGCTGATCGAAAAGTAGCTGACATGAAGCTCGCTGATAAAGCTTGGCAGCGTGTTAGAGCCAAAAATGCAAGTCTTAGCGAAAAAGCAACTGCTTTTGTTGTTGCAAATGCTATGAAATTAAAAGGAAAGACAGGAATGGGTGTGAAATTGAGTAAATTAGTAACTGCAAGTAAAAAATCATTAAAACCAAGTAAACATTCTCGCAAAGTTATACAGTCCGCTTTAAAAGGTGCACGTGAAGCTCTTAAGATCGTTGGCGGTAAGAAAGAAATTATCATTCCACGTATTCTACCTGTTCCATCAAAAATAGGTGGTGCTCTGCCTTTTCTCATACCATTATTTGCAGCACTAAGTGCAACTGGTGCTCTGGCTGGAGGAGCTGCTAGAATAGCTAAAGCAGTAATGAGGCTAAAGCTGCACAGAAAAACTATGAAGAAAGTAAGAGGCATAATAAAACTATGGAAGCTATTGCTCTATGAAAAGGTCTCTACCTTAAACCATATAAAACTGGAATGGGATTATTTATGAAACCTCATATCGGTCATGGTCAAGTTAAAAAAAAAAAACTTCGATTTAACTTTGCCAAATCATGCACTGACTGACTATGATCTTATAAAGTATGCTCATATTATGCAAATCCCATATTTTTTAGGTGTTTTGATGAGAAATAATCTACCTTCTGATGGTCCATGGCATAACAAATCTGCTAAAGTTAACTTAGATGATTTTCAAAACAAACACTCACTGGGTATGTTATCGAAAACGAGGTTCTGAAGTTATTTATTTTGATAGTTTTGGTGATCCTAAACCCCCTATAGATCTCATGTTATATTTTAACGTGAAAGAAGTGAAATACAACTATAAAAAATATCAGAATTTCGACTCATTTATTTGTGAACATCTTTGTCTTCAATTCTTGTGTGAAACACTATAAAAGAAGAGTTTTCAGGCAAGCAGGATAATTTTTTTTCAAACAGTCATGGAAGATAGTTTCACTTTGAGTCTTTCAGACAAATCTTCTGTCTTAGAAGCGCAATATTTTCCTTCAATAGAACTACCACAACATAAGAATTATTTTTGGGTTTGGTTGAACTTTTAACATTTCAACTTGATTCCCAATGTTGACAATTGAAATATTAACGTCATGTTGGAGCTGCAGCAATTGAGTTTTGCTTTTTTCATTTTATCAATATCTTTTTAAATTCTTAAATTAAACAAATATAATGACTTGTCCGCACTAAAGCTATATTTATACAATAATTTTTGTTAAAATAAAAAATCATTTGGACTTGTTATTTTTTTATGAGCTTGGATTGGAAATTAGATATCAAACTCGACAAACCTAACCTTAAAATACGACATATTGAAAGTTTTTATTATAACTTTGTATGTATAATATTTTGGTGGATTTCTTGAGTTGTCCGCACTAGAGTTTAATCTTACAAATTTTTTCTTCGTAGCAAAGAAACTCTATTAAACGCATCGTTTATTCATAAGTTAAGATTGGAAATATTATTAGAAGGCGGACAGCTTCGTCATGCTCTTAAACTTCATTTTAACGAGAGGAGATTATTACTATTCCTACTGGCAGTTATGAAATTGATGCTATTAATCACTTTTAGCAAAAAGATTTTAAACTTAAAGAAATCGAGTTTTTCTTGAAAGCTAACAACAATACTCTTAGAAGTGAATTCTATTGCAGCCATCTGATAGATCTTAGACCTCACGATTCAATAGGTCGTCTTCTCGGTTTCACTTGTTGCGTTCTTTATTAAAACATTCATGACAGTTCTGATTTACCTGTGAAGATATTGAAAATGAACGCACTCAGAGTTGAGTGTAATATTAATACAGGTGCTTACATCAACGACAGAAAAGTTCACACGATCCATGAGTTTTTCCCAAAAGTTCCTCCAGGATATAAAATCATGGAAGTTTCATCGCATATCATATATTTACCACTCAATGTTATATATAGTGTAGATCATCTTCAAATCCGAATCGTTGATCAAGACGGAAATTTAGTGAATTTCCGAGGAGAGGAAATCACTGTTAGCCTTTAAATAAAATCTGTATAATGGTAATCGTTTATAGTTCAAGTATGCGTGTAAGTCAGCCATCATGTCAACCCACCATCAGTTGAGCCAAGGTACTCAAACCGTTAACATGGAAGAGCATCCAGTTTCTCAAAAGTATAGGTCTCAAAGTACGTGAAAATGATAAATTGTATCATTCTCTGTTGCTTTCAGAAAAATAGACAAAATTCTAAGTATTCAATTAGGTGTCGCATTCGATGAGTCTATTGCTCATTATGAGGTTCACGCACATTAACCATACTCCACATTAAGTTTCAATAACAGTGATGAAATTCGTATTTCTATTCAGAAAATTACAAAAACCAGATGGACAAGCACTAACTAAAACTAATTTCATTAACAATGGCATTTGTCATCTGTTTGATGAAATTCGATATGAACTTAATGCTATAGAGATAGATAAAAGTAAAAATGTTGGTCTGAGTAGTCTCATGAAGGGATGCACTTCATTCAATCCAAATCAGACTCTAACATTAGAAAATGCAGGCTGGCTTGGTGTTGAAGAAGGAAACAAAACAATTGTAGATGATCATGGAAATTTAGACGTTTCTATCCCTCTAAGTATGATTTTAGGCTTCGCAGAAGATTACAAGAAAATTAAGGTTAATATGGAGCATGAACTCATTCTCACAAGATCAAGAAATGACCTGAATGCTATAATACAGGAACTGTTTAATTTTGAAATATACTCCAAGATACATAACCTTTATTAACGCCGACTTGCGAAAATGAAAACTACCCTAGCTATAAGGGGATGAAAACCATGCTTTTCCTAAAAAATTAAAGTTTTATTTTGTTTAACAACCTTTTGATAAATTTATTGTTACCAAACAATATAAATATTGAAATATACTTCAAAATACATGACCGTGATCAACGCCGACTTGCGGAAACAAAAACTTCCCTAGCTATAAGGGAATAAAAAACATACTTTTCACAAAAAATTTACGTTTTTATTTTTTTTACCAACCTTTTGACGAATTTATTCTAAGAAAATAATGTCAATATTGAAATATACTTCAAAATACATAACCTTTATTAACGCCGACTTGCGAAAACGAAAACTATCCTAGCTATAAGAGGATGAAAACCATGCTTTTCCTAGAAAATTATGTTTTTTTTTGTTTAACAACCTTTTGATAAATTTATTGTTACCAAACAATATGAATATTTAAATATACTTTTTCTAACGGCGTGCGCAAAATTCGATTTCATGTACTCATTCGCGTACATAAAATATCATATTATGAGACGCATTTGTTTAGCGTGCGTAAAATGATTTCAGCGTGCGTAAAATGATTTGAGCGTGCGTTAAATGATTTGAGCTTGCGTAAAATGATTTGAGCGTGCGTAAAATGATTTGAGCGTGCGTAAAATGATTTCAGCGTACGTAAAATGATTTCAGCGTGCGTAAAATGATTTGAGCGTGCGTAAAATGATTTCATCTAAAAAAATTTTTTTTATTTTTTAAAGTGTTATATTTCAGGAACTATACATCATAACAGACATTTATACATCTCATTTGAAAGCGCTTGTGGTGCTCCTTTAAAGTGTTATGTACAATTTTTTTTTTGCAATACGTGAACTCTCTTATTAATTAATTTTGGAATTAATTATTTAAATAATTTCTTATTTATTGTTTTAAAGAGGAGAGTGGGATTCTCAATTATTATTTTAATAATATATTTTCATGGAATTTTAATTTAATTGTTTTATTAGTTGTATTTTTGTATTGGAAATATTATTTATTTTTTTGGATGCGGGGGAGCGCTGCCCCCCCGAACCCCTCCCGCAGGGGCTTTGCCCCCTGCACCCCCACCGGGGCTCAGCCCCTGGACCCCGTCCTGCGCCACGACCTCGGCTACCTTTTACAATCTTGATAGTCTTCGAACAAGATTGTACATGCTATCACAGACGCAAGTTTGTCATTCTTAGAATTTTGCGCACTTGTTAGAAAAAATAATATACGCAACTAATGCGTAAAGTGATCATCGCACTCGTCTCATTTGTCGAGTGTTTTTTTTTACTTATTTTTTTAGGGAAATTTCATGAAAAATTAGTAAAAATTTTTAATAAACGAGTAAAAAAAAAAATTTTTTTCCGAAACTTATTGCTATAAGCAATTAAAAAATGACTTTTTCATACCGGACTTACTTTATTTCAAAGATTTTTTATCAATCTTTCAAATGCCGTTTGGATTTCGAAGATGCGATCATTAGTTATAGAGATATAAAACTTTTTATTTTAATTGATTTTACTCTAGGGTGGGCAAAAGCAACCAGACGGCAGTGTATATAGAAAATGTATATATATATTAAATTGCTACAAAGTATATAACCTCACTCCTACGAAACGCCTATTGAAGGTCGGAGAGAAAGAATAAGAGGACATTCGACACTAGTGCCACCAATAAGAAGATTGCGTAATCTGGGATACGCACTGCTGTTCGAGACCCCACCCTTACATAACCTAAAAGAATTATATTGAGCACGTGTTGTACCCGTTGTTCAATTTTAATAGTATTAAATAGAATCAAATTATTATTATTGCTTAACAATTTAAACTAATAATTTTCTTTTGTAATTTAGCATATTATAATTAAATTCAATAGTGTTTTTTTTATTTTAACTCAACCTAGATTTATCTAAAGAACTTGTTTTATAAAGGAATTCGTTTATGGCTTAACTTGAACTCTTTTAATTAAATTATTCGAAGTTTATTTAGTGAATTTTACTCTTTATAATTAGACGGTTATTAATTTATTTATTAAAGTGATCTTATTGGTTAGTATATTAAAGGTAGAGTATTTAATTCCCTTATTATATCATTATTATTATTTTTGTAGGCTGGGGAATCTCAGGATTCGGGAGTTATAAACCAGATATTATTTCTTATTTAATTATATATATTTATAACCTCCCAAATAAAACCCACCCTTACAAGGTGGCTAAAAAGAATTAAAACTGGAAATTTCTGTTGCTATCGTAATAGCCAAGTATGGGAATGTCCTTTGGGGGTGGATTTAGGGATATTTTGATATTATAATCGGTTTTTTTTATATTATATAATCATAATTTAAAGAGTTTAAACGATTTCTAATCTTAGAAATTGATTTTTTTTTTAAATGATATTTCCGTTTGAAACTAAAATTGCAAACTTCAGACTTATTTTTCATGTTTCACTTTTGGCTTAATATCTATTAAATAATTTTTAGTGTCTGAATCACTGTCTTGTAAAATTAAGAGCTTTTCTTGTAATTTAGACTCATCTTCATTGTATTCATTAGTAATGTGTATTTCATCCTCATTATAAAATAAACTATTTTTATTAAAATTATTTGATTCATAACTATCTATTGAAATTTCACAAACATCTTCAGAGGAGTCAAGTATTGTTTTGTCCGTTAATCTGAGCACTTTGCACATCATTGTCTAAAATTTCATAATTTTAATAATCACCTTTGTCTTCCTCATTTTTTTCATCATTGAAAAAAGATTTTAAACTAATTTTTTGAACTTCAGTGATCTATTCTTGACGACGTTTCCGTTCTCTATTATGAATAACTGGCGGTGACTTAATATTACTATATATCATGTTTTGTCTCTTATTTAAATAATATTCACCGGCTTGAAAAACATGTGATTAATAGCAACGAAGATAGACGCTTATAGAAGTGTACTCTTAGGGTGCAGTTAGATGGGTGGAATAGAAACAACCAATTAGCGCTCCAAATGAAACTTGCCGAATTAGGCCAGTCAATAAACCAAAAAAATTAGTAACTAAAGTAAAGATAGTCCGTAGATGTTTACTTATATGTTTTGGACTAGCAACTATGATTTATTAATTAGTTATTAACAAATTAGTGCAAAAAAACGCGTTTTTTTTTTGTTTTTTGCTAATAAAACGAAAACTATTTAAAGAATTACTATGATGTTAATGGAAAAGTTCTAGTGAATCAAATTATCAACAAAACGAGAGGTCAAACGATCCGGTTGACTTATTAGAACCAAATAAATTTGGAAAAACCGGAAAATTTTTCAATTTTTTAAAAGATTTATAACTCTGTTGTTTATTAATATTGAGAGCTGAAATTTGGCACAGAAGTAGATAATTATATCTACTTTTAACATGCCAAAGGCAGATACTATTGGATAATTAGTTTTTGTGCAATTGCAATTTTTTTTTTCTTGGTATTCCTCCCTTCTTTATATTACCGATTGAGAACGTCGTACATACATTTTTAAAAGGGTTTTGAAAACTAGAAACAATATACTATTGAACGTATATTCTAAGTTTTCATTAAAATTGTATAAAAAGGGTGAAATATCCACTCTAACATCGACATAAACGGTCCAGCGCGTGGTACACACCAAAAAGTGGGGATGGAGAAGAAACGATATATAAATATACCGGCGGGCGGCGCACAGTGGTGCCAAATGAAAAAAAACGATCACAGCTTAGCTTCCCCTGGTTTTTTACGCTAATGGCATGATTCAAAGTAGAAATGGAAGGTTTCTATTCATAGAATACGAAATTAAGTCCCAGAGACATGGCAAAAATCCCCTCATAATAGGCTTTCTCCCCCAAAGTGTATAATGTAACATTACGCACATTATTTATAAGAAAATATCTGTGGGTTTATAAACTCGTAAAATACATATATAAGCTACAAACACACACATATTCATAGACGCAGACACAGATATATATATATATGGGCCGTTCTCCTAGGAATCGAATGTCAAAAACTTTTCGTCTCTAAAAACTTTTTTGCGCGTTTTTCTTAATATTGTTAATTACCCTGAATTTCTTTATATTTTTTCAGAACTTTTTAGGGAGTTATAAAACATCAAATCTGGACTTTTCCCTAATTTTTAAAAATTTAGACCATTTTTATCCATAACGAAACATTTTTCACTATAGTCTCTTATGTGGTTTTTTTTAGAAAATGTTCTTAATTTAGAAAAATAAATAATTGCCAAATTTTAGAGTTTCCTATAATTGACATATGTCGATTTTATAACTCAAAATCTAAAAGTTTTAGGGTTCTATCATACTGACCAACACCAAAAAGTTTATGAAAATAGCTTCTTTTATAAAAAAAAAGTATTGTTACATGTTGAAGAATCAGAATTGGAAGTCAAATAATGCTAAAACTCACCTAAAATAACTTTTTAGCTCATATAATGAAGAGTTAGACTTAGATTAAAATTTCACGTAAGTAGTTTTTTCAAGTTAAAAATATTTCCATAAGTTTTAGAAGAGGTGTCAAATTGTATTGCATGGTAAAAAAATGTATAGGTCTAATTATTCCAAAAATCATTTGAAATGATTATTTAGGTGGTATCATGACAGGTTCAGTCATTCGTACCATCATAAAAAAATTGATGAAGATACGTTTGCAGATCAGAAAATATGTAATAAGCTAAAATTATAGTTACGAACGCTTAATATTTCCCTAGTTATAGGTTATTAAAGAATACACTAAAAAAGTTACTGACTTTTTAGCCACTTATTGTTCTTTAGGATTAATAGCTAGAGATTTAAAACTTTTTTCAAACGGAAGATGAACTCAAATTCTTTCGAAATAGTAGTTGTAGCATATTAAAATATTAATTTTTGAATCATTTTCTGTGCGAAGGAGGTAAACACTTATAGCAGCGTACTTCTCAATTGAGAAAAGGGGTCCATAAATGAGTCAGGTTTTGTGATTTAACTTTCTGGTGCGTCACTGAATTCTATATATTGCTATATCCATGTAAATTATGTATGTATATGTACCTCTTTATTGAAATTTTCTTATACTGAATCAAAAGTATACTCCTTGAAGCATCTATATCTATTTTTTTCACATATAGACATACATATGTAAAATGTATATATATATATATAAGTATATATTACAAATAAATAATTGTTCAAGCGTAAAATACAGTTTCATATGTTCTTTAATAGTTTAGAAAATAATATTAATTTATTACTACTTTTTACTTTTAAAGGGGAAAAATATATTAATGGAATATTGTTTTAAAATAATAGTTTCTTTCAATACATAAAATTTTGTAAACCTTTTTGTCATATTTAAGAAAAGAATAATATTATTCTCATGTCATAAATAACTTAAATAACATATTAAACTTTATTTTTGTACATCTGGTAATTTTCATTTTAATGATTTTTAGTCTCGACAAAATAAAGATATAAATTCTTCAAATTTTTTATACGCCAATGTAAGTTTTCTTCAGCCAACTGATTCTATTGTTAAATGTGAACTCGTATAAAAAAAAAGAGTACAGAAACGTTCTCGCGTTTCGAGCGCGCACATATTCTCAACACGCGGACCAGACAAACTGAGATGACCTATGGTTAAATCGCATCTAAACTGTCGATACCGATATTGAAAGGTCCTGCCTCCTAATTGTAACCGAGTAAAGTTGTCAACCGATAAGAAAACATTTGAATGTTTTTTTTTATCGTTAGAGGTTGGCTTAAGAAAGAGTCTTTTCCAAGAGTCTGCATTCTTGTGAAAAGTTAGTCATTATTGAGATTTCATCTTGTCCACATAAAATTTAAGCACTTCAATCTAAGCCTTGTAGACTTGCACTTATATTACTTAACTCAATTGATATTCATACTATATTTTGTTGTAACTGATTTCATCTTATATTGAATATTTTTTAATAAAGCATATTTTTTCTAACATTATTTGAAAATCATAATGATATTTAAGACATATAATATTATTAAGAATTTAACACAAACAATTAAATCACATTAAGTTGGGGTTTGATAATATTTTTCAATAATGGTAGAGGAACAATTATAATGGTTGATTAGTACCTATTACATTGTGTAGTACCAACGAATATAGACGCTTATGGAAGCGTACTCCTAAATGGAAAATTTCTGCCAAAAATGAGTAGTTCTGTTACCCAGCCATTGAGAGGCACCACAATATTCCAATGTATTTTTATATCTATATATGTTTTGTATATAGCACATTTTTAATATGTATAGATATACAAACAATGTTGAATTGTTACCCAGGTTTTCGGACGAAAAATTTAACCCAGAAGAATTCTCTTATAAACGTCTATCTTCTTTGGTAGTACTCATAGTAATAAAAATTAAATATTTTCAAATTAATTTCAAGTTCTGTGACTTAGCTTTTTGGTCCACTACTGAATCCTATATACTGTTTTATCTATGTAGATACACTATATATATAGATATCTCTTTGTTAAAATGTCCACAGAGCTGAATCAAAAGTACACTCTTAGGGACGTCTATATATATATTCAGGTAAATTCATCCATTTTTGAACGTACAAATAAACTCTAATGAAGTTTGAGTCAACAAGAGAATTCAGTAATAATTAAGTGATTCAAAATTAAGTTAATAAAAAAAATATTTTCATTTCAAATAAATAAATCCATTGTTATGATCGCGTATTGAAATACATCAATGCTTTTGAAAATCTCATTAAAAATATATCAACAAATGCTTGACTTTTTACTTCATTGTTCAAACCATTTTTATAATACACTAGAATATTTAAAAAAATATTTTTAAAATTATATAGATAAATAGTACTAAGCGGTTAGTCGAAAATATTTAACATCCTAGTTAGAAATATTAAATAAAAATATTTCTAATAATTTGTAGATAGAAGATATCGAGTCATATCCGTAGATATATATATCCTCTGATATATATATGTATATAAATATATGTATATATATATATATATATATATATATATCCTCTGATATATATATATATATATATATATATTGTAACGTTTTTCCCTTTCGGGAGGGGGAAATACGTGTAACTCCTGTTGCCAGACGCTTCAGTGAGTTACCAGGGTAAGATCGGCAGGAGTTGGAGGGATCGGACGGTGGAAAGTAAAGGAAAGTAACCGGGTTTAACACGTTCGGTTATGCTAGGGAGTACCTTGGCTTTATTGTACTCATAAAACTCTTACAACGACGATTACAAATGTGAATTAATAATAATGTATAAATCAAAGCTAAACCTAATGATCTTATATAATGCAAATAATTAACCTAACCTCAACGGAATGTAATGTACAAAGATAATTAAATCGGCCACTTGACGGCTATTCAATAAGTGAAATCAATTAATCAATAATCTTTAAGGAATCTGAATTATAGTTTACTTTAACTAAAGATTCTACGGCCTGGACGGTTTAATTTATACCGGCGGCTTTTACCTGCAACAATGTGCAAAAAAAACAAAAGAGATAAATAATTAATAATCAAATAATTATAATATAACTAGGTGGCGGCATCTAGTAACGCTATACTTAATACTACGGTAATAATAATAATAATGACGGTGGGTAGCCGGCTCCCTTAATTATCTGAGTTACAAATCTCTATAGGCATGCGGGGCCTTTAAGTGACGTAAAGACAATGGGTGGCCGACACCCTTAACTTATTCTAATATCTTTATAACTACGCGGCGGGCGGACGGAGTCCTCTAATTAATATAAAAATGTATTGGGTGGACGACACCCTTAACTTATTCTAAAGTCTGGTATTTACACGCGGTCGGACGGAGTCCTTTAAACTAACAAAAATATATATTGGGTGGACGACACCCTTAACTTATTCTAATGTCTAACATTTATGCGCGGCCGGACGGAGTCCTTTAAACTAATACGAATTGAATAATTAGGTGGACGACACCCTTAATATATTCCATAGTCACGCGGCGGCGGACGCGACGGCTACGGGTTAACCAGACCCTTAATTAAGCCAGCGGCGAAAATGTGAAATAGAATATAATACTATGGGTGGACGTCACCCTTAAATTCAACGGCGCAAGTTCGGCATTGCGGCGGCGGCAAAAATAGCTAGTGTGCTCTAGGCAGGTAGATCTACGCCAGCGTGCTCACTCGACGTATCTCTAACACTGCCAGCATATGCACTAGAGTTTAGACCAGCGTGCTCACTCGGTCTATCCCCATGTGCAAGAGAGAGAAGCTAGTCCTTCTACAAGAGAAGGCACCCAGCTACTACTTGTCCCACTCTCTCTTAGCCTATCGTGCTCACTAAGGTAAAGAGAGAGAGGAGACCGTAGTCTGCACTGCTCTCCTTAGCTGTGCTTCTCGGCCTCTTATATACTCTGGCCTCATTTTTCCCGTTGAGTGCAACGACGTTTGAGGTTGCCGCCTAGCGACTGAGCTCAGAACTACTGTTCTATCGTAGCTGGCCGTTAGGCGGGAAATTTAAATGTGCGGGTATGTATACTCGTCGCAATATATATATGTATATATATATATATATATATATATATATATATATATCATCTGACCGCTTAGTAGTATTGAACTATATAATTTTGAAAATATTTTTTCTAATGTTCTAGTGTGTTATAAAAATGGTTTGAACAATGAATTAAAAAGTCAAGCATTTGTTGATATATTTTTAATGAGATTTTCAAAAGCATTGATGTATTTCAATACGCGATCATACCAATGGATTTATTTATTTGAAATGAAAATATTTTTTTAAAAACTTAATTTTGAATCACTTAATTATTACTGAATTCTTTTGTTGACTTAAACTTCATTAGAGTTTATTTGTACGTTCAAAAATGGATGAATTTACCTGAAATATTTTACAGAACAACAGTACTATGTATCATTCAATTTTCTATTACGAGTCCCCTTTGCATTTGTAACCAGAATATTGTTGTAATATTATTACTGTATTAGCTAATCAGGAAAAACGATATAATTTAAAGAATTGAATATATTTAGTTCTATCACTATAAAAATTGATAATTACACGTATATATATATATTAGAACATACACAATGAAGTCTTTTTCTGTAACACACTTTGAGTTATTTAATGTTATAAAGAATTATCCAAGGGCTGAAACAAGTAAACAGATCGAAGCCCTTGTAGATTTTATGATTCAGAAATTCGAACTTAATAACACCACTGACGTTAGAAATTTTATTCAGAGACGTCTTTATAATGGCTTTCTCAATAATATTAATAAAAAAAAGAAAGAAATTATTACGAAATAGAAAGTCAAATAGATGGTTTGAAGAAAAATATTGTGATTGGTTGAGAACTGATTTTCAATTATCCTTGCAAATTAGTGATAAATCAGTGGAATATATGAATGTTGATGAAGGTATGTTTTATGGTTATATATATGTATATTGGTGTCAATATTTTTTTAGTTATGTGTCTTTATACTTATTAAACAATTTCTTTATATTTATCAATAATAAGATTTTATAAAAAATTATGCTTTGATCGTGACATTGCATGATGTTTATGTATAATGCATATACTTTATTTTTGTTATTGATAAATTTCAGAAGACAATATCATGCACTCAAACTGCGTTACAGAATTTGAAAATTTTTCTATTACAACTCAGAGACGGAGAATTCGCAATCTGTCTGATCATATCTCAGAAGAAGAAATTACTTGTTTGTTAAAAAAAAAATTAAAATTGAATAAGAATCATGATGGGAAGAACTTAGTCGATATTATCGTTAATCCTGATTCGGCTTCTGAGGTTATAAAGAAATTGAAAACTCCTAATATTAAACAGATGACATTAGAAAAAGCTATTGCGCTTATAATAAATGCTAATTTGACAAAAAATTCGTATAATACGATTAGATTTACAGCCCTCAGTGATGGTTATGATATTTATCCTTCATATAGAAAGGTGGGATTTATTAAATTACTATTTTACAAATTTTCCAATAAAGTTTATTAAAGACTTCATATACAAATATTATATCCTTGGCTTTCATTTCCCTTACTTGATAAATAAAATCGCAACTACACTGTAAAAAAAATTAAAGCCTGCTTCCAGCAAATTATTGAAATTTTTATGTTTGTTTTAAATTTCATGTCATTATAAAGTAAAATTACGACATAAATAATAATTTTTATGCAATTTTACAGTAAAATTATGGTTAAATTATTAAAATTAAGGAGATTTAAAATGGATACTACATCTGTACTCATGATTTTTGCCTATCTTTTTATTTTATTGCATGATTTCAGAAAATATAATGCTTATGAAAATTATTCAGTTAAATTTTTCGATAATTTCATTCACTAATTATTGAGATTTTTGGATAGCAATATTATACATCAAAATTTTATAATTTTCTACTAGAAATAAAAAATTCTTAAAAAATAATAAATTAATTTATTTAAAAATTTAACTAGATAATCTTCGTGGTACATACTACAATCTAATGCATTTCTTTTCCGAAAATTTTACAATAAAATGGAAAGATTGTCAATATTTATGAGTACACGTGTAGTGTCCGTTTTACATCTCCTTAATGCATAGCCTTGAAGCTTGCTTTTAGTTTTGCATTAAATTTGCATCAAATTTTATGTTTTTTTTTCAACAGTGTATTAGAAAAATTAATTATTTCAATTTCCAGATGTACTATAAGAATATATCAATGTCAACGGTGATAAAGGTAAATAAAGGTGATTGAAGCTAAACGACAATTCACGGGTTATTCGACGGCGGATCTTAATCCCTCCCTCCTTGGCAGTCTTTTTTCCATCAAACACCACAGCTTGATATTTATTAATGAATTTTTGCCTAGAGAGAAATATGCTAATTTTGAAAAATTGAAAAAGTATGCCAAAGAAAAAGGCTTTCAATTTGTTTGGCACAGACATGGCAGATTTCTGGTGAGGAGGGAGAGAGGGAAGAGAGCACACAACTTTTTTAATGAAAATGACTTAGATAATTTATTGATAGATAGCAAGAAACTAGATAACGGTGTAAATGCAAATAAAGACAATTCTGAAATTCTATCGAATGTCAAGTGCAATAATAATAAATGTGATACTAATACTACTAAAGCCTCTGATCATCAACGAAATATACTGGCGAATAATGGAGTAATGTCAAGTGTGGCCTCTCCCCAATGACTGCGCCTGGCCTCCTCGGGGAGTCGTACGGGGAGGAGGGGTGAGCTGCGAGCATGCTTTCTGAATGTGACCTCTTTAAGGGCTCACATTGGGCAGGTACGTGAGTTTCTAAGTGATGGTCCCTCTTGCGACATATTTGGAGTGGCTGAGACCTGGCTGGGTCCATCTGTTTCGGATGACGTCATTCGGGTCAAGGGGTATAAAGTATTCAGACAAGACAGAAACTTGCGTGGTGGAGGAGTTGCCTTGTATATTAAAGATAATTTAAAGTGCACTATTTTGGCTACTTCGGATACTCAAACTAATCATAGTGAAGGTAAACCGGAGGTACCTGAATATATTTTTTGTTCCGTGCAATTGGGCAGCTCCGAAGCCACGCTGGTTTCTGTTATTTATCGACCTCCTGCAATTTCCTTTTTTAGAAATACTGATTTTTTGGATAACTTAAGAAATTTTGCCTCTGAATACTCTCATAAAATCATAATGGGAGACCTGAATGCCGATCTCCTGCGTGAGAGCAGTGATGCCAAATTTATTAATAAATTATCGGCTGAGCTTTCGTTGCAGTTGGTTCAGCACGGTGCCACGCATCACACTCCGACGTCTCACACGTGGATTGACCTGATTCTTGTGGACGATAATGACACAGTACTTGACGCACGCAACTTGCCGGCGAATTTTCACAGTCGGCACAATTTAATTGATGTATGCATTTCTTGTAATTTTATGAAGACAGATGAAAAGATAATTAAGTATAGGAATTATAAAGATATCTGTCCAAACTTATTGGTGCAGAGTTTGGCCGGCTGTGATTGGACGCCATTTACAGTTGGTACAGTTAACCCGGAACCTGCGCTTGGCTGCCTCTGCGACAACCTTACGGCAGCAATACAAAATCTGGCGCCACTAAAGTCACTTAAAATTGGTAAAGATAAATTTCCTTGGATAGATAAAGAGTTGTCGCAGATGCGGCACAAGAGAGATGCCACGTATCGTAGGTTTAAACGGACGAAGGAGGAGTGTTATCTCTCTGAATTCTTGAAACTGCGTAAAACTATAGACGAACAGACAGAACATGCTAAGACAAATTATTATCATAATAGACTGTTTGATGCTCTTGCTGGAGGTAATGTCTGGAAGGAGTTAAAAGACCTGGGACTCCTGTCCGGACCTCAAGGGGACTTGAATGGATTCACTCCTGATGAGCTTAATGCACATTTTGCGGGGGTGTCAGTCTCGCCGCACGATGATACTGCGGAATGTAAGAAGATTCTTTCAGAGTGCAGTGAAAGTGGCTTTGCTTTCAAGCCAATTAATATTAATGATGTAATCCCTGCGATTTCGCATTTTTCATCACAGGCTTGTGGCGAGGATGGCATTCCGCAGAGTGTGATACTCAAAGCACTACCGTTTATTGGAGAGCATCTTGTGACTCATTTCAATTCCTCTTTTGCGCGGGGGATCTTCTCTTGCCTTTGGAAGCGTGCACGCATTGCGCCTTTAAAGAAGTGTCCTGCGCCTAAGATGCCTAAAGATTTTAGGCCAATAGCAATATTATGCTTTCTTTCAAAGGTTCTGGAGAAGATTGCCCATGACCAACTGCAAGAGTACATTACGACACACAAAATACTTGACTCTTTGCAGACTGGTTTCAGAAAGTACTATTCTACGCAGACTGCCATACTTAAACTTACAGACGACATAAGATCAGGTCTTGACAAGAAACTTGCCACGTTACTACTTCTATTTGACTTTAGTAAGGCTTTCGACACGATCTGCCCCTCCAAATTGCTTGCGAGGCTTAGATCGATGGGGCTTTCCAGGGCTGCACTTGAATGGATTAGCTCCTATTTATCAGGTAGGAAACAAATGGTTTCTACACACTTAAAAGAGGATTCAGATTAACTAACAACCAATCTAGGAGTTCCACAGGGTTCAGTGCTGGGGCCTCTGTTGTTTTGCCTTTACATTAATAATATACGTGACACACTCGACCCCTGTTTCGTCGAGCACATATTATATGCTGATGACCTCCAAATCTATACTCAGGTCCCTTATGAACATGTGAATGAAGGTATTCGTATTTTGCAGAGGGCGGCCAGGGCGGTGTCGGGGTGGGCTGTCGATGCTTCTCTCACATTAAATGCAAGCAAAACTAAAGCAATCGTTTTTGGCAGTAGTCGATTTATTAATGACTTCTATACTGGTGAGTCGAGAACGATTGAGCTTGAGGGTGGTGTCGACATATCTTTCTCTGATACCGTTGTGAGCCTTGGTGTTGTGCTTGACGCTAGGTTGTCATGGGAGCCGCACATTAATATGATGACTAAAAAATTTAATAGGATAATGTATAGTTTGCGGTTTTTCCGTCGGTACACCACTGAGGCTCTGCGTAAACAACTCGCAGCCGCCTTGCTGTTTCCGCACCTCGACTACTGCTCAGTAGTTTTGCTTGATGCTTCGCAGGGGTTGAGAAAACGCTTACAAAGATTACAAAATTCATGTGTGAGATATGTAATGGGTGTGAGAATGGGCGATCATATCTCTCCTCATAGAGCTGCTCTTGGTTAACTGCGTACTGATTCAAAAAGACAGTATTTTATGGCTGTACTTATGTACAAAATCATACGCATGAATACTCCAGAGTATCTAGTGAGTCTCTTTACTAGATATGTACCTAGGGTAGCCACTAGAGGAGAGATTAAGGACTTCGCAGTGCCCTTCATGCGTACTGAGACTGGAAGAAATTCCTTTCAAGCTCAAGGTGCGCATTTCTGGAACTCCCTGCCTGCCGATATAAAAAATCTTCCATCGCTCGGCAGGTTCAAGTCGGCTTTGAGGAGGTACTTACTCGACCTCGAGTGATCTTAATTTTAAGTATTTTAATTTTATGTTAATTTATTTTGTTTTGTCTTATATATAGATTTAAGGTGTGAATGTATTTATTAGCGCGAATAATGGTTGAATGAATGTAGAAAGAATGAGTGATTCTGTTTCTTTTTATTTGTAGTCATGACATCTTCGGTATCAAGTTTTTATTTTTGAATTTTATTATTATATTATTTTTATTTATTGTTGCATTGTTATGTCCAATTTTATTTTTATTTGATGTCATGACTATGCTTTGTGCTTTATCTTTTAAATTGTGTTATTTGATTTTAATATGATTTTAATTTTATGACTGATGAATATTTAAGACTGTTTTTATTGTAATTTATGTTTTTATGCTTCCTGCGTGTATTTAGAGTAGTCTGTGATATCGCTTTTATATAGTGACTTACTTATACAGTATTATGTATTAATTTTAATATTTGACTGTGATATCTTATCATATTATGTGCAATACTTTATACAGAATTATTATTTATTGCTTGTTGAAAAGACGCGTAGTCTTTTTCCAACGAATTTTTTAACTAAATTTGTTGGATGATTTAGAAAGAAAAGAACGTGATTCTTTTCCTTTGAATTTTATCTAATCGTGAAATTTCCTAACTAATCTTATTTTGAATTTACCCTTGTTTGAATAAAAATGAATTGACACTTGATTTTATGTTTACTTTGAATCTTTTAATTGAATTAAATTTAGATTTTCACTGTATTTGATTTTACCACTAATTTTTGCACACAAAGATCTATTAATTTGTAAAGAGAAATTAGATGAATTTACTGATACAAAGCAACTAACCTTGCGGTTGTAGTTGCTTTGTTTTAATTGATTTTATCTAAAATTTACGCTTTATTTATCGGGAAAGGATTCACTCAATAAATACACAAATATAAAGGGAAAAAGCCATGTGGCATAAAAAACCCTTGATTTATTTCCTATAATTTTACACACTATTTGCCGCACGATTATATCTTACTCGCACGCACGCACGCAAAAAGAGAAAAGAAAAAAGACACAATGAAATTTGTATAGCCGCGGCTTAGGTGGGCGAAGGTGATGCGTTAATTCGCAATCGACCGTTCGTCGCTGTACGGAAACTCGTCCGCACCAGTAAAGGCTTCTGATCGCCTTTTGAAAAGAAAGAATTGTATAATGAAACCTGATGTTCTCGCAAGAGACAAGACCGCTCGAGGCGAGGTCACGCTTGATACTAAACTATTTTTCCGCGGCATTTGCAAAGTCTCCCTGTTCTCTCCCCCCTTTCGTCTATGAGCTGACTTAAGGGAGGTGAGAACAGGCGACTGTAAGTGCTGCCGCTCATCATCGTTTTTGATTTTCACATAAATTTGTGTTGCGACGCAACATACTGCGGGCGCAAGCTGCAAAATAAAGTTTTATGTTAAAATTGATTTTGTAGTAAATGAAATGAGTTAAACTAGATCGAAGCTTCGATTTCGCAACCAACCTAAAATTTAAATTTACATTAATTGGTATTTGACAAGCGTTTGACTAAACAAATATGTTTGAGCGTAGTTTCGTGTGGAGTGACTACGTCGTTGATCGCAAGTTTTATGAATGAGCGCAGTTTCCTTTGGAGTGACTACGTCGCTGATCGCAAGTTTTACAAATGATTGCAGTTTCCTTTGGAGTGACTGTTTTGCTGAATGCAAGTTTTAGAAATGATTGCAGTTTCCTTTGGAGTGACTGTTTTGCTGAATGCAAGTTTTAGAAATGATTGCAGTTTCCTTTGGAGTGACTGTTTTGCTAAATGCAAGTTTTATAAATGATCGCAGTTTCCTTTGGAGTGACTACGTTGCTGATTGATTTTATTCGCAATATTCGCAAGTTGAATTTGTGTTAATTTTTTCGTTTTTTACAACAAAAATAGATATGTACAGATATGAAACATGAATCAAAGATTCAATATGCAGGTGAAAGACAAAGTCTTGTGATGTCACGCTGATAAACGCCAGTGTTGGTCTTGACAGAAGCCACTCGAGCGATGTCGCCGTCCCCGGGAGAGACTTCCAAGACAATACCATTTTGTTTAGATTTGTAATTCGGATAATTATTCCTGATGCCAGTGGGCCCAAAAAATGTTGACAAGCTCTTGCAATGAAATTGCAAGCTGATAGTTTGTTATCTGAAACTAAAAACAAATGTTTTTCTGGTAAGAAATTGAATGGTCTACCTACAAGAAAATATGCTAATGTTATTACTAAGCGATCATTAAGATCAGCGGAGATTGCATACAATAGTTGCAAATTTAAAATGTGTATATTTCTATATAAAAATCTTAAGTTGTTTATGAGTTAAATTGTTACCTCTTAAAACATTTTTCTCCAGTTGTACCTAAAATTTCTAAACTAATCGTTTCTACTAATTCTGGCTATGTATTTCCTGATTGTGCTAACCATTTCGGCCCTAAGAATAAAGTTGATTCTTTTTAGAGTCTGAAGGCAATTGTCGTCTGGACAATGCATCAGCTGGGTTGTTCTCTGATCGAACGTAACGCCAACTAACTTGGTTTTCTACTGCTTGTATTTTAAATCATCAAGGACTTAATCGTATACTATACCTAACGTTTTTTGAATAAGGTTATTCGTTACTATACAATCTAAATAAGAAATTCTTTTGTCAAGCCCATCTAAAATCTCTGTGCAATTGGATTACCATTTGCGTATGGCGAATCCTCCCTTACTTAATAATTCTATAATCTCATTTAATTTTTATTGATTCTTCTAAAGTTTCTGTTCCTGAAATAGAATCATCTACTTTAAACTCACGCAATAATAGTTTGCTAGCTATTGGAAATTTTCCTAACTCGTCGCGTGCCAACTATTAAATGGTTGTACTAGCTAAAAATGGAGCTAAAGCTATGCTGAATGTTACGGTATTTAATTAGAACGTTCTAAGTTTGTTTTCCTAACATATTAGTGAAGTAAATTTTGCCTACACATTTTGTCTATATCAGCTGTTACTACGTACGTATGTATACGAAAACTAAACACCTGTCAGAATATAGTACATTTGTAGTGTACGCCCTACCATGAGTGTATCGTTCAATGAAATACTTGTTGATGTTTTAGCTGATGCATCGGAGACTACTCGAAGTTCAGTTTTCCGCTAGATTCTTTTACTACAGCATGATGAGGAAGGCAATGAATTCATTCATTACTTTACTACATTCTAATTTTTAAGTTATGATTAACTTCGAGTCATTTTTCGAGTGCATAGAATCTACGTACTGCTTGTTGTTCTGATTCACCTAAGTCAAATTTACTATTTCTAAATGGAAGCCTAACAATATACCTTCCTAAATTATCTCTTTTGGTGTGAGCAGCGTACTGCTGCTTGCAAGCCATGTTTTCCCTAGATCTAATTGGGTTTTGTTCAAAGTTTCTCTAAACCAGAATTGTTTTATCAGTCTAACTAATTTAATTACATTACAGCTAACTTCTTTATCCTAAATTTTATTGTTGATTCCACCTGCTACTATCCAACCTAAAACTCATTTTTTGTAATGTAATTTAGAGGTTAGTGTGTTCAATTTTTATTTGATTTATAGATAGATTAGAAAGTGTTACATTTGATGTTAATTAAATATCTATGTGGTTTGGTATGTGAAATCGTGGATTAGTTAAAGGAATGTTCTTAGGTATGTTCAATAAGTCACGAGGAAAAAACTTCATTGGGTACTGTGTCCGTTATGCTCGGTACAATTAAAAAACTAAGTTGATATTTATACTGATTGTAATTTGATTGAGTAGTTGATTTTACGTAATGTTTTGAAAGAGTACATAACCCATTAATTGCCCCTATATCAATTGAACAATAATGATTATTTAAATTTAAAGAATTTACAAGAGTTTCTGTAATAAAATTGAGTGTGGAATGAGAGTCTAATAATACGCGAGCCGCAATGAAGTTTCCTTCTTTATTTTGAATTGTGACTACAGCTGTAGTCATTAAGTTGTATCCTAAAAGAAAAGCTACCGATCAGTACGATCAATAATCTATTCACACCTCTACAGTGTCTGACTGTGTAACTTGTGTGGGCTCTTTATTTTTAATCTCGTGAAGCAAAGTGTGATGATGTTTGTTGCATGTTCTGCATCTTTTCTTGCTCGAGCAAGGAAAGGTGTGTCTGCCTAAGCAATTAAAACAGAGTAGTTGTGATTTTACAAATTGCCATCGCTGTTCTACATTTGATCCTAAGAATTCAGAACATCTGTACAACTCATGAGGTTGCCTACACTTCGGACAACTAACTAACCTATTGCTTGTTGATGCTGAAGTTGCTAATACAAAATCTCTACCCCTTTTTGTTCTAAAATCCCCTACACTATCCTTTGAGTTTCTTTTTAAATTTGTCCTATCGTGATTCTTTGTATTTTCAAGAGATTGAAGCTTAAAAATGCTACTCTGTAAAAATTCGTACATTTCTTTTGTTGTAGGAAGTTGATCTAATTTAAGTCTATCCTGCCATTTACCTTTTAACCCTGGTGGTAGATTTCTTTCTGCTATCCTAACTAACATATTGTCAAATGAAGCTTCACCTAACTGTTTTAGAATATGTTGATGTTGACGCATCTTGTCTAACAAAGATGACACGCCTTCTATTGTTGCATTTGGTACTACTGGTAAATCTAAAATAGCGTCTAAATGTCTATTACTAACTATTCTTTTATGATCGTAAAAATCTAAGAGGGCTTGCCAAGCCTTTGGATAATTTTCCTCACTAGGCACGAATTCTATTATTTTTAATTTAGCCGGACCTGAAAGAGCTTCTAAGAGTTGTGCATGTTTTACTGTATTAGTTGAATCATCACGAGAGTGTACTAATGCAGTGAAAAGGTTTTTGAAAGCAAGCCATTCTTCTGATTTGCCATCAAACTTTGGTACCTTTGTTTCAGTTAATTTCGGTAAAGTGTGTTTTCGTGTCAGAGTGATGTTAGAATTGTTCAATGTGGAACTAGCTATTGGTTCGTTAGCTTGACACAATTTCTTAGCCGAAGCTGTTGTAGAATAATACATTGTTTCTACTACCTTAAATTCATTTATTATTTCATCACCTAAATTAGCAACTACTGCTTTAACTTTCATTACATATGTATCTTTGTGCAAGTCTGATAAATGTTCTAAACGTGTTTTAATGTTTTCCGATTCTGTGTCGGGACTTGATATGTACGTTTGTAACGCATTTATTTGATCTTTAAAAATCCCTAGCTTTGCTTTCACAACATTTATTCCTGCTGGATCATTCATTTTGAATGTGTAAAACTTAATAAGAGTTTAAGTAATAAATTGTCAAAATATACAACTATATGTTGTCTCATATAAACCTTGCTACCTGCCCGCTGTTTTTGAAAAGAAACAGAATTTTTCGCTGATCCTCCGCCGTGCGTGCGCTCCTACTGTCACGAAGAGAATTCCGTCACTATTGGTGCGACGAAACCTCCTCACGAATGGCGCGGCTTGGGCAACAGCGATAATTTTTTCGAACTATCTAGTGTTGTTTTGAAACCTTTATTTAAAGCGACCCTAGCTACATGAATTACCTCAAACTGTAAAACTGACAGTAAATGTTACAAACAATCAAGCAAAATTTATTAAATTTAATTTTAAATTTAAATTTAGAAAAAACTAATGTGAAAAAAAATTAACTTGAAATCAATTTTGAAGTCAGATATGTATAATGAATTTAATTAAAAATTAAATGTAAATGTAACGATAAATTAATTTATCAAACAAAATTTACTTGAATAATAAATGTGAAGTTGTTCAAAATTTAATGTACCTTTATGAAATTTTAAAATTTATTTTTTAAAAAATGGATAAATTTATCAACTCGCTTTTCCTCTCGCAAATCGATGAATTTATGTTACACCTAGCTAACGTAATCTCCCTTGAGCCAGGAGCCGTCACTACACAACTTAATCTTTCATAAAAATTTTCTTAAAAATAGTTTTAAGTTGCTACGTCTTACTTTCGTAAAATCGTAAAGGACAACTTTCTATCTCATTGAGAGCACGTGATCTCAATCTGAGAAATGTTCGCTTTGTAAGATAAAGAACCTTTTGTGCTTTGTAAAATAAAATTCTATATTCTATTTTGTTGTTAACCTTTCAAAAAAAAAAGTTTTATGAACTAAATTTTATGATGCTAAATCTTAAGTTTATGAAAAGAACAAATTTTTTGAAAAGAAATTTCTAACTTAAATGCAATTTTCAAAAGTAAAAATTTTAAATGTAATTTTCAAAAGTAAAAAATTTTAAATGTATGAGATTTATTCAACAAACAAAATTTTAATTTACTGTTTAATTTTAATAGACTTTGAAATTGTGTAAGATTTTCTAAAAATGAACCTTTTATTTTAATGCTAAACTTTGGTTTGAACAATGTAACTTTCTGAAAGTTATATTTTAGACTGAGATGAATTTTTCTTTGAAAATGCTAAATGAAATATTAAAATATAAATTTCAATTTTAATTTTTATTTGTGCGTTGATATTTCTTAGAAACTAAATTTTTTCTAACCAAACTGATAAATAAAATTCTCACTTAAGTGTAAAGTTTTTCAAAATGAAACTTCAAATGAAAAATAAAATTTTTAAATTAAATTTTAAGTTTTACGTTAAGTTGTCTTAAATTTTAATAAACAAAAAATAAATTAAAAGAAACGTTTTCTACAATAAAAGTTTTGAAATGAACTAATTTATGAATCTCAGATTTGAATAAATGAAATTTTGATTTTGTATTAATTTTCAAATTATTTTGAAGTTGAGAAAATATTATGTTGTTACCTCGTATATTGTATAAAATACTTATCTTATTTTCTTAGAAGTCTCTAAGTTGAAGCTCTCCTTTGTCGGGGATGGCGTTGCTCGGTGGCTTGTGGCTTGTATAACTATATCTTTGCTCGCCGGCCGGCGCCTGTTTTGACTTTCTGAGAATTCGCTTTGTTCGTCGAACGCTTTAGCGGTTATGATTTTTTCGTAAACCAGGGGATCGTGATTTCTGACCTCACAGGATTGCACCATGAAAAGACGCGTAGTCTTTTTCCAACGAATTTTTTAACTAAATTTGTTGGATGATTTAGAAAAGAAAAGAACGTGATTCTTTTCCTTTGAATTTTATCTGATCGTGAAATTTCCTAACTAATCTTATTTTGAATTTACCCTTGTTTGAATAAAAATGAATTGACACTTGATTTTATTTTAACTTTGAATCTTTTAATTGAATTAAATTTAGATTTTCACTGTATTTGATTTTACCACTAATTTTTGCACACAAAGATCTATTAATTTGTAAAGAGAAATAAGATGAATTTACTGATACAAAGCAACTAACCTTGCGGTTGTAGTTGCTTTGTTTTATTTGATTTTATCAAAGATTTACACTTTATTTATCGGGAAAGGATTCACTCAATAAATACACAAATATAAAGGGAAAAAGCCATGTGGCATTAAAAACCCTTGATTTATTTCCTATAATTTTACACACTATTTGCTGCACGATTATATTTTACTCGCACGCACGCACGCAAAAAGAGAAAAGAGATAAGACACAATGAAATTTGTATAGCCGCGGCTTAGGTGGGCGAAGGTGATGCGTTGATTCGCAATCGACCGTTCGTCGCTGTACGGAAACTCGTCCGCACCAGTAAAGGCTTCTGATCGCCTTTTGAAAAGAAAGAATTGTACAATGATAAAAGCTTCTGATCGCTTTTTGAAAAGAAAGAATTGTATAATGAAACCTGATGTTCTCGCAAGAGACAAGACCGCTCGAGGCGAGGTCACGCTTGATACTAAACTATTTTTCCGCGGCATTTGCAAAGTCTCCCTGTTCTATCCCCCCTTTCGTCTATGAGCTGACTTAAGGGAGGTGAGAACAGGCGACTGTAAGTGCTGCCGCTCATCATCGTTTTTGATTTTTACATAAATTTGTGTTGCGACGCAACATACTGCGGGCGCAAGCTGCAAAATAAAGTTTTATGTTAAAATTGATTTTGTAGTAAATGAAATGAGTTAAACTAGATCGAAGCTTCGATTTCGCAACTAACCTAAAATTTAAATTTACATTAATTGGTATTTGACAAGTGTTTGACTAAACAAATATGTTTGAGCGTAGTTTCGTGTGGAGTGACTACGTCGTTGATCGCAAGTTTTATGAATGAGCGCAGTTTCCTTTGGAGTGACTACGTCGCTGATCGCAAGTTTTACAAATGATTGCAGTTTCCTTTGGAGTGACTGTTTTGCTGAATGCAAGTTTTAGAAATGATTGCAGTTTCCTTTGGAGTGACTGTTTTGCTGAATGCAAGTTTTAGAAATGATTGCAGTTTCCTTGGGAGTGACTGTTTTGCTGAATGCAAGTTTTATAAATGATCGCAGTTTCCTTTGGAGTGACTACGTTGCTGATTGATTTTATTCGCAATATTCGCAAGTTGAATTTGTGTTAATTTTTTCGTTTTTTACAACAAAAATAGATATGTACAGATATGAAACATGAATCAAAGATTCAATATGCAGGTGAAAGACAAAGTCTTGTGATGTTACGCTGATAAACGCCAGTGTTGGTCTTGACAGAAGCCACTCGAGCGATGTCGCCGTCCCCGGGAGAGACTTCCAAGACAATACCATTTTGTTTAGATTTGTAATTCGGATAATTATTCCTGATGCCAGTCGGCCCAAAAAATGTTGACAAGCTCTTGCAATGAAATTGCAAGCTGATAGTTTGTTATCTGAAACTAAAAACAAATGTTTTTCTGGTAAGAAATTGAATGGTCTACCTACAAGAAAATATGCTAATGTTATTACTAAGCGATCATTAAGATCAGCGGAGATTGCATACAATAGTTGCAAATTTAAAATGTGTATATTTCTATATAAAAATCTTAAGTTGTTTATGAGTTAAATTGTTACCTCTTAAAACATTTTTCTCCAGTTGTACCTAAAATTTCTAAACTAATCGTTTCTACTAATTCTGGCTATGTATTTCCTGATTGTGCTAACCATTTCGGCCCTAAGAATAAAGTTGATTCTTTTTGAGGTCTGAAGGCAATTGTCGTCTGGACAATGCATCAGCTGGGTTGTTCTCTGATCGAACGTAACGCCAACTAACTTGGTTTTCTACTGCTTGTATTTTAAATCATCAAGGACTTAATCGTATACTATACCTAACGTTTTTTGAATAAGGTTATTCGTTACTATACAATCTAAATAAGAAATTCTTTTGTCAAGCCCATCTAAAATCTCTGCGCAATTGGATTACCATTTGCGTATGGCGAATCCTCCCTTACTTAATAATTCTATAATCTCATTTAATTTTTATTGATTCTTCTAAAGTTTCTGTTCCTGAAATAGAATCATCTACTTTAAACTCACGCAATAATAGTTTGCTAGCTATTGGAAATTTTCCTAACTCGTCGCGTGCCAACTATTAAATGGTTGTACTAGCTAAAAATGGAGCTAAAGCTATGCTGAATGTTACGGTATTTAATTAGAACGTTCTAAGTTTGTTTTCCTAACATATTAGTGAAGTAAATTTTGCCTACACATTTTGTCTATATCAGCTGTTACTACGTATGTATGTATACGAAAACTAAACACCTGTTAGAATATAGTACATTTGTAGTGTACGCCCTACCATGAGTGTATCGTTCAATGAAATACTTGTTGATGTTTTAGCTGATGCATCGAAAACTACTCGAAGTTTAGTTTTTCGCTAGATTCTTTTACTACAGCATGATGAGGAAGGCAATGAATTCATTTATTACTTCACTACATTCTAATTTTTAAGTTATGATTAACTTCGAGTCGTTTTTCGAGTGCATAGAATCTACGTACTGCTTGTTGTTCTGATTCACCTAAGTCAAATTTACTATTTCTAAATGGAAGCCTAACAATATACCTTCCTAAATTATCTCTTTTGGTGTGAGCAGCGTACTGCTGCTTGCAAGCCATGTTTTCCCTAGATCTAATTGGGTTTTGTTCAAAGTTTCTCTAAACCAGAATTGTTTTATCAGTCTAACTAATTTAATTACATTACAGCTAACTTCTTTATCCTAAATTTTATTTTTGATTCCACCTGCTACTATCTAACCTAAAACTCATTTTTTGTCCTATCGTGATTCTTTGTATTTTCAAGAGATTGAAGCTTAAAAATGCTACTCTGTAAAAATTCGTACATTTCTTTTGTTGTAGGAAGTTGATCTAATTTAAGTCTATCCTGCCATTTACCTTTTAACCCTGGTGGTAGATTTCTTTCTGCTATCCTAACTAACATATTGTCAAATGAAGCTTCACCTAACTGTTTTAGAATATGTTAATGTTGACGCATCTTGTCTAACAAAGATGACACGCCTTCTATTGTTGCATTTGGTACTACTGGTAAATCTAAAATAGCGTCTAAATGTCTATTACTAACTATTCTTTTATGATCGTAAAAATCTAAGAGGGCTTGCCAAGCCTTTGGATAATTTTCCTCACTAGGCACGAATTCTATTATTTTTAATTTAGCCGGACCTGAAAGAGCTTCTAAGAGTTGTGCATGTTTTACTGTATTAGTTGAATCATCACGAGAGTGTACTAATGCAGTGAAAAGGTTTTTGAAAGCAAGCCATTCTTCTGATTTGCCATCAAACTTTGGTACCTTTGTTTCAGTTAATTTCGGTAAAGTGTGTTTTCGTGTCAGAGTGATGTTAGAATTGTTCAATGTGGAACTAGCTATTGGTTCGTTAACTTGACACAATTTCTTAGCCGAAGCTGTTGTAGAATAATACATTGTTTCTACTACCTTAAATTCATTTATTATTTCATCACCTAAATTAGCAACTACTGCTTTAACTTTCATTACATATGTATCTTTGTGCAAGTCTGATAAATGTTCTAAACGTGTTTTAATGTTTTCCGATTCTGTGTCGGGACTTGATATGTACGTTTGTAACGCATTTATTTGATCTTTAAAAATCCCTAGCTTTGCTTTCACAACATTTATTCCTGCTGGATCATTCATTTTGAATGTGTAAAACTTAATAAGAGTTTAAGTAATAAATTGTCAAAATATACAACTATATGTTGTCTCATATAAACCTTGCTACCTGCCCGCTGTTTTTTGAAAAGAAACAGAATTTTTCGCTGATCCTCCGCCGTGCGTGCGCTCCTACTGTCACGAAGAGAATTCCGTCACTATTGGTGCGACGAAACCTCCTCACGAATGGCGCGGCTTGGGCAACAGCGATAATTTTTTCGAACTATCTAGTGTTGTTTTGAAACCTTTATTTAAAGCGACCCTAGCTACATGAATTACCTCAAACTGTAAAAACTGACAGTAAATGTTACAAACAATCAAGCAAAATTTATTAAATTTAATTTTAAATTTAAATTTAGAAAAAACTAATGTGAAAAAAAATTAACTTGAAATCAATTTTGAAGTCAGATATGTATAATGAATTTAATTAAAAATTAAATGTAAATGTAACGATAAATTAATTTATCAAACAAAATTTACTTGAATAATAAATGTGAAGTTGTTCAAAATTTAATGTACCTTTATGAAATTTTAAAATTTATTTTTAAAAAATGGATAAATTTATCAACTCGCTTTTCCTCTCGCAAATCGATGAATTTATGTTACACCTAGCTAACGTAATCTCCCTTGAGCCAGGAGCCGTCACTACACAACTTAATCTTTCATAAAAATTTTCTTAAAAATAGTTTTAAGTTGCTACGTCTTACTTTCGTAAAATCGTAAAGGACAACTTTCTATCTCATTGAGAGCACGTGATCTCAATCTGAGAAATGTTCGCTTTGTAAGACAAAGAACCTTTTGTGCTTTGTAAAATAAAATTCTATATTCTATTTTGTTGTTAACCTTTCAAAAAAAAGAATTTTATGAACTAAATTTTATGATGCTAAATCTTAAGTTTATGAAAAGAACAAATTTTTTGAAAAGAAATTTCTAACTTAAATGCAATTTTCAAAAGTAAAAATTTTAAATGTAATTTTCAAAAGTAAAAAATTTTTAAATGTATGAGATTTATTCAACAAACAAAATTTTAATTTACTGTTTAATTTTAATAGACTTTGAAATTGTGTAAGATTTTCTAAAAATGAACCTTTTATTTTAATGCTAAACTTTGGTTTGAACAATGTAACTTTCTGAAAGTTATATTTTAGACTGAGATGAATTTTTCTTTGAAAATGCTAAATGAAATATTAAAATATAAATTTCAATTTTAATTTTTATTTGTGCGTTGATATTTCTTAGAAACTAAATTTTTTCTAACCAAACTGATAAATAAAATTCTCACTTAAGTGTAAAGTTTTTCAAAATGAAACTTCAAATGAAAAATAAAATTTTTAAATTAAATTTTAAGTTTTACGTTAAGTTGTCTTAAATTTTAATAAACAAAAAATAAATTAAAAGAAACGTTTTCTACAATAAAAGTTTTGAAATGAACTAATTTATGAATCTCAGATTTGAATAAATGAAATTTTGATTTTGTATTAATTTTCAAATTATTTTGAAGTTGAGAAAATATTATGTTGTTACCTCGTATATTGTATAAAATACTTATCTTATTTTCTTAGAAGTCTCTAAGTTGAAGCTCTCCTTTGTCGGGGATGGCGTTGCTCGGTCGGGCTTGTGGCTTGTATACCTATATCTATGCTCGCCGGCCGGCGCCTGTTTTGACTTTCTGAGAATTCGCTTTGTTCGTCGAACGCTTTAGCGGTTATGATTTTTTCGTAAACCAGGGGATCGTGATTTCTGACCTCACAGGATTGCACCATGAAAAGACGCGTAGTCTTTTTCCAACGAATTTTTTAACTAAATTTGTTGGATGATTTAGAAAGAAAAGAACGTGATTCTTTTCCTTTGAATTTTATCTAATCGTGAAATTTCCTAACTAATCTTTTTTTGAATTTACCCTTGTTTGAATAAAAATGAATTGACACTTGATTTTATGTTTACTTTGAATCTTTTAATTGAATTAAGTTTAGATTTTCACTGTATTTGATTTTACCACTAATTTTTGCACACAAAGATCTATTAATTTGTAAAGAGAAATTAGATGAATTTACTGATACAAAGCAACTAACCTTGCGGTTGTAGTTGCTTTGTTTTAATTGATTTTATCTAAAATTTACGCTTTATTTATCGGGAAAGGATTCACTCAATAAATACACAAATATAAAGGGAAAAAGCCATGTGGCATAAAAAACCCTTGATTTATTTCCTATAATTTTACACACTATTTGCCGCACGATTATATCTTACTCGCACGCACGCACGCAAAAAGAGAAAAGAAAAAAGACACAATGAAATTTGTATAGCCGCGGCTTAGGTGGGCGAAGGTGATGCGTTGATTCGCAATCGACCGTTCGTCGCTGTACGGAAACTCGTCCGCACCAGTAAAGGCTTCTGATCGCCTTTTGAAAAGAAAGAATTGTATAATGAAACCTGATGTTCTCGCAAGAGACAAGACCGCTCGAGGCGAGGTCACGCTTGATACTAAACTATTTTTCCGCGGCATTTGCAAAGTCTCCCTGTTCTCTCCCCCCTTTCGTCTATGAGCTGACTTAAGGGAGGTGAGAACAGGCGACTGTAAGTGCTGCCGCTCATCATCGTTTTTGATTTTTACATAAATTTGTGTTGCGACGCAACACTTGTAATGTAATCTGATGTATTGCACGCCTTTTTGTACTCTTTTACAAAATAAATTAATATCTATCTATATCTATCTATCAACTGTTTTTCATAAAGTAATCTGCCTGTATTTAAAAAAAAAATTTTAAATAGTGTGTAGAAATTTTAGTTTTTGTGTTTTTACATAGAAAAATAATTTTTAAATTATGTTCATAAGAAATTATTAATTGTTTTAAAATTATATATTCGAAAACTAAAAAATTTGTGTTTAAATTAGAGAAATATTGCATATATATATAAATGACTACCCTGTTGAAAATAAAGACGTCTTTTTTTGTTCCAAATCCTGACACGTCAAATGACGTCTTTATTTTCAACAGGGTAAGTTTTACTTTGTTTATTTTTTTTATATAGATTATACCAGCCAAAACAGAATCTTATCCAGATGGACTAGAAATATATGAGACAAAATGTATACTATCCTTAAATAATGTACTTATTGATACTTTACAAAGACTACTAAAATTTTTAAATTTTAATTTTGAACAAGAAACTAAACACTCTAAGTTATTATTGAAATATGGATTTGACGGTACAACTGTCAATGCTTTCAATCAGAAAGCGAATGATTGTTCAGCAATTGACAAGAATATTTTCTGTATATCTGTAATTCCTCTTCAATTAAGCGATAATGAGAACGATCAAATTTATTGGAAAAATTATCGACCTTCCTCCTCACGATTATGTCGTCCATTAAAAATTTTATTTTCAAAGGAAACGAATGAACTTTGTAAAAATGAAGAGGCTGATATATTGCAACAGTTACATTCATTTGGTCATGTTATTGAAATTGAACAGTGCAGCGTTAATATTGAAATGTTATTAACTATGATTGACGGGAAGGTAATTGAATATGATCATAAAAATATAGTTATTTAAACAATTTATTTTTAAATTTAAGAATAGTATCTATGCTGATTCAATTAATTATAGAAGTGTAATGCTCTGAATGATAGTTCAAGTCAAAGGTGCTATCTATGTAAAAATACGATCTTGAGATTCAACGATGTTTCTCGAATGATTGAAGCAAATATTTCAGATGAAGCTCTAAAATATGGTATTACACGCGAAAATTCGATTTATGGAACTAACACTTCATGTTTCATATCGAATGGAGTTAAAAACATGCAGAGTAAGTATGTTTCTATTAGTGAATTTATTAAATAATTTAAAAAAAAACATCTTATAATAAAAACGCAGTGTATATGTATATATCAACTATGAAGTAATTGGTACAACTTCTTTGATAATTTTATATTATTTCTGATGACTATTTCTGAATTGGTCTACTATTATTAAAATAAAACAGAAACATCTAAAACTACTTTCGACGAATATTCTAAATTACTTTACCTAAAAAATTATTTCCTTAGTAACAATAAGTATATTTTCTTTAAGGTACCACAGGATGCAATCAAAGAGAGAAAGACGTTTATTCAACATCACTTGAGACAACACTTGGGAATTTTAGTTGATGCTTCAACTCAAGGTGCAGGAAATACCATGATGGAAATACAGCTCGAAATTTTTTTAATAATATTGATATTGTTGCTAAAGTAACAGGTGTGTCCAAGAAACTATTTTAGCACTATAATTTTGAAATATTTTTATATAAATATTTTATTTAATAATATGATATATGATTATCATATTACATTACTTGATAATTATTATGTACGCTTTCCAGATTTCGATCAAGACTTGTTGTATAGGTTTCGAACAATTTTAGCTGTAATATCCACTAATTATACATTAAAGGTAGATGCCTTTTGCTGCTATTGTGAAAATACAGCTAGAAAGTACGTTGAATTGTATAACTGGTATTATATGCCATCATCTGTACATGTGATTTTGATTCATGGTTATAGAATTATTGCCAAATTTGAATTGCCGATTGGGTCTTTGTCAGAAGAGGCACAAAAATCGAATCATAAGAATATAAAAAAATTTAGGGATGGATTTACTAGAAAAAGTTCTCGGTATTTTTATTATCAATTATCTAATGAATATGAAAATATGACATTTACTGAAATTTTATTTTATATATTTTTATTAGGATTGAAACTAATAAGGATATATTTCAAAGATTATTTTTGTATTCAGATCCTTCAATTTCATTGTCTTCAAGTTTTGCAAAGAGAAAACATAGACCTCTGAATGAAAGTATGCGAGAATTAATCATTTCATCAAAAATTCAAGAAGAATATGAAAGAGAAGATAAAGAACAGAATGAAGAAGAAGATGAAGATGAGGATGAAGAAGAAGATGAAGAAGAAGATGCAGAAGATCAGCCAGACTTTTAAAATGCACGGATGAATTTCGTAGCGATCAGAATTTATAGATTAACTGTGAATATACATTCTAAAATATATATTAACATTTAGAGATGTGTATATCGAAATAAATAAAATTGAATATACAATATGTATGTACGATATCCCTTATAGAAATAATATGCTCTCTTTATTTTTTTCATTATAATTAATAAAATATTACATTTATGTAAAATATGCATTTGTATTTCTAATTTTATAATCCAAATATATTTTTTGATAATACATTTCCCATTGTTATTTTATTCTTTCTTCTGTCCTTGCTTTGTTTATAAATATGTGTACATTAAGGTATTTTTGCGTGTTAAATTACTATATGAGCAAGGGAGAGAAAGAGAAAGAGTCGCTACCTATAATATCTATCTTGCATTTACCTAAATATATGTTTTATATTAATATTAATGAATTTCATTGCTACTATTTAAAAACAAATCAATACATCCAATGAAAAAAAACTAATTTCAATGAAATAAATAATTATAATTTATGCAAACGCCACACTCTATAGTTTCTATACATATAGTGGAAGCATAGCTTCTTTTAGCCAGTTCCACAACTGCTAACCCGGTTTTTTTGTATATTTTGGGTTTCAAATAGAACATTTTCACAGATTTTCAACGGATTCTATTTTTTTGTTAGGTGACTTGACGTGAAATGTCTCATATATATGTATATATATGCAACACTTCACGTTAATTCACTATATATATATATATATATATATATATATATATATATATATATGTTGCGACGATTCAAAAATCGCGCTAGACATAGTTCATATACTTAGCCGCTACGAGGCGCTACTCCCGCAACGGGAATAGCGAGCTCCATAGCATATATAAGCGAGCCGTCGAGCCAGCCGTTGGACTCGTCTCCCCTTCCATTGTGTAAGAGTGGGATTGCTCGACACAGTGGGAGTTACCTTTACCCGTATTCCTGTCTTAAGCTACGTAAGGGTGGGATTGCCCTACGTTAGCCTCCAACCTCTCCGTCAGTGTAAGGGTGGGGTTGCCCGACACTGATTCCTGACAACTACCACCACCTTCTCGGTCGAGGTAGGTCCTCCGCTAGTCGATGCGAGTACGCACGACTAGTACATCCCCTCCATGTCTACGTTAAGACTTGGCGGTAACCTTTCCTGTCTCCCTCTGACACCAGCCTGTACCTTAAGCCTGTACCGAATGTCTCGGAGACACCGCTCATATTATCCGCCGCCGGTAAAGTAGATTCCAACCGTGCTAACCGTCGATAATATTGTAGCCTGTAAATAGTTTATTTTTCTTTTACGCTAGTTTGTAACCGATACCGTTCGGAATTTATTAATAATAAGATTGTTAAAAACTGCGCCATTGGTAAAAATAAATACCGACCGCCAGAAAGAGATCAATTATATCTCGTAACCTGTAAATAGTATATCTTTCCTTTTAGTTTGTAACCGATACCGTTCGGAATTTATTGTTAAGTATAATTTTGTTAAACTGCATTACCGGTAAAACTAATACCGACCGCCTAAAAGATATAATTTAATTTTTGTATTATTTTGATTATTCATATTTTTGCGTACCGCCGTTTCCGGCCAATTTTCCCGAGATTATCATTTAATTGATCAACCTTGTATTAGTTTTAAGATCAACTCAATAAACGCAAAGAATATTTATTGTGAAAGAATATAAAATGCACGACTCATACTCATTCACCAGTTCCGCTAAACCTGTCCTGTAAATCCGCCCCGTCATTTACCGCTTTAGTTTTAAGATTTGTTATTTCACCAATTTGATTATTATTTAAACACAATGGTAAATTTCTTTTCTTTTAATATTAATTACAGTTAAATTTTCATGCATGTCTTTTATTTAACTTTTCATTATTAAATTCATTTTTTATTCAGTAATTTCAATTTAGTTTATAAGTTTTGAACTTTGGCTTATTCGAGCCTCCGACCGACCATCTTCCAGCATCAACCCTCAGGTAAAAGTAAAAGTCTGATGCCACCGACGTCAACGAGTTGTCTACGGCAACCGCCAGAAAAGCCAAACGTTACAATATATATATATATATATATATATATATATCTTTTTTGTGTCCATGAATATGTGTGTGTTTGTAGCTAATATATGTATTTTATGAGTTTATAAATCCATAGTTATTTTCTTATAGATTACCTCCTTATGGATAATGTGCGTAATGTTACATTATACACTGGGGGAGAAAGCCTATTATAAGGGGATTTTGGCCATGTCTCTGGAACTTGGTTTCATATTCTATGAATAGAAACCTTTCATTTCCACTTCATGCCATTAGCGTGAAAAACCAGGGAAAGCTAAGCCGTGATCGTTTTTTTTTCATTTGGCACCACTGTGCACCGGCACTTATCAACGACCCATCACAAAGCTGGCCAGCGCCTCCAATCCTGTCACGGCGGGCAGAACAGTTTCGTGATCGTCTTTGACGAGGCGGGTGGAATGTTGTGCATTTTTTGGCCGAGCGCGGTGCCGCCAATTTTCCCGCGTTACCCCCCTTTCTCTCTCTACACATGGCGTCGGACGCCACGATCGAGGAGAACTCGGAGCAGGTGCTTACCTCAGTTACGCATCACCCTTCGGACCGTGCAGTCGTCTCGTCATCTCGTTAATTATACAGTGTTCATAGTTTAGTTTGTTTGTTAGTTCGTGTATGTTAATAAAGTTTACCCTTTCCTTTTAATCGTGATTCAGTGTTCTGTTTTCCCCTGTGTGTGTGCAGTGTTAATTATCTTCCATTGTGAGTTTTGTTGGTTTTTTGTAAGTGGATTTCGGAATCACCTTTCGTGCCGGCGCTTACCCAGTGAGGGTTCGAGCTCAGTGTTAACTGTTGGTGTTTTAGTCCTACCTTCACCTCACGTCTCAGTATGATCGGCTCTTGAGTTTTTCCTTCCCTCGACCTGAGTCAAATATTGCAAACACATTCGATACATAAGACACGAAAAACTTCGAGAAAAATAAATCCCATACAAAAGAAATATTATTACTTTATTCATTTTTTATTATTATTTAAGAAAATTAAAGAAATAGTAAACTTTTATTATTATTTAGACTTCTTAAATCTTAAAAGTGTGCAAGCATTTTCAAAATTTAAATAATTTAAACTATTACAAAATTAAAAGTTACTTTACGAATATAGCTTTTTATACATATATTTTTTATATTAACCTTTAAATATCGTCTTTGATTTCCAAGATATATCATAAGTGATTTCCAAAATCGATCTCTGGACATAGTCATGTAAAATTGTCCATGTTTAAAAACATGGGAACCCAAAATTCTCAATAGTTAATGAATAAATTTATTTAAAAATTAATAATGTTTTCAACAATATAAAATTCATAAAATTTATAAAAAATTAAAAAGCTCAAATTCTCAACGATTTGTATATCATTCCTATATTTAAAATATAAATGAAAAAAAATATTCTTCTAGTTTATATTTTCTTAATCATAGTATTATATTATTTTCTCAAACGACTTTTAAATTTTGCTTTGCAGAAAAACTGTTTATTCTAGGAATGATTCAATTTTAATTTTAAAATTAAATAAACAAACTTTAAAAAAAATACTTTTTAGGCAAGTTTATTATTGAATAGTATTGTTTTCCTAATAATATTTGAAATATATATATGTTTATTTCAATTTGAACTTTTAACAGTACTGCATACACAATTTTGACTAACAAAAGTTTTGAAATCAATCAAGAAATTGTCAAGTAATTTTGTATTTCATTGATTTTTTTTTAACATCAATCCCACCATTCTCTTCAATGTGCCCATAGTAGGAACAGGCAGAAATTGACCTACTGTCGTAGAGAACAGCTCTTTCCTTACACCTGATAGCTCCCGATCTCGAGGATTAGTGAGTACAGGTGCCTTGACAGCCTGTTCCTCCAGCACTGTACTTTTAATTCTCTTAAGAGCAGGTCAAGTATATTAATTTTATTCCAATCAAAAAATTGATTTTTTTACGAAAACTAATAATTTTAGCAAAAAATAAAATGAAAACCGCGTCTGGTATCAAAAAAGCAATATTTTCATTGATAAGAAAGAATTGATTTTATCGCTTCGTTTTCAAGAAAACCTTGAAAAACTTAAAACATAGAGGTCGGGGTAAACAATTTGATTTTTCACGATTTTCTTGACAACGAAGCGATAATATCAATTCTTTCTCTTCAATGAAAATATTGCTTTTTTTTATATAAGATGCGGCCTTCTTTTTATTTTTTGCTAAAATGATTAGTTTTTGTAAAAAAATTAATTCTTCGATTAGAAAAAGACAGAAATACGTGGCCTCTTCTTAAATGTTAATTTTACCTTTCACGCAAGACCACGTGTGGTATTACTAACTGTCCTCTGCTATTTATCCGTTAGCATCTCAAGAAGCTCTTTAATAGCCACCTCGAGTCACTGCAGCTTACCAGCACAGCCGTTTTTCTTCTTGATTTCTTGGGATATTATATGCTGGCTCCCATTTCCTAATCTTCCTGTAGTGTTTTGTGAGTTCAGCTCTCCCCAAAATCCGTGGAGCCAGCGCTGGCCACCGAGGCTTTCACCAGATCAAAACCACCGATGAGATTTAGCTGTGTACTCGCTTGGGGTAGTATCATTTCCTACTCACTGCTCATATTTATATTTGGTTTATTTTCGGGGTTCCTTTTCCTATTCTGTATCCTAGAAAGGAGACCTTTGACAAAGTGCTAGCATGGGGGCCAGATGCCCTTTGGTTATTTTTACGAAGTTGATATTTCTCCCCCTTCTCCTCTACTTCTTAAGTAACAGGGCTCCGGGTTTGGGGCCGACGCAGCGAAGTTAATACAAATATATATGAGTACGCTATATACGTGTGTAAGTATACTGCAACCATACAAAAAAAATGAAAATACTCAGAGAATTATGAAGAAATTTAAGGTGATTCTACTTAAAAAAAAGCTTTTTTTTTTTTTTTTTTTTTTTAATAAATATTTTGGTGGCTTTCACCTTCATCTTCATGATCTTAAGGGGACGCTGTATGTCTCTATCTTTTTCTAATTGAAAAATGTAAATTTTTGGGAAAACTAGTTATTATTGATAGAAATTAAGGGTTGTCCGCAACTTCTATAGTGAAAAACAATATTTTGTCTGATGAGAGCAAATTAATTTTATTGCTTTTTTTTCAAGTAAAGTTTGACATACTTACAAAATCCTAAATCAGGCTAGAGAATACGTTATTTAAGTATGTCAAACTTTACTTGAAAAAAAAAGCAACAAAATTAATTTGCTCTCATCAGACAAAATATTGTTTTTCGCTATAGAAGTTGCGGACAATCCTTAACCTCTATCAATAATAACTAGTTTTCCCAAAAATTTACATTTTTTAATTAGAAAAGAATAGAGAGATCCAGCGTCCTCTTAACGTATCACCCCACACCTTTATTTATACTTACAATTTTGTTTTTTCACGTCCCATTTTACCCCGCCCATTTCGCATTCGCCCGGGGTAATGCCCGTGAAGAGGAGAAAATCCATAGGCAAACCCAGTGGGGTAAGACCTGGAAAAACCCTCTCCGGAATAGGTCGGTGTATATAGCAGATTCAGTATTAGGCATCCTTGTATCAAGATACCTACACTGTATCTGCCACACCTCCCGCTCACATTCTCATGTGGCCAGCACGCCCAAGCAATCGTCACACAAAGCAAGTCTAGATTAGGAGCGCAGCGTTCCTTGGAGCGGTCACCCATCCAAGTATTAACTGTGGCAAGTGCTGATTAACTTTGCAGATCACCTGGCGCGCGCTAAACCACTCGGCCAATGCGTTGGACATTTTTCTTTTTTAACCGACTTCAAAAAGGAGGAGGTTCTCAATTCGACTGAATTTTTTTTTTTTTTTTTTTTTTATGTCTGTTACCTCATAACTCCCTCATTTCTTAACCGATCCGAAAATACTTTTTCTTATCTGATAGAGAATGTCTGCAGGAAGGTCCCATACGTGTCCTATAATTATTGGGCCAATATTTGGTTTGTGTGACCCAATCATCAAATTAAGAAAAAAGGGGTGTTTTGTTTTCTCATTTACCTCCCTTATACTTCATCTCTCTCTCTCTCTCTCTCTCTCTCTCTCTCTCTCTCTCTCTCTCTCTCTCTCTCTCTGAGAGAGAGAGAGAGTGAGAAAAAAACGCTGCCAAGTGCTTTGGGCGCAATGCTTTCTCATAGAGCTTATTAAGTTAAAGTAATTTGATTTGATTATTTAAATGTGATTTAAATGCAATAAATATAATTCCTATTAAAAAAAAAATAAAAAGAGGAAGAAAGAGTAAGAGTGAGGGTGAGGGAGTGTTTAGGAAATAGGAAGAGAGAGAGAGGGATAGATAAAATAGTGTAAAACTCAACATCAAGGTGAGATAAAATGAGAGTGAAAAAAAAATTTTTTAAATGGCTAAAAACTTAAAACTACACTGAGAAAACAAATTTTTTATAGCTTCCGCACCAGTTAGATAAAAAATTTAATTGAAAGCAAAATTTGAAGCCAATCCATTTTCAAGACCTAATTGGCTAGATAAATACAAACATTTTTTTCTAAAATTTCAAAACTCTCTTAAATTAAAACTACGCTAAGAAAATCAGTTTACAAAATTTTTTTTTAATTTGGTAATCGTAAATAATTTTTATGCAAAATTTTAAGCGAATTCATTGCGTAGTTTACGTGAAATACCGAAAAAAAGGAAAATTCGAAATTCATTTATTTAAATGACTGAAATTAAAACCACCTAAGAAAAATAATCCTCAATATCTTCCCACCAAGTTAGACAAAAAATAAATTTTATGCAATATTTGAAACAAATCCATCGAGTTGTTCTTGAGATCCAATTGGCTAAATGAATACACATACATACACATACATACAGACCTTTCTGGACACCATTTTTTTTCGACTACCTGAGTCTAAATATATAAATATAATAATAAATATACAAATTAATGAAAAAATAGATAAAAAATTTTTTTATTGATACAATGCTTTTTCTAAGAAAACTAAAATTTTTGCTTTCTGTGAGAAAGCAAAAATGTGATGAGAAGTACTTTTTTAAACAGTTGATGAGAACACTTAATTATCTCTGGTTCCAACAGTCATGCATTAAAAATAAAAATAATAAGTTTTCAGTTGAAAATTCATTTAATGAATTTTCTCTAATAGATACATAATATTCTGACGTAAAATCTCACCTACGATTTTTCACGAAGATATAAATTACTTATCTACTTATATTTAATATTATATTTTACTGAATTTGATATTATTATCGCCTAATTGGGTGTTATTTTGACTAAACATACAATTAGATACTTATTCTGTACTTTATACTTTGTTTCAGAGAAGAGCTCGCAATGAAAATTGGCTTGACAGAAGCTCGCATACAGGTGAGTTACTTACCAATTACTCTATTAATTATTTTTAATTCATACCTAACTATTTTTAATACTGCTTTTTTCTAGAGCATCGTTCATAGAGAACAATTTTTAAATTATATAAATTATTAATTTTCTTCAAATCTAAAAAAATTCATATCAAAATATTATATTAAATTTTAAACCGAAATTCAGATACAAAGTCACATGTGAAACTTTCTACACGGAGAAAAATAGTGTAACAAATTTAATTATAATTAGTAATAAAAATTACTATATTTTAAAAGACAGCTTGGACATTTAAAAACCATAAAGAGTTTTATTACATTTACAACTAATATCACTATAGTTCGGGTTTCCTCCTATGTGCCCGTGGCTGATCAAGGTCCACAGATCCACCCAATTTATTTCTATGTATTTTGATCTTCTGAACACGAAAAACAAGAATGGGTCACTTCAATCGTTGCCAATTTTGCGATATCAACAAATTCTTTATATTAAATAAAATAATTCAATATTTTGCTTAAAAAAATCATTTTTACAATTTTTAGTTAATTTTGAACAAAATGTTTTATATGAAGTCTATACCTTAACTGCTTAGGTTCGAAGATAAAAATTAAAAAAGTTTGAAAAATTGCGATTTTTCGAAATTTTGACTTAGCATTATGAGGACATTTCTATTTGAAACGTATATTTGAAGATAAAAAAAGATTCACAAGTCTGCTGCCATTTGTAGTCGTCCTTTAAATAAAAAAACAATTGCATGTTTTCAGTACTCATGCGTAACGACGATGTTAGTCTGAGCGCCTTGAAGTTCACTATTTATAAGGAGAACACCACAACTTAGGGAAAAGGATTCGGTTGAAACTGCAAAATATGATTTTTGGATAAAAAAAAGGAACCCATATTTTTTCTTTTTATCAAATAGGTCCTCTAGACAAAAATATGGACATTTTCACGAAAATTTTGCATAAAGAAGTGTTTATAAGAACTTGAATTACCATGCAATTAAAACAGCTCTTTCCTGTTTAAACTTCTACAAAAAAATATATTAACGATAATGTAACAAACTCAGATCCTCATTTATTAATAATTAAAAAAAAATTTACTTTTTTTTCTCTTTTTCTTTCGCTAAGATTAAAGAAACGAACTTGTCGCTCTTCACATCTGTAAGCCACATACACGGGTCACGCCGCTTATCTCTAATGACCCGCTGTGACCTATGACGCATCTACTAGCTTCTCTAGTAGTAACGAGACACTTCTTTTTTTCACCTCATAAATTAAATACTTTATGGGGCCATAAATTAGACTAAACTCGTAAATTAATATTATCTGAAGATTTCTTCAAAATCTGAGATATATATATATATATATATATATATAAGCTCATAGGTCCGTTCAAAAAAAGTGCTGTTTTTCATATTATATTTTTCACTCACTAATTGTACATCGCTAAGACCAAGGGTCAGTAATTCTTAAAAGCCATTGAAGGCACAAACAAATTTAAAAGAATTAAAGTCGTTTCATAAAATATATATATATTTACATTCTCTGTAGTTAGTTGCGTTAAAGAATTGTGCACTATAAATAAAGTCTGAATATACGAATTAATAATAAAAATTAACCAGTGTATTTCTTTCAAATAAAAAACCCATATATTTAATACCTACATAAATAAGAAGGAAGCATTCATCATCAAGATCCGGTAAAAGGTAAGTCTTGAATAAATTACAAATTATTTCATTATTTTCTGATTCTAAAAACTGGCTCTCGAGCCTGCGTAATAACTTATCCGCTACTCTAACCCTCTGCCACGCAAAAGCTTCCTATTGTGTAACCGCTCGATGCAATAGGAACTGTAACGCGCGAATAAATTAATAAATAAAAACTTATAAACGTTCGGACATTACAGCTATTTAAAAACTGATTACAGCGGTGGGATTTTTATTTTGCAATTTAGAATCGCAAAATATCGCTAAAAACTATAAACAAAGATAATAAATTTTTTTTCTATATAATTTAATTATAAAAATCAAAGTTATAAAATAGAATTCTAAATAAAAATTTAAATAAACTACTTAACATACATAAAATTAATACATATCTAATTTTGTTTTTTTTTTACAATACTAAATAAACGCTCTTTCTCTCAAATCATTTTTTGGTTATATTTCATGTCGAGAAATAAAAGCAATTAATAAATCAAAATAAAAGAAAATAAATGATTAACAAATATTGTTAATAATAAAATAATTAAACATAAATTAATAATAAAAATTTACAAATCTTAATTAAATACTAAGAGATAGATATATCTTATCGTAATATACACGCATAGAAACTTTTTATAATATATAATCTTTTTATAATTAATTAACTTTATACAGCTAACCATAATACTAACACTTCTATAACTGTTTTTTTTCATTAAATACTATAAAAATTATTTAAGTTAATTTGATATTTTAGATCAAATTAACACATCAAACACCGATAATTCGGACGGATAATTATATCAGTAACTTAACATTCTAAACTATAATCACTTAAAATAAATTATACTCCTTCTAAATTCAATTATAAGTATCTAATCTTTTTGCTTATTTGTTTCTTTTCTTATATAAAGAAAAAAAAAAGTGTGAACATTAATCGAATGATTATTTTTTTTTAACTCCAACCTAATAAATTACTTCCAAATTTTTCTTTCATTTTCTTTTAATTACAAAATTTTGTTTTAATCATCGATTTTTCAACAAATCCCTCTTAAAATTTAATTTCAAACAAATTCATAATTATTAATTAAAATTAAATATTAATTACATAACCGAGTAACACTAAATTCTTTTTATTTATTATTACCTCCTCAAACTAATATTTTAGTAAACTGATCTAACTTAAATATAATAATTACCCAATAAGCACACATCTGGAAAAAAGAATTCTTTAAGAATTCACGAATGTCCGCTCTGAAGTTAATAAAATATATTAATAAAGTATTCATAAAATATTCACAAAGTATTCTTCCGCAAAATTTAAATAAAAAATAACTCTTCAACGTATCTTTATAAATATTTTAAAAGGGTTAAGAAAGTATTCATAAAAAATTCTTTTTTGAAAAAGTAATCATAATCCAAAGTATTCATAAAGTAGTCAAAAAGTTTACTTTTGAAACACTGATTTTCTAGTAACTTACTAGGAGAGTGTCACACCTCCGGATCACGGATTTTGCTCAAACTTCGGGATAAGTTTTCAGATGATAAAATATGGAAAAAGCTAAAGTTATAGTCATAAATACTCAATATTTCCCTAGTTACAGGCAATTAAAGAAAATCACTAAAAAAGTTACTAGATTTTTAAACGCATATTTAATGTTCTTTCGAAGAAAAAAATAAAAAAATAAAACAACGCAACCCTCAAATACAGAAGGTTGACTGTCTTCGATATTATTAAATCAACAAATAAAAATCCATACAAATTTTTTTTATCATTAACGGAGTTTTTTTACGAACGAAAAAAAAAGAAAGAGATTTATCTCCCATTAGATAAATAACTAATAATATAAATATTAATCGACAAACACATATTTTCTTTCTTTTTTTGCAATAAACAATTTTCTTTATAAAAAATAGTAAGGATTAATTAACAAATTCAACTAATAATAAAAATAACGAAAATCGGTTTAAACTCTTAATAATACCGAGTATTATTAGCATCTTTTCTTTTTCTTTCTCTATTTCTCTCTCTCTCTCTCTCTCTCCTTGACCCATACTATACTTAAAACTAAGGCCTTTTAGCCTAGTAGTCTGCGTGCCGCAACACCCGAAACTTCTTCTCTCTCTTTCTTTCTCTCTCTTCTTCTTCTTCTTTTCTCTTTTCCCTTACTATCTTTCAATACGCTTCTCTTACAACGTTAGAACGATCTCCCTCACCACTCGGTCTCCCTTCTCTTTTTATAAGTATATATATATATATATATATATATATATATATATATATATATATATATATATATATATACACACACACGTATACGTAGCTTTTTCCCATGACCCATTTCCCTCTACTATAACTGCTATTATAAAATATTATAATTAATCGTCTAATTATTAATAAACATAACATAATACAATATCGTAACATATACATTTCTATACGTATACATATATATATATATGAATATAAATATATATATACATATATGTCTATGTTCATAGACATATTGTGTTACATTCACATATAAATATATATATTTTTCTATATTTTTCCTTATATACATATACACATATATTAACTCCAAGAACCCCCCCTGCTTTATTTTAAACAAATTTTGAGGAGCAATTTTTTTTTTCTTACAACAAAGTCAAGCCCGTACTATAACATATGTGCGTGTGTGTGCGTGAATGATTGTGCACGCAAGTATACGTACACAGATTACTAGCACCCATTCTACGAGCAGCCGTTATACTTGCTATTTTAATTAGTTATAATTCATTTACAATTTCGTCAATTCAATATAGTTGATCATACATATATATGAACAAATTAGAATAACTCCGCACCGTAACGAATTTTTTACGTCCAGTTGTCAAAATAATTTTTTGTTGGACTCTCTAAAAATAATTATCAAGGGAATTAATAATAAAATTAAATTTTTCTTTTAAATCAATTTAAAAATAATAAATTGAAGTTTCTTTTTATTATCAATTAAAATCTTATTCTTTTTTTTTATTAAAACCATTATTATTAAATAACATATTACCATATATATATATATTATTATAATAAATTAATATAGGAAATTATTATAAATATTATTTTCTTTTTATTTACGATAAAATAAATTTTTTTTCTACAGAATTAATCATTAGAAAACAATCAGATGATATAATTATTCATTTTCAATAATTAATTAATAATTGTATTTTAAACTAACAGATTGTATCATCAGCCTAAGAATTTTTTTTCCTCAAATAAGAAAAATCTTTCTTATTAAATTCAAAAGATCGGAAATAGATCGATTGAATAAATCCTTTGTTCAAGGAGGTTGTTTTTGCAAATAAAATACTTTTTCATTTTCGAAGAGAAATTCACTGATTTGAACATTTTTTTTATGATTTACAATTAATGTTGGCTAACCTGAAATAAAAATTTTTTTTATAACTTAATTCTGTTGCACAACAAATTCTGTTTGTAGTTCTCTTATCTCCTTCGTTTATATAAACCTTTTTCCCCTCTTTGCAGTGTGAAAGTAAAAACAATTGTAAATTCTTTTTCCCTTCCTATAAGTAGAACTCTCCAAAAGACTTCACGGGCATAGAGCAGGTCCCTTAAGGTTGATCCTCTTGCCCAACCTTTTTTTTTATTTTTTTTTGCTTAACTAACTCTAACTGTAAGTTTGGCGCGCATGTACCCTAACTTGGTGCTCTCTCATGAATCTGATTGAGGCGTTCTGATGTTACTAAGGACAAGCTTTAACCGCTAGTGTGTACTACACGCCTAGTGACACCAAAACTCATTCCAGATTAAATAAAGCATTCACACTTGAGTACTGCGATATCTCATCCTGCTAAACCGACCTTAAGTTAGTTCATCCAAGTCTTTTCGAAATTGCTACATAATTTAAGCAAAATTCTTCTTTTTTTTTTCGTGGCTCCTTCATTTTACCAACAGTACAATTATATGGTTATAAATTGGTTATATAGTTCGCCAGCCGACGTTTATAAGTTTAAGTGTCTCCCCTGTCGCGCTCAGTGATAGCTGTCCTAGGCACACATTTTTTTTTATTACAAAAATTTTTTTTTGTTGTGATTGCTAACCTGGTTGACGCCATTACTGATACGTTCAGACAGGTACAACTATTCTTCCTTTTACCGGCTGAGGATCTCTATACCTAACAACTTGATTAATATTTTCTCTTATGCCCCGATCATTGAGCCCTCGCGACTATAAGGAGATAAGAAAAAAAATAACCAAAATCGGAATACTACGACGTGAACACAGAAAAATTTTCAAGACAATAAAGCAATTAAATATAACCGAAACAACCTTAGAGTCACTAATCGTGGAACAGTCATTAGAATTCTCATTCTACATAAACGAATTGTACAATAGCCTATTTGAGAATTCGGGAAACTAAAAACTTCCTTTTTTTTTTATATATTACCATATCGTCTTAACGACTCTTTTCCAATATGCGTAACAAATTTTTTTTTGGCTACGCTTGTGCATACATACGTAATCATAAGTGTACTTATACGCGTGTATACGTGCTCGTAGGAGTATCTGCGTACATGTATATATGTGAATCAATATATTTTCTTTTGTTGTTGAATTTGGACACCCCTCCCCCTTTTTTGTTCTTCTCCTCCTCCCCTCTAAACCATCACTAACATTCCTCATCTACAAGAAAAGTTTTTTTTTCTCTATTTTTTTTTTATTTTTGTTGTTTTTGGGACTCGATAAATTACAAAAGGGAGTCTTGTAACAAAAGCATATACCCACACATATATAATACATAAACGCATAACCCTATACCAGTACAACAAGAGAACCAAGACAAGCATCCCATTAACTTATTGTGACACGCACCAAGGAAATATTTACCACCAAAATTATTAAAGACTATAATTCATAGGTTACGCGAACTTTGTTTTTTTTTTCCTCATATGATAGACACCTACCCATTATCAACAAACTTAGAATCACGGATTAACACGTTAGAACTCCATACCTTTTTTTAATGAGAATCATTACAGACAAATCCACCGATTTGCCATTTTTTTGGCATCCTTGCCGAATTTCAGCTTACACAAAAAGTAAGTTTGGAATTTATAGAATTCATAAATCAAGCAGAGGAAGGAGAAGATATTGCGGAAATCGACGAAACACTAAATTCTTTCTGCAAGGATTTGCCAAACTCAGATAACAAAGAAAACACAAAACCGCAAAACTAAATTTCCTTAACGGCTTATGATTCCCCTTCCCCCAGAACCTCTGGACCTAAATCACCTCGTCAATTTATTAGACAATTTTAATATGAGAGTAGGATTATACAAAGCCTGGATCGAGGAAGCAGGAAGTGCCATTATAATACAACAACAAATAATAAACGATCTGCAGGAAAACATATCTATGCTAGAAGGAAATTACAAACGATTAGCAAATTACGTAAGCTCTTTATACACCCAGATACTAGAAAGAACCGGAAGACTAGAAACTAGTCTGACGACGACCGAAGTAGCCATAGTAAAATTGTCTCAAAATTTCCAGAAATTGAAAATAAAACCTGAAGACGCAATCCATGAGCAATAATCTTGCTGAAGTTCTAACAAAACAACAAGAATATCGCAGATTGCTTAATCTAAGTAGCAGGCTTACCGCTTGCGAACAACGGGCCTTGGAACTTGACAATTTATTAGAAACCCAAGAAAAATCCTTAATCGACATTAAAACAATCACTGCTGGTTTAAATAGCAGCCATCGCGTTTTGCAGAACGATAATAAAACTTTGCACCTTTGTAATTTAAGGAAAATAATAGAGTTAAATAAACGCCTCGCCAAGGGGGTAACGAATTATTAAAACTCACGTGTGATTTTTCAAGTTTTTCCCTTCAAGATCGACAAAAACTTAGCCATGGCAGAAGAAATGGCGAATTTAACGCATCATCAGAACATCACTGATGCTCTACTTAATACCATGGGTGAATGCATGGCAGTGCAACAAGCATTGCTGCACATTCCCCTATATGATGGTAAGAACATGCCACTCAAGACCTTCCTTCAGGACGTGGAAAATGGATTTAATATATGTCCTGAAGGGATCCACAACGCGTTTTTTAAAGGTGTGATGGCAAAATTGCGGGATACCGCTATAGATGCAGTCAGCGGGACTGCATCTCTAGCGGTATTAATAGCCTCGAAACCCTGAAGAACGCCTTAAAAGAATACTTTTCACCCAAAAAAACATACTCTCACTACTGTGCTGAGATACAGGGAATCAGAATGCGGAGGAACGAAACTGTAATAGAATATTACAGTCGCATAAAAAGGCTTATGGAAGGAGGCACGACCTCGCTCAAGGAGAAATTTCAAGCTGTGCAAGTACCCCATATGACCGTAATGCTCGAAGGACTCGCACTAGAATCGCCCAACGTATCGAGAGAGATATGCTCTCCTCAAATGACAGGAAGGGTTCCCTTCACGTTATCGAAGCAGACCAACTTAACGACCGACGGACTCGGCAAGTAAAATTTTAAGAGGACAACAACAAATCACCATGGAGACCACAGTCACCCTCAAGGAACGAACAAGGGTATGGACTCTACAATCGATCTGACTCACCTGGCCGCGATGACAGAGGAAGATTCGAGAACGACTCTTACAGAAGGAGCGTATCACCCGGTGGAAACGATCGGACGTATAGGTCATATAACCGTTCTGACTCACCCAGTCGTGACGAAAGAGGGAGATTCGGAAACGATGCTTATAGAGGAAACAACAGTAGACCTCAAGGCCCTACAGATTACTCTGCCAGGAGATACCCCAATAACTATACGGAAAGAACCAATAACTATTCCAACAGGAATGAGTATAGAAGAGACAATAGAATTTACAACCCTAGGACCACAAGTACCTACCCAGAGACGGGAGCGCCTCAGCCCATTCCAACAAGAAATATACCTCCGATGCACTACCCGTATATGCAATCAATGACATATCCATATCCATATCCGTACATACCACCTTATCAACCACAATACCTTCCTATAATGTTCCAACAGCCTAGATCACAGGAGGCTTTAAACTCATTGCCTGCTCGTCAGACGGACGCCTCGACGAGCAAGCCCCCTCAGGAGCGTCCACTTGCAGTGAAATTTATAACTGCAACAGACTTACAAGAAGACCCAGTCATCGAGGAACAGGACCAGTAATCAAACTACAAGCTCCAGAATTAAAAGCACCAACAGAATTCTTGATAGATACAAGAGCAGAAATAAATCTTATCCATGTAAGAGCTCTGCAACCTAGAACCGTCATAGTAGCCCATGAGGCAATGACCATAACAGGAATAACCACGGATTCTTTTAATACCGCTGGTTCTACAGAAATAACCCTCTTCGATAAGCCCATAAGATTTCAAGTTATAACTGGAAATCTCCCCACACCAGCAGCAGGCATACTAGGAGTCAACTTCTTAAAATCTGAATCAGCGGAAATCTCCTTCCACCATAACGCTCTGGTAACATCGTCACAACCTATCCACCCCGTAAGATTCGTAAACTACGAATATAGAGCACGGAAACCCACAAAATATATTTTACAGGCTCGATCCAAAACACCCATTGCAATAAATCTGCATAAAACCGATTTAAAAACCGGATACATCCCTAGACTAAAGACCCCCGACAACATATTCATAGGAGAAGCCATAGTAAAGAACGACAACCACAAATGCATCGTTATGGCAATCAACTCCTATGAAGAGGATGCCGAAATTGAAATTCCACCACAGGAATTACAAGCATACGATGAATTTGAGGAGTCAGAAGATTTCTTCGACAGCGACGGTTCAGAAATAGACCTTTCTGCAAATGAAAGACTCCAAAAGATCCTAGACAGCTTACGCTTGGAACATCTAAACGAAGAAGAAAGGGAACATGTTCTAAAAATAGTCGCTGATTTTCCACAATTATTTCACCTGCCTGGAGACAAATTACCAGCTACAGACGTTTTGAAACATTGTATCCCCACAAAGGACGACGTACCTGTATTTATTAAATAGTACAGATACCCTACGATCCACAGAGAAGAAATACAGTATCAAGTAACAAAACTACTGAATGATGGAATAATCGAAAATTCAAAGTCACCATACAATTCACCTTTGTGGATTGTACCAAAGAAGAACGACTCAAGGGGAAATAAAAGATGGCGGATGATAATCGACTACAGAGCCCTCAACAAAAAGACGGTTGATGACGCGCACCCCCTCCCAAACATAACAGAAATCCTGGTTTGTCTCGGTGAAGCAAAATACTTTTCCATCTTCGATCTAGCTTCAGGCTTCCACCAAATTGAAGTTAACGAAGCAGACCGGCACAAAACTGCTTTTAGCTCTGCAACAGGGCACTACCATTACGTTAGTATGCCTTTCGGCCTTCGCTCGGCTCCCGCGACCTTCCAAAGGCTCATGAACCTAGTTTTGCTAGGTTTACAGGACTCAGAACTATTAGTTTACCCGGATGACGTTATCATCTTTGCCTCAAACTTGGTAGAACACGAGAAAAAGGTACGACGCCTCTTTAATCGACTCCTTGACACTAAACTTTCATTACAACCAGACAAATGCGAATTTTTACGCACAGAAGTTAAATACCTAGGTCACATTATCTCAGAAGAAGGAGTTAAACCTAATCCAAAAAAGACGATGGCCGTTAGAAATTTTCCAAAGCCCAAAAATCAAACAAACATAAGGCAATTTTTGGAACTTGCTGGATATTACAGACGATTCATAGAAGGATTCTCAGCAAGGGCAAGACCCCTCTCGGACCTCCTAAAGAAGACTGTCCCTTTCGAATGGACAGAGAAACATGAAAAAAGCTTCGAGGATCTGAAAAATGCATTATGCATTGCGCCAGTCCTTCAACACCCAGATTTTGAAAAACCTTTTATACTTACCACTGACGCATCTGATTATGCCGTGGGTGCAGTATTGAGCCAAGGAGCAATTGGCCAAGATCGACCGATAGCACACATGTCGCTAATGATGAAACCAGCAGAAAGGAATTATACAACAACCGAAAAGGAATGTTTGGCCATAATATACGCTGTTTTACATTTTTGTCCATACCTCTACGGATGACAATTCACGCTCGTAAGCGACCATGAACCACTCAAATGGATGGATTCAGTAAAACCACCAATTCAACGGTTAATAAGATGGAGAACTCGATTAAGAGAGTACGAATACAAGTTTCTCCACAAACCTGGTAGACTAAATGTCAATGCTGATGCATTATCTAGGAACCCGATACCAGAAGAAGCAATATCATTACCTACGAGTTTACCTGCCAAATGCAAGGCCCCAGCGCCCCCGAAACCACGAGGACGACCACCTGGAGTTAAGAATAAGCCTCCAGATCAATTATCGACATCGACCACTACAGGTGCAACCATCGCTGATCGAGTTAGGAACCGACGTGCACGCGAGGAACCAATTCCTGCTCGAGCTTTACGTCCAAACGAAAAACGTAGTCATTCAGAGCCACCACCAACAAAACCAGCTCCGCAAAAACCTGCCCAACAAGTTCCAAAAGTTACCGATTCGAACCATAAACAGCCAGTAAGTTCGGGCTCGCTCCTACAGAACAACGCTCCCTCTGTCCCTATACCATCCACGTCCTCAAACGATAATGTACCCAAACCAATAAGACCAATAAAATATACAAAAAAAGTAACGTTCGAGACTAACGAAGAATCAGACTCGAATAAAGTACCCCCAGTGCCACGTAAACGATTTAGCGGATTCTCAAGTTTGGTACCGCAAGGACCACACATAACCAAACAGACCTCATCACAAGACGAACAAACAAATGACGAAGAAGAAACCATGCCAACAAAACAAAACATAATCGAGTCAGTCCTTCGGAAGAGCTCAAACTCCGAAGACTGCATCAGTCGACGAGTACTGATGGAACGAAACAAGCCATAGGCCTCGACCCATAGCTCGCTCTACTCCAGTGGACCATGAACTAAGCAACTCCAATAACCAATCATGTCACAGAAATGGGTTACATCCTATCATAGAAGATAGTAGTACTGACGATTCCTCAACGGAAGGAAATGAAGAAATTCACTATACCCCTCCCAAGATATTTGATACCATATCTCCAGAATTATTCTATCCTGAATTCATGAAAACACCAAATAGTGTGCTACAAATCAGGCTGATAAATGAGAGCCTCACACATGAAAAGGATAATTTACTTCACTTTATATCTGCGGATTGCGAATTCACCACACCAGTGGCAAAATTATTAATAGACCTAAACCAGTTGGACAAGCATTAAATGAAGAAATTAAAACCAAAACAAGGACAAGTATTAGTAACACCAAGAACCAGGACATATTTACTAAACGCCGTTCTCACCAATGGACACTTCGAAGTCTTTTCAGAACAAGAACTCCGAAATACACTCAAATACCTAGCAGAGTGCATAAAGGAGTACGACATCAAAACTTTACGTATCTCTAAACAGAACAACTTAATTGACAAAATATCATTTTCAACTTTTCTGCAAATACTAAAGGAATCATTAAACCACTGCGACTGCAAAATCTTTATTTGCTACGGATCAACCACTATACCCCCAGACGACATGAGGGGACGAATTATTGAAGAATTTCACTCGAGTATGGTAGGAGGCCATAAAGGAGTAACAAAAACATACAGGAGAATCAGAGAAAAATTCTTTTGGAATGGAATAAAAGAAGACGTAACAGAGTACGTAAGGACCTGCCAACAGTGTCAGGAACTAAAATTAGTACGAGTCAAAAATAGAGAACCAATGATTATCACGGATACACCCATTGACCCATTTGACAAGATATCGATCGACACTGTAGGACCTCTACCAGTCACCCCAGATGGTAACCGACACATATTAACTATACAGGACAATTTAACCAAGTATTGCATAGCTGTTCCTGTTAAGAACACTCAAGCTGAAACCATTGCAGATGCTTTAGCCAGACACGTAATATCTCTTTATGGCTCACCACGCGGCATTTTATCCGACAAAGCACCGGCTCTCATCGGAAACGTTATGCACCAACCAGCAAAAATATTCAAGATTCAACAAGTCACAACTTCCGGACATCATCCGCAATCAAATGGATCACTTGAAAGAAGCCATATTGTACTGACAGAATACATCCGACAATACATAGAAAAATACGAGGATTGGGACAAGGTAGTACCATTCGCCATGTTCTCATACAATACAAGCATACACGAATCAACCGGATTTACACCTTTCGAACTAATCTTTGGTAAACCAGCAAGAACACCAAGTTCACTGCCCATGGACAAGGTTGACACTTACTCTTCCTATATGGCAGAACTTATCAACAGATTACACGATACTAGGAAAATGACGTCAGAATCTCTGGTATCCTCAAAACACAGAAACAAACAATATTACGACAGAAGGGCTAAAACACACCCTTACAAACCAGGCGATCTGGTATACGCAATTAAAGAACCCCGACAAAATAAACTTGATAAGACACACAAGGGTCCTTACAAAATAATAGATCTTTTAGAAAAACACAATGTTGTCCTAGAAGACGAAACGGGGAAACGTCTATTAAAACACTTAGACAAGATTAAACCTGCTCACCACCAATAGAACGTTTTGTTTCAGATGTGGATTCCTGTTTTAGCCTTAGCCTCAGTTGCATCTGCCATCGACAACAACTACGCTATACAACAATTGACAAATAACCCAGGAATATATTATGAAAAGCTACAGGACATACGATATACTGAAGCAAATTGGAAAATAGTAGTCTTTATAAATATGAAATCATTACATTATAATGCAACCTTTATAGAAGACACGCTTCAAGGACTTATACACCAATGTTCCCACGGAAAAAAATACCCTGAAGTTTGTGATCCGATGGTGAAGAGAATGTACGTTTTAAAAGAAAAAAACAAGCTAATAACCCAAATCCATGAAGAACTAATTGATGCGATGAACGAAGTGAAACCCATGGAAACTGACCAGAAGGGTGTCTGAGTTGCGGATCACAGATCTTAATGGAACTTTGGGATAAGTATTTAGGTACCAAAATATGAGTAAAGCTACAGCGGTACGGTCTAACGCTTCGAAAAATTGAAGTTATGGACGATTATAGTTTTATTTTTAGAAAAATATGAAAAAAAAACTTCTAATTAGAATGTGAATAATTTTGTCTGAAAATGTCTTTTATAAATCTACAATAACTAAAATAAAAGCAGAGAAAGCAAGCTTTAATTTGCTAGTTTCCGAATTGAAAAATAATAATTAGAACTAAAGTTATGCTTGTTTAAAGTTAAGCAGCTAAAGAGTACTAAAAATCACCATCCTTCAAAATTTAGACTATTTTCAGTACTCTTTTACTGCTTAACTTTAAACAAGCATAACTTTAGTTCTAATTATTATTTTTCAATTCGGAAACTAACAAATTAAAGCTTGCTTTCTCTGCTTTCATTTCAGTTATTATAGATTTATTAAAGACATTTTCAAACAAAATTATTCACACTTTAATTAGAAGTTCTTTTTTTATATTCTTCTAAAAATAAGACTATAATCGTCCATAACTTCAATTTTTCGAAGCGTTAGACCGTACCGCTGTGACTTTACTCATATTTTGGTACCTCAATACTTATCCCAAAGTTTCATCAAGATCATGAAGAAAAGGAGTGTCCTCTTTGGATTCATAGGCAGCATCAACAGATCACTCTTCGGAACTCTTTCCACGGATGACGGAGAAATATATGAAAAACAAATTAACGAATTATTTAATGGACAAAAAGAAATAGCCAAAATCGCAACGGAAGGAACACACATAGTCCAACATAGGTTAGCCTCAATGGCTAACCAAATCAACGAAAATAAGGATTACATTTATAAAACCTACGGACTTTATTTAAAAGCAATCAAAGATTTCGAAAAAATAAACGAAGTAGCTAATTACGCTAAAATTATGGAAAACTTCTCAGGTACGATAAACTACATAGAAACCGCGCTTAACCAATACAAAGAGACTTTTAGAACACTAAAGGATATCGTACACGCCGTAAGAATTGGTCATGTGCACCCATCATCAATGACTACTGTTAACCTACAAGTCATTAGGCAAATAACCGACTTACACCCTGAACACGAATTTCCTATCCCTATCACTCACGCACGAATGGAAAAATTAACAGAAATAGCGACCGTTCGACTAGGATTTAGAAATACCAAATTCCTGATAGAGATCAGTGTACCTATGCTAAATAAATTTCCTACCGAATTATACAAATTACATCCGGTACCAATCGCACAACAACAAGATGACCACCTAGTCACAGCATTTATCACTCCCTAAGCTCAATATATCTCATTGAGTAATGATAAAAGATCCTACAGTCTCTTATCCGACTCAGATCTAAAATCATGCAAACATGCATTACATTATAGAATATGCACTAATAACGCACCGATATTCGACGCAAACAACGATCCAGCATGTGAATACTTACTTCTAAATCAACCAAGTAACAAAGTCTTCGATGAATATCCAGTAAGTGTGATGAATAAATACAAACCTCATTGGATACACCTAGAATCAATAGATGGATGGCTCTACTCAGTCCACGGCCCAAACATAGTACAAATACTATGTCTAGGACAAGGGCACGAGATCATAGAAATATCAGCAGTCGGAATAATACAGTTAAGACCCAGATGTTCAGCCAGGCACAACCACGTAACGCTCACAGGACTAAAAACATTAGGAACATCCGTAGAATTTCTATACCTACCACAAATCCATTTAAATATCACGAAAATAGACGGAAATATCTTCAGAGAAATATCTACACTCAACGAGTCCTTACCATTCCTATCACTAAGGGGTGCCGTTGGACAACTAGAGCCAGATTTGAAACTGGACGAGATACAAAATAAATATGATAAAATTATAACGGAAACAAACAATGAAAAATTCACAAACTACGTTTCGTACGAAACAATAGGATTAAATACGTTAATAGTAATAGTAGTAATTATACTACTAATAATAGGCTGCCTTAGATGTAACAAAAATCGTCTTCACGAACAGAATCCACAACCGAATTCCGACGATTATACTCTCAATGTTCTACGACCTATAAACGTAATAGAAAATCCACCCATATTTACCACATGCCCAGAGCTTCACCACGAGCACATCATAACTCACTACCATCAAATGAACCAGAAACTTATACAGACGATGAGAATTAACTTTAACACTCTCCCCCTCAGCTATTACAGGAAGGAGCTTAGAAGACCAAAATGACTACCCTAGTAAAAATTTGGGTAACAGCAATTATGATACACATAGCGTATTCCAGGATTAACAAAGTTTCAATAACGTACCTAACAACGAACCCAGGCATATACTTCCAATACATTGGACCTGTATTACACCAAAACAACCAGTGGACCGGCACCGTAAAATTCAACTTCAACGAAATTAACCACGGAATCATCAAAACACAAAAGGAAATAGATGACTTAACTAAAACATGCAACAGAACCATTCCAATATGCCAACTGTATTATTCATAAACAAGAGATATCGTAAGACTTCTCGATCAAGCTAATATATTGATATCAACCATAAGTCAATTAGCCCTACCACGTGCAGCTGATGAAACTCCTACAACAGTCACCAACAACATAGACACGGAACTTACGAGATCTCGAAAAATAGCAAAGGAACTCCAAGATATTCAAAACTCCGTCAAGTTCAGAAGGAACGATAACCTTGCTTACACAATCACTGATTATGTACTCTTAATCCAGCCAAAGCTAGACAAAATAAGAGAGTTCTTAATATTACATATCGATCTATATAAACTAATACTGGAAACTATAGAATCAGCGCAAACCAAAACCTATTTACAACTCAAACGATAAACAATATATTTCAATACATAAAATTGAAACCAAACACCACGCACGCTATGCCCCAACCATTCTCAATCAACTTTTATAAAACGATATCATGTATAGCGAAAAGGTCAAATGATGACGTGTACATTGAAATTAACGTCCCACTCTACGCAGAAGACAGTTTCACGCTCTATCGTTCATATCCTGTCCCTGCACCAGCTACCTCTACAGTCATAATACCACAAGAAAATTACATAGCAATATTTTACTCAGAAGAGGAAATAACCAGCTGTGTGAGGATGAAAGAAGCAACATATTGCAATACTCCTAGGAAGACTAACTCGGAAACAATATGCGAAACCCAGCTCCTTCTTAACAAACCTACGAAGGAGTGTAACACAAAAACAATACGAAACTTTAACAACACGGGGAGACACCTACAGAACACAAACGCTAGGATCTTCTCAGTCTCAGACAGGGAAAAACTCTGTATAGCTTGTGATAATAATCAAGAAGAAAACATCGAAATAACAGGAATAGGTATAATCGAACTCCCGTTCGGATGTCAAGCGTCAACAAGAGACACATTACTAACAGCATCACCAAGCACAAATAAAATCAAACAATATTTCCACTATACCAAGGCCGTGACCATGGCAATAGAAAAGGACACTATAATAACCACAAACAAATTTGATAACCTAATATACAAAATCATCTCTATAATATCTCTTCTGTTAACCACTAGCATTGGAATAATGTGGATCATCAAAAAGAACAAAAAGTACATACTACAAAGGAACATTGTGGAAATCCAGAAAGAAATACCATCAGTACTCACCCAAGAACAAGAAGAAATGTACATAAACTCCACCAATATTTACTACACAGTTTACCTCCCCAGGGAAATAACAACAAATTAAAAAAAAAAAAATTTTGGTATAGAGAGGAAGCTACATAAGGTCAATCGATTTCCCTTACTACAGACTCCAGCCTTATACCCTTACCATCACTACTTTTCCTTACACCAACCTATCACTAATATTTTCCACCCAAACCTTGTATTCTCTATTTTCTTTTCTTTCCACAGATGCAAGTTCTGATACTGCTCGCCCTACTTACCTCCCCCTTAACCTACTCCATGGGAAGCAATCTGCCCTACTCCATCATGGATATTGAACGTCCATCAGGGCTTTACTTCGGAAACATAGGAAAAGTCGCCTGTAAAATCTCAAACTGGACCTTAACGATAACTATAGACCTAGCTCTCATCAATCCAGAGAGAAAAAACGTTGGACAAAAATTTGAAGATATCTACGCCAATCGTCCAAAAATACTTAAAATATGCCAAGCAATGCTCAATCAAGCCAACCATTTTTATAGTAGCATCTCTACAGCTAAAGAAATATTTAACGATATCAACAATATCATACCTCAAACTACAAGCCGAGCACCAACACAGCTTATTACAACAAACCTACTTCAAGAAAAGGCGGAAAGATTAAACAACACATTTAGACAGCTGAACTATGCATACTCCACTCATATCTCAGAAGCTCAATTTATGAACAATAAATATCTTGCGAAACTTGGAAATTGGTCTGAAACAATGGAGAATAATATAAGGCAATACATAGGATTATGTTACGACACTTTCAGTACCCTGAATGCAATTATCGATGGTACCCTCGGAATACACCTATTTACTCAAGACACCATCACCCGGATAATCAGAGAAAATAATAACGGATCAACAAAATCTAATTTTCCACAGGTCGACCCATTTCTAACAAGATTACGAGGCCTTCTTCACATCCAGCTCAGCAAGACAAACGCAACCATATACATCACAGTCATCTTCACCACATACACCCAAGGAAGATACAATCTGTACCAGATGCATCCGTTCCCAGTACCACGGGAATTCGGACTCTCTATGTAGAACCTATATTCGTCTTCCTCGTAACCAAAGAAAGGACAATGACGCATTCATTCATGAACCCCAATCACCTGAGGAAATGCACGGAAATCGAAGGAACTTTTTACTGTCCCCAACCACAGAAATCATATGGCCATAGCTGCGAAATGTCTTTACTAATGGACTCTGAAAATAAAGAACCAGAAGATTGCAGGATACGCACAACCAGACAAAATACCACAAGATGGGTTCCGCTATCAAGTGGTAACCAATGGATATACTCCGCCGCTCATCAGCAATTCGTCACTATTTTATGTCCAAACGACCAACACGAGGCAATATTACACGGAGTAGGACTTTTTCAACTGGATAAATCATGTTTGGGTAAAACTAAAAATTACGACATCAAACCACGGCTTAAGACTGAAACTGATACTCCATTGTATATCTACAATTATCAACCCAACACATCGACTGTTGCACTTTTCAACCCTTTTGGATTCATCAGTATACTACAGAGCAAACATACCCTAATCAAAATAATATACGTATTGATCAGCGGATATCCAATCTTGATTATTATTATGATGACCGCATTATTACGCACAAAGCGACGAAACAGATCTCGTAATATATTGCCATTACTACCTCCAAACATTATATCTCAAGACATGGCCATGGAACTCTGCGTAACTCCTCGAACATACAAGCGGGAATACACATCGATATTGGATGAAGAATACAAACCAAACGCACATTTTTCACCCGTCAACTGCGACTACGAAAAACCACTACCGCCACCACCAATTACTCAAACCATCGATTAACTTAAAACTCATTTTTTTTTTCACCATAGTTTTTAAGGACCCACCTTCATATTAAATGCTATTGTATTCATTTTCTCACTCTTTTATCCTTGCCTGAATAATAACTAACCTCCTAGCTTCTTGTCTATTCCTTTTTTTTTTCTTCTCACTGCTACTCTTGCGTTTACAGCTAATATCTGAAACACGAAACCACCATGATTAAGGGAATCTGTGCCACTCAAGACCCCAACATCAAGGCCATTTATTACAACACAGTGAGCCGCAGAATTTTATGCAGTACTTGTTTCAGCACCACCGAACATACTGGGCGCTACGAAAAACAAACCCGGTTCCACAGATTCTCCCAATCCACCGAACCTCTCTATTGCAAATGTTACAATTGTAGTAAATACCTACTAACATTAAAAACGGCCCGCAAATATGTATAGCTTGCATTACGACGGCCCTACAACACTTAGAAGAAATCAATGCCATAGGAGGGAAACAGATTTACGATACCTACGGGAGAATTAATACAAAAGAAAGAGGACCGGCCATGTGTCGTCAAAAGACCCCTCCCCCGAAGGGATTACCAAATCTCTACTCGGAATCGGAGCCCGAAGAAATCATCAACAGTGCACACTGCACGAAAGCTCAACTGCCGGTGCACTACAGCAAGATGAGCCGTAAGGTCATTTGCGAGAAATGTTTTTCGACAACTACGAAATACAAAAAACACTACAAGCGTTATACTTGCTTCCACAGTATTTTCCTGCCCGGAGTCCAAGAGCGACGCTGTGTCTACTGTCAAGTTCTACTACTGTACACCAGAAGAGCCAACTCTTGTAAGACTTGTAAAAAAGCCGCACATCAACACCGATTTTAAATCAACGATGAAGGTGGCGCCCTCGTCAACTCTCATGACATAACTTAATAAACCCCTCCTACCCCTCTTGCAATCATTAAAGCATACCTTTATACAGCCATACCGCATACCTTTGTAAAATCATCGTTCATACCTTTGTAATAGCCATTTCACGACCACCTACCCACCCCTCTCTATTCTACTATCTTTCATATTACTCACCTACCTATACATATTTTTCCGTTTTTTTCATCAAAAATATTTGCTATATTTTCTTTGTCTCAATATAGATGGAATTCGTCCACAAAATAAACGTGCTTTTGAGGTTTGGGTTCTACCCCAAAACGGAGCCATGTCACAGCTACAACATAAACGATATTGATGTCAACGACCAATGTAGACACTGCAACCAGCCATATCAGGCACGGCCGATTATTCGGATGATAAACCACGATCTGCTTTCAATCGTCATAATTACACAAGAACAAGAAAACCGCCTCAGGGAACTCTTTTCCCCTCCGGAGATGGTTGCTCTAAGAGAATTCTACTTGGTGGGGATACGAAGACCCAGACCAAGAAGCCCTCCTCCGCCTCCGGATAGCGACGACGACGATGGCTAACATTCCGAACCTCCTAGATGATTACACTCTCTGCATTTTATTTTATTTTATTTTTTTTTCTCCCTCTTCTCTCCTCTCTCTTTACATACATACCTTTTTGCGTTTTATTGTTATAGTCTTAAGAATAGAACGAGTTACAAGTTCATTTCACCAATCATAGCTTTAGTTCATCGAGGACGATAAACCTTCCTAACTAGGGAGGTGTAACAAACTCAGATCCTCATTTATTAATAATTATTTAAAATTTTATTTTTTTTTCTCTTTTTCTTTCGCTAAGATTAAAGAAACGAACTTGTCGCTCTTCACATCTGTAAGCCACATACACGGGTCACGCCGCTTATCTCTAATGACCCGCTGTGACCTATGTCGCATCTACTAGCTTTTCTAGTAGTAACGAGATACTTCTTTTTTTCACCTCATAAATTAAATACTTTATGGGGCCATAAATTAGACTAAACTCGTAAATTAATATTATCTGAAGATTTCTTCAAAATCTCAGATATATATATAAGCTTATAGGTCCATTAAAAAAAAGTGCTGTTTTTCATATCATATTTTTCACTCAGTAATTGTACATCGCTAAGACCAAGGGTCAGTAATTCTTAAAAGCCATTGAAGGCACAAACAAATTTGAAAGAATCAAAGTCGTTTCATAAAATATATATATATTTACATTCTCTGTAGTTAGTTGCGTTAAAGAATTGTGCACTATAAATAAAGTCTGAATATACGAATTAATAATAAAAATTAACCAGTGTATTTCTTTCAAATAAAAAACCCATATATTCAATACCTACATAAATAAGAAGGAAGCATTCATCATCAAGATCCGGTAAAAGGTAAGTCTTGAATAAATTACAAATTATTTCATTATTTTCTGATTCTAAAAACTGGCTCTCGAGCCTGCGTAATAACTTATCCGCTACTCTAACCCTCTGCCACGCAAAAGCTTCCTATTGTGTAACCGCTCGACGCAATAGGAACTGTAACGCGCGAATAAATTAATAAATAAAAACTTATTAACGTTCGGACGTTACAATAAAATGAAGTACAGGTTTAATACTTGAATTGAAGCATTGTTTTATCAAAGGGGTTATCAAGTGAATCGAGTTGTGTCAGATTACTTTGAAATTTTGATTACATGTTTATTATAACATTATGTACCTGCCATTAAATTTTTAGAAGCCTTAGCGGTACCGTTTTTGAGATATAAACTTCTAAGGTTTCAACTTTCAACACGTAATCTCTGTATTGACGTGCTGTAAAAGAGACGTTTTCAATTATTGTAAATTGGTTTTGTGTCAGATTCAAACCGAAAACTAATATGAAATTTAGAATTTCACAAAGAATATGTTGATCACAAATTAAAAAATACTATCGGAACTGTTTTCGAGAAATTACATATATATACAAATTATATATGAATAACATATATACAAGTAGAAAATATCTATAGAAAATGTATGAATCAAAGCATGTGAAACAAACAGAGAATAGTGATAGGGTAACGGCGACTAGTGCGTGCGTGTACATATATCAACGGTGCTTACGAAGACTATTATCTTTAGACATTCGACGAAGACTATAATTTCCACCATATATGACGAAAACTATTATTTTAATTTTCATGTAAACGAAGACTACCACTCCTCAATGATTTTAAACGAAAAGAATTATACTTCGGTGTATGTTGACGGAAACTATTATTTTAATTTTTATGTAATCAAAGATTATCACTCCTCAAGGATTTTAAACGAAAAGAATCATACTTCGATGTATGTTGACGAAAATTATTATTTTAATTTTCATGTAAACGAAGACTATCACTTCCAACAAAGAGCGCAGAAAAAAGTTATTTTTCATATTTTTGCAGATATAAGCATTATGCATCGTAGAATGCAAGTTAAGAAGGTTTTCAAATATATAAAGATGAATTTATAAGACACTTCCTTGTCTAAGCTTAAGAAAGGTACGTTAATCATATTATGATTTCTTTTTAACGTTTCATTTGTAGATACAAAATAGAAAAAAATTGAAATTATAATCGGAAATAAAAAGTATTTTTATTTACCGTAAATAGTTCAGAAATGAGTCTTTGCTGCCACAAAAAAAAGATAGTTTTTGACGCCCTTTATGATAAGTAAATTTTCTTCGCACTGTGTTAGAAGTCTTCGTATACATAAAAATCAGAATCATAGTTTTCATCAACATTCATCGAAGTATAATTTTTTTCGTTTAAAATCGTTGAGAAGTGATAGTCTTCGTTTGCATAAAAATTAAAATAATAGTTTTCGTCAACATACATCGAAGTATAATTCTTTTCATTGCAAATCGTTTAGGAGTGATAGTTTTCGTACGGCACATCGATATAACGAGCCACGATTGTAAGCATAGTCAGAATCAAAAGTTGAAACCATAGCACATGTGCGCAGAAGCTTTTTTTGATACTTCGAGCAATAAAACTTTTGTCTCTAACCAGTACTTGAAATCCTCCTTACAAAAGCTTTTATGGTTTAAAAGTTGCACCTGATTGAAATTTTTTTCAAAAATGTAATAAAAAGAAGGATTTATGAAAACTTGATTAACTAAACAATTTAGACTCTTACAAAAAATGTATAAATTGTAAGAAAAAGTGAAAGTTAAATAGTTTAATTCAAGCTCTATAATATTAAAAAATTTCGTCTTGTTCAAAAGTTACAGGTGATTAAAATATGCTAATGCTAATGAAAAAGTGTGACAAATTCAATATATATTACATGCTAAAAATATTAACAAACACGGAATAAATTTCAATTAGGCGCAACTTTTGAACTACAAAAGCTTTTTTAATGAAACAAAGCTTAAATTTAATTATTAAACCTGTACTTCATTTTATCTTTTACATGTTTTTTTAAAGATTTAATGCTTGGTAATTCTAGTTCTTATAAACACTTCTTTATGTAACATTTCCGTAAAAATGTCCATATCTTTGTCTAGAGGACCTATTTGATGAAAAGAAAAAACACGGATTCATTTTTTTTTATCTAAAAATCATACTTTGCAGTTTCAACCTAATCCTTTTCCCAAAGCTGTGGTGTTCTCCTTGTAAGTAGTAAACTTGAAGGCGCTCAGACTAACATCGTTGTTACGCATGAGTACTAAAAACATGCATTTGTTTTTTTATTTAAAGGACGACTACAAATGGTAGCAGGCTTGTAAATCTTTTTTTATCTTAAAATATACGTTTTAAAGAACAGTTTAAACCACGATAGGCAATAATAGAATTAGAAATGTCCTCATAATGCTAAGTCAAATTTTCGATTTGCTTCTAATTTTGCATGGAATTTAGTTTTGTGACTAACTTGCTGGGAAGCTATTGATAATTTTCAAAAAAATTTTTATTTTTCATTTATTTTCTTTTTTGCGTTAACCATACTATAAATTTTCTCCAAAATTTTTATACAATTAATTCGCTATTGTCTGAAAAAAATAAGCTTTTGAAAACTAATTTTCTTAGTGTAGTTACAATTTTAGAGAATTTTAAAGATTTGAAAAAAAATTTCGATTTTTCTTTTCTTATTTTTTTTTATTCTACGTAAAGTACTCGATAGATTTGTTCTAAAAATTGCAGGGAAATTATTTGCGACTGCCAAAAGGAGGGAAATTTTCAAAAATTGATTTTCATAGTGTAGTTTTAATTTCAGAGCATTTTCAAAATTTTGAAAAAGAAATTTTGAAAAGAAAATGTTATTTATTTAACCAGTTAGATCTCGAAAATTACTCGATGGATTTGCTTCAAATTTTGTATACCATCTATGTTTTTGTATAACTAAGCGGGAAGCTATTGAAAATTTGTATTCATAGTGTATTTTTTTTTATAGAGCCATTTTAAAAATTTTTAAAAATTTTCGATTTTTAATTTTTTTTTTGTATTTTACGTAAGTTAATTGATGAATTTACTTTGATTTCCATGGGAATAATTTGCATCTGTCAAAAGAAGGATAACTTTTACAAACCGATCTTTTTAGCGTAGTTTTCATTTTAGAAAATTCTAAAAATTTTCTTAAAAAATTTTCATATTTCAGTTTTTTTCCATTTTACGTAAAGTACTCGATAGAATTGCTCTAAAATTTGTATACAAGTTATTTGCTACTGTCTTTATAAACCAAGTTTAAAAAAATAATTTTATTAGCGTAGCTTTTTGATCACTTCTTTTGATTTCTGAGTTACTCTTGAAAATTTATAATAGTACTACTGATTTAGATGTTGACTTGTATTATTACATTCAATAAAGTATTTAAATATAATCATTATTATTCTTTCTCAATGCAATGAAAGTGGGTTTACCTTTAAACCAATTAGTTTTAATGATGTTGTTCTTGCAATTTCACATTTTTCCTTACAGGCTTGTGGTGAGGATGGCATTCCGCAAAGCGTGATAGTTAAAGCTTTACCATTTATTGGTGAACATCTTGTGACTCTGTTCAACTCCTCTTTTGCACGGGGGGTCTTCCCTTGCCGTTGGAAGCAAGCACGTATTATACCATTGAAAAAGTGTGCTGCACCTGAGCAACCAAAAGATTTTAGGCCTATAGCCATCTTATGTTTTCTTTCAAAGGTTCTTGAGAAGATCGCCCATGACCAACTGCAGGAGTACATTACATCCAAAAAATTGCTCGATTCTATGCAGACGGGCTTCAGGAAAAACCATTCTACGCAGACTGCTGTACTTAAGCTTACGGACGATATAAGGTCAGGTCTAGACAGGAAACTTGTCACGTTACTGCTACTTTTTGACTTTAGTAAGGCATTCGACACGATCTCTCCCTCCAAACTCCTTGCGAGGCTTAGATCGATGGGGTTCTCCAGGGCCGCACTCGGATGGATTAACTCCTATTTATCAGGTAGGAAACAAATGGTTTCCACACATTTGAAGGAGGAATCGAATTGGCTAACAACCAATCTAGGAGTACCTCAGGGTTCGGTGCTGGGGCCTCTGTTGTTTTGCCTTTACATAAATGACGTACGTGACGCACTGGTCTCTGGATGCGTCGGGCATCAGCTGTATGCGGATGATCTTCAAATTTATACACAGGTCCCTTATGATGATGTGGACGAGGGGATTCGTATTTTACAGAGGGCGGCCAGGGCGGTGTCGGGGTGGGCTGCTGGTGTTTCTCTCACTTTGAATGCTAGTAAAACAAAGGCGATCGTCTTTGGAAGTAATCGTTTTATTAAAAATTTTTATTCGGGTGAGCCAAGGACGATTGACCTAGGGAGCGGTATCGGTATTCCTTTCTCTGACACCGTTACGAGCCTTGGTGTTGTACTCGACTCTAAACTGTCGTGGGAACCGCATATTAATATGCTGACTAAAAAATTCAATAGAGTGATTTATAGCCTGCGGTTTTTCCGTCGGTACACCACTGAGGCTCTGCGTAAGCAGCTCGCAACCGCCCTGCTGTTTCCACATCTTGATTATTGCTCAGTGGTTTTGCTCGATGCTTCGCAGGAGTTACGAAGATGGCTACAGACAATGCAAAATTCATGTGTGAGATATGTATTAGGCGTGAGAATGGGTGATCACATCTCTCCCCATAGACATGCTTTGGGTTGGCTACGTACTGATTCGAGGAGACAGTATTTTATGGCTGTACTTATGTACAAAATCGTACGTATGAATACTCCCGAATATCTAGTGGGTCTCTTCACTAGATATATACCCAGAGCGACCACTAGGGGTGAGATTAAAGATCTTGCGGTGCCCTTCATGCGCGCTGAGACTGGAAGAAATTCCTTTCAAGTTCAAGGTGCGCATTTTTGGAACTCCCTACCTGCTGATATTAAAAATCTTCCATCAATCGGCAGGTTTAAAGCCGCTCTGAGGAGGTTTTTACTCGACCTCGATTAAACAGTATTATTTTCGGACTATATCATATGTGTTAATTTATTATGTGATGTACCCTTTATAGATTTAAGGCATGATTGTATTTATTGGCGTGTATGTAGGATGTGTGTGCATAGAGTGAATGATTATATTTTTATCAGATTGACTTGTATATTACTGTACATTCAACTTGCTGTGATTTTAACTTACTGTATACTGCTGATATTTCGACTGCGCTCTTTACACGCTTGATTTTATGTAATTATTTTGACTGATAGATATTGAGACTGATTTTTAACTATATTATTATACTTTTTGCATGTATTTATTCGTGTTATCTGTGATATCGCTTTTATCTAATTTATTGACTTACTATTACAGTATTACTATCTCTATTATGTTTTATGACTGTGATATCATACTGTACTATTTTGATTTTATATGTACAAGGCTATTTAAAGTATTTTTATGTATTTTTTCAACTTTATTTGTAATTTTTCACGCTTTTTTGTAATTATAATACAAAATAAGCAATATCTAATCTAATCTAATTATTAAATATTATAAATTAAATTGTTTTTTAATAAATGGAAAAAATATATGAAGAAGAAGAAAAAATTACAGATATTAATAGCTACGAAGTTGAACAAGTAAAAAAAACGCTCACTCAAATATATCTATAATACATTTCTCTCTCTCGCGATTAACGTAGTAATAAATCTATCAGTTTATTTTAATTATCATCTTGTTAATTTAATTACCGTCACTAAAATTGAAAACTTGGATTTACTAAGCTTAGTCGTGATAAAAAGATATCCACAAGATAATAAATCATTAACGTGAAAACGTAACTATATATTAAAAAATGAATTTTTTAATTATATTTTAATAAGTCAGAAAAGGTTTTGTAACATTTATAGGATATAATGTTATTGATGATAATACTTGTATTTCATTGGATAAAATGCAGTGGTTAACATTCAAATTAACCTTATTGAATTATAATTTTAGTGATACAGAAAGAGTACCAGCATCATGCCAATATGCTCATTTATTGGCATTTACCTATTTAAAATTTAGTTAAAAATCTCTTTCAATGTTGAAAGCAATTCGTTGTAAAGTTGCTATAAACATGAACTGTAAGTTTGAAGAATTACCTTGATAAAATAATAATTGATAGTGATAGTGCTGAAGAAGAAAAAATTACAGATATTAATAATTACGTAGTTGAATAAGTGAAAAAAAGCTCATTTAAATGTGCAAATCTAATAGAAGAAGTGAAAAAGGTTGCCATCTTTTGGAAAATAAACGAATTAAGTTGAATTATTAATAATTTTTTTGCGACTGAAACGTGCGACAGACTTGTAACAGATTGCCAATCGAAACGTGCGATTCAAAGATAAGAATAAACGCGCGAACTTGCAGCAAAATCGAAGCAGTCTTCCGTAAGAATATTACAGCAGCAATTTACTACAGAATCACATAAGAAAGACATAAGTTAAGTGCAATTATATGACGAGAATAAGCACGCAAACTTGCAGCAGAATCGAAGCAGTCTTCCGTAAGAATGTTGCAGCAGCACTTTACTCCAGAATTACATAAGTATGACATAAGTTGAGCGCAATTATATGACGAGAATAAACACGCAAACTTGCAGTAGAATTGAAGCAGTCTTCCGTAAGAACCTTGCAGCAGCACTTTACCCCAGAATTAGATAAGAATTACATAAGTCAAGTGCAAATATATGCCCACTAGTTATATATTAAAATCACATTTGAATAAATATAAAAAAATTAATGAAACTTAAAGAGCTTTATGAGAAAGCATTCCGCCAAAGCACTTGGCAGCGTTTTTTTATTTAATGTAAAGAATTGTTGATATCGAAAAATTGGCAACGATTCAAGTGATTCACCCTTATTTTTCGTGTTCAGGGGGTCAAAATACACAAAATTAAATTGAGTGGATCTATGGACCTTGATCGGTCACGGGCACATAGGAAGAAACCCGGACTACAATACTGGCAGCATCGTTTAACAAATTAAACTATATCTCATTAGAAAATTTATTATGTTACATAATATAAATTGTGGTTTAGTAGAATTTGATATGACAGAGTAAGAATATTTGATATTCTATGTTAGAATTAATGAGCCTTATAAAACAATAAGTTTTATTATGCATATAATAAATTTTATTTTTCCAAATAATAATGTTGAATCAATAATTTTGTAAATTAATTCTAACCTTAAAATTTTCTACCTAATTGAAAGTTCTTCTATTACATATGAAGACGATTTAAAATTTAAAGTGTATCGGTTTGACTCCACTCCAGGTAAGATTTTTTTCAAAGTTAATTTATTTAAAAAAATTAAATTAATAAATAAATTGAATTAGAAATAATTAAATAAAAAATTTCGGGTTCAAGAAATGATAAATAAATAAAATTTTTGTCTACTTATCTGTTCTCACAAGTTTTACTATGTAACACAGTAATTTTTCTTATAAAGCAGAAATGTTCCACTCTTCCTACACAATATAGTAATTCTTATTACAATCTATTATTATGCTTGTTATACCATTTTTCTTCGTGTATAAGTTTTCATTTAATTCATTTGAATGTAAAAATGTTCACATGAAATATAAACTGTTGGATGGGATCTTGCATGCGGATATGAAACAAATAAATTAAAATATGAACAACTGCATGCATACATATATATATCACGTGTATTTATGTAAATTACCAATTTTCTGCAAAAAACAACAAAAATCCCTATTTTTGAAACTTTATAACTTTACGGAAAATCATTGTAGAAAATCAAAACAAAAAAACAAATGGAAGCTCTATTGGACTACTGAGATTATATATTTTCAGATTTTTATAACAAATTCGAAAAACTGTCTGAGCGAATCTATTATTATAATTGGTAAATGACGTTCATTTTCAAGTTACTTTTCAACACGATAAAAAAACTTTGAAAATAATTTTATACTGTGATGTCATAAACTTATTAACACATTTAAGGGGGTTATCAAGTAAATCGAGTTGTGTCAGATTACCTTGAAATTTTAAGCACATGTTTATGATAACATTATGTACCTGCTATTAAATTTTTAGAAGCATTAGCAGCACCGTTTTTAAGATATAAACTTCTAAAGTTTCAACTTTAAACACGTAATCCCTATATTGACGTGCTGTAAAAGAGACGTATTAAATGATTATGAATTTGTTTTGTGTCAGAATTAAACCAAAACCTAATATTTAATTTAGAATTTAATAAAGAATATATTGATCACAAATTAAAAAATACTAGCGGTACCGTTTTCGAGAAATTACAACTCAAACGTATATACAAATAGAAAATGTCTATAGAAAATGTATGAATCTAAGCACGTCAAACGGACAGAGAGTGATGGTGGGGTAACGACGACTAGTGTGTGCGTGTACATATATAACGCGCCACGTGTGTGAGCACAGTCGGAATCAAAAGTTGAAACTATAGCGCATGCGCGCAGACGCTTGTTTTGATACTTCGAGCAATAAAACTTTTTTTCCGACCAGTACTTGACAACCTTCAATAACATCACTTTAAGTTGTGACATTGTACTTTAATAAACCCTTAACTTAATCTTTAATTTGTAATGAAAATACATCGCTAACATGAATCATAAACCCGTTCTTTACATTGAATTTACAATCTATTCTACTTTAAAATCAAGTCAATATTCGCGAACACAATGTCACAACACACATGAATTTTATAATCCACACCATCTATAACGGCTTTGTACCTTGTTCTTTCTACAACGTTCAATCTGGAGACGAAAAACGTCGATACGATCTCGACAAGATAGATGTCGTTTCGTGTTATACCAAGTTTAACGTGCGCTTCTTTGCACACGTGCAGACTTGTTATACATGATATGTTTGTTAATATTCTGTAAAATTGACTCAAACCAGACCGTACACTACAGAGACATCATGCCCTGTAGATTCGGATGCATCACTTTCGTAATACCTTTTATTTGTCAATTTCAAGTGTAGGAAAAGGCGGAAGGGAAAAGGTTAAGGAGCATATATGGTGACCCCTCGTACCGATCTCTTTCGCGTGATTCTACGTAGGAAAAGGCGGAAGGAAAAAGGTTAAGGAACATACATGGTAACCTCTCGTACCGATCTCTTACGCGTGATTCTACGTACCGTGGTAAATTAAATCACTTGCAGATACATACGCAAACCAAGCTAAATAGCTTTGTGATTTTTCACGTAACTGCAAGGTGTTGTATTACTTATTGGGGCCCTAAGCCTCCTTAATTATTCGATTGAAATATAATCTAATATCTTAAGAGTGAAGGTGGCACGTACACTTCACTGAAAAATTCACTAAGAATTCGTATGAAACATTAAAACTTTGGCGTGAATTAAATAATGCTGTTTAAGTTCGAACGGAACGAAAACAAGTGAATTGTGCTTTCTTGCCGTCATGAGAATTTGCACAGCAATGAGGGAGACTATGACTCTGTATTTAAAGTTAAAGTTGAACTTTATTTAGCGTCAGTCGATACAAGAGTTCCTGAGCTCTCGCTTGAGCTTAGGCAGGATGCCTCGCTTTCTCGACGCTTCCAAATTGTGGGTATCATCTCCCAGTGTTCACAATCTCACTCGTTATCGACGCTGGAAGGAGAAGGGTATATATGTACATCTAATCTAATGATCATTACATTATAATATACGCTTGTGTCTCCAAGCGCGCGGGTATGTGTAACAATCATGGGCGTATACTTGCGTGCTCACGAATGCACGTTCGGATCTTTCTTGATCTCCTCTTACCACTGACGAGCACAATGCTTTTGCTAATGCAAAAACGTGTGATGGCTCCCGAAATAAAATGAATTTGAATTTATTTGAAAAATACATTTTATTTCTTTAATCTTAATCATTTAGACTTTTAAATGCTAAAAGCATTTTGCTGGTCAGTGTTATATTTTTTTTATTTCTTGTTTGATTTTAAGTTTTAAACAATTAAAGCTTTGCTTTTGTACTTAATTTTACTATTTTCAATTTTCTAGCTTTTAAAGCTCGCTTAATTTACATCTAATAAGTTCTTTTGTATATACGCTAAATTGTGTGGGCTATAATCTGTCCTCCTAAATAAAATTTTTCACACATGTTCATGTTTAATTGTAAGCGTTAATATTTTCGTTTACTTTATTTCATATATTATTTACAAATCTTAATTTATTCACTATTTTCTATCTTATATTTTATGCTACGAATTACGTGTGGATAATTTTATTTCCTTACACACACAGACAGTTTACAGCTTATTTAGCATTTACATTGATATCTTTTCGATTTAACGTTTAATTTTACGTTTGCTATTTTTATCTTTTACTTTTGTTTTTCTTTATTTTTCTTTCTTTTTCAATTTTAATACTGAAAAAAAAATTTTTTACCCTGCGTTTTAATTATTTAAATTTGACTCACTTACTATATAAGATTTTATACCTTTTTATATAACGTATCCATAGTAGCACAGAACGTTTTTTCAACGTTAAAAAAAACATAAAACGTTACACGTTAAAACGTTTGTTTGAAAAGGAAGAAAAATGTTTAAAAAACGTAAATTACACGTCGAAAATGTCCGTCTATTTTGTCATATAATCATTGTAAAACGTATGCTAAACGTAGAAATAACGTTATGGAAGGCGCAAAGAAATCTTAGAAACATCGAATAAACGTTTATTAAACGTTTTTAAACAGAATAAGCATGATCATGAAAACTTATAACGTCTGTTATACGTTTTTTAGACGTTCCTAAAATTTTTACGACATTCTCTAAGTGATTTTTAAAACATGTAAAATACGTTTCTAATATGTTTTCATATAATTTAGAATTACCTTCATATTAATTTTTATACTTTTTTAAACATTTATAAAACGTATTTACATTCTTAAAATAAACTGGCTACTGAAATTGTTATATGTTCATTATACGTATATAAAACGTTTTTATATTCTTAATTTGTTCGTAAAAATTATTATACGTTCATTATTCGTTTATGAAACAGCTAAATATTTATTACCAAGGCCTATTTTCATACATTTTTATACGCTTATAAAACGTTCACTAAATTATTATTGAAACTTTTTATTCTAGTATTTATATCTTTATTGTACGTTTATAAAACATTTACAAGCTGTAAGATAAGTAAAACGTGTATAAACAATACAAAAAAAATTACAGAAGTTTATAATAAAAATATTGGTATTTTGTACTCTTTATTCGATGTGATTTTACAATGTAACTCAATAATAATCCTTTTTATGGTCAATTTTTATTTTATACGATTAAATTATTCTGTTACAAATAGGCTTCATTTTAAATGTGATTGTCTTAACAAATTTTTTTACAAATATGTTTCACTTTAAAAATATTAGTTAGTATATAAAAACATATTATTTAAAAAGAATAAAGATAGAATATTGTATTAAATTTATTACGAATTATTTATAAAGGTGTTTTCACACAGTAGGTGTGTATCAAAGGAAAAACTCCATAATGATTATTGAAAAGTAATTTGATAACTTTAGCAAAAATACATATTGCCTAGAAAATTCAAATAAATATTTAGTACAACTATCGACAATTGGGTCTTTGCATGAAAAAATTCATTATATCCGTCAGGTAGAATAAGAAAAAATAAAAGACCCGTATTTTTTTGTTTTTTAAAATATGATGAATTGCAAAAGTTATAGCCAGCAGAAATTAATACAATTTTGATATATATAGATATAGCGCCAATGTATATGACGTCACGATTGCTAAAACAATCGTGACGTCACACAATTTCAACTGCCTCTATCTCTTTGAGTTTTCATTTTTATGATATAAGAAAAAATACGTGTCTTTTATTTTTTCTTTTTCTAAATAACGGATATAATGGATTCAAAAAAAATTTTTCATGCAAAGACCCAATTGCAATATTTATAATTTGCGAATCTATCGGTCGAGAATACAAACTTTTAACGGTGGAGAATTTTTTTCCTGATATGCTAATGCTACCATCATTATTTTCAATAAAATTTAAATATTGTATGTAATTTCCATTGTTAAGAAGTACTCAGTTATTTCTATCATCGTGACAATTAAGTTACAATACATTTCTTCTTAATACTAAAAACTAACATGATTAATACGAATTTGATAACAATGGATCATTACAATATCTCTTTTCTTCCCTCCTGTACAAGCAAGCATAATTTTAATCTAAATGAATTTTTTTATAATTATGGTTTAATTTGATAGTATCAGTTACTCTACAAATAATACATTTCAATGCAAATGTGCGAAGTGGAACACGCATATTGAATTAAATTTTTTTTAATGAAGTGCGTGAATTCGCCTTTTTGAGCTTGTTTAGCGTGTGCGAAATAGTTGTTTCACGCATGGCGTACGCGATGTAAATACTACTTCGCATACGCTATCAATCGCTTCGAGAAGGAGAGTTTCGAGCAGCCCGATGAAAAAAAAAATATTATGTAAGAAGTATTAACATAGAATCCTTTTTTATCCTGCTTATGTTACAATAACCATATTATAAATTATGTGAAATGAAAAATGATGAATCATAATAATTTAATCTTTTTGACCCTCTTGATCTGCGTTATCGGTATGCATGTTTTCTTTTGTTGGTTTTTTTACTGCAAAAAGATGATACGTAAGCATAATTTTATAAAATGTAATCAGATTAATCAACAAACAAGCATTAAACTTACGCATGGTATTTTAAAATGTTAGGTCTCAGCTTTAACCATTCACTGGTAATTTAAAAAATTTTTTTCTGCGTCCACTTTCTTTCTATATTTACTGTTACTTCTGAGAAAAAGTTAAATAATCAAATTAAAATTATATCAAATAATATCACAATAATAATTTAATTTTTTTAATACATACCAACCAATAAATTATAAAAGGCCGTTTCTTGGAAATTTTTTTTTCCTTTTTGTCCTTTTCCACTGTAGAGGGCTCCTATCTCGTTATCAATCGTACATCTTAGTCTGTTATGCAAGGTATTTTTTTAGGCGTTCTCATCGCCGCAACCGATCGATCCGAGATAATATTCCTACCGTTTATAAAAATAAAACTATCAATGATATTTCAAAGTAATTTTTTTTTAGTTTGGTACTTATTTAAAAAAGGGTAAATAAACTTACAATTTTCTTTTTAAAGTGCTCCTGAGTTTCGATCATGTTATTAAAATGAATAAATATGCTCTTTCTGTTTTTAGAGGCAAGATGCTTTTTAATTTCAAATAATCTTGATCCGTTATGTGCGGATTTTTGTATGAATCAACACATCTTTGTTTTATGGTTTCTTGACGCATCACTAAAAAAATAATAAAAACAGTTTATATCATTTTAAGTGAGTTTTCACAGCAAATGTATTTGAAAAATTTTATTACCAATAAGATAATTGAGTTTTTGACTATCTGTCATTTCCATTATTTGGGTTTCATTCAGTGCGACCTGGCGCTGAGGTGGTTGTTGTACACCGTGAACCTCATCTATTATCATATCTTCTTTTTGATTTGTCAATTCTCGCATAGTTTGATATTTTTCTTTCACATTTTCAATATTTATAATCTTTGGTTTATTGCTTGTTTTATCTGAATTGTTGAATTTTTTATTAGAATTTATTTAAAAATTAAAAATAAATTAACGTTCGATGTATAATCAGTAAATAGGGTACAAGGATAATTATTACGTATTATAATCACCTTCATCCAAGTTTTCTTGCTCCTCTAAGTCGGATATATGACTAGTTTCAGATTTGCCTAATTTAAAATTAAATGAAGTTATCACTAAATGTTCAATCACCAAGGCTCGAATTCATAGTCCATACTTAACACTCAAACATCATTCTAGCTTACTCTTTCACCATAAGAAAAATAAAGACAAAATGATGTTTGAGTGCTGAGTTTCGACTATAAATTCGAGCCTAAAGATAGGACAATAATATGGAGTATTTTAATCAAAGGTTGTTCTGTGTTTGAATAAAATATATTTGTAAAAATAATTATAAATAACGTAAATCTTATAGAAGAACTTAACGGGATGTCGGAGCTGCAGCAATCGAGTTTTGCTTTTTTTATTTTATCAATATCTTTTTAGATTAATAAAATAAACAAATATAATGACTTATCCGCACTAAAGCTATATTAATACAGTCATTTTTGTTAAAATAAAAAATCATTTGGACTTGTTATTTTTTTATGAGCTTAGATTGGAAATTAGATATCAAACTTGACAAACCTAACCTTGAAATACGATACATTGAAAGTTTCTATTATAACTTTGTATGTATAATATTTTGTTGGATTTCTTGAGTTGTCCGCACTAGAGTTTAATCTTACAAATTTTTTCTTTGTAGCAAAAAAACTCGATTAAACGCATCGTTTATTCATAAGTTAGGATTGGAAATATTATTAGAAGGCGGGCAGCTTCGTCATGCTCTTAATAAAAAAAATTGCTAAAGTATTTTACTTTTATAAAAGTCATCTTAGTGACATATTATATTGATTTGAGAGCTTATTATTTGATTTTAGTGTATAATCGGCAAAATAAAGCTAGTTTTGAATAGTGCAGAGATGACGGACTTATTAAAATCGGTTTTACAAATTTTTAAGAACCTAAAATAGGTTCAAAAATAAAAATTAAATAATTTTCAACTGAGGTTTTTCAATTGAGGTATTAATACTAAAGTTGGTGTTTTAATAACTCTATTGAACTAACTATAAAATATTAAGGAATAATTGTTCAATATAGTTACTATCTTTATCTTCATGAATTTGCTCCCTGTCGAGTACACTATCATTCTCACATGAACCTAAATTGAAATAAAATATAAATTAATTTCCAATGCGGACCCACTAAAGCAAGGACAATAATTATAAACTATAGTATATAGGTCCAAATAGATATGAATAAATATATAGTATTTGCTAATAGTTTTGTGTCTTCAATTTTCTGAAGAATTTAAAAAATATTGTATAACTTTTAAATAAGGAAAGTTTGTGACAATATCAAATCTAGTTACAAAATATTTCATATTTTTACTGAAATAATCTATTTATTTAAGATAATTAAGAAACCAAGATTTATTTTGCATGAAAAGATATAAAAAAAGTATATTAAATAAATTAGACGAAAATAAGTGAATATACTTCAAAAGATTGTGAACATACTTTATTACAATTCTTATTAACGTAATACTATTTTTATTACCACCCTACTAAAAAAAGTCAGGTGAGAAATCACCTGATTTCTCACCTGATTTTTTTTAACAGGGCAAATATTAAAAAATATTATAATATACAACTTACGTCCTGTTTCATGTTCTTTGGGTGAAGATGGCGGCATGGAAAAAATGTTTGAAATTAAATATTTTTCATACAGCTGTATACAATTTTCCGAGACGACAATATACTTTTAATGTTGTCATTTCCTCTAGCCATATATATGTAGAATAATTATTAATATTAATCTTGTTTCAAAAGTCTAAAATATTGTTATAAAGCGAAAAATGCGGCGCGAGGTAGAGCCGACGTAAACATTAGTATACATCATTCTTTAGTATTGCTTTCTCTGTCGCACTAAAGGAAGGTACACGCATATTTACATCGGTCCTACGTTGCATCGCATTTTTCGCTTTATAACAATATTTTAGACTTTTCAAACAAAATAAGTATCAATAATTATTCTACGTATATATGGCTACAGGAAATGACAACATTAAAAGTATATTGTCGTCTCAGAAAATTGTAAAAAGCTGTATAAAAAATATTTAATAGATTTCTCTCACCTGACCGCAGCGCCACCCCATATGTAGCGGCGAAATAGACTCGCCCGCCTCTTAAATATAAAATATAAATACCATCTACGATTTTAGTATTGTCACTTGATACATTTGGTTCGTTTGCTAGATCCAAAGAAAAATCAAATTTTATAAATATTCATGAATTATGCACAATATTTATACCTTTAATACATTATCGAAAAATTAAAGTAACGTCTGCTACATAAAATGAAATTTATTTACCTAACATAAATTTTTCTGGAGCTTTTATCTTTGTCGACAAACTCTTTGATGCACTGAGAGAAATTTTATAGTAAATATTACAAGAATTATAAGACGTTTTACCATGTACGCTGGTAACCAACGCACAGAGGGACATCTTTGAAATTTTACTATGTAGCATTGTAAACTTTTCCACTGCGTTAAAATTACTATGTTACATAGTAAATTTTATTCCTACACTTAATAAATTTTATATATATATTCAAATGATAACAAATTTTTTGACGATCATTAATATTTATTTTATGAATAGTATATTAATTTCAAATACAAGTATTATTTTCAATTTTAGATACAATTGTTTATTTTATATTATCGTACCTCGCATAACAATGATTTAATCTAACGTGCACCTAAACTAAATATAAACGCATACTATCTAATAGGTCACTAGAAAACACGCGCGCCCAACAAGAAAAATATTAAGGATGCCCTACAAAATTGTAAGGACCCCACTGGGCATCCTGACAGGGACCCTACTTGGCTTGTAATGGGGCATTTCTGAGGTCCCGATAGAGCAGCCTTATTTTCCTAAATATTCTGTTATTACCCGTCCACTGCCCGATAATTGCCTGACTATTGATATTTAAAACATTTTAAAGTAAAACATAACCTCTTCTGACATTCTCGCCAGTAAATTAGATTTTATTTTTCTTATAAGATCCGAATTCGTTTGCAAAAAATAAATGTATTGATATATTTATAAAATAATATGAATGAATCATTGTTCAACTCAATTTTATAGATTATGCATTTATTTTTTTCTATGAAAATTCAATGTTAATTACTATTAAAACACACACACATCACACTACTAAATAAGAACATGACTGTATCTAAAATTAAAATAATTCTTCTTTTCGTGATGAATATTATTTATATTGAAACTATTTTAGAGTTAAATTTACAAGAAAAATAGTTTTTTACATCAGATATACACGTGCATCAGAAGAGGTTATGTTCTCACTTGGAATTTTTTCATGTCAATTATCGGGCAACTGTCAGGTGATAAACGGGTAATAATAGGGCACATGTGAAAATGAGGTTGCCCTATCGGGACCTCAGAAGCGCCCCATTACATGCCCCACCGGGACCTTATAATAATCTTAGAGTACCTTATAGGGACCTCATTTTTACCTTAACTTCGTTTCTAGTCGGGTGCTATTTAGTATCGGCCAGATGGATCGGTCTTATATACTAAGTGAACTCAACTCTTACTACTTGCGGAAGTTGGATACAAATTTTAACGTGTCAAGCATCAGAATTTTTGAGGTTAGCTGTTGGTATCGTCAGCTGTTGGTATCGTTCTCTCTTGCTTGGAAATCAACTTGCGCATGCGCAAGGGATATTTTTACTAGACATTATACAGGGTTTCTACAATGGATATGAAAAAAATTAATATGTGGACTAGTAAAAATTTATAGGTATTATTGAAATAATTAAAACGTTCGAAATTTCACTATGTTGACATTGCAATATTTCAAAAATAGCATTGTAAATAATTTTAGGTACCTAATAAAATTTACTATGAACCTAATAAAATTTACTATGAACGCTAGAAAAAAGAGCACGTTTCATAGTCTGTGACTTGACTACTAGTTTATTCTTGTAATATTTAATATACAATTTCTCTCAGTGTGTTAATTTTGATTTTGTATAACTAGATTTATCTGATGAAGAACTTTTTCTTTTTTGTTGACGATTTTTACGTAGACTTTTGTTTTGTAGCTTCAAATATTCATCTTCAACATTGGTCGTATAATTTGCGATTTTCAATTTTACATTGGCTTCTTCATATGATTGTGCAGCTGTTAAAAATATTGAAAAACGTAATAAAAATTATAGTAAGTTTATTAAATTGTTTTAATTATTTTATATCATATTGCTAGTTAAATACATTGTAAACTTGTAATAAAACGTATAAATCCATTAACTTTACATGAAACTTATATGAATGAACATTATAAAAGCATAATATAACAACTTACGGGCATTCCAAATTACTTTCGACACTGGAGCAAGTTTCCAGTTGATATCAGGTACATCTCGACTAAGCATTACAGTAATTAATTTATCTAGTTCATAACATGGCCATCGTATACGTTTTCCATCTTTCTGTAGCCAAATTAACTGTTCTGATGTATATATGTGACTATATAAGCAGAGTAACACAAAAAAAAACTACACAAGCTTTCTTTGAATTTGTTTTCCAATCGTCTTTTGTTCTCGGAAAAAATTTTAGACAGCGAGCAGAACGACGGTAAGAGATATGTTAATCGTTCGCAATTGTTTTACCTATATCAACCGAAAAATAGTTAGCTATTATTTTGGTTTCCTTAAATCACATTGTTTACACCATGGTATAATTTTTAACAGAGCTCGAACTTCCTTCAACTCATAGTATACTTTTAAACTTACGCTTGCGAGTTCGCGCGTGACTCTTATATTATTTACCTAAATACAGGTATATATATATATATATATGAGCCATTCTAATACTTTTTCTAAAAAGTGTTCGCAGTGGGTCTCCAGAATTTTCCATTGACCATGGCATCTTCTTGTACTATGAAACTTAGGAACTCATGCCAAATTTTAGCCTTCTAGAACCAATAGATGCCGAGAAATGGCCATACAAAGTCCAAAAATGGACCCTTTTTTGGCTGTTTTTCGCTAGTTTTCGAATACTCCTCATTAACCCAATATTGCACCAAAATGAACTCACAATACGTCGTTTTCTTTGTTTTGAACTATACTTTTCAGAAATCATAAGCACATTTAGATTTATGGAAAGGGCTTTGCTACATAACCCTAAAAACAACGGGCGTTTTTTTTACTTTTTTCAACTTTTCATCCTTCTATAACATCACAAATTTTTAATATTTTTACAATCGGCAAACGGCGTTGGATTTCTCTTGAAAAGACCTTTAATTTAACATTTTGAACGTTTCAATATATTAAAAATTGATGGAGTTATTGAAGGTTGAAGTTCACAAATTTCGTAAAAAGCGCGTTTTTGGCCATTTTCGAACCTCTAAAGCTCAAAATAAGGTATCTTTTTTTTTTGTTTTTATTGCATAAATTTTTAGTTTTAATATAAATGTATGAAATAAAACCGTTTCCAGAGGACCGTTTTTTGATTTTCGAATTATGTTTCGTGCATCTAATTATTGTTTTTTTAAGACATTTTCAATGCTATATGCTCGTATGTATAGCGTTCCATACATACGAGCATAGGGTATCCTCCTAAATTGACTTTCCAAATAAATCCTTATATTTTTTTACATTTCTTAAAAAATATTTCGACACCGAACTCAAATTAAAAGTTTTTCACCGACCATAATAAAAATACAAGTGACAGAAAAAAATTTTTTAAATAATCAAAAACTGCCTTTTTTCAAACACTGACATAAAAGTTGTTATTATTTTCACGCGCTACAACAGATTTGAAGAAAACATGTTAATCAGACCATAGTAAACTACAGGAAGTTAGCATTTTATCTATATTTTAATATGCTTTTTTATTATTTTTATCAATTAATTTTATTTTTATTAATGCACTAAAAATATCTTTTGATGTTTTCAATTTTTAGTTTCATACATTCATTGTATACTAAAAAATATACAATAGAGATGTTCGTTATGCATGTGAAAAACTTACGTTATAGGAATACTTAGAAAATATTCTAGAAGATACTTGTTAAAAAAAAAATATTTTGAGTAACACACTTCAAGAACGTTTAGTAAAACCTTTCAATAACATTATGATTTATTATTGTTTTTGTTAAATGTCAATGTGATAATTTATTTAAAATATACAATTTAAAAATATATGCAATACACTTCATAAAAAATGTCAACTAATACACCAACAAATTTTTTAATTGATAGTGAAATAAATACGTATTTCTTACCAATTTAAGAAAACTATTAGGTTTAATTTATAGAAAGCTAAATTAATTATATGCAAAAATAGTTAATAATATTTATAAATTTATATGATTTTCGTTAAAAATACAGATGTATAGAATGCATGCTCATAAAGACATGTAATTACAAAATGTTAAGGTATGAGTGATTATATTAATAAATTACTATAGTACCTATGCAATGAAAAACTATTGAACTCTTCAGTATTACCAATATACAATGTTTACAATAATAGAAATGAATAAAAGTAAACATGTTAGAAGATTTTTTTGCATGAATATAAAATTATAAGAAATATTTGAAGTTACAAATTGAATAAAGAACGTAGGATTGTATTTAAATGTTTGAAATTTTCATTTAAGTTCTAAAGGTTAGATATGATCAAAAAATAACAAACTGAATTCATATTATGCTCACCACTTATAAATTCTTAAGGAGCTGGTCGTATATCTCTATCTCTTTCTAACCGAAAAATTCATTTTTCTGCAAAACCTAATAATTGTAGCAAAAAATAAAAAGAAAGCCCTATCTCGTATAATAAAGGCAATATTTTCTTCAATGAGTAAAAATTATTTTTATCACTTCGTTTTTAAAAAAACTTTGAAAAACTGAATTGTCAATCCTAACCTTTATTTTTTAAGTTTTTTCAAGGTTTTCTTTAAAATGAATCGATAAAAATAATTTTTCCTGATCAAAGAAAATATTGTTTTTTATGATACAAGATGGGGCTATCTCCTTATTTTTTGCTACAATCATTAATTTTTGTAAAAGAAATCAATTCTTTGATTGGAAAAGGATAGATATAGTCGACCTCCTCTTAAAACCCCATTCACATCAATAAGTTTTACAATATACTTAATTTTTTGTTAAAAAGCTATATTTGCGTATATGTAAAATCAAGTAGGGGAATATATTTGTTTAACTACACTTGAAAATGAAAATACGCTGTAATCAAGTAAATATGAGGATGCCTACATTAGTGCAAAAATAACGAGCAATTTTAACTTAAACAAATATTATCGCTATACAATTGCAAGTATGGAGAAAATCATTAGTGCATTTAAAAATAACATACAGACGTAAATAAACAAGATTGAATGTGCATTCATAGTACTGTAAATAATGAAATGAAACAAGAGCAATCTAGATGGAACATTTTCAACTTTCTATTGAACACAGCGTATGCACCCCCAACATATTCTACTTTGGTTGTACGCTATGACCATGACCCAAATTCGTAGATGTGACTTCAATATTAACTATAAGCAACGAATATAGACTCTTATAGAAGCGTACTTCTAAATGGGAAATTTCGTCCAAAAATGTGTTACCCAGCAACTTGGAGGGCGCCACTATTCCATGTATTTGTATATCTATATATAGCATATTTTTCATATGTATAGATATGCAGACAATGTTAAAGTGTTACCCAGGTTTACGGACGAAAAATTAAACCCAGAAGAATCCTTCTGTAAGCGTCTATCTTCTTTGGTATTGGGGTAAAATTAGGTGGAAGGAAAAATAAGCTACGGAACGTCATAGTACGTCAGTTCCGTATCCATATATTCCGTCAAATTTTTTCCCTATATTCTCATGGATCGGAATTTAGCTGAAAACCTTTAAAATAACCTACAAATGTGTCCGCGAATTTTAAATTAACAACAAAAATTTGTTTGATTAATTTTTTATTTTACTGAAACGTCGATTTTACGATGTAGGATAGCCAACGATAACTTAAACATATGATAAGAATTTCAGAAATGATATAAAGAAGAAATTACAATATAGTTTCTAGCCTTACTAAACGTTCTTGAAGTGTGTTACTCGAAATATTTTTTTTGGAACAAGTTTATCACAGATTATTTTCTAAGTATTCCTATAATGTAAGTTTCTCACGTGCATAACGAACATCTCTATTGTATATTTTTTAGTATACAATGAATGTATGAAACCAAAAATTGAAAATATCAAAAGATATTTTTTGTGCATTAATAAAAATAAAATAAATTGATAAAAATGATAAAAAAACATATTAAAATATAGATAAAATGCTAACTTCCTGTAGTTTATTATGGTCTGATTAATATGTTTTCTTCAAATCTGTACACTGAGAGATTATTGATATAGCTGCTACACTCACTAGTACAGCTGAAATCTAAAACGCATGACACGATTCGTCCTTTGATTTGGTGCGGCTGCCGTCCCAAAAAAGGCCATTATTCATTATTTAAAAAATTTTTTTCCGTCATTTGTATTTTTTCTATGGTCGGTGAAAAACTTTCAATCTGAGTTCGGTGTTGAAATATTTTTTAAGACATGTAAAAAAACGCTGCCAAGTGCTTTGGCGGAATGCTTTCTCATAGAGCTCTTTGAGTTTCATTATTTTTTTATATTTATTTAAATGTGATTTTAATATAAAAAAATTGTCCATCATTAATATTTATTCATTTTGTACTTTATAAATTTTGAATTTATATGCTAGTTGATTGCCTTTTCAACATTTTGTTTGGGTTAAATGTTAGCTTTTAAAGTGTTTAATTTTGTTGACTTTAGCTAGCCTTATACATAGGTTCGAATTTATTATTTTTGTTATCTTGTGGATATCTTTTTATCACGACTAAGCTTGGTAAATCCAAGTAGTCAATTTTAGTAACGGTAATTAAATTCAGTAGTACTATTATAAATTTTCAAGAGTAACTCAGAAAACAAAAGAAGTGATCAAAAAGCTACGCTAATAAAATTATTTATTTAAAACTTGGTTTATAAAGACAGTAGCAAATAACTTGTATACAAATTTTAGAGTAATTCTATCAAGTACTTTACGTAAAATGGAAAAATACTGAAATATGAAAATTTTTTAAGAAAATTTTTAAAATTTTCTAAAAAGAAAACTACGCTAAAAAGATCGGTTTATAAAAGTTATCCTTCTTTTGGCAGATGCAAATTATTCCCATGGAAATCTCAAAGCAAACTCATCAATTAACTTACGTAAAATACAAAAAAAAAAATTAAAAATCGAAAATTTTTTCAAATTCTTAAAATGGCTCTATAATAAAAAAAATATACTATGAATACAAATTTTCTATAGCTTCCCGCCTAGTTATACAAAAACATAGATGGTATACAAAATTTGAAGCAAATCCATAGAGTAATTTTCGAGATCTAACTGGTTAAATAAATAACATTTTCTTTTCAAAATTTCTTTTTAAAAATTTTAAAAATGCTCTAAAATTAAAACTACGCTATGAAAATCAATTTTTGAAAATTTCCCTTCTTTTGGCAGTCGCAAATAATTTCCCTGTAATTTTTAGAACAAATCTATCGAGTACTTTACGAAGAATAAAAAAAAATAAGAAAAGAAGAATCAAAATTTTTTTTTAAATCTTTAAAATTCTCTAAAATTGTAACCACTCTAAGAAAATTAGTTTCAAAAGCTAATTTTTTTCAGACAATAGCGAATTAATTGTATGAAAATTTTGGAGAAAATTTATAGTATGGTTAACGCAAAAAAGAAAATAAATGAAAAATAAAAATTTTTTTGAAAATTTTCAAAGTGTTCTAAAATTAAAACTGCGCTGAGAAAATTAGTATTCCAAAGCTTGTTTTCTTCAGATAGTAGCGAATTAATTGCATACAAATTTTGGAGCAAATCAATCGAATGGTTTTCGTAAAATAAAAAAAAATTAAAAATAAAAATTTTTAAAAATTTTAAAAATGCTCTAAAATTAAAAGTGCGCTAAGAAAATTAGTTTACAAAATTTTTAATAATTTTGGCAGTCGAAATAAAGTTCCATACAAATTTTCGAACAAATTCTTCGAGTAGTTTACGTAAAATACAAAAAAAAATGAAAAATCGAAATTTTTAAAAATTCTTAAAATGAATCTAAAAAAAAAACTGCGCTAAGAAAACCAATTTCCAATAGCTTCCGCACCAGTTCATCAAAAAATTGAATTGTATGGAAAATTTGAAGTAAATCCATCGAGTAGTTTTTAAGATTTTATTGGCTTAATAAATAGAAACATTTTTTTCAAAAATTTCAAAATGCTCTAAAATTAAAACTGAGCTAAGAAAATCAGTTTTTAAAAATTTATTTTATCCGGGCAATCAGAAATAAATTCCATGCAAATTTTGAAGCAAATTCATCGAGTAGTAAACAAAAAAAAAACCAAAAAACGAAAAATCGAATTTTTTTTTATTTTTTAAAAAACTTTAAAATGAAAACTACGGTGGAAGAACCAAATTATCAATAGCTTCCCAGCAAGTTAATCACAAAACTAAATTCCATGCAAAATTAGAAGCAAATCCATCGAGTAGTTCTCGAGATACAGCTTACTAACTGAATTCATACATCCACACACACACACACACACACACACATACATACAGACATTTTCTGGAAACCACTTTTTTCGACTCACTGAGTTCAAATATGTACAAATTAATGAAAAAATAGAAAAAAATTTTTTTTACCGATACACTGCTTTCTCTATGAGAAAGCAAAATATAAGAATTCATTTGGAAAGTCAATGTAGGAGGATACCCTATGCTCGTATGTATGGAACGCTATACATACGATCATATAGCATTGTAAATGTCTAAAAAAAGCAATAATTAGATGCACGAAACATAATTCGAAAATCAAAAAACGGTCCTCTGGAAACGGTTTTATTTTATACATTTATATTAAAACTAAAAATTTATGCAAGAAAAACAAAAAAAAAGACACCTTATTTTGAGCTTTGGGGGTTCGAAAATGGCCAAAAACGCGCTTTTTACGAATTTCGTGAACTTCAACCTTCAATAACTCCATCAATTTTTAATATATTGAAACGTTCAAAATGTTAAATTAAAGGTCTTTTCAAGAGAAATCCAACGCCGTTTGCTGATTGTAAAAATATTAATAATTTGTGATGTTATAGAAGGATGAAAAGTTGAAAAAAGTCAAAAAAACGCCCGTCGTCTTTAGGGTTATGTAGCAAAGCTCTTTCCATAAATCTAAATGTGCTTATGATTTCTGAAAAGTATAGTTCAAAACAAAGAAAACGACGTATTGTGAGTTCATTTTGGTGCAATATTGGATTAATGAGGAGTATTCGAAAACCAGCGAAAAACAGCCAAAAAAGGGTCCATTTTTGGACCTTGTATGGCCATTTCTCGGCATCTATTGGTTCTAGAAGGCTGAAATTTGGCATGAGTTCCTAAGTTTCATAGTACAAAAAGATGCCATGGTCAATGGAAAATTCTGAAGACCCACTGTGAACACTTTTTAGAAAAAGTATTAGAATGGCTCATATATATATATATATATATATATATATATATATATATATATACCTGTATAAAATGTACATTGGTTGCTTTCGATAAAACACATGCGGAATATAACTTTGTACCGTGCGCATGCGCCTATAGCTTTTAGCATATACCTTAATCGTAGAGAGCGTACATATTCGTATTTCTTTATATTTCTAGTGTTAAAAGTTACATTATTTCATAATAACAGACTCCCAAACGAATATCTGAACAGGTTATGAAAAGTTTATAAAAATCGTATCAATTATACCCTAGGATTTCGAAGTAAATTAAATATAATTTCATGGCAAATTGTAAAATAAATTACTGTTGAATAACACACTGGAAGAAGTATATGTTCGAGCCAAATATATTAAGTATAAAGATGAACGTAAAAAATAGCTCAAACAGCCCGTATGATCATATTAAATCAGGTATATTCATAGTAAAATAAATGTCAAATTGTTAGGTTATAATAAAGTTATTTCCGATAGTTTAAATTATAGAATATTTAATGTGAACATACAGATTTATTTGATTTATTTTTACTTATGTCTTGATAGTCAATATATTTGCCTAAATTATATTCTCTCAGTGTATAAAAATTTGTAAATAAAAGTTTTTATTTTTTATTGAAATAAAAATAAGTTTCGGTTTGTTTGCAAAAATGAACAAAAAAAATTAAGATAATGTTTTTGTATGTCGCGTGCAGTAATTCGAGAGTACAAGTTTGAAGCGAGCTTCTTGAGCTGGAAGATTGGTCACCTCTTTAATATAGCAACTTTTCATACATGTTCTCCAGTTCGTTTCTTTGATAAACCGGTGCCTACATTCAAATATCAATCTCAATAAACAATTAAGAATCAGCAAAAAGCTACAAGCAAAGAAGCTCCTAGGATTTTGTTATAAAGATAATCGAGAAATCGTCAAATACTTTTCGACTAGAGTTAGTGACAGAAAGTAATTAACTGTACATACAAAACAATTGCTTTAGTAGAGTTGGCCCATCTCTGCTTTCTTCTGCGTGTAGGATTTTGTTAAAAATCAATAGGTAAATATAAATAGGGTAAGTGTGCCAGTTATCGTTGCCCCCCGACTACCGTGCTCCTTCGATATTTTAATACATTAAGATAGGTTTAAGCCTTAATCAATAATACAAAAAAATTTTTTTAATATTTTTGAAGTATAATTTAACTATTAGAAAAATAAAAATTTAATTTATCAACGTTTTATATTGTATACATAATGTTTGAAATTTTTGTAACGTGATTTATGCGTTTTTAGTGCGCGCGTTATCAAAAAGCTTAAGGATTGCATGTTTAATTCAATCATTTAAAGTATTAAAAAATGTATATTAATAATATATGGGTAATTCTTTCATACTTTTAAAAATCATGTTACTGCGTCATTTCTCCTAAATATGAGATAGCACATCTTGTTAGCAAATGTTCACTGATTTATTGAGTTATTAGAAACTAATTTTGTTATATTTTTAATGATAATCAGACGTGTCATTTTATGGCGGATGGGGAAAAGAGGTTTTTTTTTTGAAATTTAAATGTTACCAGGCCATGTAAAATGATAAATTACCGCTATAAAAAAAAATGACTACTGCTTTTTTGATTTGAAATTCACACCAAAGCTTTATCTATACACATACTTTTGGAAAATCAAGAGCATGGGTGTGTGCCTGTTAACAAAAGTACTTTCTGAAAGGTTATTAAAATGTTACCAAAAATTTATATATTTTACTTTTTTCTGGAAAATACGATGCTGTAAAAAAGACTATTCAGCGGTGACATTTTAAACTACATCAAAAGGTAATATTTAGAATCACAAAGAGAAATTTTTTATTAGGAACGTGTGCCTAGTGTAGATAAAGTTCTTTGTTCGTTTGAAATTATACTTAAAAAACGTGACTCACTTTTGAAAATAGGTTTTTATCCACTAATATGAAAACCTAAGCTTTGATTCACCTTTTCTCTGTTGTGAACTTTGTAATTTACTATTTTATAATACTCAATGTAATCTTTAAGTTGCTTTTGAAGTATTATTTCGAGTATTCTGGAAATCATTGAATTTTTCCCGGCTATTAAATTTTCCAAATTTACATCGACTACCTAGTTTCTATCAATGTTTTAATTCTAAAGAGTTTAAACTTTAAAAAGCTCAGTTTTAGTATGTATTTAATAGCTTACACCTAGAACGTTGAGTTGAATCATCACTGAAGTTTCTAGATTTTAAATTTAAAATTTTTAGATTTAATGTTTATTAAATAAACTAAAATATTTGGTTAAAAGGAATATAAGTATTTTTATTCGAAAACATAAACTACACAAATCCATGTCAAATTTCATACCCTAAGATTGACAATTTTAGCAAAAATAAATTGATATTCCACTCACTTATGATTTGTAATCAGGAATCCCAAAAGCCATTGGGTAACTAATATCTCTCAATTTTAATACCCGAATCGCCAAAAATGAATTTTCCAAAAAAATTGGCATTTCTGGCATATTTTATTTATTACAAAAAACTTTGTAATTATTAATGTAAATTGCGTATTTAAATATTTTCTGTAACATATTAAACATGTAAAAATGAAAAAGCTCAATGGAAAATGATCTATTATAGCCCAAAATACTTAAAAAACTGATCTGAGATATGTAAAATATTATACCTGGGTGTGATAATAATGAATATATTTAAATGTCTTATATTAAAAAAAGCTATCTTCAAAAGTGAGTAATGCGATTTTTTCTTTTATTATCATTTTAATATATCAACATTTAAAAAAAATAAATTTGATACATGTGTCTTCAATTTTTTTTAATTTATTGAAAGTAAATTTTAACACTATGAAAAATTTACTCGAAAATCTGTCTTTTGATGTTTGTTAAAAAGACTACCCTTAAAAGTGAGTAACACGATTTTTTTTTTCATTATAATACGTCAACATTCAGAGAAAATTAGTTTTATACGTGTGCCTGTATTTTTTTTTTTTAATTTGTTGCAGGTGAAATTTTAACATTATGAAAGATTTACCCATATATATGCATTTTACTATATTAAAATACTTACAAATTTCGAAAAAACTTACAATTTGTGTTTTTAAATTATTTTTTATTATTTATTTATAAAATATAGTAACTGGAACAGATTTAAGCATATGATTCAATTATCGTGCACGATAACTAAACCAATTTTTTTGTATAATCTTAGTTATCGTGCCCTCTAACATGTGAGCATCGAAGAAAACATAACCTCAAAAAAAGATAAATCGACGAAAAATGCACGGTATTCGACGCTCGATATTTGGTCGAGGGCTTGCTTACTGACAAAACGCATTTAGTTAGGGGCGCGGAAACTGACACACGGTATATAAAAATCTGAAAATTGAGCAACACGGTATTTGACGCATGCATCTATTCTTATATTTTTAATAATATTTCAAATATTTTTCTATACATAATTAATCAATCATGCTTATTAAATAAAAGATGCTTCAACGTTTATAACTGATGTCAATAGTTATCAAGCATTAATAGAAAAATCTGTTTAATTTGATAAAATCTGTAAGAGGTTACGTTAAACCCACGGTAACTGGCACATTTACCCTATGATATTACACAAAATTAAATTTTTTTAGTGATTACAGTAGTTTAAAAACCTACATATTTTAAAAACAAGTTATTCATCTTGTCAGATATACTTAAAAATTAATATATGTATAAGCACAAAATACATCAAGATGTATAGAAGTTATTATATAATTAATATTACAATATATTTTTACACAATATATCTAAGAAAATAATATTTTATCATTATAATTTTATATAAAATTTCATGTTTTTATTCAGTTTCCTTAATTTTATGGTATTCTAAAAGTTAAAAATTTATGAATCTGCCAAAGGAGCTCAACTTTCTGGAAATTAAAAACTAATAATTCAGGACTTGAGTAATGATGTTTGGTTTATCTGGGTCTTTTTGACTCTCTGAAGAGAATAAGTGGTAGGATGGAGAACATTTGAGATATTGCTAAAACCGGTGCATCGTTTACTACAGCTCATTGCAATTCTGTTAATACGTGCTCAATATTTCTCAAATGCAGTTTACTTTGACAGCTCAGCCAAATTAACTATTATTTACGAGAAAGAATAAATAGATGCAAGGTACGAAATGATCTTGATTTCCTAGTTACTCAACTAATGATTTCTAGTTTTAAAAATATTTATTATTTGATGATTTAGTGTTGGGTATATACCATGTATATTTATTCGTTAGAATGAATTTATTTATACAGTGGAATGAATTAGACTAAGAATAAAAATATTTAGAATTAGTTCAAAACTACTCATGTTTATTTTATTATACGAATTTTAATAGCCTTATATTAAATTTCTGATTTTTTTAATATAGTATAAAAATTCTAACACAATCATTGATGGAGCTAATATTTGTTTATCATTTATCATATAATGAATTTTTTATTTTAAAAAACATTTTTTTAACAGTAAAACTAATTACCATTTTTTATAATTTTACTTCGTTTAGATTGAAGGTGTGAATTATTTTTGCATAAAAAGAAGTAAAAGATTAAAATTTCAAACATGAATAGAAAACCTTATGGATTCCCTTACTCAGAAAGACATATTCGACGCCAAATTGCTTCAAAAAAATCATTGATTTTTCAAAAAATAAAAAATAAGTTCAGTCATTTAGAAAATTTAGTAAATAGAAATCAATCGTATCATATGGAAACTATTGTAGAAAATGGATTGTCTAATGATATAAAAACAATTAATGATATTACAATGTTGTATAAGATAAATAGTGACTTGGAATCATCTCAAAATAATCAAAAAAATACCAATTATACTCAAATGACAGGTAACAATGATAATGATATCAGTTGTAAAGAAGAGAAAAAAAACGAAATCATTAATGATACCAGTATACAATATGAAAATTGCAATGACTTTGGCTATTCAATCAATTGTTTACAAAACAACAATGATGTTTAATCTTGTATTGATTCTGAGAGCAAGTATGATTATTCGCAAGATTCGAAGTCTAATATTTTAAACGAAAAAATAAACAAAGATACTGCATTTATCAAGGAAATAAGAGAATGGAGTGCTAACTACATCCACATACTTTCACACTCTGCCATTAATGATCTATTGATCATTTTAAGAAAAAATACTGATACCTTATTTCCAAAGGATGCCCGCACTTTGTTAATCACCCCAAGGAATGCAGAAGTAATTAGAATGGATTCAGGATATTATTATCACCATTGCTTTAACCATGCGATATCAACCTTTGTAGCAGCAATGTTAGAAAAAAATATTAGTACAGATGAAACAAATGTGATCATCAGTATAGACGGGCGCCCCTGTTGCAAAAACATCCAAAAAAGGATTATAGATAATTTCTTGCTCGGAAACACAGTTAAAAAATGTTGAAGTAATTGGGATATACCACGGTGAAAACAAATCGTCTGACCCTAATGAATTATTAAAAATGTCCGTTCAAGAAATCATACAATCAGTTAAAAACGGAATCAAATATTGCAACAAACACTATAAAATTAAAATTCTGTCTCTCGTGTGTGATGCACCTGCAAAGGCATACATTTTATGTACTAAATATCATACAGGGTATTGGAGCTGCACAAAATGTTGCATAAAAGGGTCATATGATGGTAAAATTTGTTTTCCAGGTGCAAATCAAAATTTAAGAAGTGATGAAGGATTTAAAAATTTTGCTTTTGCTAATGATAATTTGAATGATGGTTATCAACAAAAACGAACAATTTTATATGATATTCCGAATTTTGGATGTGTTACAAATGTCGTGTTCGATTACATGCACTTAGTTTGTTTGGGTGTAATGCTCAAAGTAATAGAATTATGGGTTGATGGTTCTCCTAAATATAAATTATCTATGAATGAGCGTACAAACATCTCTGATAGGCTTGTGAATATAGGAAAATTTATGCCTTCAGATTTTAGCCGGAAGCCTCGTAAATTAAAAAATGCTCGAAGACTTTAGAGAGCCCATGAGTTACGACAATGTTTATTATATTCTACACTTGTCGTCTTTTTAAATATAGTAAGACAAGATTTATATGAACATTTTTTACTATTGCATATTGCAATAACTATTTTAGTTAATCCTGCCCTATGTAAAAATGCAGAATATTTAAATCCAGCCGATGACTTATTACAAAAATTTCTACAAGATTTTGAAATTGTGTACGGTAAAAAAAACGTTACTTTTAGTTTTACTGCTTATTACATCTAGTAGTAGATGTTAAAAACTTTGGGGCTTTAGATAATTTTAGTGCTTTCCGTTTTGAAAATTTTATTGGCAAAACTAAAAAATTAGTAAGAACTGGTGACAAAACCTCTTGCGCTAATTGCCCGCCGTTTAACGGAAAAATGTTGTGCAAAAGAATTTATAACAAGTGAAAAAAATGAGCGATTCGTCCCTATTAAAAAAAAACACGTGTTTTTTTCACGTGCAAAAAAACACGTGTTTTTTTTTAATAGGGGTATTAGAGAGGAGGCATTATGGCGGTCCATTGTTATCAAATTCTTGTTACTCCCGTCAGTTTTTAGTACTCAAAAAAAAATGTATTGTTTCTTAATTGTCACAATGATAGAAATAACTGTGTACTTCTTAACAATGGAAATTACATACAATGTTTAAATTTTATTGAAAATAATGATGGTAGCATTAGCATATTAGGAAAAAAATTCTCCACCGTTAAAAGTTTGTATTCTCGACCGATAGATTCGCAAATTATAAATATTGCAATTGTCGATAGTTGTACTAAATATTTATTCGAATTTTCTAGCGAATGCATTTTTGCTAAAGCTATAAAAATACCTTTTAACAATAATTATGTACTTTTTCCTATGATGCACACCTACTGTGAGAAAATATCTTAATAAATAATTCGCAAAAAACTTAATAAAATATTCTATGTTTGTACTTCATGAATAATATAATTTTTTATGAAACCAATACTTTCAAAATAAATCATATTTATAGAAAAATTTGTATGGATTAAAATTATGCTTGTTTGTACGGAAAATACTGTGCGATAAAAAAAATTTTACTTTTAAAGTTGACTGCTTATCGTGTCTAGGAGAAGATGTTAAAAACATTACTGCTTTAGGTAACTTTAGTGCTTTTGGTTTGAAAAAATTTATTGTCAAAATCAAAAGATTGGTGAAAAAAGATAACAAACCTCTTGCGCGAATTGTCCGCATAGCATGAAATATTTATGAAAGCTTTCAGAAATATTTGCAAAGAATGAATAAAAGATTTCAAACATCTTTCGATGAAAGATTGTTAAAAGCCCGCTATGTCCACCTGCAAATAAATATTTCAATGAAAGTTTTCTGAAAGATTTCAACAAGATTTTCTAAAATATTTCAAATAAATATTTAAGAAATATTTATGCAATATTTCGAAGCAATATTTAAACAATCAAATAAATCTTTCATGAAAGATTTATGAAAGATTTCAGCAATATTTACGGTAACATTTCAAGAAAATATTTATGAAAGATTTCTACAATCTTTCATTGCAAGATTATCACAGTTTTAAAAATCTTTCATGAAAGATTTATGAAATATTTCAACAATATTTGCGAAAATATTTCAAGGAAATCTTTCTAAAAGATTAATGCCATATTTCATTGCAAGATTATCACCAGTATAGAAATCTTTCATGAAAGATTTATGAAATATTTCTCCTTTCTTTCAGAAATATATTTACTGTACATATCGATAAAATCTTTCATTAGCCTTTTGTGAAAAGTTTTAAACAAAAATGTTGTTGAAATTTAAAATATTTTAAATAAATATTTAGGAAATATTTATGCAATATTTCGAAGCAATATTTAAACAATCAAATAAATCTTTCATGAAAGATTAATGAAAGATTTCAGCAATATTTCAAGGAAATCTTTTTAAAAGATTTCTACAATCTTTCATTGCAAGATTATTAACGTCATAGAAATCTTTCATTTTTACAATCTTTCAGTGATATCGATATAACATACACACACACACACACACACACACACACACACACACACACACACACACACACACACACACACACACACACACACACACATATATTCACAATAATTATAGTTTTTATTTACATGATACTATATTATATTTTGATTCATTATACTTCTACATGAAATACATATCCGCACTGAAAGAACTTTTTGTATACTGCATGCCGAAGTGTGAGTGCGCAGTATGCTACAAGCGTGCGCAGTACGCTTGAAAACTTTTGGTGAATAGAAATAAAGTGTTGTCGTTTTGAAAGCCAACTGATATCAACCGACCGTGCGCGCGCAACTCGTTGGGATTCAAAACGCCAACATTTCTCTTGCTGTTTACCGCTGAGTATGAGCGGACTGCACACCTCCCCTCTTAGCAGGCAGTCCGCTAAGACTTCTATCAGTGCGCATACATAATTTTACATCCACTTATAAAGTCGCATTTATATTGGATAAGATAAGCGCTGCGCACGTATGCACTAATCAAACCTTTTGCCTTATATAGTGAGTCAGCTATCCTCTTACCACTTGGGGACAAAACGCGCATTGGACGCGCGTCCTCCTATTGGCATGATTAGGAAACTCAATCGTTGCAGAAAAATAACTCCTAAAAATATTTAATTGAAAGATTTCTGAAATATTTTAACAAGATTTCTAAATCATTTCGAATAAATATTTACACAATATATCGTGGCCAGATTTAAGCAATCAAATAAATCTTTCATTGCAATATTGTAACTATCATAGAAATCTTTCATGAAAGATTTATGAAAGATTTCAGCAATATCAACAGTAATATTTCGGGAAAACATTTCTAAGATATTTCTACAATCTTTCATTGCAAGATTATCAGAGTTACAAAAATCTTTCATGAAAGATTTATGAAAGATTTCAGCAATATTTACGGTAATATTTCAAGAAAATATTTATTAAAGATTTCCACAATCTTTCATTGCAAGATTATCACTGTTTTAAAAATCTTTCATGAAAGATTTATGAAAGATTTCAGCAATATTGACGGTAATATTTCAAGAAAATATTTACTAAAGATTTTCACAATCTTTCATTGTAAGATTATCACCGTTATAAAAATCTTTCATGAAAGATTTATGAAAGATTTCAGCAATATTTACGGTAATATTTCAAGAAAATATTTATTAAAGATTTCCACAACCTTTCATTGCAAGATTATCACTGTTTTAAAAATCTTTTATGAAAGATTTATGAAAGATTTCAGCAATATCAACAGTAATATTTCGGGAAAACATTTCTAAGATATTTCTACAATCTTTCATTGCAAGATTATCAGAGTTACAAAAATCTTTCATGAAAGATTTATGAAAGATTTCAGCAATATTTACGGTAATATTTCAAGAAAATATTTATTAAAGATTTCCACAATCTTTCATTGCAAGATTATCACTGTTTTAAAAATCTTTTATGAAAGATTTATGAAAGATTTCAGCAATATTGACGGTAATATTTCAAGAAAATATTTATTAAAGATTTTCACAATCTTTCATTGTAAGATTATCACCGTTATAAAAATCTTTCATGAAAGATTTATGAAAGATTTCAGCAATATTTACATTAATATTTCAAGAAAATATTTCTTAAATATTTCTACAATTTTTCATTGCAAGATTATCAGAGTTACAAAAATCTTTCATGAAAGATTTATGAAAGATTTCAGCAATATTTACGGTAACATTTCAAGAAAATATTTATTAAAGATTTCCACAATCTTTCATTGTAAGATTATCACAGTTTTAAAAATCTTTCATGAAAGATTTATGAAAGATTTCAGCAATATTTACAGTAATATTTCAAGAAAATATTTATGAAATATTTCTGCAATCTTTCATTGCAAGATTATCAGAGTTACAAAAATCTTTCATGAAAGATTTATGAAAGATTTTAGCAACATTGACGGTAATATTTCAAGAAAATATTTATAAAAGATTTCTACAATTTTTCATTGCAAAATTACCACAGTTTTAAAAATCTTTTATGAAAGATAGTGTGAAGATACTATAAGATAAATAGTAAGATTTATGAAAGATAGTGTGAAGGTTTTTGGCCGAAGCATGGAGAACACTGGAGGAAAATCTTTTATAAATCTTTCAAACAGGTTTCCTTAAAAATTTCTATGAAAGCTTCCAACTCCAACAATCTTTCGTTGTAGTCTAAGTGAAAAAAAAATCTCGCAGAGAAATATTGTTGAAAGATTTTATAAAATATTCCATGAAGCTCTCTTTGAGAGATTACTACTATATTTCCTTGCAATATTACATGAAAGATTTATGAAATATTGCGTCAAGATTTTTGGGAACAGCATGGAGAACGCTCAGGAGCAATCTTTCATAAATCTTTCAATTATGTTTCCTGAAAGATTTCGATGAAAGCTTCCAACAATCTTTCATCGCAGTCTAAGTAAACCATAAATCTTGCAGAGAAATATTGTTGAAAGATTTCATGAAATATTTCGTGAAACCGTCTTTGTGAGATTGCTACTACGTTTCGTTGCAATATTATATTAAGGATTTATAAAAGATTGCGTGAAGGTTTCGAGGTACAGTAGAGAAAACGTATGGGAGAAATTTTGCATAAATCTTTCAAACATGTTTTCTGAAAGATTTCAATGAAAGCTTCCAACAATCTTTCATCGCAGTGTAAGTAAACCAAAAATCTTGCAGTTAAATATTGTTGAAAGATTTATGAAATATTCCGTGAAGCCTTCTCTGTAAGATCGCTAATATATTTCTTTGCAATATTGCATAAAAGATTTGTTAAAGATCGCGTGAAGTTTTCGAGGTACAGCTAGGAGAACGCCTGTGAGAAATCTTTCATAAATCTTTCAATCATGTTTCGTGAAAACTTTCTTTGAAAACTTTCAGCAATCTTTCATTGTAATATAAGTAAACTAATAATCATGCAGAAAAATATTGTTGAAAGATTTATGAAATATTGTTTTCATCGAGGTTTCATAAAATATATCAATATAATATTACTGTAATGTTGCTGAAAGATTTCATTAAAAGATTTTTTATTCGTTCGTTATACCTTGCTACAAAATATTTCAACAATATTTATGAAATATTTCTAAGAAATCTTTCACTGAAAGATTTTGAAATGTTTCACTGTTTTATTTCATGCTATGTGGGGCCGTTTGACGAAAAAACATTATGCGGAAGAATTTATAGTAAATACAAAAAATGAGCGATTCGTACTAGAAACGAGATATTGTAATGGTCCATTGTTATCAAATTCGTATTAATCATGTTAGTTTTTAGTATTAAGAAGAAATGTATTGTAACTTAATTGTCACGATAATAGAAATAACTGAGTACTTCTTAACAATGGAAATTACATACAATGTTTAAATTTTATTGAAAATAATGATGGTAGCATTAGCATATTAGGAAAAAAATTCTCCACCGTTAAAAGTTTGTATTCTCGACCGATAGATTCGCAAATTATAAATATTGCAATTGTCGATAGTTGTACTAAATATTTATTTGAATTTTCTAGGCAATATGTATTTTTGCTAAAGTTATCAAATTACTTTTCAATAATCATTATGGAGTTTTTCCTTTGATATACACCTACTGTGTGAAAACACCTTTATAAATAAGTCGTAATAAATTTAATACAATATTCTATCTTAATTCTTTTTAAATAATATGTTTTTATGTACTAACTAATATTTTTGAAGTAAAACATATTTGTAAAAAAATTTGTTAAGACAATCACATTTAAAATGAAGCCTATCTGTAACAGAATAATTTAATCGTATAAAATAAAAATTAACCATAAAAAGGATTATTATTGAGTTACATTGTAAAATCACATCGAATAAAGAGTACAAAATACCAATATTTTTATTATAAACTTCTGTAATTTTTTTTGTATTGTTTATACACGTTTTACTTATCTTACAGCTTGTAAATGTTTTATAAACGTACAATAAAGATATAAATACTAGGATAAAAAGTTTTAATAATAATTTAGTGAACGTTCTATAAGCGTATAAAAATGTATGAAAATAGGCCTTGGTAATAAATATTTAGCTGTTTCATAAACGAATAATGAACGTATAATAATTTTTACGAACAAATTAAGAATATAAAAACGTTTTATATACGTATAATGAACATATAACAATTTCAGTAGCCAGTTTATTTTAAGAATGTAAATACGTTTTATAAATGTTTAAAAAAGTATAAAAATTAATATGAAGGTAATTCTAAATTATATGAAAACATATTAGAAACGTATTTTACATGTTTTAAAAATCACTTAGAGAATGTCGTAAAAATTTTAGGAACGTCTAAAAAACGTATAACAGACGTTATAAGTTTTCATAATCATGCTTATTCTGTTTAAAAACGTTTAATAAACGTTTATTCGATGTTTCTAAGATTTCTTTGCGCCTTCCATAACGTTATTTCTACGTTTAGCATACGTTTTACAATGATTACATGACAAAATAGACGGACATTTTCGACGTGTAATTTACGTTTTTTAAACATTCTTCTTCCTTTTCAAACAAACGTTTTAACGTGTGACGTTATACGTTTTTTCAACTTTGAAATAACGTTCTGTGCTACTAGGGATTTTCTTGACAGTATGTAATTATAAGTTTTTCTCTCTTTGTGTCATAAGTTATTAGGTGTATTTCTTGGTTTTTTTTCCTCTTCTTGTTTTATAGTTTGTAGTTCGTCTGTAATGTACATTTTTTCTATAACTTTGTTTTTTTTTCAGCCGTATTTGATCCTGATGTTTCTGTTTCTACTCTTGCGTCTTTTGTCTTGTTTTTTGCTAATGACTTTTCACCAGCTTTTGCTATTTCAAAATTTCTTGTTTGAATAAATCCTTGAGTGAAAGTTCTCATTGTGTCTTCGTAATTTATTTGTTTTTTGAGTGACTCGTCCCATATAATGTCTATAAATCTTTGTGTAATTTTCTGCTCATCTACATGTGTTATTGAATGTCTGCAGCTCACATATCTGTCAGGACTTGTGGCACAGTGCCTGAACTTTTTAGGATTTGTCACGAAATTATCCTTCTTTTTATATGGGTAAGAGTTAACTCTGTAAATTTTTTCTTTTTTCCTTTAAAAAAATGTAACTTATACTGAATTTAAAATTTATAATAACTAAAAAAACTGTATACAACTTATTTACTATTTGTTATTCACACTGTGTTTAATATTTTCAAAGTTTTAATAACTTTTTAAAGAAAAAAAAATTTATGAGAATGAAAACTTGTAGTTTATCTGATTAGAAACTCCTACTGCTAATTTTTAGAATTTAAGAGTAGTTGTTGACTTTCTGACTGTTGATCTAAGTCTGATTGTGTTCTTTGTTTTGATTTGTGTTATAATTTCGCATTTTCTGTTACACTTAATATTTGTTTCGCGTGTGTATGTTTATTCTTTGTATTAATTTGAATTTAATTTTCGAAAAACGGTTTGAGGTTACTTAAATGAAATTTTCCTCTTTCTTCGTTTTTTTCAGTTATTAGCAAGTACGTGTCGCTTACTATTTTACTTTTTATGATATATGAACCTTTATATATATGAAAAAAACTTGTTATTTTCATTGTCCAACACATTTAAAGTTTTGACCAATACTTTGTCATTTGCTTTCAGTTCATAACGATTTTTTCTTGCATTTTGTTTATTTGCACGTTTTTTTGTATCATTGTGCATATTTTCTTTTGCTAAATAAACTTTTCTGTTATAACAGACATCATTTTTTTATATTTTAAAATATTTATGTTAAAATCTGTTTGGCTTTTGATTGATATGTATTTCAAGAGGTGTACATCTTGTAGTTTCTTGATGTACCGAATTCATAATTTCCTGGATCATTGGCACGTATGATGCCCATGTTTTGTGAGTGTCTGTTAGCAAAGTTCTGAAAAATCTTGCTGACTCACGGTGAATTCGCTCCACTATATTGCTTTGTGGATGACGAATGGATGAGAGTAACATTTTAATGTTTTCATCTTTTAAAGTTTGTTCCCATTTTTTTTCTATAAATTGGGTAACGTCATCGGTAATTATTGCATCTGGTTTACCATGTTTTGGTATATAGTCAGCTAACAATTTTTTGATTACTGTTGGAGCATTTGCTCTTTTAATGGGATACGTAACTACATACTGTAACGATCCCCTTCTCTTTATACCCTAATTTATTTAAAATTAATTATAAATGGTTAAAATATTTATTTATAGTAGAGCGCGACCCTTTGTGTCTATAGAATCGTTGATAGCTAGGTCGCCATGCCTAGCTAACGCAGATTCTTTATATTTTTTCTATTGGTTTTTGTGTTTGAAAGTCGTTTATAGCTAGCATACCTTGGCTAGCTATAGCAGACTTTTGATAAATAATGTGTTAGCAATTATAGGGTATTATGTGAAAAGCCCGTTGTCGTTAAGGACCAAATACCTAAACATTCGGGGCTCAACACAAAATTATTAGGAAAGGGATGTTTTTACTTGGATATGCTCTTAATTTAAATAAAGTGAGATCTTTACAAAATAATTGTACTTGTACAAAACAATTAACTTTAATTTACAAAGCACTGGTTTGCTAGAAGCACGAGGTAGACCACTCGCCAGCTGTGCTTCGAGCAAATAGACGTCCTCGCGGTAAGAGAGCAGATCCAAGAGTGCCGAGGCTTCCGAGCTCCACGTAATACTTGCTTCAGCTCTCTTTGGTTTCTCTCCCACTTTTCTACTTTCTAGTTTCGTGCGGCTTCAGGGCCGTACATATTCAGGCGCTGGCAATACTTTGAGAAAGTATCTGTTGTAGTTAGTATGTGCTTAACTCCACTTGTAAATGTGGGTAATGGTCCATAGAAATCTATAGATAACATTTGGTTTTTATTATTTATCCTGTTAAAAAAAATCAGGTGAGAAGTCACCTGATTTCTCAGGTGATTTATCATGCTAAAATCTCATGTGATGATTTTTTTTTTGTTTTCATACGTTTCAAACCATACTTACAAGGAGACTGTTTCACCTTCGGGTCACCGTTTTTGCTCAAATTTTGGGAATATTTTCTGGATGCAAAAATATGAAGAAAGCCAAAATTTTAGAGGGTAACGCTCAATATTTCCCTAGTTACAGGCCATTAAAGAAAATTACTAAAAAAGTTACTAGATTTTCAAACGCTTATAGTTCCTTAGCATTATTACCTAAAAGCTTGAAACTTTTTGTAAATGAAAGCTGAGCTAAAATCTTTTCGAAATAGTAGTTATAGCATATCAAAATATTATTTTTTCCCAAAGTTATAGCGTAATAAAGATTGAACCCAATTTTAGCTTTTATTATTAATTCATGTTTTAAACAAAAAATTCAGGTCCAATCTTTATTACACTCTAACTTGGGGGAAAAATAATATTTTGGGATGCTATAGGTACTATTTCGAAAAGGTTTGAGTTCAGCTTTCATTTAAAAAAAGGTATAAGCTTCTAGCTAACAGTGATGAGATACTACAAGCGTTTGAAAATATAGTGATTTTTTTAGTGATTTTCTTCGATGGCCTGTAATTAGGGAAATATTGAGCGTTGGCCTCTAAAATTTTGGCTTTCTTCGTGTTTCTGCATCCAGAAAAAATTCCCGAAATTTCAGCAAAATTGGTGACCCGAAGGTGAAACACTCTCCTTGTTTGTCAATTGAGAATTATTTTTGGAAATTTTTTAAAATTTTGAACTTAGAAAATTTTTTGTAAAATTAGTCAACATTTTTTCTAAGACCAAATTCTTTAAAAAATTTTCTAAGTTCAAAATTTTCAAAAATTTTCAAAAATAATTCTCAATTGACTAAGTATGGTTTAAACGTGTGAAAACAAAAAAAAATCATCACATAAGATTTTGGCATGATAAATCACCTGAGAAATCAGGTGATTTCTCACCTGACTTTTTTTGGTAGGGTACAGATATAGGTTCTACCATTGATTGATATTTCATAGTTAACCATTTTGTTTTTTGACATATTTTGTATGTTTTAAGTAATAAATAAGTTTTATTTTTCAAACTGGGGGCTTGAGAACTCTCTAATAGTATTTTAAGTGTTTTCTTTGAACCTATATGTCCATACACTTCGTGAGTATTTATTACCATATCTTGAATTAAGAGGAGGTCGAGTATTTCTGTCCTTTTCTAATCAAAGAATTGATTTTTTTACAAAAACATAATTTTAGCAAAAAATGAAGAGAAAGCCGCATTTCGTATCAAAAAAAGCAATATTTTCATTGATGAGAAAGAATTAACTTTGTCGCTTCGTTTTCAAGAAAATCAATTCTTTCTTATCAAAGAAAATTTTGCTTTTTTTGATACGAGATGCGGCTTTCTTTTCATTTTTTGCTTAAGTTATTAGTTTTTGCTAGAAATTAATTCTTCGATTAGAAAAGGACGGAGATACGTGAACTCCTCTTAATGACTCTAGTAATATTACTTTATTTCCGTTTATAGACTTTTTCATGAGTATATTATCTGTGTACTCGTAAGTCTTTTTTATTTTATCATTTTCGTGCATCTTATTGATTATTTTTATACAGTACGCATCTTTTCGTTGTATTTCTTTTATTTTCGCTAATTTTTTTTTCAAATCATTTTTTATAATTAGTATCTTTGCTATTGCGGCAACTATTATTTTATCTTTTTTGTTTATGATTTCTGGTAAGTCTTAGCGACTTAAGAAATCAGCTGCTCTATTTTTGTTTCCTGGTATGTGTTCAGGATGTATATTATAGTCTTGTAATGAAAGGCTACATCTTTTAAGTCTTTCATTCCTAAATTTATATGTTTTTAAGAACGTTATGGGTTGATGGTTTGTTTTGACAATTATCTGTTTGGCACCTTTTAAATAAGTGTCCAATTTTAGTAAGGGCCATACTATTGCTAAAAGTTCTTTCTCTGTTGTGAAATAATTTATTTCACTGTCTTTGAGTGTTCTGCCAATGAAGCATACTATATTTTCGTAGTTGTACTCATCTAATTGAGTTAATATCGCTGCTATTGGCTTCGTGCACAACACGGCAGCATCGTTCCGATTACCTTACGAATATATCTATATTTATATAATATATAGATATACAATAGCACGGGTCAACTTACAGTTTTCGCTGCAGTTGTGCATGAAGCGAATAGCGTAATCGCTTGCATCTGTGATGAGGATAAAAGGTTTCGTTGTATCAACGAATTTCAGTATTACGTTCTCATCAAACAAACATTTTATTTTCTCAAAAGCTGCTTGCTGCCTTTCTGTCCATGTATATGGAACATTTTTTCTTAGTAACGATATTAATAGTAAGATTTCGTTGGCATAGCCTTTAGCGAATTTCGTGTAGAAATTTACAAAGCCTAGGAATGCTTGTAATTGCTTCTGATTTTTTGTCATCTTTAAATTTCAGTAGGAAATCTTGCTAATCGTTTATAACTACGTCAAGACCCCTTAATTGCGCTGCGCTGTTGGTTTAAATTTCGAAAGCCGCAACATTAAACTTATAGACTTTATTGTCTATTTTAAACGCCGTGTATTTTTTACTATCTTCAGTCAATTCGACTTGCCAGTAGCTATTTGCTAAGTCAAGATTCGACATATAGTTTCTTTTCTTACATCTTAAGAATATCTATTTAACCCTTTGAGTCATGCTTTTTTCTACTGCATATTTTGACCTGAAATTTTGTACTACAAAATTTCAGACCAAAATATGCAGTAGAACATTTTTGACAGCAGTTTAGAAAGGTGGTACTCTGGCAGTACCACTGTGACTCAAAGGGTTAATTGTAGGTGGTGCTTTATAATCATCGACGATTTTTTCGTTTAGCTTCCTAGTGTCCAAGCATAATCACACAGATCCATCTTTCTTTATGACTATTACAATGGAGTTGATATATGGGCTATGAGACTTTCTAATAATTCCTAAGCTTATCATTTTTTCTATTTCATCCAATACTTTATATCTATGATGTATAGGAATAGAATACGGTTTTGAGTAAAGAAGTGTATCATCTGTTGTTCTAATTTTGTACTTATATGACGATAAACGTACTGGAGCATTACTGAAAACTGATCTATACTTTGAGATTAATTTTATTAATTTAACCTCTTGTTTAGGTGATATATTTTCACCTTGTTTAATTTTTTCACAAATCTCATCTTCTGTGAGAGTGTGAGTAATAAAATAATTTTCTATTTTAAAGAAATTCGTAATTTCTTAATTTTTTTCGAATACACATGTCTTCAAGTCATTCAGACTCTCGTGTGTTTCGATTATTTGAATGTAAGCGTATGCACTGAGCTTTTGCTCGTTATATTTAATATTGACGTAATTGTCATTTACAGTTAATAGTATCTCCTCGTACAATGTGTTTATTAGCATTTTCAATACTCTTTGCGTATCGTATCCTAAAATACAGTCTTTTCTTAAATTGGGAATTATTAGGTGGATTATATTTGTATTTTGCCCGTTTCCTCTCCGATTACAGCGGCCTATTTTAAAGCATACAATGTCGATAATCAGAGTACGGTAATTAAAATATGTATTCATATGGTAAGAGACGATACACGGTAAACTGACGCATCGAATAAGCTTTATAAATTTAATCAATAAACTAATAATTCTTCAGTTTTTCACTAAAAGAATTTGTATTATCCATTAAAAATGTATTCTACTTTGAGTGAATAATCTATAAAACTTTTAAAGAATAGTAAAATTTGTCTAATCAAACAAAATATCTCTGCAATTATCTTAAAGGCTCTGTAACTGGCGCATTGATACTATTTAAATCAATTTAAAAAAAATATAGTCAGAACAAAATATCTATTTGCTTTGACTAAATTTTTACTTCGTTACTAAATTATTAAATGAAATTAAAGAAAAAAATTTCATTTAATCAATTTAATATCAGCGTTGGAGATCGATTATTTTTTTGTATCACTATGCTATGTTCAGAGTGTATCAGATCAAGAAGTCGATGATATAGCTAAGTTCGAATAGCGCAATTTTTAGAATTAAAATAACTAGATCAAAACTAGTGATAAATTGCGAGTTAACCTGTAAACTCGCACATGAATTTAAATGTGAACAAATAATAAAATTCAGAAGAAGCAAAAATTATCTAAAGTTGATTGGTATATTAAGTGTAAAAAAGTTAAATTTAAGTTAAGTTTATTTTAGAAATATTAAAATAAAATATAAAGATAAATAAAAGATGAAAATAATTATTTTAATTATAGGAAAAAGTATTATAAATTAAGAGCCACGCTTGGATGGGAAAAGTAATAAAAAAAAGAGCTTTAGAATTTATGAAATTGAAATTTCAAGAATTAAAAAATCTACTTATTATGATTCTAGTGCTATCATCTGAGAAACTGAAAGATACTTGAAACGCCGTGGCACAATTGATTTTTGATTTTTCTGAGAAAAAGAAGAAGCTAAATAACTTTGATTATAAATTAATTAAAGTAGGTATATTATTATATTATAATCTCTTTATTTCTCTTTAATCTAATTTACATTTGTTGTTGTACCAACGTGACTAAAGTACATAAAAAATACATACAAAATTCTTAAAAATATCAACAAAATAAAAGCTTTTTTTTCTTTATGATCCTAAATAACAAAACTTTACTTTTTATTAATATCTCTTTTTCACATTGATACAATGTCTAAAATAACTTGTTTCTTAAATATTAATCACTAAATTTTAAATGAAACAATTAGTAACTCTTTTATTAAGATAATAATAAACTTACATATGTGAACTGAAGCAAGTATGTTTTGTTCAGGTTTAGTTTTTAAAATATTTTATTTTTCTCAGCTAAACATCTTATTTAACATTCATACAAATATTAAAAAATAATTTTTGTCTCTAAGTAACAAAGACGCTATTGTTTTTTTTCTTTAAGCTTAAATTCTATAGAACTACTATTATGTAAAAAAAAGATGCAGATCACCTTAATGGCTCTTCACCTTAAGACATACAGATTTATATAGTTTTAATGTACAGGTATTGTTTGTTTAAAAATTAATTTCTATAGGTATAATTACTGGGTACTTAAATTTGCTATCACAGATAGAGACTAATTGAAAGTATTTTGCCATTGTAAATCCTATAATTTGAGGTTATGTTTTTAATTTACTTTATTTATATATATATATATATATATATATATATATATATATATATATATATATATTTTAATGTGTAAAATCTCAAACACAGGAAGAGAAGGCCATTAAAAAATAACAAAAATTACTTTAGTTGCAACGTTTTGTCAAAATGGTTTTGTTAACCTCTTCAGGCTAAAAAAAAAATTTATTCAATACCAAAAAAAAATTATAAAAAGAAATAACACAAGAGTGATAAATATTAAAAACGCAATTCAAATACGATAAAACGAATATAAGGAGCACATACCAAAAATTAAAAATATATAATACAGATAACCGTGAGACTATAGCTCACATTGTCAGATGTAAATATTATACGCCGAACAGCCTCTAATTATATTCACTGCTGTGATTACTGATAGAATTAATAATATGTCTATATATGCCTGACAACACTAATGTATCTGTTTTCAGAAATTTTTCTCTTCTTATAATTAGATTCTCTGTCTAAAACTTTGACATTTTCCCAATCAAAATCATGAGAAAAATCTAAAATATGTTGGGCCACAACAGTATTTTTATTTTTATAATCCATATGTTCTTTAAGCCGAGTTTTAAGTGATCGTTTAGACTCACCGACATAACACGCAGAGCAGGGTTTACTACACCTATAGTATCCTCTTTTTTTCATTTTGTCTTTGTCCAACTTCATAATGTTATTTAATTTTTTATTAATAATTGGTCTAGTATTAATATTAAAAATCTTTAATCTTTTTACATTGGTTGTATAAACGAGAAACAAACGGAATCGATACAGAATATAATACACTTCTATTTACATTTTTGTTTTTGTCAATAATAATATCCCTGTTATTCAAAACATGTCTTCGTATTCGTTGACTAATACATTGATCAATAAACTCAGATGGATAATTATTATGATACAGATTCTCGACATAAGTTGAGTTTTTATCTTGAAAAGAAAATTCAGCAAGATTTATCGCATGATCTACTAAATTATAAACTGTTTTACACTTTAACTGTATTATATGAAAAGAATTGAAATTTAAAATACGATTAGAATTTGTAGGTTTTTGAAACCAGTCAGTAATAATAGAATTATTATTTTCAATCAAAGTAATATCTAAAAAATTCAATCTATTGTTTGTTTCCATCTCGTATGTAAATTTAAGATTCAAATTGTAATCATTGAAAACTTTTAAAACAGTATCAACGTCATTCTTATAAATATATGTAGTAGAGAATATTTACGTATCTATAGTAAAATATCAGAGTAATATTATAAACTTCACTCAGTCTCTTCCAGCATTCCACTTCCAAGTCATCCATAACCAAGTCAGCAAATAAAGGAGATATAGGAGAACCCATGGGCGTGCCAAAGATTTGTCTATAAATTTATTTTATCATCAAATTTAAAATAGATGTTATCGAATAAAAACTTTGTAATAGAAATAATGTCTTACCTAGAGCATATGGTCTTACTAAAATTCATAAGCCTGACATCCCTCTTAAGAGCATGACGAAGCTGCCCGCCTTCTAATAATATTTCCAATCCTAACTTATGAATAAACGATGCGTTTAATTGAGTTTTTTTGCTACAAAGAAAAAGTTTATAAGATTAAACTCTAGTGCGGACAACTCAAGAAATCCACCAAAATATTATACATACAAAGTTATAATAAAAACTTTCAATGTATCGTATTTTAAGGTTAGGATTGTCGAGTTTGATATATAATTTCCAATCCAAGCTCATAAAAAAATAACAAGTCCAAATGATTTTTTATTTTAACAAAAATTATTGTATTAATATAGCTTTAGTGCGGACAAGTCATTATATTTGTTTAATTTATGAATTTAAAAAGATATTGATAAAATAAAAAAAGCAAAACTCGATTGCTGCAGCTCCGACATCCCGTTAAACCCATTATATCCACTGTTAATAGTTTACTACATGGGCTTGCCAAGGTTCTTTATAATAATTTAAAGGATATTATCAAACAACCAGCTTCACATATTGACAATAATTTGGCTTTTAAAAATAGAATTAATAATATTTTTATACCAGATGACTTTGCTGTTTTATTTTTAGACATAACTTCTTTATTTACTAATATACCGTGTGATCTTGTATTGAGAAGTTTGGAGAAACGTTTTGTTTCTTTGCATGAAAAATCGAATATTGCTTTTGATGACATTATTTCTATTACAATGTTTTTATTTGACAAGACCTATTTTAAATTTGATGATAAAATTTATAGACAAATCTTTGGCACGCCCATGGGTTCTCTTATGTCTCTTTCATTTGCTGACTTGGTTATGGATGACTTGGAAGTGGAATGTTGGAAGACATTGAGTGAAGTTTATAATATTACTCCGATATTTTACTATAGATATGCAGATGGCTCTATTACATGTATCCATAAGAATGACGTTGATACTGTATTAAAAGTTTTTAATGATTATAATTTGAATCTTAAATTTACACACTAGATGGAAATGAACAATAGATTGAATTTTTTTAGATATTACTTTGATTAAAAATAAGAATTTTATTATTACTGACTGGTTTCAAAAACCTACAAATTCTAATCGTATTTTAAATTTTAATTCTTTTCATATCATATAGTTAAAGTGTAATATAGTTTATAATTTATTAAATCGTGTGATTAATCTTGCTGACTTTCCTTTTCGAGATAAAAACTCAACTTATGTCAAGAATTCACTGTACCATAATAATTATCCATCCGACAAGAAAGGTACACCAACCCGAACTCACCGATTTTGATAATTCTTGTATATGCTGTAGTACATCAAAAAAGTAAGAGATTGGTATTTTTTTTATCGTCGGAAAAACATATTTAAGGGGTGAAATCCACCCTCAAAGTTCACCCCCAAATACATTTTTTTTTTCAAATAACTTTTCTTCTAGTCAATATTTTTTAGTAAAACCAAGTGGGTAATAATCCTTATAAAATGTAAAAGAAACTCTGCTGTGTTTGACTTTTGGGAGTTGCAACCCCTATTTTTAATACACGAAAAATTGAAAAATTGACATCATTTTCTGCAGTAAAAACTTTTAAAATAGTGTAATTATAACCAAATTCACATATTTATAAAGAAAATAAAAAAAATAAGTTTATGTTTTCCAGCATTTTTAATAAAAAATATTTTTAGATGGTAAAGCCACCCCTATTAGTGAAAATAAGTACTTTCGATATTAAAATCATTTTAAAGCGAATTTTTTAATTGTTACTGCTTTATAGATATTGTTATAATAAAAATATTCTAAAAACACATTTAAAAAGTAAAATCTACCCTCAAAGTTCACCCCCAAAAACAGGTTTTTTTAAATAGCTTTTTTCCTAATCAATATTTTTTAGTAAAACCAAGTGGGTAATATTTTTTATCGAAAGTATAACAAATTCTGGTGACATTGACTTTTGGTGGTGGCAATCCCTATTTTTGATAGGTGAAAAATTGAAAAATTGACATGAATTTTCGCAAAAAAAAAATAGTTTCGTTTTGAGCAGATGTTTACGTTTTGAAAGAAAATAGACGTAAACAGTTTTTTTGTTTTTAATTCATTTTAATAATACTTTCAAGACTCAAATTTTTTTTTTTTACCACTCCGACAATAATTTACTGCTCTTTCTTTATAATCAAAAGATAAATCTTCTCTATCTTCTTTATACTGATTTGTTGGAAATTCTATAGGAGGAGGGAAATGATGCATTATATCGTCCTCGATAATTTGTGCGTCAGGATCCTTGTATTCCTCCTTGAAATCTAATGTTTCTTCTGAAATTATTTCTACATCGTGAAATTCGTCCATCGAATCTATTAAAATATTTTTTATGTTTTTCGCTAACTGATTTTCTTGATAAGTAGTTGGGCTATTATTCGGTAATTCCAATGTTTGAAAGTATGCCAGCAATAAATTGATCACGTTTAAAGGATTGACTCTCATCGTGAATACTGCAATTGCATTAATTACTTTTATGAATAGACTGTGTTAATGGAATGAAAAATGAATATTCAAAATTTCTTACCTTTTTGATAAAACAGAAATTAAGAATAAATGATTTTATGGATTTAAATTTGAAAATATTGAAGAAATTATTTAACTCCCCGAATCACGTCTGTCCAGTAAAGACATGGAATTCAAACTGACATCTTATGTTTACAAAAACTTGTACGATATGTATAGGACAGATAACACATTTCATTTGATAGTATTTTTATCTTGTTTTCTTAATTGTAAGTATTCTCAACTCTCACTCTCAACGTATGGATAAAATTAAAGAATTTAATAACATCATTTCATTTGGTTTAGTTTTGATATTTATTTTCCATGTGTTGAATCATATTTGATAATTGAAAGACCTTATTCTTTTGTACACAAACGTTTTATCGCACTATAATATTCTAAATTACTACTAAACAAACGAATGTTATTTCCTTCATTGTTATTCCATTATTATTATAATTATTCAAAATTTAATATTCGACCACTCGCGTTTGAAAAAGTTAAAATAATATTATAATAATATTTAAATTATTCACTTCCTTCTCACATTTTTAGTATGGCGACGGCCATCGAGTACTGAAAATTAGGAAATTTATTTAAAACCTTCGCATTATCTACTCATTAGATACTAATTTTTATTAATAATACTAATTTATTCATTGAACATACTTACGTTGAACAACACAACTGAAAGCTGGCTTTCAAACAAATTCAATCAGATGCCCTTCGTCTACCTGAACTTCGGCAGCCCGGCGAGGCCCGGATCTGCGTCCCATTTCACACCTCGTATAATACAATGCATAAGCCACAGGAGAGCCACATTACAATCTTACGGTGCCACTCGAGACCCACATGTTTGCTCTAAGTCTATTTCTATTCGGGAAGTGGATTATATATATAATGGCATTAAGGATATGTAAAATGGACACTACACTTATACTCATAAATAGTAAGTGCAGACCGGATTCGCTGGTCTTTTCTAATTGAGTTTTTTTGTTATTTACTTAAGTATCAATCGATGTATTTGAAAATTAAAGGTTGAGCGCAATAGATATTATTATTTAAAATATTTATGCACAAAAAAAAAATTCTACCGCTTTTTTTCTGAGAAAATTAAGGAATGCAAAAATATTATAAATATAACCTTTTACTTCAGCGTTCCTTACTTTTCTCAAAAACAATAAGGTAGAATTTTTTTCTGTACGTGAATATTCATAATAATATATATTGCGTTCAATCTTCAATTTGCAGATACATTGATTGATAATTGAGTAAATAAAAAAAAACTCAATTAGACAAGGACAGCGAATCCGGCCTGCTCTTAACTTTCTTTCCATTTTATCACTGGATTCCCAGAAAAGAAATGCATAAACCTGTACAGATTAATAAGCTTCTTCATCATGGATCAGTATTTGCAATAGCAAATTATATTACACGTTACTATTTAATTGTTTGTACACGCGTCAAAAAGCATCTTCGTATGTTTAATCGAAAATCAGCTGTAAATTGACTTCTGCAGTTTGTTGCATGCAATATGCTTTTCCTACTGAATAAGTTCATATGAGAGCTCATATCGGATTGCATTTAAGGTCTCATATAGCATCTTATATGAGATCTCATGTGAGTCTCATATGGGATTTATCATGACATCTCATATGAGTACTCCCGTGAGATTGCGTACTAAAAACTCATATAAGTAATCATACGAGATATCATTCAACTATAATACAAATATAATAATGAGTTATTATATGAGAGATCATATAAGGGCTCATATGAGATATCATGTGAGGATTTATATCAGATATCATATGCGATGTCATTTATTTTTAATACATATATGTAATTGAGTTATCATATGATGTCTCATATAAGATCTCATGTGAGGACTTACATGAGATATCATATGAGATGTCATTTAATTATAAAACTTATTTACGAATGAGTTATCATATGATATCTTGTATAAAATATCATATAAGGACTCATATGGGATATCATTTAATTATAATATACACAAATATATAAATAAGTTATCATATAATTTCTCACGTAAGAACTCATATGAGATATCATATAAGATATCATTTAATTATAATACATATATAAAAATGAGTTATCATATACTATCCTATACAAAATATTATATAAGAACTCATGTAGGATGTCATATGAGATAACATTTAATTATAATATACATATATACAAATGAGTTATCATAAAACAGAGATAGAGAAAAAAAGACGAAAAAACGGAGTCGTAGGAACGGAGACGGAGAGACGTAGATGGAGGGACGGAGAGGCAGAGACGGAGAGGTAAAGACGGAGAGACATAGACGTAGGGACAGAGAGATGGAGACGAAAAGACGGAGATAGAGAAACGGAGATGGAGAGACGGAGACAAAGAAACAGAGACGGAGAGACTGAGTGACGGAGATGGAGAGACGGAGAGACGGAGAGGAAAATGTTGTTTATGAATATGTGCGTATGTATGTATGTGTATGTATATGTGTGTGTGTTTATGTGCATGAGTGTATGTGTATGTGTGTATGTGTTAAAGTGTATGAGTGTATGTGATTATGTGTACGTGTGTATGTGACATGTATATGTGAAAATGTACATGGGAATATATATATATATATATATATATATATATATATATATATATATATATATATATATATATATATATAAATGTATATTTTTATGAATGAGGTATTATGCAGACAAAATCATAGATGAATCGTGACTTATGCTGACGTAAGCATAAGGACAGATTATTTCTTTAGATAAAGAGTACTTATGCTGACATTTTCGTTCTTCAATCGTCACTTATGCTGACATATATTTTCCGGGTCGCGTATGAATGCGGACTTATGCGGCCTGCGGCCTTCGGCCGCATAAGTCCGCATTCATACGATTATATATATATATATATATATATTGCGACGAGTATACATACCCGCGCATTTAAATTTTCCGCCTAACGGCCAGCTACGACAGAACAGTAGTTCTGAGCTCAGCCGCTAGACGTCAACCTCGAACGTCGTTACACGCAACGGGAAAAATGCGGCCAGAGTATATAAGAGGCCGAGAAGCACAGCTAACCGGAGCAGTGTAGACTACGGTCTCCCCTCTCTCTTTACCTGAGTGAGCACGCTAGGCTAAGAGAGAGTGAGACAAGTAGTAGCTGGTTGCCTTCTCTTGTAGAAGGACTAGCTTCTCTCTCTTGCACATGAGGGTAGACCGAGTGAGCACGCTGGTCTACACTCTAGTGCATATGCTGGCAGTGTTAGAGATACGCTGAGTGAGCACGCTGGCGGAAATCTATCTGCCTAGAGCACACTCGCAACCTTTTGCCGCCACCGCAATGCCGAACTTGCGCCGTTGAATTTAAGGGTGACGTCCACCCAAAATATTGATTCTATCTCACATATCGCAACGGGCTTAATTAAGGGTCTTATCCACCCACAGCTGTCGCGTCCGCCACTACGTGATTTATAGAATATATTAAGGGTGTCGTCCACCCAATTACTTGTTTCATATTAGTTTAAGGACTCCGTCCGACCGCGTGTAAATATTAGATATTAGAATAAGTTAAGGGTGTCGGCCACCCATTGTCTTTACGTCACTTAAAGGTCCCGCATGCCTATAGAGATTTGTAATTTAGATAATTAAGGGAGCCGGCTACCCACCGTCATTATTATTATTACCGTAGTATTAAGTATAGCGTTATTAGATGCCACCGCCTAGTTATGTTATAATTGTTTAATTATTAATCATTTGTCTCTTTTGTTTTTGCACATTGTTGCAGGTAAAAGCCGCCGGTATATTTTAGACCGTCCAGGCCGTAGAATCTTTTAGTTAAACTCAAACTAATAAATTAGATTCACCAAAAATTATTAATTAATTTGATTCGTTTATTAAATAGCCGTCAAGTGGTCGATTTAATTAAAGAACTAATTATCTTTGTACATTTCATTCCGTTAAGGTTAGGTTAGTTATTTGCATTATATAAAATTATTAGGTTTAGCTTTGATTAACACATTATTATTAATTCATATTTGTAATCGTCGTTGTATGTGAGTTTCATGAGTACAATAAAGCCAAGGTACTCCCTAGTATAACCGAACGTGTTAAACCCGGTTACTTTCCTTTACTTTTCACCGTCCGATCCCTCCAACTCCTGCCGATCTTACCCTGGTAACTCACTGAAGCATCTGGCAACAGAAGTTACACGTATTTCCCTCTCCCGAATGGGAAAAACGTTACAATATATATAAATATATATATATATATATGTGTGTGTGTGTATGTGTGTAAGAGTGTGTGTATGTGTGCATGTAAATGTGCGTATATATATATGTGTATGTTTCTGTATGTGTAGGTGCACGTGTGTCTGTATGTGTGTGTGTGTATGCATATATATATATACATAAATATATATATATATATATATATATATATATATATATATATATATATATATTAAGGTGGCACTTATTTCCCAAACTTGATGATTCGTACCGGACGCCCCTCAGAACGTTAAGTTATCATAAAAAACTAAGATTTAAGCTGTGAGAGCCCCTAAATTAAGCGATTAACCCGTGCCGAAATAAAAATTACGATTTTCTTATCAAAAAATCTCAAAACACGACTTATTGACAGATCATAAATAGTATACATATTTTTAGACGCATTAACTTCAGAAAAATACTTTGTTTGAACTATTTTATGATAAGCTTAAATGGTTGTGAGACCTCAAAAAAATTTTTAAATAATTTTTTGGGAACTTTTACGTACAGAATATCTAAAAAAATAGTCATTTTTATCATTTATTCAAATCTAACACTAGTGTACCCACCCTGAATCCTTATTCTATTCAGACCACGTGAAAATATACCTCACAAGCTTTAATTTTTATTTTTGTAACTCTGTATGAATACAAAATTGACGGAGATATAGCAATTTGAAGTTTTTAATAAACTGAAGGTATTAAACCCGTAAGTCGGTCTTAGATTTATTTCATAATAACAGCTTCAATTTCTGGGCAAATCTTAGACAGCCATAAAAAAATTTTCAGAACTTTAATTCAAAGTCTAAAAAATTACACAGCCACACAAAAAAAAAATGTCAAAACCCACGGACCAGACCATATATACATATATGTTTTTGAGGTCGCTGATTCCGAATCCGTGGTCCATTGGACCCCATCACCTTAGGGTCAAGGTCAGGTCGAGGTCAAATTTACAAAATTAACGGCAACCAAGGTTTAACAGTATACATATATGTTTTTGAGGTCGCTGATTCCGAATCCGTGGTCCGTTTGACCCCATCACCTCAGGGTCAAGGTCAGGTCGAGGTCAAATTTACAAAATTAACGGCAACCAAGGTTTAACAGTATACATATATGTTTTTGAGGTCGCTGATTCCGAATCCGTGGTCCATTTGACCCCATCACCTCAGGGTCAAGGTCAGGTCAAGGTCAAATATACAAAATTAACGGCAACCAAGGTTTAACAGTATACATATATGTTTTTGAGGTCGCTGATTCCGAATCCGTGGTCCATTTGACCCCATCACCTCAGGGTCAAGGTCAGGTCGAGGTCAAATTTACAAAATTAACGGCAACCAAGGTTTAACAGTATACATATATGTTTTTGAGGTCGCTGATTCCGAATCCGTGGTCCGTTTGACCCCATCACCTCAGGGTCAAGGTCAGGTCAAGGTCAAATTTCCAAAATTAACGGCAACCAAGGTTTAACAGTATACATATATGTTTTTGGGATCGCCGAATCCGAAACCGTGGTTCGTTTGACTCCATCACCTCATAGTGAAGGTTATTTGAAGGTAAAATCGACAAAATTCTTGTAAAACAAACCAAACTTCATGCCATTTATTTTTTCTTACTATACCTTACACGTTTCTCATCAAATAATCGGTGCAAAGGTTTCCTTTTACGTTTTTTCCCAGTAGTTTTACAATCTCTTTTCAACATCCAGCAGTAGTCGGCCAGCATACTAGCATCCCATCTACCTTGATAACGCTTCTCCATTACTTTAATGTCTTGGTGAAAACGCTCTCCCTGTTCTTCGCTATAATCGCCACAGTTTTCAGGAAAACTATCCAAGTGATTGTGCAGAAAATGTAGTTTGTAATTCATTAGGCAACCCATATATTCCCATAGTTCTCAACCATTTTAGATACAATTACTTTGTAATTTGGGCTTCTGCGATTACCCAAAAAGTTTTCAGTAACTTCCTTAAAGCTAAGCCATGCAGCTTTCTCAATGTTTGTCATGGAACTAATGAACTGGTCATCAGCCATCATTTTTCTAATTTCAGGACCGTCAAAAATACCTTCCTTCATTTTTGCATCTGATTTACTTGGAAATTTACTTTCCAAGTATTTGAAGCACTAGCTATCTTTATCTAAAGCTTTAACGAATTGTTTCATCACACCAAGTTTTATGTATAATGGAGGAATGAGAACTCTTTTTGGATCAACCAATGGAGTAGCTATAACGTTACTCTTTCCGACTTCGAGAGATTTTCTTTCAGGCCATTTATGATTTGTATAGTGCTTTGCACGGTCTCTACTATCCCATAAGCACAAGAAACATTGCGTCTTTGTAAATCCAGACTGCTGTCCTAACAATATTCCAGAAACTTTCAAATCACCACATATCCGCCATTTATGCTTATCATACTGAATATTTTGTATTATAATTTTGAGATTATCGTATGTTTCCTCCATTGTAGTGGAGTGCGCTATAGGAACTGAGGCATAGTGGTTGCTATTGTGTAGTAATACGGCTTTTAAACTTTTTTTTGATGAATCTATGAACAATCTCCATTCTTCGTCTTTATACACATTAGGTTTAATTTCATTCATTAAACCTTTTACGTCTTTACAATATACTATTTTATCACCATTATGATTCATTTCTTCAAAGTATGGTTCGAAACTTTTGCTTCTTGTTCTGTAAAAAGATACTTTAGTAGATTTTGCCAACTGATTCATGCCTTTTAAAGCTGAAGCTAAATGTTCTGCTCCATCTTTAGGTAAGTTAAGCTCTCTAACTAGGTCGTTTAGTTTATCTTGAGTCCATAACTTTACGCTTTTGTCTTTTTGGCCCGCTGTAAGGAAAATATCGTCATCGTCATCATCATCATCATCTGCAGTTTCTTCATTACTATCACTTTCATAGGACTCGCTACATTGAGTAAAGGTAATTTCAAGGTAAAATGTACTAGATTCATGCAAAACAAACCTAAACCACGGTATCTGCGAATTTTAGTACAATATTGATTAATTTCATTTTGATACAAGGCTACTTTGAAGAACAAAAGATCATATTTAATTTTCTCTTATTTGTGAGATCGTACATTATACAATTTTAAATTGCATAAGAGTGTTCTGTGATATACGTGAAGAATTGTGTAGAAAGTAAGCATGCATTTCCTAATTGTACAAATGTACGGTTAAATGAATAAGCAAAAATTAAACATGAATTTTTTTCGTCAACGTAGCCTTCACCTGCTTCCTCGACAAAAACTGTGACGGTGACACTGCCCCAAACGAGGATGTGTGGAATGATCCGCTTATAAGTTTGTCGGGGTAACGATGCCAGTGGAAGCGCACTGCCTCGCAGGGGGACGTTAGGGTGTGAGGATGAAGCTGTAGTGTGTCCGACGACGAGTTGACACTGTCCTCGTCAAAGTCGGAAAGCTCTTATACTTAGCCCCGGAGAGGTATAAGAGTTATCACCTCCGGGACAATGGACTCACCTGCGATCGGACCAGGATCCCTAACGTGCGGGGTTATACTGAAAATCATGGAAAATTTACCTTTTACATCTCAAGGGCATATTGGCACAAAAAATTCTAATCTTTTTTGTTTTGTCTGCGGAGTATTCACACCACAAAAATCTCGAAGACATTTCAATGAGAATCTCAGAAAAATTTACAAAACTTGCTTCAAATTAGAAACTGATGTAGTTATAGAAAAGTGGACCCCATGTAGTATCTGCGAACAATGTCGTCAAATGCTTTGTAAGTGGAATAAAACAAAAGAAGATGACAAAGTTAAATTTAATAGCCCAATGGAATGGTATCAACCAGATAGAAGAGAGGATTGTTACTTCTGTAATACCGAAATTATTGGAATTAATAGTAAAATTAAAGCAACAGTGAATTATGCTGATGTTATTTCTGTAAAAAGACCTATCGAAAAATCGGGAAGCGATGAAAAAAATAATGAAGAAGATAACGAAGTCAGTGGCGGCATTGATGGGGGTAAAATTGATAATAATGACTTAAAAGATGGATCGTATGAAAGCTATAGTGATGAAGAAACTGCAGATGATGATGATGATGACGATGACGATATTTTCCTTCCAGCGGGCCAAAAAGACAAAAGCGTAAAGTTATGGACTCAAGATAAACTAAACGACCTAGTTAGAGAGCTTAACTTACCTAAAGATGGAGCAGAACATTTAGCTTCAGCTTTAAAAGGCATGAATCAGTTGGCAAAATCTACTAAAGTATCTTTTTACAGAACAAGAAGCAAAAGTTTCGAACCATACTTTGAAGAAATGAATCATAATGGTGATAAAATAGTATATTGTAAAGACGTAAAAGGTTTAATGAATGAAATTAAACCTAATGTGTATAAAGACGAAGAATGGAGATTGTTCATAGATTCATCAAAAAGAAGTTTAAAAGCCGTATTACTACACAATAGCAACCACTATGCCTCAGTTCCTATAGCGCACTCCACTACAATGGAGGAAACATACGATAATCACAAAATTATAATACAAAATATTCAGTATGATAAGCATGAATGGCGGATATGTGGTGATTTGAAAGTTTCTGGAATATTGTTAGGACAGCAGTCTGGATTTACAAAGACGCCATGTTTCTTGTGCTTATGGGATAGTAGAGACCGTGCAAAGCACTATACAAATCATAAATGGCCTGAAAGAAAATCTCTCGAAGTCGGAAAGAGTAACGTTATAGCTACTCCATTGGTTGATCCGAAAAGAGTTCTCATTCCTCCATTATACATAAAACTTGGTGTGATGAAACAATTCGTTAAAGCTTTAGATAAAGATAGCCAGTGCTTCAAATACTAGGAAAGTAAATTTCCAAGTAAATCAGATGCAAAAATGAAGGAAGGTATTTTTGACGGTCCTGAAATTAGAAAAATGATAGCTGATGACCAGTTCATTAGTTCCATGACAAACATTGAGAAAGCTGCATGGCTTAGCTTTAAGGAAGTTACTGAAAACTTTTTGGGTAATCGCAGAAGCCCAAATTACAAAGTAATTGTATCTAAAATGGTTGAGAACTATGGGAATATATGGGTTGCCTAATGAATTACAAACTACATTTTCTGCACAATCACTTGGATAGTTTTCCTGAAAACTGTGGCGATTATAGCGAAGAACAGGGAGAGCGTTTTCACCAAGACATTAAAGTAATGGAGAAGCGTTATCAAGGTAGATGGGATGCTAGTATGCTGGCCGACTACTGCTGGATGTTGAAAAGAGATTGTAAAACTACTGGGAAAAAACGTAAAAGGAAACCTTTGCACCGATCATTTGATGAGAAACGTGTAAGGTATAGTAAGAAAAAATAAATGGCATGAAGTTTGGTTTGTTTTACAAGAATTTTGTCGATTTTACCTTCAAATAACCTTCACTATGAGGTGATGGAGTCAAACGGACCACGGTTTCGGATTCGGCGATCCCAAAAACATATATGTATACTGTTAAACCTTGGTTGCCGTTAATTTTGGAAATTTGACCTTGACCTGACCTTGACCCTGAGGTGATGGGGTCAAATGGACCACGGATTCGGAATCAGCGACCTCAAAAACATATATGTATACTGTTAAACCTTGGTTGCTGTTAATTTTTTAAATTTGACCTTGACCTGACCTTGACCCTGAGGTGATGGGGTCAAATGGACCACGGATTCGGAATCAGCGACCTCAAAAACATATATGTATACTGTTAAACCTTGGTTGCCGTTAATTTTGTAAATTTGACCTTGACCTGACCTTGACCCTGAGGTGATGGGGTCAAATGGACCACGGATTCGGAATCAGCGACCTCAAAAACATAAGGTATATATGGTCTGGTCCGTGGGTTCTGACATTCTTTTTTTGTGTGGCTGTGTTATCTCTTGACAATGTCATTGTTGCAAAATTAGATGTAATATTCTCTGAAGTAGTCGAAATCAATGTAATTGCAAAAAAATTATTATTTATTCAAATATTCGAATCAAGTCCGTTTCAGAGTAAGTCTTTATAATTCAAGGCTTATGGCGTATTGTGGAATGTAATTCTGTTCTGCTGAGGTTGTTTCATTGCAAAAGAATTAATTTATTAATTTTTAAAGAATCATCTTTCATATTTATAATGGATAAGAATTTTATTTATTTTTTATTCAAATCCTGTATAGAAGACTAGGATGCTTTTGCACTTTTTTTTTTTTTATGTTTTACACTTTTGAAGTATTAATTTGCACAAAAATTAAACTTTAAGAATTAAAAAATTAATAGGTCGAAAAATGCCCTTTGATACTTTTGTGTTTTGGTTAGGGTATTGTCGAATTGCGGAATCCTATGGATACGTACGTTTAAAAACACTTCACGGTGTGAATTTTTCGATGAAAATTGTGATGACGATTACTACAATCGCGGAACAACCTAAATGTCTACAAAAATTTATGAGACATGTAACGGGGAATATATTTCGATAAATAAAATTAAATATATTTATTGGTCTCTCGTGTATTTCTCTAAGTAAACGTGAACTCACCGTTAAATTCAAAATTATCTATAACCTATAGTGTAGTTAAGCTTGCACAGCTGATCAACTATAGTACTTTACTATACTACAAAGTGAAAATTAATTATTATAAATTTTTTTAACAGAACTTCTCTTAGAAGTTCTGTAGCCCGACGTCTGGTATGACGGGACCCACGGCGTATACCAGTAGACTCACTAAAGATGATTGCACTCATCAAAGTAAAAGATTTTATATGTTCAAAATAATAATAGTACATTATTAAACGGGTGTGTGAGGGCTTTATTTATGAAACGAGAAGTTGGGCTGTAACAAGTTTCGTAAAAAAGCTTTTACACATCCGTTTCATAATATATTTTCTCGCTTGAGAGCCGAAAAAGAGAAAAGAAGTTGCGATTTTGAGGTTAGAATGCGAGAAAATTAATTTACGTTCAATTTTCTTTGAAATCAATTGCAAAATATTATTTGATTTAAACCTTACTACAATTTATTCGTTTAAGGCGACTTCAGATTTCAGGTTAGGTTTTATTTTTGAGTTTACAAATTACTCTTTTAATATGTGAAATTCATCAGATTTTTTAATTTTCCTCAATTTATTGTAATCCGTAAAATGGTAAGAAATTTAAAAATCCAAAAAATTTTAAAAACTGAAAGAGTAATTTGTAAACTACGAAATGAAATTCAACCCAACTTCTGTAGTCGCCTTAAGCAAATGGAATACACAGTAGAAAAAAAAATGAGCGATAAAAGTAATACAAATGATTTGAATATTAACTGTTACACGAATGCGCGCCCAAGCTATCCTATCATTATCACACAGGTACGCAAACGACAATCTCGTTTGCTCGAATCAAGCACGTTATGGTTTGCGCACAGCGACACACAGACTATCCGGCATCAATAAAACACAATTAAAATATTCGACGATAGTTTGCAGACCTACTTTTCTTTTTCCGTTGGCGAATTTCTTCTTTGTACAAGAGCTATGAATTCGACAGCGGCACCGGTAACGTGCGGTGCAGCTTGGCATCCCCATTCAACGTCAAAATGTCTCGACCATGTAGACATTAAAGTACTGCTTTAAATAGGTGATATAACCTATTCACTGTGTTGTTTTACACTGCACTATAATTCTTGTTACGATGATGCACCATCAATAAAAAACAAAAATTATTGATTATAATTCGCGCAGCTAAGCAAACAAAAACCGGCGAGAAAGCAAAGTCGCAAGAGCACGAGCACAATGGCGGCAAAAATCTAACGACGCGCACGCTTTGTCGTATCTAGCTAAAGTCCACCCCTCATGGGACTAAGCGCCTCACGCGCGCTTCTTCTCTCCTCGAGAAAAACGAGTCCTCGGCTCCCTTAGACTCCCACTGCTCTCTTATACATGCAAAGTAAGCGTAGAAACTTACTTAGCATACTGTGTGATATACAACGAGGACAAAGTCAAAAGTATACGCGTATATCGCTGTCCTCGTCATAGACATTACGAAAAATTATCAGACTCCTTTATAATTTTCAATCATTTTTACGATAACGTCTCATATTTTTCATAGAAATCTAGAATGTCACTCGATTGTAGTGATCGTGACCGGAATTTTTATGGAAAAATTCTCTTTGTGTAACCAAAACATTAAAGTACGAGATCTGTTATTAGTGGAGGTTGCGACTCTAGCGGGACGCACCTTTGGGATTCCGAAATGTGACTCAAGAAATAATATCTCTCTCTTTGGCAGACAACCTCAATTGGAATATGAACTTTTGAGTCGCGCATATGAACGGGGTCATGTTTACTCTCAAAAATACCTAAAGGAAATTATATCATTTATCTATCATATTTATGATATTAATAATTAGAATGTAATTATTAATACAGGTATCACTTGCGCGTACCTCGCGCAAATAATTTAGCTGATACATACGACTCCATATTCATTTAATAATAACATTAATATTTTTGGTTGGATGCTGGAGCTTCAACATGCGTACCAAGATAGACTATTGTAGATCGTAGAGACACCCTGAAAATTCTTTTGTAATTTAGTGTGAAAAAAATATTATATTGTTTCGATTGAAGTAACTAAGTATTTATAACCTAAATCAAAATTACAGAAGTAACATACTAATTTAAAAAATGTAAGTTATTTTTAAATTATTGTTACTGTAATTTATAATAATATAAATTTAAATTAAAGTTGAAATGTTGCTTACCGTCATATGTCGTATATGTTTATAAAAATTTAATAATGATTTTTTTTCTTTAATTTATTATAATATATTTATAAATCTTCCAGCAACTATAAAATATGGAGGAAACTGCAAGATAAATACCTGATGATTTGGCAGATAATGCTATATCAGATATTCCTAGAGAGAGATTGCCTACCAAGTTTCAAGTTTTACAACTACTTTTTTACCAAACTCGAGTTTCAAAACTTGGAATCAATGATAGTATACTTTCAGTATTTAATGTTGTGTCAAATATTTGGAAACAATCAAAGCTTAAGACACAGCATCCGTGCAGATGTAGGGAAAAATATAAAAAAAACATTCTAAAGTATCTCAGTCTCCTTTACAGGATTTGTATATGAAATATGAATGAAATTTTTATTTTTTATAAATATGAAAGTAAATTCTTTTATAAATTAATTCTTTTGTAATAGTACGCCATTAGCCTTGAATTATAAAGACTTACTCTGAAACGGACTTGATTAGTATATTTGAATAAATAATAATTTTTTTGCAATTATGTTGATTCCGACTACTTCAGAGAATATTACATCTAATTTTACAACAATGACACTGTCAAGAGATAATTTTTTAGGCCTTGAATTAAAGCTCTGAAAAACTTTTTAAGGCTGTCTAAGATCCGCCCAGAAATTAAAGCTATTATTATGAAGTGAATCTGAGACCGACTCATGGATTTAATACCTTCAGTTTATTAAAAACTTCAAACTGCTATATCTCTGTCAATTTTGTATTCATACAGAGTTACAAAAATGAAAATTAAAGCTTGTGAGATATATTTTCATGTGGTCTGAATAGAATGAGGATTCAGAGTGGGTACACTAGTGCTGGATTTGAATGAATGATAAAAATGACTATTTTTTTTAGATATTCTGTACGTAAAAGTTCCCAAAAGCGCGCGAAGCGCGCCCTCGGCAATTTCAGCTCAAGCGACAAACATTGTTCTCGATTCATATTCCACCTGAATACGGCCAAAGGACATATATTAGTTATATACCCAACTTGGGCGTACGAAGGATTTATATGAGCGAGACTAATGTTTTTGGCTTGAGCAGTAGTCTGACTGCTGTTCAAGCTATAAACATTAGTCGAGGTCATATGTATTTTTCGTTAGCCCAAGTTGGGTAGATGATTTTATGTTATCGTAGGTCGTATGAGGGGCTAAAAAATTATTGAATACAAATAAAAAACATTACGTTAAAATATAAATTTTCAGATTATTTATTTGAAAAATTCTCATGCGAGCAAAGAACTGAGCGGTGCCGGTATACTTCTGCCTATGCGACAGAGAGAGAGTCGACGATGAATTACGGAAACGATCGAACGATGCCGACGGAGAACTATAGCTTACTTTTGACTGCGCTCTTCTTTATCTGTCTTTGTCTTACTATAGCAGAGCGGAGAAGGTTTGCCTACTTGTAGCAGCGCGCTGACTCTACTACCCTTCTAAAAACAGATTTTAGTGTTTTGTTCCGAGCAATCTTCAACAAGACTGTAGAATATTTGCCAATACACTTCAATATAGTGTGGCGTATGCAATAATATTCCATACTATAAAGTATTTTAAAGTTGTATACTCCATTGTATAGTGTATTGTTAACTGAATATACTTTAGTTACGAGCAGGGCGGTATGACACTCCAATACCCATTTAGCTATCTCCATGGATATTCTACTGAATACGACATACTATGACATAAAACTAATATATTTCTTCCTATATTATATAGTTATATTGGAAAATTCAGCTTTAGACCCCCCACGCACCACGAACCCCCACGCCCCCCTCGTTCCCCCACAGAAGTTTGTAAAGCCTCCCCACAAAATAACGTAAAAATGTTTAAGATTCTACGATATTTTTTAAATATCAATTTGGCCTAAGCACCCCCCGCCCCCCCACGACCCCTCGTTCCCCGACGCCCCCCTCCTCATTCCCCCCAACATCACCCCCACTTACATAATCGCATAATAAACATATAACAGTCTACAATTTTCTTAAGAATCAACAGAAATTTATCAAAATACTATACATAAAAAGTTTAATACAACCTTTCGATGTATCTGTAATAAAAGAAAATTAAATAAAGACGTAAATGAAATAATTTCATTAAAAAAACAAAAAGCTTAAAAACATAATAATTTTAAAAATATAAATAGAATTGAAAAAAAAAATTAATTATGCAACATAAAGATGTTATAAATATATTAAATACTAAGTTAAATAATAATAAAATAAAGATTTTAGTTGAAAATAAAAATATTGAAACAAACAAAAATAACCATAATTTTAAAATTAATAAAAATTTAAAAAATCGTTTTTAATAAAATGAGTATAAAATGTAAATATTGTTCAGCCATGTTTTGAAAAGACGAAATAAAACAATTCAATTGTTGTCAAAAAGGTAAAATAGTTTTATTACCGTTAAGTAAATATCATGAAAAATTGAAGTCTCTAATATTTTATGATACTACTTTCAGGCATTTAATTAGATATTATGACAATTTATTTAGTTTTGTAATATTTAACGCAAATGTTGTACATAATAAGGAAAAAGGTATATATATTATTTGAAAATTCAAGGACAAATATGTTACACAACTCCAAATAATTTGTTTCAAAAAAAAAGAAGATCCGATTTGTGGTTAGTTATATATTTATGATAACGCAACTGTTATTGAAAAAAGATTAAAAAATAATACAAAATTAATTAAAGAACATTCGTATACAATAACAAACATAATGAATAATAATCCAATAGCTAAAAAATTTAAACATTTGCATCAAATATCTAATATTAAAAATGTTCCAAATTATAAATTATATTTTTTAAGAAAAAATAATAAACAAAAACATAATTATAATAAACCTTTAACATCAGAATGTAGAGCTATTATTGTATATAATTCTGGAATTCCAGATAATTATGATTTGTGTATATATCCTAATAATAATTCAGAAGAAAAAGTTACTCAAACATATTTAAATAAATTATCTCATCATGTAGATCCTATGATATTTCCTTTATTATTTCCTCAGGGTGATTTAGCATAGAGTATAGGTTATAATAAACGTCCTAATGTAAAAAATAAAAATTTAACTATTCTTCAATACACAATTTACATAGAGTATAGCATATAGATTAGACGAAACAAATTTTAATTCAATTTTATATTGAGGTAAATTAACACAACAGTATATAATTCATGCATATATAATGATTGAAAATAATAGAATTAATTTTTTACGTAATAATCAAAAACAATTACGTACAGAATGTTATCAAGGTTTATTAGATCATATAAAAAATAGAGCTAAAGATGTTTAAAAAAATTTTGAAAATAAAGAAAGATTAGGAAACCTTTTTATTTTACCAGCTACATATATTGGAAGTCCAAGATATATGCAGCAATATTATCAAGATGCTATGGCAATAATGAGAAAAGTAGGAAAACCAGATTTATTTATTACAATGACATGTAATCCAAAATGGAAAGAACTTAACCCTTTCAGTCACGAATTATTTTCGCAAAAACACGTATTTTCTATCATTCATTAATTTTTTAGATTTATTTACAATTATATATTCAAAATATATCATATAGTACTTGTAAAATGAACACTCATTTATATGAAAATGCAAAAAAAAATAAAGATTAAACTTAAAGTGCGAATTAAACAATAAAAAAAAGAAAATGAGAAAGGGTGCCACTATAGTGGCTCCTGTGACTGAAAGGGTTAAAGAAATTATAAAAAATTTTCCAGTAGGAACAACTCCTGATGATATTCCTACTATTACAGTTCGTTTATTTTATGCAAAATTTAAAACGTTATTGAATGATATTGTTAAAAATAAAATATTTGGAACTATTAAAGCGTATGTATTTTCAATAGAATTTCAAAAAAGTGGTTTACCGCACGTGCATCTTATTCTTACGTTACATCCAAATAATAAATTATTTACTACAGATTTATTTAATAAACATATTTCAGCAGAAATACCATCATCAGATAATAAATATTTACAAAAATTAGTAATTAAACATATGTTACATGGTGCACATACTGAGAAGTCACCATGTTATAAAAAAAATAGTAATATATGTAAAAAGAATTTTCCAAAATCTTTTAGCGAACTAAAATAAAATAAATATTCTTAAAGAAAATAAATATCTAGAATACAAAAGAAGAAATAATGTAAACGATAATCATGTTTATCATTTAAAATATTCTCATAAAATTATTCCAGTTGATAATTCAATGGTTGTTCCATATAATAGTTATTTATTAGCTAAATATAATTGTCATATAAATATTGAATTGTGTGCAACTGTACAAAGTATTAAATATATTTTTGATTATATATATAAAGGAGAAGATAAAGCATTATGTCAAATACGACAAAATAAACCAATACAAGAAGATAAAACAAAAGAATTGTACGGAATACAAGGAAATAGTGAAAAAAAATGAAGATGCGGAAGAAAATAATAATATTTATGATGAAATTACACAATAGTATACAGTAGATATTTAAGTTCAATGGGAACAGCTTGAAGATTAGAAGAATTTCCATTATGTGGTCAGAGTCATAGTGTCCATAAGATTAAATATTCATACATAAAATCAACAAAAAATTGTTTTTGATGAAAACATTCAAGGAAATATAATTTGGGGAGAATATAAAAAAATTTTATTTGAAGATTCTAAAGAAAATGAAGCACTTTTTCATATTAATAAAATTATAATTTTGGAAGAAATGTCATGTAAAGATTTTAGTATTCCTGAACCTAATGAAAAATACATAGAAGAAGAAATTGAATTAAGTACTAAAAATATTGAATATAGTGAAAAAAATGTTTAGTAAAATGTTTTATGAATGAAATATAGATCAAAAAAACATTTTTAATAATATAATAAATAATAAAAATAAAATATATTTTATAGATGGTCCAGGAGGTTCAGGTATAACATTTTTATATAAAACATTAATATATTACTTTATTTCAATTTAAAAAAAAATTTGTATTAATGGCGTGGACAGGAATTGCTTCAATTTTGTTATCAAATGGTATGACTAACCATAGAGCATTTAGACTTCCAATTGATTTAAATAATATTAAGAGTACATTTTTAAAATTTGAATGTGATAAAAAAATTAAGACAAACAGATATCATTATTTGGGATGAAGCTTCAATGATTCCTAAAAAAGCATTAGAAATTGTTGATAAAACATTACAAGATGTTTGCTCAAATAATATACCTTTTGGTGGTAAATTAATAATTTTAGGTGGTGATTTTAGACAAATTTTGACAGTATTAAAAAATGGATTTGAAGATACAATTATAAAAGAAACTATAAAATATTCATATCTTTGGCCATTATTTAAAATTTTTAATTAAAAAAAAAATATAAGATGTAAAGATGAAAAATTTTCTTCTTTTTTATTAGATATTGGAGAAGGAAAAATTAATACTTTTATTATTCCTCAAGAATATGAAACTAATGATGTATGTGATAAAATTTATAAAGATATAAACAATAATTATAATTTTTCTAAAAATGTTATTTTACTTCACATAATGAAGATGTTAATATGTTAAATAATAGAATATTAAAATTAATTGATAATGAAATGATCACTTATTATAGTATAGATCATGCAACCTATAAAGGTGTTGATCAAACTAATAAAATTATTCATTTAAATTATCCTATAGAAATGTTAAACAATATTAGAGAAGGATTACCCCCTCATGAAATTAAATTAAAAATTAATGTAGTTGTAATGTTAATTCGAAATCTTAGTATAAGTGATAGATTATGTAATGGAACTAGATTAAAAATAACTAGATTATTTAAATATAATATTGAAGCCGAAATTATTACAGGAAAAAATAAAGGAAATAAAGTTTTTATACCAAGAATAACATTAAGTACTAATGTATCGTCTTCTTTACCTTTTATTTTATACAAAAAACAATTTCCTATTATATTAGCATTCACAATAACTATTGATAAGTCCCAAGGACAAAGTTTTGAAAATGTAGGTATATTTATTAAAAAACCATTATTCTCTCATGGACAGTTATATGTAGCTCTTTCACGATGTAAAAATAGAAAAAAAAATATATATTCAAAATGAATTAGAAAATAAAAATTAAGTAATAAATATAGTTTAGAAAGAAATTTTAGAACAATGATTTTATTATAAATTAACAAAAATTATAATTAAAAATATTTATTTTAACATATATCTCATCTTATGAACATTAGAATTTAAGTTTATTATTTTAGTATTTTAATTATTTTTAAATTGTTTTATTATTTAGTTAATTTTTACTATTGACAGGAAACGTTTATATTTATAGTTTAAATTTAAAAAAAAATTAATTTAATTTAACAAAATATTTACAAAAAATAAAATTAATTTTAAAGGTATTTTAGAATCAATAATAAAAAAAATGGAATGGAATCCACTAGAAGGAAATTATGTTGGAATAAATAATATTAATGATCAAGAAATTATTGATGATTTAAATAATCAAATTGAAGATCATTGTTATGAGGAATAATTTGAATATTCTTTAGAAAATCTTAATGATGATAATTTAAATAATACTGAAATTTCAGCTTTAAAGATATTTATTAAGAATAATCAATATTCTTAAAAAAATTTTATGATATACTATAATCTAAAATTATAATATAAAAAATTTAGCAGTTAATTTTATTATATATTTAAAGTAAGTATTGAATAAATAATTAAAATTGTTCAATTATTATATATTAAAACTATTAATAATGTATTTAGTTAATATTTAGTTAAATACTAATATGAAATGTTTAACATTTTATTGTAAATATTTAAAAATCATAGTAAAAAAATTATGATATATCTTATAAAATATAAAAATAAGTCAAAACATATTGAATAAAAAATATAACAAAATAATCTTCTGAATCTTAAATGATTCAAATAAACATTATTAGATATTAAATATTATATTGAAATAATTATAATTGAAACTATGAATTTCATTTATGATTTAAGATTTATTTAATAACACAGCCCACAAAAAAAAGTGTCAAAACCTACGGACCGAACCATATACATCTTATGTTTTTGGGTTCACTGAATCCGAATCCTCGGTCAGTTTGACCCCATCACCTAAGGGTCAAGGTCATTTGAAGGTCAAATGTACGAAATTAGTGAGAGCCATATTTTAACGGTATATATTTATGTTTTTGCGGTCGCTGAATCCGAATCCATGGTCCGTTTGATCCAATAACTTCAGGGTCAAGGTCATTTAAGGGTCAAATCTACGAAATTCGTGGAAACCATATTTTATCAGTATACATATATATGTTTTTGGGGTCGCTGAATCCGAATCCGTGGTCTGTTTGACCCCATGGCCGCAGGGTCAAGGACATTTGAAGATCAAATCTACGAAATTAGTGGAAACCATATTTTAACAGTATGCATTTATGTTTTTAGGGTCGCTAAATCCGAATCCGTGGTCCGTTTGACCCCATGACCTCAGGGTCAAAGTCATTTAAAGGTCAAATCTACGAAATTAGTGAGAACCATATTTTAACAGTATATATTTATGTTTTTGGGGTCGCTGAATCTGAATCCATGGCCCATTTGACCCCACGACCTCAGGGTCAAGGTTATTTAAAGGTCAAATCTACGAAATTAGTGGGAACCATATTTTAACAGTATATATTTATGTTTTAGGGGTCGCTGAATCTCAATCCATGGTCCGTTTGACCCCATTACCTCAGGGTCAAGGTCATTTAGAGATCAAATCTACGAAATTAGTGGAAACCATATTTTAAAGTATATATTTATGTTTTTGGGGTCGCTGAATCCGAACCCGTGGTCCGTTAACCCCATGACCTCAGGGTCAAGCTCATTTGAAGGTCAAATCTACGAAATTAGTGGGAACCATATTTTAACGGTATATATTTATGTTTTCGGAATCCCTGAATCCGAATCCGTGGTCTGTTTGACCCCATCACCTTAATCTAAAGGTCATTCTAAGGTGAAATAAACCAAATTCGCGTAAAACAAACCTAAATTCATGCCATTAATTTTTTTTTACTGTATCTCACACGTTTCTGGTCAAATGATCAGCGCAAAGGTTTCCTCTTACGTTTTTACCCAGTGGTTTCACAATCTCTTTTTAACATCCAGCAGTAATCAGCCAGCATACTAGTATCCCATCTACCTTGATAACGCTTCTCCATTACTTTAATGTCTTGGTGAAAACGTTCTCTCTGTTCTTCACGTTAGGACGTCCCCCTGCAAGGCAGTACACTTCCACTGGCATCGTTATCTCGACAAGCTTATGAGCGGATCATTTCACACATCTCCATTTGGGGCAGTGTCACTGTCACAGTTTTTGTCGAGGCAGCAGATAAAGATTATTTTAACGAAAAGAATTCATGTTTAAATTTTTCTTATTTATTCAAACGTATATTTATACAATTAGAAAAGACACGCTAATTTTATACAAAATTTTTCACGTATCATAGAAAACTCTAGTGCATTTTGAAATTGTATAATGTACGATATCACAAATGAGAGAAAATTAAATATGATATTTTATTCTTTAAAGTAACCTTGTATTTAATTGAAATAATTCAATATTTTACAACAACCCTAAGATACCGTGGATTAGGTTTATTTTGCATGAAATTAATATATTCGACCTTAAAATTACCTTTGTAGATTTGACTTTAAAATCAATTTTGTAGATTTGACCTTGAAATGACCTTGATCCTGATGTGATGGGTCGAACGGACTACGAATTCTGATTCAGCGACCTCAAAAATATAAGCTGTCCATGGTCTAGTCAACATGATGTCAAAGATAATGACGAAGAAGAAGATGAAAAAGTTAAATTTGAAAACCGAATGGAATGGTATCGAGCAGATGGAAGAGAGGATTGTTACTGCTAACACACCAAAATTATTGGAATCAATAGTAAACATAAAACAAATGTGAATTATGCTGATGTCATTTCTGTAAAAATACCTATCGAAAAAATGAAAAGAGAAGAAGAAATAGATCTTCTTGAGAGGTTATCAATTGAATTAGATAGCAAAGATGAAAAACATGGTGATAAAGATAACAACGAAGTCCATGACGGCATTCATGGAGATACAATTAATAAGAATGATTCAAAAGATGAATCCTATGAAAGTGATAATTATGAAGAAACTGAAAATTACGACGATGACGATGATGATGACGATGACGACCTTTTCCTTTCCAGCGGGCCAAAAAAACAAAAGCCTAATGTTATGGACTCAAAATAAACCAAACGATTTAGTTAGAGAGCTTAACTTACTTAAAGATGGAGCAGGACATTTACCTTCAGCATTAAATAGCATGAATTAGTTGGCAAATTCTACTAAAGTATATTTTTACAGAACAAGAAGCAAAAGTTTTGAACCATATTTTGAAGAAATGAAACATGATGGTAATGAAATTGTATATTATGAAGATGTGAAAGGTTTGATGAATGAAATTAAGCCTAATGTATATAAAGTCGAAAAACGGAGATTGTTCATAGATTCATCAAACAAAAGTTTAAAAGCTGTATAACTACACAACAGGAACCACTATGCCTCAGTTCCTATAGCGTATATCACTAAAATGAAGGAAACATATGACAATCTCAAAATTATACTATAATAAATCCAGTATGACTAACATAAACGGCTTATATCTGGCAATTTGAAAGATTCCGGAATATTGTGATGACAGCAGTCACAAACACGCCATGTTTCTTGTGCTTATGGGATAAAAGAGACCGTGCAAAGCACTATACAAATCATAAATGGTCTTGAAGACAATCACTCGAAGTCGGAAAAAGTAACGTTATAGCTACTTCATTGGTTGACCCGTAAAAAGTTCTCATTCCACCATCACACATAAAACTTAGTGTAATGAAACGATTCGTTAAAGCTTCAAATAAAGATGGTCAGTGCTTCAAATATTTGAAAAGCCATTTTCCAAATAAATCGGATGCGAAATTAAAGGAAGGTATTTTTGATGGTCCAGAAATTAGAAAAATGATGTCTTATGATCAATTTCTTAGTTCCATGATAAACATTGAAAGAACTGCATGTCTTAGCTTCCAGGAAGTTACCGAAAACTTCTTGGGTGATCGCAGAAGCCGAAATTACAAAGAAATTGTATCTAAAATGGTTGCGAACTTTGAGAAAATAAATTACCTAATGAAATATAAATTACATTTTCTACACAATCACTTGCATAGTTTACCTGACAACTGTGGAGATAATAGTGAAAAACAAGGCGAGCGTTTCCACCAAAACATTGAAGTAATTGAGGAGCGTTATAAAGGTAGATGGGATACTAGTATGCTGACTGATTACTGCTAGATGTTGAAAAGAGATTGCAAAACCACTGGAAAAAAACGTAAAAGGAAACCTTTGCGCTGATCATTTGACCAGAAACGGGTAAGGTATAGTAAGAGAAAATGAATGACATAAAATTTGGTTTGTTTTATGCGAATTTTGTATATTTCACCTTAAATTGACTATCACCTTGAGGTCATGGGGTTAAACGAACCACGGATTTGGATTTAGCGTCCCAAAAAACATAATTCTATACTGTTAAAATATAATTCTCACTAATTTTGTAGATTTGACCTTTAAATGACCCTGATTCTAAGGTCATGAAGTCATACGGACCACAGATTAAGATTCAGCGACCCCAAAAACATAAATTTATACTGTTAAAATATGGTTCCCACTAATTTTGTAGATTTGACCTTTAAATGACCTTGACCCTGAGGTCATGGGGTCAAACGGACCACGGATTCGGATTTAGCGACCCCAAAAACATAAGATGTACGAGGTCTGGTCCGTGGGTTTTGACACTTTTTTTGTGGGGCTGTGTTATTATATAAAATGTTAAACATTTTAGTTAGATATATCTATTATAATATTGAATTTATAAAATTTTTATATTAATCAAAATTACTATTATCTTAATCAAAATCATGAAATTCACTCTTGACATTTATTAAGGTTAGCTAATTTTATTAAGAAAATATACAGGATTAAAAAATTATAAAAATAAGTATTGTACAAAATAAATCTAATATTTCAAAATTATTATTTATATATATATATATATATATATATATATATATATATATATATATATACATATGGGACATTTCACGCCAACTGATAGAGCAAAACAATAAAAATCGTTGAAACTCTAAGAATTTATTCTTTTTGTTACCCAAAATATGTAAAAAAATTTTCAAGGATCTAGGTTGAGAGGATCAAGAGTTACAGGACCTTGAAATTTGAAAATTTTTGAAAAAGTCCCAACTTTATCATTTTTTTACTGAAAATCCTGATGTTCTCGAGAAAAATGCATAATAACACTTCTAGTTGTAAATGAAGAAGAGAGTTAGCAGGATTTTTTACAGACCTGAATCTCGCAGTTTTCTGATTGGCTCTTATATATATAGCATGGTTATTGAAATTATTTAATGTTTGCCGCTGCCAAAATTGGCTTCCGAAGGCTTATTTTTTTTTATTTTTTATTAACTTTAAAATAAATTTTGGTTTGTGTAAGCAAAAGTCACCAATAAGAAGTTATCACAATTTCAAATATACATTTTCATGTAAAATTTATTTTTCTTATTGAAAATAGCCTGTCACATACTAAACATAAGTATCTGGTTTTAATGTTCAAGAACTAATAGAATAAGTTTAAAAATCATTTAGTGAAATGTCATTTATCAATTATAAGCCTAATTATTAATTAAACAACACTCGTTATTATTATAATTACAATTAATTTCAAAGGAAAATAAGAGTTATCCTAAAATTAAATAATTATTTTTCAATAAAAATTTACTTATTTTAAAGAACTGATTCATTAATAAAAAAGAATAATTAAATAATCACTATTTTCCTTGCCTTAACTTTCTAGAAAAAGTATCTGTTCAATAGAAAATGATGATAGAATTTTGGAACACACTAAATGAATTTTTTGGGGATGATTATAAACAAAAGCTTTCTGACTACCCATCTTTATTCATTTATTTAAATATATATTTTTATTTTTATTTAACCGATAGGAGTATTCTTTAACTCAAAATACTATATATTGAATGTGAGTTTATAACTTTTTATGCATAGTATTTTAATGGATCTTTTGAGTTATCCGCACTTAAGTTTAATCTCAGAAATTTTTTTACTGTAGCGAAAAACTAGATTAAACGCACCGTTCATTGATAGACTTGGTTCGGAAATATTGGTTAAAGGAGGAGTTTTGGTATGCCCTTAAGACCGTTACATATGAAAAGTAAATAAGATGTTAATTACCAGAAAATTCTCTTAGTTTTATAAATTGTTTTTTTTCAGAATATTATGAAGAACAAATAATAGAAATATAGTTCAAATTATATTCATTGGGTAGAGAAAGAAAAATGGATTTTTATCCATGAACAGCTGTAGATACAGTTGTTAAAATTGCTGAAACTAGATACACGCAAAGAAGAATGGTAGGAGTTTAGAAGATCTTAGTTTACATTATGATATGATAGTTAAAAATTCTTTTGTTGATATTGTTTAAATTCTTTATCGTGTAGATTCTATGGATCCAACGTATATGGAAGGCAAATACTGTCTTATTAATTATAAAAGAGTTCTTGATGATGTATTAAATCTACATCAACGTACAAAATTGAAAATCCATTAGACAGCCCTAGTATTATTAAAGTAACCCCTGAACTTTTGATGTCAGAGAAATATTCTTGTGTAAAATAAGAATTTAAGCAAGAATCAGCTCAATTTTTGAAAACAGTTGCAATTATAATTGCTAGGATTAGACAACATATTAGACCAGATGTCCCAGTTTACAGGTATATTATACGTTTAACTGTGTCCTAACTTCTTGAATTTATTCATACAAGCAAGAAAAATATATGAAAGCAAAAATTGAACCAGTCACTGCAGTTGGTGCTTTAGCTGCACAAAGTATTGGAGGACCTGGTACTTGAATGACCTTGAAAACTTTTTATTTTGCTCGTGTAGCACCTATAATCATTACTCAAGATGTACCTTGTATTAATGAAATTATTAATGCTAATCTAAAAATCAGTATTCTAATTATAACAGCTCATTTGATGTAATTCATTGTAATGAATGCCTCTATCATTTCTTTTAAGCATATGTTCTAAAGGATATCTGCATTTTCCATTTTACTGATACTTTTTATAGAAAGTTAAGGCAAGAAAAATAGTGATTATTTAATTATTCATTTTTATTGATGAATCAGTTCTTTGAAATAAGTAAATTCTTATTGAAAAATAATTATTTAATTTTAGGATAACTCTTATTTTCCTTTGAAATTAATTGTAATTATAATAATAATAAGATTAAAACCAGATACTTATGTTTAGTATGTGACAGGGTATTTTCAATAAGAAAAATAAATTTTACATGAAAATGTATATTTAAAACTGTGATAACTTCTTATTGGTGACTTTTGCTTACACAAACCAAAATTTATTTTAAAGTTGATAAAAAATAGAAAAAAATAAGCCTTCGAAAGCCAATTTTGGCAGCGGCAAACATTAAATAATTTCAATAACCATGTTTTACATATAAGAGCCAATCAGAAAACTACGAGATTCAGGTCTGTAAAAAATCCTGCTAACTCTCTTCTTCATTTACAACTAGAAGTGTTATTATGCATTTTTCTCGAGAACATCAGGATTTTCAGAAAAAAAATGATAAAGTTGGGACTTTTCCAAAAATTTTGAAAAATTTTCAAATTTCAAGGTCCTGTAACTCTTGATCCTCTCAATCTAGATCCTTGAAAATTTTTTTACATATTTTGGGTAACAAAAAGAATAGATTCTTAGAGTTTCAACGATTTTTATTGTTTTGCTCTATCAGTTGGCGTGAAATGTCCCATATATATATATATATATATATATATATATATATATATATATATATATATATATATATATATATATATATATATATATATATATATATACAAATTGAAATAGTTAAAATAATATAATGATTTAATGATCTTATAAATATTACTAATGATTACGTCACTTATTTTTGAATATTGAAACGGTTATTTATTACACGTTACAAAAAAAGAATTAGAATTTAATTCAATTTAACTTTATCGAAGTCTATGGATTTTACTAAAATACGGAGTTGCTCAAAATTATATTAAATACGTTAAACTAAGCAACAGACTCCGGTAAAGCTAGCTAGTATATTAGATTGGTGTGCGACGAGGTATTTCTCTATCAGCTTGTCGCTGCGTGTCTCTCTCTCTCTCTCTCTCTCTCTAAGTAAGTAGACAAGCATCGTGTTTTTGTTGCTCTTCATAAAATTGTCTTTGTATGCTGCATTTCTTGCCTACGGGCGTCTTGTTGCAGATTTTCTGCAAGAGCAAACTGCAGAGCTTCGACTAGTATATTAATCAACAGTTTATACACCTCTGCATTGTTGAATCCAACCATTTTTCTCTGTGCTGGTGCCAATTTTGAGGTTAAGTTGAAGCGTGGTTTTTGAGGTTATGGTTGCTGCCTGTCTTTTTTCTTCTGGTGGCTACTTTGGTAATTACAACTAAGCTGCAACGGATTATCCTACATCGATATAGCAGATCCCTACATCACCAACTGAACTATTGATCTAGTGTTTTAATCTTCTACCACCAGTTGTCTATTTCTTAACAGTACAGTAAGTGCTTACTTTGAGGTGAGTGTTTAATGTATTATGTCTCTTAGTGCGCTCATTTAATATCATGGTATTTTGCTCTCTTTGTAATCAGCCTATTTTACGTACTGATACAGCAAATCTTTGTAAAAACTGCACTTCTTTATATCACACTAAGTGTTGTGATAGCTTTCGGTTTCTTAGCGAAGGTATTATTGTTTGCTGTGTAAAACAAAAGATTCGAAAGAGAAAACCAGCAGAAGAGTGCTCGCGTGCAGTAGCCACTGAGGACATTGTTTCGACCCCGACACAGTTTTTAGACTCTCCGTTACTCAATCAGGGCTCTCAAAAGAGAAGCGCAGCTTCTCCACTTTACTCTCTTCAGCCGTCACCAAGAAGACGTTGTCGTTCAGAGTCAGGCTCCTCCTCCTCATCTGTGAATAATAGTGTACTGGGCGTTAACTTGAGTCAGATTACTGCCTCCAGTCCCTCTCGATTGGCCCCTCTAGCTTCTGAGACTAATCTTATTTCTCTTAATCAACTAGTCGATATGTCACCATCTGAATATTTTGTGGCTTTTGCAGCTGATTGCAACAGTAAATTCAATAAGCAATTTGAGATGACTAATCAGCTGCTACAAAAGACAGGTCAACTGTTAGAAACCAACAATAATCTTGTGGCTGAAGTTAGTGCTCTTAGGACTGAATTGGGGGAGGTTAAACTTTCTTTTTCGGATCTGGAGAAGCGTTATGACACTCTGTCTGATCGCCTAGACAACCATATCGCCCTATGTACATCATCTGAAGTCTCATTGTTGCGTGACTCGTATGAGATTCTTTTTTCGGGTATACCGACTAGTGTCTCGTTAGGCAACAGGGAGATAATCGAGATCATTTTTAGGGCTATGGGGCTCGATTTTGGAACTAAATTTCTTGTTGATACTCGTGAGTGGCTGCCTGTTGCCACGGTAGATTCCGAAATACCTGAATGTTCTCAAACACATAAATTTAGATCTTTTGTTGGTCGCTTTACATCAGATGCAGTTCGTGACTGCATTATAGAGGCGTCACCTAAACTGCGAGGATTTTCTTCTTTAATATTGTTTGGTGTGGGTGGAAATGGGAATATATTTGCTCGTCCTATATGGCCTAAACCAGTATATACACTGCTTAAAAAGGCTTTAGCTGTTTATGAAAAACTCAACTATCAACGCTCGATAGTACGCAACTTAACGGTCTGCATGCGTCCGTATAAGAAAGGTGAGTTAATTCCTATTGCTGATGAGTCACAATTGGCCTCTCTTAAGCCAGTTGAAACTAAAAAATGAGGACTCCATGGCTCTCTTGCGGTGAGCTCACTCACCTCTTTAAATGCATCGGTAAACCGCTGTTCTAACAGCACATGTTCTAAATTAGGTTCAAATTCTTCCATTTTATCTCCGCACTGCATTTCTGATAATAGTCACAATTCTTCAACCCATTATAATTCTGATCTTCCACATAACCTTGTTATTTCACATGCCAATGTCAATAGAATTAGGACTCATTTCTCAGCTATTGAAAACCACATTACGTCGAATAAAACTGATATTTTTGCAGTTACTGAAACATACTTAACAGAGCTCGATGATAGCTCCGTGATCTCTATAGATCACTACAACTTTTTTAGGTTAGATAGAATTGTCAAATCAGGTGGTGGAGTAGGGTTTTATGCTCGTGATTTTCTTAAGGTCAATATTTTGGCACAATCAGACCCTGTCTTTAATAACACTGCAGAGTATATTATAGCTGAGATATCTTTTGGCATGGAAAAACTTTTATTTGCAATGGTTTACTTACGTCCAAAGGCGATTTTTCCTGAGGAATTTCTTAATTTACTTTCTACATATTTACCTTCTTATAAAAATGTTGTCACAACTGGTGATTTTAATATAAATTTGTTAACTAATAGTTACTCTGCTGACACTTTTCGCTCAGCTATTGATTCGTTGGCTCTTTATGTGGTTCCATCTGAACCCACTCATCACACTTTAACTACTAATTATTCTTGCCATACATGGATTGATTTATTCATCATCAATGATGACAGCTCTCTGTTATCGTATAGCAAAACATCAGCACCTTTTATTGCAGGTCATGATCTTATTTCAATCACATTTAGAGCATATAAACTACCAAATACAACGAGAAAAATCTTCTATAGAAACTTTTCTAATTTAAATCGTGTTAGCTTAAATGAAAATATTTCCCGTAATCTCTTACTAAAATCGCAAGTGAGCCATGCGACTTCTGGTTCAAAAAATGAACTCATTAATGGTCTGGTAAATGATTTGTCTTCTGTCCTTGTTTCGTCGTTCGATAAATGTGCACCTCTTAAATCTCGTAATCTAATGATTAAGAAAAAACCCTGGGTAACTTCTGATATTCGTGCTCAAATGAAGGATCGTGATAGAGCATATCGTTCAGCTGTTCGCTCTGGTTCTATGTTATCTTTAGCTCACTATCGAAGACTTCGTGGAGAGGTCTCAAATGCCTTTGACACGGCCAAAAACGAATACATATCTAATCGATTGTCTACCTCGTTGAACTCTTCAAATCGATCGATAACACTACGCAAAATTGGGCTCTCTAGTAAGATTCTTCCCTCACCACTACAGTATTTCTCATCTAAAACACTTCTGACTCATTATACGTCGGTCTCGTCATCATCAACGGCTCTCTCAGACAGCGAGATTAATAAAGTTCTTGCTGTACCAATACGCAACGACCTACCTGTCTTTGAGTTCGCAGAGGTTGACTGCTCTGTGGCTGACTCTTTTTTACGTCTTGCTTTATCTAAAGCAGTAGGCCCTGATGATCTTGCGACTGATATGTTGAAAATCTCTCAGGATTCTTTATCTCCACACCTAAACTCAATTGTGAATCTGTCTTTGTCATCTGGTATATTTCCCGATGCTTGGAAGGGAGCATTTCTTCTGCCGTTGGCTAAGTCTAATAAAATTGACTCTCCCTCCCAGACGCGACCTATTGCTAAACTTTGTGAAATTTCTAAGGTTCTCGAAAGGGTTGTTCATTCACAAATGTATGCTCATATAGAGAGAAATGACCTGCTTGATTCTCTCCAGACAGGTTTTCGAAAGTCAAATAGCACTCAGACAGCACTCTTAAAGCTTTTGGAAGATGTCCGTCTTGCGATCGACAAGAGAATGATAACTGTACTACTCTAATTTGACTTTTCAAAAGCCTTCGACACAGTACCTCATTTGCGTCTTCTTCATAAAATTCGTTCTCTTAATTCCTCAGATACGGTTATACGCTGGTTTGCATCTTATCTAAGGAATATATACTACTCTGTTCCTGATCTAGAGAACCAAATTGGGGATTGGGTCACGTGTTCGGCTGGTGTGCCACAGGGTAGTGTTCTTGGTCCATTATTGTTCTCAATATTCATCAATGATCTTTCTTTGAGTCTGAATAAGGCTGAACATAATTTTTTTTGCTGACGATCTCCAGCTTTATCACTCGTTTCCACCGGCAAATTTGGAGAAGGAGATTAACCTCGTGAACCATGAGGTTGCTGCTGTGGTCTGCTGTGGGCGAATGACAATGAACTCACTTTGAATCCTACCAAGATGCAGGCTATGTTCTTGGGCACTGAACAATTTATGGCTAGAATTGATCGACTATTATGCCCACCTATTCTTCTAAATGGTGTGTCCATTCCTCACACAGATATCGTTAAAAACTTGGGAGTCTGGATAACCAGTACATTAAACTGGAACAGACAAGTTAACTCGATAGTTGGTCGAATCTTTGGTACTCTGCAGTCTCTTAAGTTTCATAGACATGCATTATTCAGAAAGGTTAGGAAGGAACTGGTTGAGGCGTTGATCTTTCCGATTCTTGACTACTGTTGTGTGGTTTATGATGATCTTCCTCAAATTCTGAATCTTAAACTTCATCGTGCGCTTAATGTGTGTGTCAGATTCGTATTCGGTAATATTGGGAGGCAGGATAGGGTCACTCCTTTTCGCCTCAAACTTGGTTGGATATCGGTTAAAAATAGGCGGCTCTACTTCAAAATGGCACTAGCTCATGCTATTGTGTCTTACCAAAATCCACCATATTTAGCTTCTAAGTTCCTCCGTGCAAACATAGATACAGAGTTAGGTCATCAAATAGACTTCCTGCGAGATTGCTCATTTGCCCGGTTGTACGCACTGCTGTGATGTTAAATTCTTTTGTCTCCTCAGCATCTAACTTCATAAATAATAATGTCAATCTATTTCCTGGTTTTGGAGCTGGGTTGACCCGGGTTGTCAAAGCGAGACTAATGAGCAAGTTCCTTAATGATAAGCGCACTGAGTGGCATGGCACGTTGGATGCTTGAAGAGCGTTGTCTATGTATTCAAGCTATGCTCTACTACAGTTATAAAATGCAGTCCTTAATGGTTGCTTTCTGCGCTGGTACGAAAGTGATAATGATAAAAATGCTGCATAGGTTTATTGTTGACCTTTATTTCAAATTTAATACTTTACTTTCATCTTTATGTGATAAACTTAATTGTCTACTTAAAATAGTAATCTAATTATAAAATAATTTCAATTTTGCTTTATATCGAGTCATATAAAATAAATATCTATTATAATAGAATAAATAAGATAAAGTCTTTACATTAAACTTGAATTTATTAAAAGAAAAATAGTAAAGCAAAAATACAAAATAAAGAATTTAAGTGTAATTAGTAATCAAGTAATAATTAAGTAATACAACGATTCTCTATATTTAATAAAACTATTTTTTAGAAAGAGATAGCTATGGAGAAGGACGCGACGCGAACTAAAATACTTTATACGTTCTAATGAACGCGTATACTTTTAACACTAGAAGTTTCTTCGAGGTGAGAAACTTCTAGTTAACGAAATATTACAAACAACTTACAGATAACTTACAGCGCGTAACAGCTTCTTATACACGTGTAACAAATATTTGCCGACGTCGGCCAACGTAGATACAGTACGTCACAACCCGGTCGCTGAGGCTCGAAGAGAACATCCAAGTAGAAAAAGATTTCCTGATCGCTGCGACTCGTCGGAGACAGCCAAATCAGTTACTCACAACCAGAGGATGATGCTGATTTCTCCTCGCGGCTGCGATCGCCTTTTTACCTTTTCTACAAAAACTATATACGGCACTACACCAACGTATTGATTAAGTTAAAACTTAAATAAAGCCAAGGGATGCGACTATGATGCGTGCTTGTAGGCCGTTAGAAAATGTCTGCCGCACAGGGCAGGAATATATAAGCCAACGTGTGCGCTGATGAAACTCCGGAAACGTTCTGACGCGCCTCGTGGCTTTCTTGCTCTTCGCGCGTGCGCTGCTCGTCAAGTTACGTGCTTCTTCACGTAATTTAGACGAGGTATATGACTGAGCACGTATCGTTTATTTTTGCCTAAGCGCGCAAGATTCGAACACAGTAAAATACCGTGACAATATTAAAATAAAAAGATTTTTGAATTTCAGTAAAAAATTTTTGATATATCTTATAAAATATGAATTAAGTCAAAAAGATATAAAAAAGGAATCATACTAAAATAATCCTATAAATCTTCAGACATAAATAAACATTATGATATATCAATAATAATATTGACAACATTTTTATCAAAAGTAATTATTTAAAAATTTTATTATAACTTTGATCATTAATATAATTTTATTGATATGTTATTTTTTTATTTATATTTTATATAATATCAATATTTTTATTCATGTACAATACATAAAATGAATTATATTATAAATATATAACATGATATCTTATAACAACAAAACAAAGTGGTTTTTAAGGCTCCTGGTGAAGGTTTCCATTAATCAAAAAATCTAACACGCCATAACGGTACCTCCATATTTCACAAAATTAAAATACATTAGATAAATTAAAAATTATATTTAAAAATTGAATAATTTTATAAAATAAAATTAAATAAATAAATGCAATTCATCATAATATTAACTGAAGTTTGAAATATAAGGTGGTGTGGAAAGTCGTTATTCAAGACCATGTCTTGTCTTTTGTATAGATAAACAATTAAATGTAAAATTACATTTTTAAAAATAAAATCAAGTATATTATAAAGTAGATTAAATAAGTATTAGATATTAAAAATATATAACATAATATTTTTAGTTAATGTATAACTTATAAGCAATATATAACATATATATGTAAAACATATTTATTATAAAATAATTTAAAAAATTAGAAAATAAATTATTAATTTTTTTTTAAATATAGAAAAAAAATATTATTTAAAGTAATATAATGTGACCTATGATTAATAAGATATACATGAAATATGCAGCAGGAGGTCCATCATAAATCACCCCATCTTTACGGGGGTTGGCGAGCGGAACGAGCAGGGGGTACCCCGCCCTAGTATATATATATATATATATATATATATATATATATATATATATATATATATATATATATATATATATATATATATATGTAACAATTATGCAAAAGATATTCTCGGGAAAAAAAGTTTTGATTCTTCACTTTAATATAATTGTAATTACAGATAGACGGAGAGACGAAGAAAGGGAGATAGAAAAACGGAGACGGAGAAACGGAGACGGAAAGACGGAGACGGAGACGGAAAGACAGAGACGGAGAGATGGAGACTGAGAGACGGTGATGGAGACACTGAGACGGAGACGGAGTGACGGATATTGTGCATGTGTGTATGTGTATATGAGTAAGTGTATGTGATGGATATGTGTATATGTATGTATGTGTGTATGCGTGTATGTGTGTATGTGTATGTGTATGTGTGTGTATGTGTATGTGTGTATATGTATGTGTGTATGTGTGTGTATGTGTGCATGTGTGTATGTGTATATGTGTATGTATGTGTATGTGTATATTAAAGGTGCACGTGTGTATGTATGTGACAATAATGCAAAAGATATTCACGTAAGAAAAAAAAAGTCTTAATTCTTCACTTTAATATGATAAAGTAGTAATTATATTTAATTATCTTAACCCTTTCAGTCACGAATTATTTTCGCAAAAACACGTATTTTCTATCAAACATTAATTTTTTAGATTTATTTACAATCATATATTCAAAATATATCATATGATACTTATAAAATGAACACTCATTTATATGAAAATTCAAAACGAATAAAGATTAAACTTAAAGTGCGAATCAAACAATAAAAAAAAGAAAATGAGAAAGAGTGCCACTATAGTGGCTCCTGTGACTGAAAGGGTTAAAAGTGGTATATTTTGCGTTTTATCTTTGTTTGCATAATGCGTGTTATATAGCTACACTGGAAAAAACAAATTAACGCGTATTAGGGAGTTAAGTTACTATAACTTTAGTGAGCGAAGCAGCGCCTCTTGGGTTCTTTTCGCATTAGGTAACCAAACAGAATTGGGGTGGCTAAAACAATCGCTATTGTTGTTAAAACAAAAGTTGAATATCCTGAGGCCCAACTTAAATCTGTTTAATAAATAAGCTGATAAGACTTCATATCTCCCAAATGGTAATTTTTCAAGATTTTCGAGTTCATGTAACTTATTTTTTTCAGTGTAAGCGCATCAATCGCTTGTATGCTTTATGTTGACAAACAGAGAGTTCCCTCATAAGCAGACATAGTTGAAGTGACTTACTTTCGTCCTCTTGTTTGCATTGGGTTTATTATAAGTATGATTAAATTAAGTTTTGAATTATTTGTTGAACAGTCAAGTTTCTGCAATAATAGTACGACAAAATAAAAACTTAAAAGAAAAGTTATTCTCTAGAAATTAATGACAGATCTTGAACGCGAGATATTATTAAAAATAAGCGCGAGTACATGCGTGATTATGTGTCTCCAATTTAATATTAGGAGCTCTCGTAGAGGAAAGTGTACTCATAATAGCATAAGTAATTCCCAGTTAATAAGCGTACTGAATAAAAAATGTAAGGTGGACAACGAAAAGAAAAAAAAAAAGTAGAGTTTATAATAAGAAGAAAAGTTTATAACAAAAAGTAGTAATAACTACTGAACTAATGAATAATTTAAATAATTATGAATTATAATTATAATATGCTAACTTGTACAGAAGCAATTATTTTGTTAAATTTTATTATAAATTTCTTATAAATTGTTTTATTATAAATTTTATTATGAATTGTTTTACAAAATTACGTTATTTTTCAAAATTATTACGTATTGCAAAAATTACTATTTCACTACAATTTGTTGATTCTGAATGTTATATAAAATAACTCTATCCTTAAGTAAACAATAAAAGTTATTATTTTGTAAGATTTTATTTTTTTATAGTTACGTAAACTCCGTTAAAACAAAGTAACCTCCTTTAACATAGAATACCGATTTTGTAGAGCACATGAGTATTTAAGATCAAATTTGATATCAACAGTATTTGTTAATACAAATACAAGATATTAGTATAAAAGTAATATACATTTTTAAAAATTAACAAAAAAATTTTTTTTTCGTGAATCGAACAATTTTCGGAGAATTCAGCATACATACTAATTAGTTATCATATGAAATCTCACGTAAGATCTCATGTGAGTTCTCATATGATAAACCATTTGCATGTATGTATTATAATTCAATGATATCACATAAATGATACATTGTACATACCCTACTGAAAATATTATACAAGATCTCATATGCGATCTCATATGCAATCTCATAAAGGTTGTCACATAAGATTTCATATTAGTTTTTGAAACGCAATCTTGTATAAGATCTCACATGAGATCTCATATAAGATCTCATATATTTAAAAAAAAATTTTGAATTCAAATAAAATATATGAGAGATCCCATGTAAAATCACATATAAGATCGCCTACGAGATCACATATTAGATCTCATATATATTCGTTGAATTTTAAAAATAAAATAAATATATGTGAGATCTCATGTGAGATCGCATATGAGATCTCATTAATTTTGTTTAATTTTAAAAATGAAATAAAATATCTTTCATATGTGAGATCACATATGAGAGCACATGTAAGCTCTCGCATATATTTTATTTTATTTTTAAAATTCAAAAAAAGTAAATGGCATCTCATATGCGATTTCATGTGACATCTCACATATATTTTATTTTATTTTTGGAATTAAATGAATATATATGAGATCTTATTTGCGATCTCATAGGCGATCTTATATGCGGTCTCATATGCGGTCTCATATGTGATCTCACATGGGACCTCTCATATATTTTATTTAAATTTAAAATTTTTTATAAATATATGCGATCTTATATGAGATCTCATGTGGAATCTCATTTGAGTTTGCATACCAAAAAATCATATAAAATCTCATGTGACATTTAATATGAGATCGTATATGAGATCGCATATGAGATCTCACTTGATAGCTTATATAATATTTTCAGTAGGGTATGTATTATAATTGAATAGTATGTCATATGCGATCTCATATGAGAACTCATATGAGATTTCATATAAGATATCAGATTATAACTCATCTGTACATATATATATATATATATATATATATATATATATATATTATAATTAAATGATATCTTTTTTTTTTTTTTTTTTTTTTTTTTTAATAAAAGATTAATATATAAAGGATATTGTTATCCTCTATATAATTAACCTTTTTCTATGGAGATGTCGAGGGAGCCCAGCCCGGAACCGTTTAACACATTACATCAGGCTAGACTGTCAGACACCGCCATACCGGAAACTTTGACTACCGATGGATGGTCAGCCACTTTTGTGACCAACAATCAACCGATACTCAATGAGGCCAGATTTCTTAAGAGTCGCGATATGGGTAGCACATACACTAATTTTCTTTCGAAAAAAAAGTCAGAGGTGCCTGGCCAGGATTCGAACCCGTGCCCACTGCGTTGAAGGCAAGAGCTCTATCCGTTACGCCACCGCGCTCCTATAAATGATATCTTATATGATATCCTATATGATATCTCCAATGATATCTTATATGATATCTCATATGAGTTCCCATGTAGGATATCTTATGATAACTCATTTGTATATGGGGATATCTCTGGAACTTTTTCATTTTGAGATGTCGACCTGACAACAATTGAAAAGTCTATAATACAAGTTTCTGGAGTAGCACACACTTCAATGGGGGCTTAAATTACTCGTTTCTTGTAATAGAATATGTAATTAAATTTTGGTATCGATTGGAAAATTGGTACTTACGGTACATAATTTTATACGTCATAAATAATACTTTTTTATATTTTTCTACGTGTGCCCTACTGAAAAAAATGACATGAGATCTCACGATTGAAAATGAAACGAGATCTCATATAAGAACTCATATGAGATCTCACGTGAGATCTCATGTGAGATTTCATGTGAGATCGGGTATCGGGAAAAAATTTGATTTTTTCCTACACTTATAGTTGTAATCAATGTCAACAAATCTAAAATCTAAATTTTGGTCTATAATTCAATTTATTCATATATATTAATAAAATTACAATTAAATAATTCTACACTACATCTACAAAACAATCGGTACCTAAAGCATACTATTATGGATTATGGTTTTAAAAATATTCGAGCGTAATTATACTTGGCGATTGAATAATAATAGAAACAAATTTTTTACGAAGATTTAGACGTTATTTACAAGTAATAGTTAAGATACTAGTCACTACAATTATGCATATCGCCTTTTACACTCGAGAAGTCCATCACTTTTCAGTGAGGTCTGGAGCGATGCCGTTTGTATACAAAGGTATGTACAGAATTTGTGTATTCACAAATTTATTCGGGTTTTTTCACTTCAAAAAAAAAGTAATAGGATTCAACTTGAGTGCAGACAACTACAGAAATCTACCGAAATCTTATATTTGAAAAGTTATGTACACGTTTTCAATTTATAGTATTTTGAGGATAGGTTTGTCAACTTTGATGTCTAATTTGTGATCTAAGTTCATAAAAAAATAACAGCTCCAAAGGATTTTTCATTTTAACTAGAATGATGGTATTAATATAGCTAGTGTCAAAATTTGTCAAAATTTAAAGAACAAGCCGAAAAAAAATAAAAAAGTAATAAATATCTTTTTCAAATTTTTTAAATTGAATAAAATATATAAGAGATTCCATGTGAGATCACATATGAGATCGCATACGAGATTGCATATGAGATCTCACATGAAATGGCCTATGAGATCGCATATGAAATCAAATGTATATTCGTTAAATTTTTAAAATAAAATAAATATATGTACGATCTGACATGAGATCTCACATATATTTATTTTATTTTCAAAATTGAACGAATACATATATTTCATAGGCGATTACATAAGAGTTCATACAATATTTTCAGTAGGGATGATTTTTCTCGGATTGTTCTTTAAATTTATACATATTTACACTCTTCCGATTCTCATTCATTTAAAATAAGTTCATACCTATAAGTAGAATCGGTTGTAGCGCAGAGGCTAACGCTCTTGGCTCATGCTGTAATAGACCAGAGTTTAATCCCCGGGAAAATTTTGGAAAAATTTTTCTGAATTTTTCTCTGTGAAATAGAACTAAAAGACCAGGAAAAACCAACTAAAAAGTCCCCCTGGCCAATATTTAGTACAAAGAAATTAATTAATTTGAAATATTTTTTAATTGCATAAAAATATTTTATTGGAGGAAAAAAATTTGATTTTTATTACGAAATATTAATTTAAAATAAAATTAATAATTTCCAGTATGAGATATTTTTAAGTTTAAGAAATATCTTATGTATGTTGAGCAATATTTTATTGATATTCAAAAATGTTATTTTCACTGACGGAATAAATGATAACGATACAAAAAGTATTTCACTTATTGCAAGAAAGAATCTATTCGATACAATTAAATTATTTTCGTTACAATGAAATTTTTTTTCCTCTGTAGCTATTAGATCTCAAGTAACATTTTTATCATCTGTCATTTATTCTCATCATGGAGCGACAAAGACAGAATTAGGTTCAAGTAACAACCGCTACTTGAGTTAGGTATATGAATAGGAGGCTAAGATCGTCTATGATATTGAAAATTTATATGGTTGGAATATATATTCAAAATAGATTGAATAACAAATACTATTTTCTTTATTAAGAAATAATAAGTTGATTGAAAAAAAAATTTTCTCTTATTTATTGTTTAGTCTATTTTCAATCATAATAAATTTTATTAAAAACGAAGCAATTTATCCTAACATATTTTAACAATGAAAATAATACTTTTAATTTATTTAGAAATAATACTTTTAATCTTATTCAAATAATGAAAATAATTTCAATTTATAAAATTCATAGTAAAGGATTAAATATTTTCATCTTACCTGCTAGAAATGAAATGTTGGCTCTCGAATTTTCGCCTTTGCGACTCGAAGAATTACAGTGAAGTTGACGGTGATTATTTTTAACGAAATGAAATCCGTTATTATCAGAGTCCTCACAATCATCTGACACAAAAGACACAAGAGTATCTTTTTTTCGTATTCTTCTTATACATGGGCTTTGTTCCAAATGCTTGTCGGGGTTGCGCACGCCGTATCCACAAAATTTATCACACGTTAAATAGCTTTAAAAGAAATTTTCTGATCGGTAGATACAGCTTATCTACAAAGAAACTCCCAGTATGTGCAGTAGATTTTCGGACACAGCAATATACTAAGATTACTGGTGCGCGATTTCAGAAAGCGTGTTAAACACAGCCATTTGTATGCGAACGTAATTTCCTGAGCAAGACAATGAAAAGTTTGTGAACGCATCCAAACGATGCAATACATACATATATATATATGGGACGTTTCACGTCAACT